>OY757909.1:30565767-30965767 GCA_963585895.1 Sepioteuthis lessoniana
ATAATTATTGGGTGCCAATGTTCTGTTACAAAATTTTACATAAAATTTTAACACATTCACATTGTCATAATTCAAATTGGCTGTCATGTACTACCAGTAGCTACAAGTAAACAAAAACGTAAATTGAAATGTATATTCATGATAATTATTAACTGTCAATTTTTTAATCATTAAAATAAAAATTGAACCCATACAGCTAAAAGGAAAAAGAATAAAAATTGCCTCTGTGGTGAATGTGTTTAGAGAAACTGTACAGATGTACTTCTAATATCCCTCACATCCTCAAATTTTACCAGTTAGATAACTGGTAAAATTTTT
The DNA here is from genome assembly GCA_963585895.1 of Sepioteuthis lessoniana. NCBI lineage: Eukaryota > Metazoa > Mollusca > Cephalopoda > Myopsida > Loliginidae > Sepioteuthis > Sepioteuthis lessoniana. The sequence goes on from OY757909.1 coordinate 30,566,086, forward strand.
AGTTTAGAAAACAAGAAAAAATTGCACAGAACAAGCTCTGCTGGATATGGAAGATGTTGAACTTGCATAATCCTGTGTTTGCAAAAGAACATTTTGTTAAAACAATATTAAGAATTGTATCATAATTATTTTAAAAATTGCCACTGACTCATTTAGATGTCTAGAATGGTTATCTAGATGTCTAGACTTCACCACTTTATAATATAAGTTGTTCAGCAGTACATACATCTTAATTTAAATAAGTTTTGGATTTTTAAACTTTAAAAGTTTAAAACTTCAATTTTATTCACATTTCATATACACATACATGCACTCACCCACACAAATGTGTGTGTTATGTAATGGTCCCAACCAATATCCCTAGCATCCCGCAATAGTAAACTTGATTGGTAGGTGATAAGTTAAAGTCTATTAGGCAGTCACATGAGAAATTTAGTCAGATTCAAAATGTTTGTCACATGGAGTATCATACAACCAAAGTGAAATTTGAGTAATTTGAGACTTAAGGGAAACCATCCCCACCCTCATTGGGAGTTGGAGATGATTTATAAAGAAAAAGTGATTATTTTCTTTTATCGACTGAACAAAACCACTTCACAGCTTTTTTTGAGAACAATTTGTCAGTCTTTACTTACCATCTGGGATCAAGTGATAACTACAATTTCTTTGAGACCTTCTACGTATTGACCCTTTTGAGACCTGCAACACATCAGTGCATGTGTGATCACACACGCACCATTGTAAAACAAATGTACTGATTATTTGCTATAATGAACTGTTTGATAAGATTGACATGCAAGTAATTAGCAGTGAATTAATTCCCAAGTGATTGCTCTGTTGTAAGGTCAGTAAGAACATTGACCCTGCAAATTATTTTTTTGCTGTTCGTGTGACTAAATTGACAGCCAGAAGACAATGAAGAGAACAAAGGCAAGATAACAGTAATAAGAAATAATAATTTATTTTTTCATAGGTTACACAATTATGGTTGTATAGACGATGGAAATAGTAGAGAGGACTGGTGGAATAGTTGCCAAAGTCACTGGTCATTGTTGATAGCAGAGACAGCTGGTGGTCATCGTTGTTGATAGAGACAGCTGGTGGTTGTCATTGTTGGTAGAGACAGCTGGATGATTGATGTCCCAGTTGTGCAGTATTTTGGTTTAATTGGGAGTGTGTCAATGTGGTCTCAAGTGTTGATGCTAGTTTGAGCAGTGAGTCGTTCGTGGACTAGATTCTGCAATGCTGGAGCTGGTCTGCAGTTGGTGCTGGTAGCTTGGTCATGCAGGATCAAACAAGTGTGCTAAGACTGCCATGTCTCAGCTCTATGTAGGCGAGAAACGAATGAATGAACGAGTGCCTAAGACTACCATGGCTTAGCGTTGTCGTGCTGGAGAACGAACGAATGAGTGGTATGACTAAGACTACCATGCCTTAGCATTGCGGAGCCTGGGAACAAGAGAACGAGTGTCATGGCTATGATTACAGTGTCTTACCACTGCAGAGCCAAGGAATGAGTGAATGAGTATCATGGCTAAGACTGCTGTGTCTTAACACTGTGGAGCTGAGGAACATGTGGGGAAACCAATGAAAATGGTAAAGACCAGATGGTCTTAATATCCTCTTCATGCTTGCCTCCAGGCCATCTGCTTCAACAGGTTCATGAGAACTGTCAGAGATACTCCTACACTAGGGATAGAGACCTCTAATGGTCCTTAAAAGGACTTTTTCGCATATCTACATAGGCGTAAGGCGGATGCGATCACTAGAAGTAGAATCACACCTTGAGATTTGCTTACGAATCTGGATTCTAAAGAATTGTACCAGTGGGGTGAGATGGTTTGACCATTGAAAATACTTTTCTATAAATAGTGTGAAAGTCATATCACACTACCAGGGCCGTGTGGACAGAAAGTTTGTCCATAAAAAATATCAGTGGTAATACAATTGCTCCTTAGCCTAAAATAAGCTTCTGAAGATAATTCACTTTATTTTGATTTTTGCAAGACTGGCTCGGTAAACATTGTAAAACAATAGATTTTTTTTCTTTCTTCGCTGGTGCTGCTAGTCAGGGCTATGGATGATTTCATCATTTCCAGTCATAGTCGTCTGGTTTGTTTGTTTTTAAACAGGGCACAATACCTCTATAAACGCGGCTGTGCAGCAAAGTTAGCTTATCCCAACACATATCAATATATATATATTTATGTGTGTGTGTGTGTGTGTTTGTGTGCGAGAGACAGACAGACAGAGGCAGAGAAAAAAGGGAATGTTTACCAAAGAGATTATGTTAGTTTGAACCCCAGCATGAATTGATAAAACAAATTATAAAGATTTAGTGAATGAAGAAGAAATTGAAGAAGATACAATTTGCAATGTTGCAGGTCTCTCAAATAAATGGATAGATCAATAAAGGGGTTGAAGGTTTCAAAGAGGAAAATTTAGAGGTTGTAACTTGATCCCCAATAGCAAACACAGTTTCACACCAAAATCACTCACATCTTATTTTAGATGTTACATCACTTTTTTTTTGGACTTGTCTGAAAAAGGAAGATATGAAGTGATTTTACTGTGTTGATGGAAGAAAATAATCACTCTGTTATTCATAAATCATTGCCCACTCCAAATAAAGTCAGGGCAGTTTCACTTAAATCTCAATTTGATATTCAACTCACTTTTTGAATTTAACTAAATTTTAATTCTTATGTGACTGCATATCAGCAATCAAATGAATACTTATGTTTCTCACAGACTTCTTTTGGCAGCAGTGAATTCTGACCTATCCCTTGTCAACCACATCTCTGCAAATGTCTGAATACAGTCAAGTCCTTGTGGGTCCCATTACATAACAAATTAATTACTGTGTAATTAATAGAAAATATAATTTTAAAAGTTTAATCGTTAATGATCCATTTGTAGAGAGTTATTAAAGCATAGCAGTATTAGCTTCAACAATTTTTTTCCTTATATATATATGACCTAATGAGTAGAGTGTTTGCCAATGGTCCAGGAGACTGAGGGTTCAATCCCAGGTTGAGTCATACCAAAGACTCAAAAAATGATACTTGATACTTCCTAGCTTAGCACTCAGCACTATAAGGTAAGGATCAAAGGTAAAGTGGTGCAATCCAGGGAATGGAGTAGCGATCTTCCCTACACCTCGGTGTTGCAGCAATTGAAAAGGAAGCCTTCAGGTCACTATCGACTAAGGTCGCCAATTTTACTTTACATATATATATATATATATATTTAACTATTCATCCCAGTTCTACAATCTTCTTGCTAGAAATTTCTCATTTAAGCAATTTCCTTGTCACATAATGGTGCAAGATCCTTTTAGTAATTCAGTGAGACCAATTTATGATAAAAAATGATTGCATATAAACTTCATTCAGAGCACAATGCCAAAAATATAATGGCTCATTTGGGATGTAATAAACCATTGATCCATATACATTGCTAGTAAGGAAATGATGTATATGTATTAATACATATGTATGGAAGTACACAGATGATATATATATATATATAGTGTTGTATATCTGTATATATATATATATATATATATATATATGCTTTTATATATAAATTTATTCATAAGTACTTGCACACCAACATGCCCCCTACACACATATAGATTGACCATAAATATGTATACTCTTACCCACTGTTTATAAAAAGTTAAATTTCTTCTAAATCAAAGATACAAGGGTACTATTATTTCTACAGTGTCACATTTAGTCAAAACACAGACACACACACACACATACTTAAGCGTGCACACACACACACACACACACATGCACATATATATATATGAATTTACCCAACCCCTTTGTCATGGGTAGCAGGTAACATAAGGTCAGTTTTTAAGTTGAGAACTGCTGGTTTGAATTCAGAGTTTTCTTTCTCTTGGATTGGTTGTTATTGGTTAAAAGTCCAAGCAGCCCTGTTCATGCTTTTCTGAAGTAAATTAATGCTAAGTAAAATACAAAAGTCCCCATTTGAAGTCAGATCACTGAGGTAATTTCATATGACAATAACCGTTATACTATCTGTGTCTCCTAATATGCTCCCTCACCCATGTGTTGAGCTCTTGAGTGGGGAATTTGCCATATATCACATACTCTGAAATGCAGCTCTCTTTTCCTGAATTGAGCACTCTGGTAGCCAACAGCGTATATATAAAAAAGATATATGTAAAAAATTCCTTCATTTAAGCTAAGATTGATGATTGCTTTGGTGTAAGATATCTGACTGATGTAAAGTCAGTCAGGTTTCAATCTCAGCTTGAAGCATCTTAGTTGTGATACAACTAAACAGTCTGTGGATGACAATATATCTAAACATGGTATTGCCTTTAAATAAATACATCCTAATTATGTTTTTATAGAATGGTAATTTTCTTCTTAAACAATGTTAAAAGGATTTTATTAATCTAACTCATTCAAAATACACCTTAATATACACACATACACACACATATATATATATGTATATGTATGCATAATATTGCCCATAAATAAGTACATCACAACCAATTTTTTAATAAAAAATTAATTTTCTTTTAAAACAAATATACTATACTATCATTTCTTATAAAACATTATGATCAAAATGGATATGATTAGGTATTATTTATCACCAAACTCTACAGCATTCCATCAAGACACCATGCAGTTTTTTTAATTGTTACTCGAGTACTTGGACAGCTACATATTCATATTTTTGCATACAAAGTTTCAGTGCAGCAGAGTTTGGTAATGAATAATACCTAATAATATCCATTTTGATTGTATAAAGTTTCACTTCCTTGTCTGCATGTATATATATATATGTGTGTGTGTGTGTGTGTCTCTGCGTGTGTGAGCATTATGGATTTGAAATTCCAAGTTTAATCATAAGATAATCTCACTTTTTTTTTTTTGGCAACTTATTTTAAAAAGAAAGCAAGAAAAATGCTACAGTGCATACAATTTTGTATACATTAAAGTCTCTGTAAGAAATAAAAGACTTTATTTCTGATGAATGAATAGACAAGTATTTGATATTTTCTCCCAACTAATAAAATCGTTTTTATCCAACACTAAAACAAAATTTCTTCAAATCAAGCTACAGCAACCAATATGCTCTAAATGATGTAGTTACACGACAATTTACTAACTTTTCCTCCACTAAAATCTAATTCAAATCTAATCTCATTGAATAAACATAAAATATTAGAGACAAATATCATCATCATCATCATCATCATCAGCTGCTTTCAAGCACAAAATATAAACCCTTTTAGTATTAATTACACCATGACAGAATACTAATGATCAATTTCTCATTGGAATATTGCAAGCATTCTGCTGTTTGATCACAAAAAATGTTCCATTTTGTGGGTTTTCATGTGATAGAACTTTGATTAATGTGTTGTATATTGACCTCCGACCCAGCCGGGCTGTCAAAATAGGAAATGCACCTGTGTAAATAACAGGTGCATCCAGTCGAGGAATATCAGGATATTGACCGTGGACGGGTTGAATGAGTGTGAAATTGTGACGCTCGCAGGAAGAAGATGTTGGTTGGCTGGTTGGTTGGTTTCTTGGGTTTTATGGCATATCAACCTTTGTAGGTTATTTAACGCCAAATCCATTTTTGTGTAAATAATCTGTTCTTTTTAAAACAATTCAGTTTAGCATAAGTACAGAGTTTAATGGTCAAAAACATTTCCATTTCAAACTATTCAAGCAGTTATATGTAACAATTCAGTTAAGTGTAAATACAGTTTTAATGTCGAAAAACAGTTCTATTTGAAATAATTCAGTTAAGCATAAGCACACAGTTTAAATGTAAGTACGGTTTATTCGTCAAAACATTTCTATTTCAAGCTATTCAGTTTATTCAAACAATTCATTTTAGCATTAGTATGCTGTTAGTTCTATTTAACCCATAGATAGGGCCCTATCAGGTGCTACCACTCCGGACCAGAGTGGACCTGGGAGCAATGGCAATAAAGAGGTACTCTGTATTCCCCAAAGCTCCAGCATTGCTGGAACCTCACCATCAGTTTGTTTAGTGTCATATCCAGGACACTCGTTTGTGGAGGGGGGGTCATACCCCTCTGCAGAGGTGCAGTCAGTGTATTCTACAGCCCCAGCTGACAGGGCAAGCAGGAAGAAGAGTGGGTGTCAAATTATTATATAACCCGGGTGAAGACAGGAAGTCAGCAGTTTGGAGATCAGATGAGTGGAAGATAAGATGCAGTAGAGAAAACCAGCATCCAGCAGAGTGGGCCCCCAGACCCTCGGTTGAGCAGCCCAGGAGAACGGGAAAGAAACGCTGATGACCGTAAGAGTGGGGGTCAATATGTTGCAGGTCTGTGTGGTCTCCAACTCCCTCTCACATACAACCCTTTCAATAAAGTGAGAGGTATATTTTTCTAAAGAACTGTGTCGCTCGTCTTTTTTGGGTCATTGTTATGATTTTGCATGCAGATGTATATGTATTATGTGGCTATACAACAAATGTATTTTTCAATCCTCTTCAGATAATAAGAAATGAAATGTTTCCTGAACATCACTGCCACTCAACTTAGTGATAATAATGACCACAAAATAGCACAACATTGTGTCCTAGGAGTGATACAAAACTACATCTGGTCATGAGGCTCCTGTTCTAGACCTCTGTTGGGTGGGGAATGGAACCACCTCTTCTTTGCCATTACTCCAAAGTCCATTTGTACCCTGGGCATGATACTAAACTGCATCTAATGGTGAAGCTCCTGATCTGTAGCTCTGGGGGAGTGTGGAGTCACCCCTTCATTGCTATTACTCCCAGATCCACTCTAATTCAAAGTAGTAGTACCTGTTAGGATCCCACCTACAGATCAAATACATCTGTTTGAAATGATGTTTAAAATTATTTTGAACTACATTTGTTCTTAGAACATTGATATTGCAAGTATAAAGTATTTTTCATTCTTCATTCTTTTAACGGTTTAGAATGATTGTGAAAACAAATTTTTGTACAGTATATGATTAAATGCAGTAACTGTTGAGCTGACTTTGGCATAAAAAAAATCCAACAAACATAACACAACATTGTGGCTACTAAGAGGACATTAGATCTAAACACGTTAATGATATTTCATCTTACAGTTATCAAGTACAACAAGTACTATAAACAACCAGAGACCTATGCTCCGTACTAAACAAAGCTTAGTAAGTAAGAGATACTACTAACATTGTAAAGAGTTTGACAACTTTTAGATAATCCATTAGTGTCAAGGTGACCATAGACTACAGTCCTGAACTTTGCCACTAAGCCATATCTGCAAGTCTTGGCATTAATACAGCTGCCTTTTATTACTTCTTTTTTAAAGATTTCCTCTCATACATGTTCTTTGGTGTTGGTGTGGTGAACATGATGATGTGATATGAAGAATCAGACTGATCAGACATTATTGATTACAATAATTCCTTTTGCAAAATAATATGAACAATCAATAAAAATTTTACACTTTCATTTTTATTCCTCTCTCTCTCTTTCTCTCTCTCTAAATATGCAATTTTGATAGGAGTTTCCCGTGCATGCAAAGGAATTGATTTTCATCAATAAAATATTAACCACAATTGACATAATGTTCTGACAACATGAAATGATGAGCTGTGAGACATGCCAATCAGATTTATTTTCTTTCTTTCACTCTCTTTTTCATTCCTTTTCTTCATTCATTTTATTTTTGATCTTTTGTCTTTCATTCTTTTTTTTTTAATGTTTTTCTTTTTTTCATTCATTATTAATATTTTCTCTTTTATTCTTTTTTTATTCTTTTAATCTTATCTCTCTTTCTTTCATTTTTCTTTCTTTCATTCTTTCTTTGAAAATATATTTTCATTCCCTTTTTCTTTTTATTGTTTTCATTCTTCTTTCTATCTTTCTATTTCCTTTAATCTTTTATGTCCTTTTGTTCTTTTAATTATATTTCATTATTTTAAAAAATATTTTCTCTTTTTTTTTCATTTTTTTTTAATCTTTATCATTTTCATTCATTTGTTCTTTTTCTTTTCATCTTTTTTATTATTATTTCTTTTTTTTTTCTTTTAATACTTTTTTCATTCTCTTTCATTCTTTTTCATTCTTTTTTCTTTTACTCTTTTTTTTCTTTTCATTCTATCTTTATGCTTTTGAATTTTTTTTATCCCTCTTCATCCATTTTTCTTTCAAGTCCTTTTCCACTTCTGAAGCTCTGGGGTAGTCTGAAGTTTCCTCTTCATTGCCAGGTCTACTCTTATCAGGAGTGATAGAATCTGTTAAGGTCCCATCTGTGAGTCAATTTGATCAGTTTGAAAATTATTTGTAATATGTATAAATATATATATGAAAATCATTCAAATTCATACCATAGTAAATTTATAGAATATGTGTGGAGAAGCAAATTTATGGAATATGTGTAGAGAAGCAAATTTATAGAATGTATGTGGAGAAGCAAATTTATAGAATATGTGTAGAGAAGCAAATTTATAGAATGTATGTGGAGAAGTAAATTTATAGAATATGTTTGGGGAAGTAATTTTATAGAATATGTGTAGAGAAGCAAATTTATAGAATATGAGTAGAGAAGCAAATTTATAGAACATATGTGGAGAAGTAAATTTATAGAATACATTTGGAGAAGTAAATTTATAGAATATGTGTAGAGAAGCAAATTTAAAGAATATGTGTAAAGAAGCAAATTTATAGAATATTTGTGGAGAAGTAAATTTATAGAATACGTTTGGAGAAGTAATTTTATAGAATATGTGTAGAGAAGCAAATTTATAGAATATGTGTAGAGAAGTAAATTTATAGAACATTTGTGGAGAAGTAAATTTGACATAATTTGCACTTCTTAGTCGCCAAACATTTGATCACAGACCTCGATTCAAACCTGTAGCCCTTTATTTGACTTACCGCCACAGACATACACATTGTTATCAGCTGACAGTTTCATAGTATATTCACTGTGGCTTGTAACGGGAGATGCTTCGAGGTGGAATTGAAACCAGACTGATTTTATGTCAGTTAGATATCTTAACCGTCAGCTATTGTCATCTCAGGGCAAGTGAAGGAATTGTTAAGGTATACATTTATAGACGCTAATCGGCTACCAGCATGAGAAGAGCTTTACATTTTATGCATATGTATATATATATTGAGAGAGAGAGAGAGAGAGAGAGAGAGAGAGAGAGAGAGAGAGAGAGAGAGAGAGAGATATTAGTGCCAGGTGTCAACGATATCAGAGATCATATAAAGGCCATATGATTACAATTTAATGCCAGAAAATAATTTTTATTCAACGAATTGATATACCATATAAATTGGTGTGAATTATCTGAATTAAGAATAGTTACTTAAAGCTATAATTGTTTATAAATGATTATCATCAGTTATTTGAAACCATATAATTACTTCCAAAAAAGGCTGGTTTCAGCACTAAATAATCAAACAAGGTCTAACATGCTGTAAAGCAAGCAAGCAAGCATCCATCATAATTTCTCTACAGAGGTAACTGTTAAATGCTAATTATAGAGTATTTCCCTTTCTTTACCTATTAATTAAAAAATATAATTAATCATTAAGATAATTCCTTGAGTAGGATGTGACTGTATGGTGGGAATTAAATCTAATCAAATATCTTTTAGATGTCTTTAATCTATACTTAGAGCAAGTTATTAGTATATCTAGAAAAGTCAGTTTACCCTCTTGTAATATATTCAACAACATGACTTCAACATAGAGGTGTCATGATTATATATATGTTCAAATAAAGACAAGTTACATAATTTATGTATATGTAGGATTCTGTGGCTTTAACAATAAAGATATGAAAAAAAAAACCAATTAGCTAGACACTATGATTAGTATAACTAAATATAAGCAGCAGTAGCAGAAGAAAAGAAAAAGGTCCTCCTGCTACTCTTTCATACAGTGAGAAATTATCAAATACGATGTGTGATTTTGTTGAATCTTTGTGTAGCAGGGAACCATTACCAAACCAGGCTAACAATGATAATATGGTTTTGAGAGCAGGTAAGCTTTTATAGGGGATATTTCCAAACTTAACTCCTCTGGGAGTTCCTTGCACTTATTTTTATTTTTTAAATGAAGAATTGTCCATCATTATAATAATCAATTTTGACTTGTATTTTATTTCATATTTTAAGTTGCTTTTTTTGCAACTCACTTGAGTTCTTCTTATAACAGCTAAGAACTGAACATATTGGAAACAACAATGAGAGATAAAAAGGAAAAACAAAGCATACTGGAAACAACAATGAAAGATAAAAATGAAGAACATAGCATATTGGAAACAACAATGAAAGATAAAAAGGAAGAACAGAGCATATTGGAAACAACAATGAAAGATAAAAAGGAAGAACATAGCATATTGGAAACAACAATGAAAGATAAAAATGAAGAACATAGCATATTGGAAACAACAATGAAAGATAAAAAGGAAGAACATAGCATATTGGAAACAACAATGAAAGATAAAAATGAAGAACATAGCATATTGGAAACAACAATGAAAGATAAAAAGGAAGAACAGAGCATACTGGAAACAATGATATAAGATAAAAATGAAGAACATGTTATATAACAATAATGAGGGAAGATCCATGAATGAAGAATGATCATAACACTGTTTTATGAGAATTTATGCATCTTTTTATTCTTTCATAAGGAGTTGAAGCTTCTGTGGTGTGTGAGAAAGATGGACCTAGGGACATAAGATAGATTGCTATATTAACCGATAACTTCTTCTCTTAACTCAATTGCTGTGGGCAACTGCATATATTATTTCATAATGCCCCCTTACAATGAAGGATAAAAATGAAGAAAATATCATATTAGAAACTATATTGAAACATAAAAATGAAGAACAGAAAATTTTGGAAACAACAATGAAGGATAAAAATGAAGAGCGTATTGGACATGACAATGGAATTATAAAAATGAAGAAAAGAGCATACAGGAAACAATAAAGGATGATAAAAATGAATAACTGACCATATTGGAAACATAAATCAAGGATAAAAATGAAGAACATAGCATATTGGAAATAACAATGAAAGATAAAAATGAAGAACAGCATATTGGAAACAACATTAAAGGATAAAAATGTAGAACAGGCATATTGGAAATAAGAATGAAGGATAAAAATGAAGAACAGAAAATATTGGAAATGACAGTGTAGGATAAAAAAACAACTAAACTTAAAAAAGTCGAAAGGAAATGTAATTCTTTGAACTTGTTCAATCCTTTTCCAGGATAAGAGTTTTGCCCCTTTAGCAAGTGTATGTTTGGAGAAAAAGAGGATGATCAACATAAACAGCAATGTTAGAATTGGACACAACAAAGGAATTATAAAAATGAAGAACAGAGCGTACAGGAAACAACAAAGTATGATAAGAATGAAGAAAAGTGTATATTGGAAACATATATCAAGTGGTTCTGCTGAGCCATGAGTTAATCCAATTTGACCTGTATTTCTCACCACAGGTCAACTAGAACCAGAGGTATATAAAAATTCTCACTGGAGTGAGTAGTTCAATTAAAACATTTCAGTTTGATCAAACTATTTTGTATTTCTGCCACCTAGAAGTGATGATGATTAATAAAATTAACAGCTCATATTCCTGGAGGCCTTCTTCCCAGGCTGCACTTGCTCTCTTGCAAGTTGCTAGTAGTTAGGGGTCACTAGTAGTTAGGAAAAAAAGTGAGATAACGTGAAATAGTATCCTTATTTAATAAAAGAAATCCAACAAATGCCAACACATAGAAACTTAAGAAATCCTAGAGAGAACTAACCAACACAACACCAAAAAGAGCTATTAGAATACATTCCAAGCCAAATCGATAAAACTAGGAATTTGGTAGAAGATAGACAATCATGAATAGTATGGCTTCCTTTTCTGGAATGAATTGTATAAGTAAAGTTGGCGACCATAGTCGAGGGTAACCCGAGGGCTCCCTTTTCGATAGCTACTACACCAAGGTGTAGGGGAGGGCGCTACTCCTTCCCTGGATTGCTCTACTTTACCCTTGATCCGTACCTTATAATGCTGAGTGTTAAGCAAGGAGGCATCAAGTACCATTTTTTTTTGAGTCTTTGGTATGACTCGACCTGGGATTGAACCCAGGTTTCCCGGGCCATTGGCGAACACTCTAACCCCTAGGCCAATGTCCGGTATGAATTGTATAGTCGACAGTAAATGAAAAAAGCCCAAAGAAGAGTACCTCAAGAGCAAAATTAAAAGCCATCAGTAAAAAGAAAAATTTTACAAATAGAAAGAACATTGCAAGAATCTGTTCTGAAACCCTCCTGAAATCACTGACAAACCTAACCAAAAAAATTATTAATGGCCAGATAGACATCAAACTTACGCATTTTACAGAGAAAGAACTTGATTCTGTATTGAAAAATTCTAAAAATATGAAATACCCTCTAAAATTTAGAAGGCAAGAAAATTTGATGACATACTTCTCAGAATGTACAATGCAGTCTATAAACAAAACACAATAGAAAAATGAATGAAAAGTTGCATCCTTCCTTTCCCTAAGAAAGACAATTTCAAAATCATTAAGAACTATAGAGATTTAACTCTTACTGCTATAGCTGCAGAGGTTTATAATGCTCTGCTTCTCAAAGGTACGTGGTGTATTCAATAAGTTTCTAGACTTTTTTTGTACAGGCATTTAAAATTGTCGTAGACTCTTGAAAATTCAGTATGTTATTGCTATACATCTTATGAGATGACTGACCAATTTTTATGATTTCAGCTTCAAATCAACAGCTACAGCAGCAATTGGAATACACCCTACTAAAGCCTGATTGTCACAGCTGGTCAATTTCAAAAATGCAATCTGGACGTGAGGACACTTTAGAAGAATGATATGCAATAAAATTCTGTTTTAAACTTGGAAAAAATGCCACAGAAACGTATGGAATGCTTCAGACTGCTTTTGGAGCATCTTGCATAAATCGAGCATCAGTTTTTGAGTGGCATAAGAGATTCAAGGAAGGCACGAAGTCTGTGAGGGATAATGAGAGGTGTGGGAAGAGTAAGGAAGTCAGTAGACCAGGGTTGATGGGCTAAAGGGTTAGGGTTACTCTGTTGAGGTTTTAAGGGAGTTCAGGAAGAGATTCTGTCAGAAGAGGCCAGCACTCTTCAAATCGGGTCAGTGGCATTTCCACCAGGCCAATGCACCAGTCCACAACTCCATCCTTGTCACAGACTATTTGACCAAGATGGGCATCAAGACAGTTCATCACCCTCCCTAGACTCCAGATCTTGCTCCCTGTGACATTTACTTATTCCCTAAGCTCAGAGGCTGTCATTATGAGACAATTGAGAAGATGAAAGAGGCTGTGACAAAGATCATTGACACACTCACACAAGAGGAGTTCCATGGGGCCTTCCAGAAGTTGTTGGAACGGTACAATAAGTGCATTGCAACCGGAAGAGATTAGTTCGAAGGGGACTAGAGTTTCATGCGTGTACTATCAATAAAAGTGCCCATACAAAAAAGTCTGGAAACTTATTTAATGATCCTCGTATCGGACCTGAAATTGAAAAATTCTTAGGAGAAATTCTTTCAAAAGAATCATTTTTCAACTTCACAGATTCTGGCAATCCGTCGAAATATCAAAGGAGTATTAACAAAGAATCTTCAGGCAATGCTACTGTTCATAGTTTTCTCGAAGACATTTGATTCTATACACAGAGGAAAGATGGAGCAAATATTACTTGCATATGATTTCTCACTTAAAACTATTACCATTATAATGATACTTTACAAAAACATGAAAGCAATGGTTTGCCCACTTGATGGTGACACTGACCTCTTTGATATTGTTACTGGAATCTTACAAGGAGATACATTAGCACCATATATGTTTATGCTCTGCCTAGACTATGTACTTCAGACATAAATAGATATGTACCATAGGACCAACGTTTTGTGCTGGAAAGAAAGAAGTCCGCAGAAAAAGAAATACTCAAATTCGAAGGTAAGGGAAAAAATATAGTAGTCGTTTTTATTCAGCTATGATCGCTGCAACTCGAAAAGTTCGTTTTTGTTGCGTCCTTCTCCTCCCTTCCTCTCAGTGGTGACGGAGTATAGGTGAGAGCTGGCTGTTTGACACACGCCAGTCACAGCAGATAGGTCGTAGCAGACTGGGGTAGGACGGGTCGGGGCCTCTGGAACCTTTAACGCACCCGTTTTGACAACTGCCTTCAACTCTACCAAAATCTCATTACTTGTTTTCTCATATAGAGATTTTGGTGAACAAATCGAAGATCCTCGAATGTTCGATGTCACTAGTGAAACTCGTGATGATACATCTGTGATTATTTTAAAATCAGGTCTAACTTTGCAGGTCATTCTGCCCGCACGCGCTAGTCTGCTGACACTTCCACTGATTGACGACAGCGCCCGTCCGTAATATTACAGATATAATAAAAGAAAATAGTTTCACATTGAAAAAAGCAAGATGTGAATGATATCAAGCAAAAACTATGACAAAAAGGAGCCATTTCCAATTTAAGTGACAAACCTCTAAAATTAGTAGACCAGTTCACATACCTTGGTAGCAATATCTCATCTACTGAAAGAGATGTTAAGATATGTTGAGCAAAGGTGTAGAATGCTATTTACAGTTTATTGTTCATATGAAAATTTAATCTATCCAATAAAATAAAATTGGATTTCTTTCAAGCTGTTGCTGAGTTCATACTACCATGTGACACAATAGGTAGCATTCATTTCTGTTTGTGTTGACGCTGGTCAGAGAATCTCTTTGTCTGTTTTGGCGTGAAACCCACAGAAAGGGCCTGACGACGAGATCTCCCGTGAGACCGAAAGTGGAGGAGGGAAGGAAGGCCCCAGAGAAGACAGAGAGAGCCAGTTGACAAAGAAAGGCAGAAGAGAACAGTTGGGTAGAGATAGCTGTCCAGAGAAGGACACAGTGAGCAGAAGGGGGCAGTGAGAAGATGGAAGCAGGGCAGAGAAGAGAATCAACAGAATTTAGAAAGACGACTGCTGAGACCTGTTGACTTATAGAGGCCGGGTTAACCAACGCGAGAAGAAGCCAGTGTGGCTAGTGGCTTTTGTGGGAGTTTCGCTCGGGTACTCGCTCGCGTTAGCTCACAGAAACACAGAATGTACAAAAGTGTCATATAGACTTCTCACTTCTTGCGCTTGGAGTTAACCCAAGCCCGTGTTTGTTCGTTTGTTCTTTTCCTCCACCCTCTCGGTTGTGTTTTGTGTGGCCGTAAAGAAATGTGTAATGCCCATGGTCGGAAACCACTGAATGAATCATTGGTCATGAGTAGTTTGGTTTAAAGAAACTGATATAGTGGGGGTCGTCCAGTTGTTGTCGCAACTATATGAATGCACCATATGGATGCTAACAAAATGCATAAAGAAAAACCTTGATGGGAACTATAGAAAAATACTGTGTGCTGTCTTGAACAAATACTGAAATCAACACTCCACAAAACTACAGCTGTATGGCCACCTGCCTCCCATCTCACAAACCATTCTGGTAAAACAAACAAGACATACAGAGCACTGCAGGAGAAGACAGAATGAAATCAAAAGTAATGTTTTTTTAAGAACTCCTGCACGTAGATGTGCTAGTGTTGACCAACTAGCAAGGAGTTACATATATCAAGTCTGTGAAAACACACGAAGCAGCCTTGAATCTCTGCCATGAGTGATGAATGATAAGGACGGAGGGCAAAAGAGAGTCAAAGAACTCCATGATGTCTGTGCTACTTGATGATGATGATGATGATGATGATAAAACACTTCATACTTAGTCGCAATATAACTATTTAAGAGCCTGTGTATTAATGTAATTTGCAATCATTTTAAACAGGTAAACACTTCATACTTAGTTGCAATATCAATGTTTTAAGATACAATGTATTAACGTAGCTTGTAATAATTTTAAACCGCTAAACACTTCATATTTAATTGTAGTATCACTGTCTTAAGAGCCAGTTTATGAATGTAGTTTGTAATCTGTTGTGCCTTGGAAATTGCGTGTCAAGCCTGTCCCGGTAAAAAGTGCCCGAAGTTTGCTCTATTTATTCAGGGGTCTTATTTGAATACCATGCTACACCTCCCTGAACCTGCGAGGTTTGATGCCCTTATTTGGTCTTCTGACTACTCTGGAAGGTTTATGCCACTTCGGCATTTGTTCTTCTGTCCTTTTTAACGTAGACCTTGGTCTATCTTAATCTTCTAAATCTGTTACGTCATTCCCGCTTTCCTCCATGTTCTGTTCTATTTCATTTCCCTCTTCCTTAGTTTCCTCGTGTTCCTCCTCGGGCATTTCTACATCTTCGGGGTCGAACCTACCTCTAAATTGATCAGCACGAGCTAATATTGGCTGCCTTTTTTGCCAAGTACAGCCGTATTCTGTCCTTTTTGTAGAATGAAATTAGCTTCTCTGGCTCTGACTCTGACTCTGACTCTGACTCTATATTTCTTTTATACCTCTGAGGCAAATGACATGGTTATTGGGACTCTATCTATCTGCCCATTAATTCTGATGGGCTTTGCGGATAGAAAACCCGCATGAGGAACTGTTAAATAACTTAAGAATAAATTAGGGATGTTATAAATAAGCGTATAGTTGCAAGGAAAACACAAAACACAGAGTAGCAAATAAAATCAGAAGACTAGTGAAAAATTTAACAATTATATTAACAAACAAGAAACAAAAGGTTCAAACAATTGTGTTAGTGAATATAAGAATGCCTGTGAAATCGAGAAGAAAATGTTCGTAGTTGTATTGATGGGAACGAGTTAATTTTAAGAAATTTGATGTGTGTTGAATGGTAGTGAAAATCGAAAAGTAAAATGTTCCAATATTTATGTTGGTAGGAGTGAGTCACAGACTTACGTGGTCAACCAAAGTTTATGTCGATAGGGAAGGAGAAACGTCAGTATTGAAAAGGTGGAATGAAGGAGGGGTCATGCAGCTTCCATCAAAGGCCCGTAGTAAGAAGTTTCAGACGAGTTGTATGATGTTGAATGCTACAGACTTCGCGGTCGGTATTCTTCTCTCGAGGTCTCGGAGCCGACTGACTTTTGAACTTTCGTTGACCATTTTATCGTTTCATTTGGGTCGAATCGGCTCCAAAAAACTTTGGAGGGGAAACTTGCTGATTGGGTGAAAAAAAAAAAAAATTGTAAATATAAAATTACATTTCAACCGAATGGATGCGTGGAGCTACCTGCGCATCGACATGTTTCATTCATTTTGGTTTCTGCCATCGTCTAGACAACATCCGGCTTTTGAAATGTACGTTTGTGGTGTTTTATTTGTTTGTTTATTTATTGTTTTTGCTTGTGAGTTAGTTTAGAATGTATTAGTAAATCAGAAGGGGTTTCGGTATATAACAGGGATATATACCTCAATATTCCGGTTGAAAGGTGAAAACGTCTTTAAACCCATCTTGACAGCTTGGACCATCTTTTTTGCGATGCTGTTTGACCGAGGGTGGTATGGGAGCGTTTTGTATGGCATACACCCTATTTCCCTTAACCACAATACTAAACTTTCATCGCAAAATTCCGCAAAATGGTCATTAGAAAGAAAGAATTTTAAATTATTATTAATTTTAAATTATTATTTATATATTTCGTCCAATGAGAATGACTAATGCCTACTGCCCGGGTGACCTCCCCGGGCAATATAAAAGGCTGTGTATCACTCCCTCGTCCTCTCTTTTTCTCTTACCCGGTCCGGCTCCAGCAGCAGACAGATGGACATTTCAACACGAGAGAGCACATTCAACATTTGACCACTGTTTCTTTAGGAGACCATTCTTTCACTTTTTACTCTTTTCTCCTAAATCAACTGGACCACGAAGGTAGGTTCGACCACGCTAAATTCCTACTCAACTATTTACAACTATCCTTCTATTATTACTCACAGCACAAAGGAAAACTTCGTCTCAAGCTGCCATTAAAACTTTTCTTTTGAAACTTATCAATATTCTCGCCTTCATCATTTACTTTCTTCCTTTTAATATAACAAGAGGCAACAGAACTCAATAACCTCAACTGCCATTTTTGTATAAATGGTAATATTATCTACCTTCCTGTTATAAATGGTGACCCAAACGACGTGATACGAACGCGCAACTTTCATGGATCCCGACGTGATAGAACGCCCGACGTGATAGAACGGAACGAGATATTGAAGGTTTTGAATTTGCCGCCAAACAGCTTTGACACGCTCAACCCTTGGAAGAAGGCAATATGGCTGACTAATCAGGCATAGACTCCGACGGCAGGTAACACATTTTTACCACTCCCACCATCTATAAATATCAACAAGGACTACTGTAAAAGCTCAGTCACCCATAAGTAACTGCTGCTGGTTCTTCTGTTAACTTTTTTCGCTCGCCATTTTTTGTGCGACATGTTTGTAAAAAAATGTGAGTTTTTTTTAGAGAACTCTTTTCCTTTTGTGTGTAACACAAGTCAATGTCAATTTCGTTTCACTCCCTTCCTATTGTTTTGTGGCGTGTCCCTTCCACTTGCCCGTTTCTTTTGTACTAATTTTGCTTTACCCGGCACAATTTTATTCACGTAGGCTCATTTGAGTGTGACATCACTAATTTGGCGTTGATGACACACTCATTTTTAAACCCTTACACGCACTAATCCACGTATGTCTCATTCATTGTACGGATTAGCAACCATTTCGACACGTCCTCCGGTTAATGTAATGTACCTCAAAAACCGGGACGTCAGTCATCTAGAGCTACCTCATCTACGGCACTAAATTCTATTTTACCTGGGACTATTTTCATTCCTGTAGGCTCATTTGGTTGTGACACCACTAATTTGGCGTTGATGACACAACCAATTTTTCAGCCCTTATGTTATATAATAACCGAGGGATTTCGGTTCATGCCTTTGAGTTTAGTTAAGCTGAGAACCTTTCGGCGCAGCACATGGGTTAGTTGGGTGCAACATTGAGGCTGGTGTTAACGCGGGCGCACACGAGCGGATGGAGGTGTCACTCAGATGTCACAATACTCAGAGACAAAACGGGTGACGGGGTGCGGGTGACGTCACGCACCGGAAGCACGCGGAGGTTTGTGTGAAAATTTGAAGAAAGAGAGAGTTGAGATTAGACACCGGACGAAGACGGTCGACTTTTGGAGCTCGCAGACGCGAGGCGAACGTGCGCCCTATGGGGGCCGCACGAGATGGGGGCCAAATGAATAAGACAGCATAGAAGATTGTGTCTCTCCTCCTTACGTCGAAACCTTTAACTCAAAGTCAATAAAAAAGTTTCGTACCTGAACAAGAAGTTGTTACGTGTTTTCGAATTTCGAGATTCCTATGTTCTATCGTTATGAACATTCGATGTCCATTTTGCACATGGCCATGGCCATATTCGTGTATATGACTATGTAACACTTACACATTCTTAATTCATTCACTGGAAGGGACGGTACTCTTGCCGACGACAAAAACTGACCAGGACTCATTTTTATTTGATTTAAATTGTATATATATATATATATATATATATGTATATTCTGTTGTTTGTATTTTACACCTTGTGCTGTTGAGACGCTTACATTCCTTTCTTTCTTTCTGTTACAACTGATGTTAGTTATCGAACATTGTGTACTTCGCAAATTCGTTCTGGTGGCGGAGCTCTTGTTTCAGAAAGGATTTCGAATTTTTGTTTGGTGCGTTAATTGATTTGACCGTTGTGGTCTCATCTCATATTTTCACCCAATGAGGATGATTCGTCCCATTCTGCCTGGATGACTTTCCTGTGCAATACAAAAGGCAGTGAAAAAGGCGCGCTAATCCTCTCCTCAGCATATCTTTCGAGCAAGACGGACTGATCCTCTTTATCTCTTTCTAACTCTAGCAGCAGACCACAACACTATGAAGAGAGCACATCTAATTTATGGACTGTTGGCACCTAAGAATTCAATCCGTTGTCATTCGTTCAACCCTCCTAGACCAACGGCTCCCAGAAGCATTAAATTGGGTGTTTAATTCCGTCTCTGACGTCAACTATTTCAATTCCTGCTCTGATATCAGCAACTACATTTTTGCCTTAACTATAGCAACTCGATTCCTGCTCTGACATCAGCTTCTAAATTCCTGCCCAACTATTTACAATTTTTTCCCTCTTCCTGCGACTTACAACACAAGGGTTCCTTCATTCAGGCTGCTATTAAAGCATTGTTGAAACTCATCAATATTCTCGCCTTCATCATTTATTTTCTTCCTTTTAATATAACAGGAGGTAACTTATTCTGCCTTCCTGTTATCGGTACTTGCAAATATTGTTCTCAATATTTGTCTTGCAGTAATAGCTTTCCTATCTCTCACCTTCGTTACTTCCAGCCAACCCGAGAAGGAATATACTAAGATCAAGAATAAACCAATGTCTCGGATATGTGCAATGGTCAATATGGATCCTTGTCCATGGCACCGCTTCTTTGGGCCACCTATGTATTTTGGCTGGTTTGAATGTTTTCATCTCCGTACATTTAGGGCATCTTCTTATGTGTTCCTCAATATCTTTACAATACCCCGGTCACCAAGCCGGTAATCTCAATCTTCTTTGCCTTGCAGCGGCTTTGCCATGGATATCGTCACGCACGCTTTTAATTACAACCTTACTTAAAATTTGGGGTGGCAATATTGCGTCTGCGTTATATATAATGCTCCTCTCTACCGTTAATTTATGTCGTGCTTCTTTGAAAGGTCTCTTTGCTATAGTACAGTTACTACATACATTCTTTCTTACGTGTTTAAGTATTCCGGTTTGTATTGGGTCTTAGGTTTCTCTGCTGGGTGTTTTTGCGAGATAGTACGTCTTTTGTTGGAATTATTCTAGTGTAATGGAAACATCTTCTTGGAAGGGACTTCCAAGGATTTTTTGGAGTTGACACCGCCTGCTGAGAGTGTAATGTTTTTCGGCTCAAGCCATGGTGCAGTCAAGACGTGAATTTAGTAGTGCAGTGAATTTTTCCTGGATGTGCTGGTTTTTAAAACTTGCTGTTTCCTACAGTTAAGGGAAAATAGCAAATAGGGAGTAAATCCCACAGAGAATTTTGCTGCTGTGCAGGACTTCTAAAGAAATATGCCGTTGCCTATATCTGTGAATTTGTGCTGTCTCGACTTTGACCACGAGATTTCTATCAGAACTACCCTGTATTCTCCTTAGAGAAATATTCTGTTGCTTATATCAGAGAATTTGTGCTGTTTTGACTCAGATCAGGAGGTGTACAATTGAATTTGCTGTCCCATACAAGTACTGAAAAAATTGTTGAATGAACCCCCATTATTCACTGCATAATTCGCTGTATTCTTGACGGAAAAGTGAATAGATTTTCCCAAGAGATATTTTTCGCCTAAGAGACTCTTCTTAATCTTTATCCATTCATACAACACTCCTTTATTTTGAGTTGTAAGTACCAGCTCCTTTTGTTCGTTGAAGACATGTCAGTTCCTTGCAATTCATGAGTGACCCATTGATTTTCGAAACAATTTGTAACATTGTTACTTGATTCAGTTTTTTTGATTGGTTGCTAAAATGACAATTAATTTTAGGAACTAGTGTTTTTCTTCAAAACTTGGTGACTCCTTTTTATTCATTTTTAACTACTTGGTAATAAGTAGTTCTTAGTCGTACGCACGAGGCACAATTGTTTTTTTTATTTTTTCCTTTTTTTCAAAGAGCTGTTTTATTTTCCGTGAAAGGATTCGTTTTTTTTATTAAAAAATAATCCTTTTACCGTCTCCACCCACTGTATAATTCTAACCTCCGAGTTTTTATGTTTCTCTCTATTTTCACTCTGAAATCCTTGCCTGGATACCATGTCCACATGTGGGATGGTGTTTCTTTTAACATATATGTCAAAATCAAACGCCATGATTTTGATAGCCCACCAATAAATTCTTGATGATCTTACTCTGGGTAACTCTTTCCTCAGATGGAGTAAGAATTCCAGGGGCTTGTGGTCTGATTTTAAGAGGAACTTTTTGCCCAACAAAAACTTCTGTGCTCTCTCCATACTCCACACTATAGCTAATACTTCCTTTTCAATGTTAGAATAATTGCATTCTGCTGACCAGAGCTTTCTGGACAGATACATGATTGGATGAACCTCTTGAGATACCACGGCTGCTATGGCACGTTCACTTGCGTCAGTTGTTAAGGTAACCTCTTTTTTAGGGTCGAAAATTTGTATTACCGGTTTACTTGTCAAGGCCTTCTTTAATGTTTTGAAAGCCTTATTTTGCTTTTTCATCCATGTAAACTCTACGTTCTTTTTACGCATTTCAGCAAATGGTTTAATAAGCTCATTATATCTAGGAAGATATTTGCTGTAGAAATTAATTAATCCCAAGAAGGATTCCAATTCTTCTTTGTTGGCTTTTCTATTTTCGCAATTTTGTTGCTTTGCCTTTCGTCAGGAGAAATTCCTGCTCTAGATATTTGATATTTTAAATAGGATATTTTTTCACCGTCTAATTTACATTTGTCTCTATTGTCATACCTGCCTGTTTTAATCTCCGTAGGACTTGTTCTGTTTTACTTTTTAATTCTTCTCTGGTTCGGGTTGCCAGACATATATCATCTTGATATATTATGTTGTCCACTTTTATTACATCTGAAGCAGAAATAATTTCAAATCATTATTTAGTGCGGGAATTGTTTTGGCCGTTGGAGTTTCGAATTTATATATTTTGTCCAATGAGAATGACTGATGCCATTCTGCCCGGGTTACCTCCCCGGTCAACATAAAAGGCCCCGCTAACCATTCTCGCCCTCTCTTCGCTTCCTCTCTTGCTAGCATCAGGACAGACCATCTTTTCCTCTGTCACCACGGAGCAGTCTATTAAGCATTATGAGGAGAGCACATCCAATTTATGGACCATTGGTGACTGGGAAAGCATTCTTTCATCATTCATCTTTCCTTCTAAACCAACGGATCCTCGGAAAAACAAATTGGATATTTTCAACTCCTGCTTTGACTTCGGCGTCTTTATTCCTTCTCAAATCTACAACTGTTTTCCTTCTTCCTGCAACTTACAGCACAAGGGTTCCTTTCGTTTCAAGCTGTTAATAAAATTTTCAAATTGAAAACTATCAATATTTTCGTCAACTCATTAGTTTTTCCTTTTAATATAACAAGAGAGAACAGAACTCTACAACCTCAACTGCCATTTTTGTATAAATGGTTATATTATCTGCCCTCGTGTTATACATCTATACCTAGCAGTACATGGTCTCTAGTACATGCCACGACTGTAATAAGTATAATCTCAAAGGGATTCTTAGTTTCAAACGTACCTTCGAAGGTGCCTAATGTTTGGATTATGGTACCATCGAATTGTTTTAGATGCAAGGCTGACTTTTTAAGCCTCAGCTTTCCTAAATGTCAGATCCAGTATCTTGTAGAGGGTGTCATGTTGTTTGGTGGATATGTTACTCTCCAATTTGTAGTGGTATGTTGTTGTTGCTTAGTTATTATTTCCCAAACCATTTATTGTTTGGTTTATATTCGGGATAGGCAAACGAAGTAAAGATGAGTAAAACGACGCATACAAAAAGAACATTTAAAACAAAGCAGTACAAACAAATTCAAATTTATATATCTACAATACATACAGTGAAATATTTTAAAATATTACTCGTGTTCTAATACTGTTCGTTAAATATCCCTCTGTGTGTGTGTGTGTGTGTCTAACTAGCACTAATACTACAAAAAAGGACTATTTAATAAAAGTGTCCTAAGCGTGTTGACTAAGTATTTCCACTGTTAGTTTCTTTCTGTGGTTTGACGAAATTTCTATGTTCGAGGCTGGAAAAAGTCTCACCGAAGAAGTATAACAAGGAAGAGGGTATCCATTTTCGTGGCGGTTGACTGCTGGAAGGCGAATGTAAAAAGGAGGAAGAGTGTGTTGACTCTGTTAGTCGAAATAGAGAGAGTGAGAGTGTTCTCTCTGGAAGTCACTATGGAAAGAATGTGTAGACCCTGTAAGTGAAAATGTGAAAGAGAATGAGTGTTAGAAGATGAGAGTATTTATAGACGATCCTTGTCATGTAGTAGGCTCCAAAAACGCGGGACAAAATTGAAGTTGCGGACGTAGTTGTGAGCACTAACCACGTGGTTTTCCTGGCCAATAGGTTCCTGAGACTGATTAGTTTAGCGACGTCCGCCATCTATGTTTCGGGAACAAGTGGCATAACGGCCATTTTAAAATAAAGGAGTGTAAATCCTATAATCTACTTGCATATGGAAATATTTCCCATTTATTTTTACCTTTTCTCTAGTTTTTGTTGGTGTGTTTAGCGTGAAAATTTCAGCCCTTCTTTATTCACTCGCGTGTCTTTAAGTTCCTCAACATTTTTTTGTATCTGCACACCTCCGGGCATGAGTTTTTTGCAAATGGAGCATATCTAACCGAAGGTTGGACAATTATTTTCCCCTGTCATGCCGTTCGCCACAATATTTGCATAGAATTTCGTATTTGTTTGTGCTCTACGCTTCTCCTTCGTTCGGTTTTTGGTTATACTTTTTTATTAATTCCAGCTTCTGCACGAAGTCCATACATGTTTCTACTGTTAAATTTACACTTTGAAGCGTTTCCAATAACTTATGTTTAAAAGCTGGGTCGTGCATATCTTCTACTAAGCGTAGCATGATCAGTTCATCTTCTATAGTCATTTGACCGGTGCCATGTCTTTCAAATTCGCAATATTTTGCTCTTTCTTTTAATCGGTGTTCGAATTGTACAAAAGACTCATCGGGGTGCTGTCTTTTTTCCAGAAACTTTGTTCTTTCCGCGATGACTAATATTCCTTTTTATTACCTCGCCAATTTCTTTGAAAGTTAGCTCTTCTAGATTTCTTGGGTTGGCCATCGTTGAAACTTTCTGGATTGTTTCGCACTCAGCTGTTGCGAGGAACATATCAGTAATTTTATTTTCTTCCTCTTTGCTTCGTCTGTCTCTAAGTTTCTTTACCCTGGCCAGCGGCTCAAAGCATCTTATCCATGTTTCCACATACTCAGGATTGTCGAGTGTGATCAGACATCCTATAGGCGACTCCATTGTTGTGCCTTGAAAATCGTGTGTCAAGCCTCGTGATTTCCCGAGAACAAGTGCCCGAGGTTTGCTCTATTTGTTCAGGTGTCTCATTTGCATACCATGCTACATAACCATTTTAAACAGGTAAACACTTTATACTTAGTTACAATATCGCTCTTTTAAGTGGCAATATATTAATATAGTTTGCAATCATTTTAAATAGGTAAACTTAGTTTATATAGTTTATACATACCTAGGGGCAGTGTCACCGTTTTAAGAGTGTAGCAGAAAGAACTTCGTATTTTTGTTTGGCGCGTAAATTAATTTGACCGTTATGGTCATCGCATATTTTAACCCAAAGAGGATGACTGGACCATGTTTCTCGGGCAACATAAAAATGGTGAGCGCCCGCCAAACTTTCTCTTTCTCTTCCTCAGAATCTTTCGAGCAGGACGGACGTACCTTCTGTCCGCTTCCTTCATAACAGCAGAATCACAGCACCATGAGGAGAGTCATCTAGTTTATAGACCCTTGAGTCTATCCTCTTACACCAAGGGTTCCCAGTTGAACAGATGTTATAATTCTACCACTTACAGGAACACTCTTAGGTCGCCTCCAACTTTTGCTATGTCTACAGCGACGCTTAATTTCCCTCTGACATTCAGCTACTTCATTCCTGGAGACCTTCATGCCTCTCCCCTACAGCAACCAGGACCACGCATTTATGGCTGAACATTCATTCCTTTGTTCAAAAATCAGCAACTCAATATTTGCCTTGACAATAGCGACGCATATTCCGCTCAGACATTTAGCTGCTTTATTCTTTCTCAATTCAATAACTATTTCCTCATTCCAGCGAGACTTGCAGCATAAAGGTTCCCTTTATTCCGGCTGCCATTTAACCTTCTTGAAAACCTTTTGATATCTTCGTTCCGACTCATTTAATTCCTTCTAATATAACGAGGAGGTAACATAACTTCTTTTCTCGCTAAAAGAGGAAATGAATTAATGTAGCTTGTGATAATTCTTAACATGTAAACACTTCATACTTAGTTGCAATATCAGTGTTTTATGATACAATGTATTAATGTAGCTTGTAATCATTTTAAACCGCTAAACACTCCATACTTAGTTGCTATAATACTGTTTTAAGAGACAGTGTATTTGTTGCGGAGGCCAGATAAATATACCGGTCCCCACAAACTTTTAAAAATATAAGTGATTAACAACGAACTAGGCAAGAATGAGAAAACAAGGGTGTTGCTTCGAAAGGCCAAACTTTATTATGGCGAATCGTAAATCGAAAAAGCGTTCGGCGAACAGTCGCTGCGGCCAGATGGTGATCGTTGGAGCAGGATCTAGTCGCTGGTGCAGGTCTGGATAGCTGGTACAAGACTAGTATTCGTAGGATAGGTGGTCACTGGTGCAGGACTGGTTTCTGCTGTTGCAGGAAGATGGTTACTGGTTTAGAACTGGTATCTGTAGGTGCAGGAAGGTGGTCGTTGGTTCGGGACTGGTAGCTGCTGGTGCAGGAAAGTGGTGGCTGGTTCAGGACTGGAATCTGCTGGTATCTGCTGGTGCAGGAAAGTGGTCACTGGTTCAGGACTGGTAGTTGCTGGTGCAGAACTGGTGTCTGCTTGTATCTGCTGGTGCAGGAAAGCGGTCGCTGGTTCAGGACTGGTAGCTGCTAGTGCAGAACTGGTAATGCTGGTATCGGCTGGTGCAGGAAAGTAGTCGCTGGTTCAGGACTAGTAGCTGCTGGTGCAGGAAGGTGGACGCTGAAGCAGGACTGGTAACTGCTTCTGCAGGGAAGTGGTTGCCGGTGCAGGAGTGGTAGTTGCTGCTGTTCTGGGAAGTGGTCACCGGTGCAAGAAGGTAGCTGCTGGTGCCGTCTCAAAAGGGTTAGACTTAGGTTAGACTTTCTGAATTCGACCTGAAAAGGTCTCTTAGATTGAGAGGCTGGTAGATGTGTCTGCTGCATTGTGCCGTCTCAGGAGGTGTTTGGATAGACTTTTTGAGTATCCCTGAAAAGGGCTTTTAAGCTGAGTGGCTGGCTATATTCCTGCGTCGTCTACGGCTGGAATATGGACGTCGGCTTTAGGGGAAGCCTTGAGCATTCCACGTAGGCAGCTGCTGCTGATTAAGCTTCGGTCGTAGAATGACCTGGGGAGAATCTGATTTCTCTGCACCCTTGGCTGACGCCCAGCCAAACTGATTTGACCCGGTTAGATACCGCTGTTTCTATACCTACTGTGCGCTACTACGCTATGTAGTCTAAGTAGAATGGCCTTGCTTAGTATTACTATATAATAGTGAAAAACTTCATTCTACTTCGACCATGTGTTTTTTTATTACTATCTATTTTGTCCATTAGTTGAGGACTGTCCTTAGAAAGATAGGCTGAATTTAATATTTAAAAAAAAGACGTCCTGTGCGGAAGGATTTGGTCCCTTACGACTCGTTCCTAAATACTATTGGCTTACGACATCAGTGACTCATCACTTCTTAGAAAGGGGTTTGTTTGTTTTGTTTTTATTTTGGTTTATGAGTAGTCGGTTAGCTACGACATATTAATGTAGTTTGTAATTATTTTAAAACGGTAAACACTTCATATTTAGTTGCAATATCAATGTTTTCAGATACAATGTATCAATGTAATTTGCAATCATTTTAAACAGCTAAACACTTTTTACGGTAATGAAATGTTTTGGTTAGCGAGAGGGAAAGTGTTGTGTTTTAGTAATGGTTTTAGTTACGTGTTTTTGGCGTGGAGAAATTGTTGTTGAGCGAGGAAGAGTTGTGAAGTGTTTGTGTTTAGTTACTTCCTCGCTAGGTTGTGAGAAATAAAAGGAAGGATGAAGAAGTAAGATGCCGACAGTCGAGATGTGTTTTTACGAATAGTTTTTATTTGCAGCATGGAATATGGGGTTTGCTTTTTGTGCTGCAAGTCTCGTAGAAAGGTTGTGAGTATAGAGACGAAATGGAGATATGATAGAGTTGAGAAAACAGCGTGTGTCGTCGGACGTGCGAGGGATTGTGTTCGCCGTAGTTTAGCGAAAGCCATGTTGCCGTTGGAGGAAATGAACTTTGGAGTCACCGTGTTTTTTGTGCGTCTGGTGGAGAGGCGTGCGTTGTCTCCATTAAAGTGGCCCAGAGGTGAATTGAGAGCTAGGTGTCGCGAGCGGAATAAAGGCATCGCATCGACATAGCCAATTTTGGGGGTGACATAAAGTTGTTCCTGTGGTGGCGTATTGAATGTACCTAATTCATATTCAACTGGTATTCCTTGGTCTAAGAGATATTAGGCGCAAGGAATCCATAAATTAGATAGGTTCCCTCATGTGTCCATGCTGTTGTTGCTATTGAAGAGCCGCCAGTGAGACGTCCGCACTGGGCGGCGTTGTCCAGCTAAAGAGAGAATGTTTGGCAGCTTACCCAATTTCTGCTGCCCGGGAAAGGAGATCGGAATGAATTGGATAGGTCATCCTGATTGGGTGAAATTATGCGTCGAATTTAATTGCGCGCCAAACCAAAATGCTTTCTGCTACACACTTCATACTTAGTTGCAATATTAACGTTTTAAGATACAATGTATCAATGTAATTTGCAATCGTTTTAAACAGGTAAACATTTCATACTTAGTTGCAATATCAATGTTTTAAAAACCAGTGTATTAATGTAAGTCAAAATTATTTCAAACATTATCTCAACCAGATCTATTCTCGCCGTGGATGGAACCCCAACATATAAGAGCAGTCTGAGGGTGTACTGTTGTTTGGTGAATATTTTAGGTTGCCCATTTTGTGGGGGCATGTTTGTTTGATTGTTTGTTCCCCACAATTATTGTTGGCTCATTATTGAAAAGCAAATGAGTATACGATGTGAAACGACGCGGACAAAAGAAGATTCAAAACAAAGCAATACAAACAAAATTAAATCTATCTATCAAAAATTACATGAAAAAGGAAACCTTACGAATATGCTAGTATAGTCTGTGAAATATTTCTCTGTGTGTGCGTGTGTGTATGTGTGTAACTAACACGGATATTATGAAAAAGACTAAATATTGAAAGTGTCCTGTAGACTATAAATGTATGTGGACTAAGTATTTCATGCAAGGTATCGATATACAAAAAATACAGCTATGTATTCTAGAAGGCGTCTTCTCCCATGTTGGTTGTTTGTCTCTTTCGGGGTTTGACGAAATTTCTGAGGCTGTGTTCGAGGTTGGAAGAAGTCTAATCGAAAAAGCAGAACAGGAAAGAAAAAGGTTGCAGAATGTATACATTTTGGTGGGGGTTGACTGCTGGAAGTCAAAATGTAAGAGAGAGTGCGTGTGCTGTCTCTGAGAGTCGAAATGGAGAGAGTGAGAGTGTGCTGTTTCTGCAAATAAAAATGTGAATGAGAATGAGTTCTTGGAAGACGAGAGTATATATAGGCAATCCTTGTCACGCGGTCGGCTCCAAATGCACAGGAAAAAAAATTGAAGTTGCGGACGTAGTTGTGAGTACTAATCACGTGACTTTCCTGACCAATTGGTTCCCGAGACTGATTAGTTTACCGACGCCCGTCTTCTTTGTTTCGGGAACAAGTGGCATCACGACAATTTTAAAATATAGGAGAGTAAATCCTATAAGTCTGGGTTAGTCAAAACTTGGGAGTAATAGCAATAAAGCAATGACTCCCACTCATTAGAGATCAAGAATTTGAGCTTCACCACTAAAAGCGGTTTAGAATTATATCCAAGTTGTTGAAATTTTGGGGGCTGTTACCAAAAAACAACTTTAAACAAATTAACAAAACAAAAAAAAACTATTGGACATAAAGGTCCCAATACTAAAAATAATTAAGTCGGAGCTAAAAACAAACGAGACACTTATTACACAAGTTACAAATGCTTTATTCTATAAAGTGGACAAAAATAGACTTTAGCTAGTGGGTTGTATATCAGTCCCTATGCAGGAATTAATTCATTAACAAAACATAAAACAGAAGCAACATTGAAAACATTTGCAAAACTTGCATATCTCTTACATTCATGAACAAAACATAAAACTTAGATAACATTAATAATAGTATCTAAAATTACATGTATCTTACTTCCTTGTGAGCGGCAGAAGCCGGCTCCTTTTTGCTTTCTTTTTTTTATCTTTCTCTCCTTGTTTTTCGTTTTTGTCTTTGGGGAAAATTTTTTAGTTTAGTCGGCAACGTCTTCTGCTTTTTTCTTTCATTTCTTTACTCTTTTTTTTTTCTTTTTTTTTTTTTTCTTTTTCTTTAGTTTCTTCTTCTTTTGGTTTCTTCGTCTGTGGGGAAATTTTGTAGTTTAATCAGTGACTTCTTTTCTTTTCTTTAGTTTTTTTGCTTTTTTCCTTTTGTCTTTCTTTCTTTTTCTTTAGTTTCTTCTTTCTTTCTGTTCCGAATCTACAGGTCCTTTAAACCTGAATTATTCCAATTTGTTTTTCTGCGAGATAGCTAATAAACAAATACGTAACTTCTCTGGGATGACTTCACCTTGTTATCAGATTGAGAAAAGAGCCTGAACTTTTACTTCCTTCTTTAACTTCCAAAAAAGAACCCTTGATGTTTCCCCCACCACAATATCAGCAGCAAGCCTACTGTTTCAGCCAATCTGATGACAGTAAGAATAGCCCTGCCCCTTTCTGCCAATCTTCAGGTGGGGGAACCAAAAAATACTTTACAATCCACTACTCAGTAATTAGAATAGCAAACCGTTACTCTTCCCTCAGTGAGGAGTCCTTCTTTAAAAAATTTTTCACCAAGTCAACATTTGTAAATTCTATTCTATTTGTAAATTCTATTCAATATAGTCAGAAATTGCACTAAAGGAGATCTATTAAGCGGCTGAGAGCAGGAGTGGGAACTTGCAAATTAAAGGCCACATGTGACCTAAACTATTAAGTGTAGCCTTCCACACTTTTGTCAAAATAACAATTAAACTCCACATTAAAATTTGTTATGATTTGAAAAAAGTAATCTCAAAAAAGTCATTCTAAGTTAGAAATGATTTTTGGTTTTTTTTCAGTAGTATTTATCAATTGAATTTGGACTTAGTCATTAACAGATAGTTCAAACATCATATTGTTTTAAACATACTGAAATTTTATTCAGTTTAGCCTAAGTAGTTGATAATAAATTTATTTAGTTTAGCCTTAGTAGTTGATAATAAATTTATTCAGTTTAGCCTTAGTAGTTGATAATGAATTTCAATTTGGCCTTCAAACATAAAAAGGTTCCCCATCATTGGTTAGAGTATTTTCTATTCCTGTTCTTATTTTTTAAATTTATTTTTGGAAACAAAAATAAATGATAAAGCAGAAAAAATAATGTTATATACAAATGAGATTCAAATTCTTTTTGTTGAAAGATTTTTGAAAATCTGTGAAGGGTGCTACCAGTGGTTACATATTTATATAAATTGATGACAGCTGCCATTTCAAGTGAATCATATTTTTGAGAGATTACTGATTATTCTTTTTTTCCCGTGGATAATTTTAGGCCGGGAACTTTATTTTTGGCAGATGATGGAATGCATTAAACATCCTTGTGAGGATTAGTGAGATCTTATAAGCCATAGATCAAAGATTTAAATCTACATAAGATTAAATGAATCTTGGAAAAAAGATTTTAAAAAACATGATAAACCAACAGTAAAAATCAGGTTCACTGCTTTCATACTTAAAATAAAATGGATATTGGAAACTAACATTCAAAAGATGAAGTGAACCAAATTTACACATAAAACAGACCATTATCTTTATTATTAATTTTGGCAAGTACTATCCTTTATCATTCTGATTCTAATTGCTTTTCATCAAAGCTTACTCAGATTGTCACTTCTATAACAGTAAGTAACAACAAAAAAAGGGAAACAAGAATAAAGAATAATCTCAGATTCATATCCCCTTCAGTTTCAGGAAAGACTGATTCTCCATACCAGCTTCTTTACCAACTCAGCCACAAAAATATAAATGGTATTACTAGAGTCCAGTAACATTTCTAAAGCCACTCAATACCTCTGTCTCCAATTGGAAATTGATCAAAATAAAATACACCCCAAATATATATTCATATAATTTTATTTTAGGATATGCAGAGATTTATTTAGTCTGTATATAAAGGATGTACTTGTTTTTTGGATTACTATATTCTTAGTTATAGAGTTTCAATGCAAAAGAGTTTGGTAATAAATAATAACTAACATCCATTTTGATTGTATAATGTTCCATTTGGACACTGGATATTGTCTGGAGGACTGACCAAGAAAGATGGCTGATAGGGATGGATGGCAAAAGAGAGTCAAAAGAATCTGAGCTGTCAGCATTTTTTCATCATCATCATCATGAGAAATAATAAAACCTGGTATTTTTGGTTTAAAAGAAAATTAACTTTTTATTTTACAAATCATTAAAGGTGTATTTATTTATGGGCTGTACTATAGATGTAGCATCCTGGGTGTTACAAAAAACTGCCTCTGGTGGTGAGGTTTCAGTTCTGGAACTTTGGGGAGTGTGGAATACATCTTCATTGGCATTACTCCCAAGTCCACTTTGACATGTAATCTTAGTACCTATTAGGGTCCAGTCTATGGGTCAAATAGATCTCTTTGAAAATTATCAGTATTTGATAGGAAAACTTAAAATGACCTAACTTTAGTAATTATTAATATTAGATGGAAATAGTTGAGACCTAATAATTGTACCAACAAATGACTGTTGTTATTAAATAGGAATAGTTATTTGAAACTATATAATTGCTCAAAAAAGACTGGGTTTGGCAGTAAGTAATCCAACAAGGGTTGACATGCCATAAAACCAACCAGTTTATAGATGTAGTCTATGATAGAACAACAGCATTTTGATAAGTATTATTGACAGCTCTGTAAAATACTGTGTTCTTCTGGTTAAAAGGTACAATGTTTGAATTTTAATGCCAGTTGAAAGATGTTAATTTTCATATCACTAAAGAAATACTATCAAATCAATAGAGAAAAAATTTTGATAACTTCAGTTCAAAGTGAAATCATTTGTGAGAGATTAATGAGTCTTCGGGTTTTTTTTTAACTTGAATAATTTTTGGCTTGGAACATTATTTTTGACAGATGATGAAATACATTATATATCTTTATGAGGATTACTGTGACTATTATAAGCCATAGATCAAAGGTTTAAATCTACATAATACTAAATGAGTCTTAGAAAAAAACATGATAAAAAAATCAACACTAAAAGCCAACAGTAAAATACAGGTTGACTGCAACCAATTTTCACTGCTGTGGAGTTTTGTTGTAAATAATGCCTAATAATTTCCATCTTCATTGCATGATGTTTCATCTGGAAATAATAAAATCACAGCATTTTTGGTTTTAAAGAAGATCAACTTTTTACTAAAAATTATCAGGAGTATAATTTATTATTGGTGATACTCTAGCAGTAAATATATACACATGAGATTTTCGTAGAACAGGCAGCATTTGAATAAGTGTTTGTGACAGCTCAGTGGAAGACAATATTTTACCGGGTAAGAGGCATAAAGTTTGAACTATAATATCTGTTGAATGATGTTAATTTTCATAACACAATACTATTGAATCAATACAGTTAAA
Source organism: Sepioteuthis lessoniana (assembly GCA_963585895.1). Lineage (NCBI taxonomy): Eukaryota > Metazoa > Mollusca > Cephalopoda > Myopsida > Loliginidae > Sepioteuthis > Sepioteuthis lessoniana. The sequence goes on from OY757909.1 coordinate 30,599,843, forward strand.
TTCTTTACCTTATTTTCTCAGTCTTTGATTATCCATAAGCAAACACTCTGATGTCAATAAGAACTATATTTCTAAAAATGTCTGTTTATTGTTACAATGCATTTATAAATGCATTTCAATTCCTGCCTATGCAGCAACAATGAACAGCCATTTTTAGACTTTGTATATATGATATGAAAGAAGGAGCATGAATTGATATTATATATTTACATTTTTATATTTTAGAACTGAACAATAAAAATAACCACAGTGAGTTCTGAAAAAAACCAACAAAATATTCTTATAATTTACATTACTGTAAAAAATTCTAACAATTAAATCATACGAAAACAATTCCTCCCTTTAGTTGTATTTTTTATGTAAAACCTGTTTCAGCTGCATAAACCATACAAATATCAATTTAATATACTAAAAAATTTTATACTAGAAGTAATAGTGTACACAGAAGAATTCCATTTTTTTTCTTCATTCCCTATAACATTTGAACTGATATCACCTGCCATTCTTCATCAGTAACAAACTTTTCCCATGATTCCCTGACAAAGCATCAACCAACGTTTTTTCAGATGCAGATTGTATTATTTGAATTGGTAATATTTTTTAAAGATCTCACATTCCAGATATGCTCTTCACATTTTTTTTTTTTGAGATTATGATGGAAAGAAAACCTTTTTTTAACTGCTGACAAATTTGCTAATTGACAAATCTATTGTAAGAAATAAGACTGCTTGTGTTTGAATGTTACATCCTGTCATCACCTCAGATAAACAAAGGACCATTACATTTTAATTGTGACAAAAGAAAGAGAAGAAAAATGCTACCCAATAAAGAAAGAAAGTAAACACAATAAGAAAGAAAGAGAGAAAGAAAGAGAAAAGAGAAAGGATACAATAATGCTATACATCAGATGCTTAATGTCTGCTTCAATGGAATGGAATGGAAAGAAGAAAGAAAGAAAAGGTGGCAAAAAGAAAGTAAAGGAAAACAGAGAGAGAAAAAATGGAAACGATAGATAGATAGATAGATAGATAGATATTACCAATTCAAATAATAAATAATATAAAAAAGAAACAATATTTTTGGTTTTGCGTATATAAATCCCAACTATTGTTTACAAAATATGATTGTTTTATAAAGAATGTAATTTCCACAAGTAATGTGAGTAATTATTATGAGAATCATTTACTGATTATTGGAAAATAAATTTATTTTTACTTGAATTTACAACAATCAGATTACATTTACCTGTTTCGATATATTGCTATTTAGATTGTTTCTATTAAAATGAATTCGTATAATTTTTATTCATTTTATAAAAATCTATCATCATCGAGATTAATAAAAATTATTAATAATATAATGTCTGTGTAATCTATAGATGATTTTTTTTTTTTATCTAGAGACGGTCAAATAGTTTGATGTAGAGCTACTAAATTTGGTTTGTATATTTATTGGTCCCAGGAGGAGATTTTAGGATTGAAAGATAAATTCTATCCTCTATTTACCCATTCTCTCGTAGCAAAAAGAACTAATTTCAATTGCTCGTCAGACCACCATTAAATCACGTGGTGATTTATATTTTCAAAATTATTATCTGGCACGGGAATTATATTTGGCCGTTGAAGTTTCGATTTTATATTTTCGACCAATGAGGATGGTTTATGCCATTCTGCTCAGATCACTTTCCTGGGCAACATAAAAGGCTGTGTAACGCTCTCTCTTCCTTCTCTTTTTGACTGACCCTAGCAGCAGACAGACCACATCAACACGAAGAGAGTGCATTCAACATTTGGACCACTGTTCCTTTAGGAGACTATTCCTTTATCATTTATTCCTTCCTCCTAGAACAACTGGACCTTGAAACTTCAGGTTAAATGCTTAATTCCTGCTCTGACATTTACAACTGTTTTCTTCTATTTTCACGACTCACAGTAGAAGGAATTTTATCTCTAGCTGATATTAAAGTTTTTTAAACTCACCAATATTCTCGTCCACTTATTTGTTTTACTTCTTTCTTAATATAACAAAGCAAAAACCTAACAATTTGTCTCTTTGTTTTACTCTTCTTCATTATCTCTCACTCACCCTCTGATCTGTCCTCGATTATTTGATTTCTTCCGACTGAGACTTGACCCTGTCCAATCTTTTGGGACACTTATAACTTAACTGTCTCACAGTCTCTGATTAACTTTTTTCAAATTTTCAAGCTTATATATATATATATATATACTCATCAAATAGGAGATATTACACGTTGTTATATCAAAGGCAGGAGTCTAAAAGACTCAAAGTGCTACTGGTACTTTGTAACCCTATACTACCTGTTTTATCAGAAATGTTTTGCATTTTTAGCGTTTCGGGAAATGGTTAATTTCTCTAACACTATATATCTTAGGCAACACAAATGAATAACGAAACTTCTTTTTAACAACACAACAAAGAAAGGTTTATTATAGTAGCAGGCGTAAAGGAGTGAGAGTGAAAAAGTGTCTCCTTTTGTCGCTAGTCAGTATGCTGGTCCTTGGTTTGTAGGAAGCGTGTTTGAAGCTAATAGCAGTGGGTGTTGCTGGTCAGTATGTTGGTCCTTGGTTTGTAGGAAGCGCGTGCGAAGCTAGCAGCGAGCGAAGGGTTCTAAGTGGAATCAGTGGCAGTCATGTGAGAGAGATGTGTTTCTGCTGCTGGCTCAGGGCTCTTTGATTTTGTCCGTTCTACCAAAAGAGACTAGAAAAATAGTTCCTGAGAGGGAGAAGGAATTAATGCGCTCCGCCAGTTGATTGGTGAGTGAGTGACCGACTCTCTTAGCAGGGGCATTGATTCGCGAAAGGAAATAGATCTGTGGCTGCTACACATTTCAGGATGGAACATTGCGTGTCCCTTTATCATTTTTATCATACGTTTTGTTTGCATCTTTTCTTTGATTTGAATGCCTTTTTAATCTCTGGCATAAAGCCCTTGCTTTGTCCCTTGGTACGAAAATACGCTGAAGGAAAAGGTTTCGGTGGCTGACTCCGTGAGCGGGTCGACCACGTGTAATTGGCCCTTCTGCTTTCTCCTTTTTTTCTCTCAGCACGCAGAGAGAACTGACGTTCCTACTACGGCTGAGGCTAAAGTGTATATACTTTGAACGTTATAATTCAACTTCGAAAAGATGAATTCGCCTTTTTCCTTTTGCTTCCCTGCAGGCACAGAGAGCAGCTGCCTGCTATGAAGGCTCTAGCCTTTAAGTGGACATTTTGGACTTATAATTTAACTTCGAAAAGTTACATTCTCCTTTTCTCTTTTACTTCCTTGCAGCAAGAGAGCTGGCGGCTTCTACTATGAGGGCTATAGAACTGGCCTCTTTTTGGACTTAGTGTGTCAAGTTCGAAAAGTTGAATTAGCGTATTCGTCCTAACCTCAGCATATGCAACATATGCCTAGGAGAAATTTTGTACTCAAGCAGAGTTTGGAGGAAAACGTATTTTAAACATACAGCCTTTATACCTGTTTTCTAGCCAAAGGTCCTGCAGAGAAGCACAAAAAATTTTAAGAAATGACGGAAGGTGGTCTAAAAGGAAACAATATCACCTGCATTGCGGTCTACCCAAAAGAAAAGATCATTATTGTTTCTGGGAAGAGAAACTTGACAAAGACTTGAAGCTTTTACACAAACAAGAGCGACTCAGGAAATTCTGCACGTGGACTGTTCACATTTGCTTCTATTGAAGCCTTTAAGAAAAGAAATTAAGTTTCTAGCAAAAGAAACTTGATAAAGGTTTTTAAAGAAATTAAAATATCAAAATCTTAATATAAAAGAAATTTAAAGAACAAAATTTAATATGAAGAAGTTGACACTAAAGCCAAATTTAATATTTATTGAGGTAATGTTTTTAGGGGGCTTTAGTGTTGCGGAGCCGATAAGCACGTCAACCCCGCAAATGATTTAAGTTAGAGCGTGCGAGTAATGACAGCCAAAGACAATGAAGGAAACAAAGGCGAGGTAACAAATATAACAAAGATGACAATTTATTGTCATGTTTACAAGAGCGTGTGTAAAGTTCGTGGTAGTAGTATTTGTGTCTTCAGATAGATGGGTGATGTCGGTAGCTGGTATGGTCGAGTCGAAGGGAAGCAGCTAGAAGATCGTTGCTGGTAGCTGATCTGGGTCGAGTCGTAGGATGCAGCTGGATGATCGTTGCAGGTAGCTGGTATCGGTCGAGTCGTTGAATGCAGCTGGTCGATTGTTGCGGGAAGCAGAAGTCGGTCGAGTCGTTGAAGTGCAGCTGGACGATCGTTGCGGGAAGCTGAGGTCGGTCGAGTCGTTGAATGCAGCTGGATGATCGTTGCGGGAAGCTGAGGTCGGTTGAGGTTGGTTAATCGAAGTCCCGGTTTTGACAGTACGTTGGGTTAATCGGGAGTGCGTCGATATAGTTGCTAGCCCGTACAGCGAGTCGTACAAGGGCTAGTTGTTGCAATGCTAGGGCAGTCCGTACAGCGCGTCGTACGTGGACTAGATGCTGCATTGCTGGAGCATCGTGGTCGAAGTGGGTGTTGGTACCTTGGTTGCGTAGAGTCGGGCGAGCTGGCGACTAAGATTGAGTTGTGTCTTAGTACTGCGGACAAAGTGAACGGACGGGAAAATCGTGGTTAAGGTTTGCCAGGCCTTAGCACATACGAAGTCGAACGAGTGAATCGGTGAAGGTAGGGCTTTGTCGTGCTCCTAGCTGTGCGGACGAACCGGAGACGGTAGTTATGGCTTTGCCGTGTCAAAATTATGCGGATGTATCGATGACGGTAGCTATGGCTTTGCCGTGCCAAAACTGTGCGGACCAATTGGAGACGGTAGCTATGGCTTTGTCGGACCAAACCTGTGAGGACGCATCGGAGACAGTAGCTATAGCTTTGCCGGACCAAAGCTGTGCGGACGTATCGGAGACGATAGCTATGGCTGTACCGCGCCAAAGCTGTGCGGACGTATCGGGACGGTAGCTAAGGCTGTTCCGCGCCAAAGCTGTGCGAACGTATCGGACGGTAGCTAAGGCTTTGCCGTGCCGAATGGTTAAGACCGGGTGGTCTTAGAGTCCTCTTCGTGTTTGCCTCCGGGCCGTCTACTTCGACTGGTCAATAAAGACCGTCAGAGATGCTCCAACCCGCAGAAGAAGACCTCTAATGGTCCTTAAAAAGGACCTTTTGTGCATATCAATGTGATGGGAAAGGCGAATGCAACCACTAGATGTAGGATTCAGCCTTTCGGAGCCTCGCTCTGAGAGCGGCTCTTGAGAGCGTCGTGAGACCTCCGAATGTTTTCGCCGCCGAAGTCTTGTTTATATAAGGGGAACGTAACACCACTTCTGCTGGGCACGTAAATAGAAAGTTCTTCTATAAAAAATGGATGTAGAAATAAAGTACTTCTTTAGCCTGATATAGGCTAGCGAAGATAATTAATTCCTATTTTTATAGAGTTATTTCTGGCAGAAGTGTTCTGTAATTGTTGTTAATTCCAATTTATCCCTTTTTTAGCTGTAACGACAGGTCAAGGCCGTAAAAAGGGCCTAGTCATTTCCGGCCGTACCCGGGTGTAATTTTTCTAGGGCGAGCGAGTAATCCAATCTGTTTACGTTTGTGAACAGGTAGCGGCATTAGTATGTAATTTTAAACGGTAAAGTTCAAGCGGTAAGTTTCGCACTTTTCTTGTTCGGATACTGGTTCAAAAAGATAATGCAAACAAGTTTTAGAAACGAATTTTATACAAAAGAAACGAGAAAGAAAGGAAAGGATAAAGCCTTGCAAATTTTAGTGTAATTTGCGGGAACTTATCTGGGAGAGAGTTCTTTGAATTTAAGTATTTTTTTCTTTTTAGTTTCGTTGAAGAGTTTCAATTTTCATTTAATTTTGAGTCTTCTGAAAAGTTGTCTTTCAGCTGAATTCTCAGGTTGAATTTTATCTTTCAGTCGGTTTTAATTGAGTCTTTTTAGTTTTCCTTAACTTTTGATCGAGTTCTCTGCTAAGTCGTTTTTCGGCAGAATTTTCGGGGTGAATTTTAGTCTTGGTTTAATTTTGAATCTTCTGTAAAGTCTTTTAGCATAATTCTCGGGTTGAATTTAATTCTTTTAGCTGAATTTCAGTAAACTTGTCTTTAGGTTGACTTTACTTGAATTTCAGTAAGATTGTCTTTAGACAGACTTTTAGTTGAATTTCTTGGGAAGCTTCGTGCCTGTTTGAATACGTATCGGCTATTCAAGAAGCGAGTGACGAAATCTTTCTGCTGACTATTTGTTCCTACCTTAACTGTCTAGTCCCAAGTTCGTACTGAAGATTTAGTTGTAATTGTGGACAAATAGCGATTGGTAGTTTTTTGATGCCGTATTGTCTGCTATTACTTCTGCCTTTTCCACTCTGACCAAATTAAGTGCCGTACGTAGTCAGTTTGTTTTCTTGTTGGAAATAAATTTTTACAGCTTGAAGCCTTTACACCCTGTAAGAAAAGGACAGTAAGTTTCTGGCGAGAGAAGCTTGACAAAGGCTTGAAGCCTTTACTTGGACATGTTAAACCTTATCCCTTAATTTGACTTGGTCTAACTTTCTTATGGGTTAATTTGTTAGTAAATAAAGACCCATGTTTTAGTAAGTGTTGATTTTTTTTCTCTATTGTACGAACTTTATTGTGGGTTATTCTGATGGCAGAAACCCATATTTGTGTAACTGTTTTCTTGTATTGTTCTAACTTGTTACTGGGCGCCAAGAATTAAAAATATTGTGACACCTGCATATAGGAAATATATGGAACATTGTGAAAAGTCACCTCGTATTCGTATGGTGACTCTTGTAAATAAATTCTTTCGAGTTATAATCAAACAAGACCATTTGTGTTTCTTCCTGTTTTTTCCACTCCCCATTTTCTTTCAGACGCGGGTTGAAAATTGAATTTATCCGACAGTTTCATAGTAAGGTCCTTGACGACTGAACCGGTACCCCCACCAAGTTTGTCTGGTGAGGAGAATGGCTAGACACCTTACAGGATGAAAAACAAGATCTGTCAAAGAGTGGAGGAAGCTCTTTCCTCAAGCGCCATCAAGCACATCATAATTCCTGGGAGTGTTGGTTTTCTTATTCTTTGTCAAGTTATCCAGTTCGAAGAAGGGAAACTCTTATATGACCTCTGCAGTTACCTGATTACTGGTTATCTTGCCTTGGCTTGTCACTGGATATTAATAATGAAACTTAGAGAGTAGTATTCGTGCTGTACAAGCGCTGGCCACTATAATACCATGTGGAGGTGCCCGTGGTGTAATGGTTATCGTCGTAGGAAATGGACACGGCGACACGAGTTCAAATCCTGGACGAGACTGATTGCATTTTACATAGCACTAATACCCTTGGGAAAGGTATGAATCCAATTATTCTCCCTCCAGCTATGGGTAAATAGCAGGGCAGACTAGGTTCTTCAGCCTTGGTGTGGCAACTAGTCTAGGAGAAGGAAAACTCTGAATTCAAACCTGTTAAACTCTGCTTAAAAATTGACCTTGTGTCACATCCTGCCCGAGCGGAGGGGTTGGTAAATATGATAATATCATGATTACAAATGTTCTCTAACGATCTTTTCATCGACGAGCATTTCCCTCGAAAAAGTCCCAAGGCGTGGTGATGTATACGGATTTGACAAGTTGGAAGCATGCGGTTTATAGCGGTTTAGAGGAAATTTGTTATTTTCCCGAACACTATAGATTTTATGGCAACAGAAATGAATTACGAGACTTTTCTTTAACAACACACAACAGCGAAAGTTTTTATTTGCAGCTTTGTGGAGGTTTGTTCTTGGTGCTGCAAGACTCGTGGTGTTTAGGCTTGCTGGATGTTTGAGACGAAATGGCTTAGCGGGATGCTGGAAATGGCAGCGTGTCGTTGGACGTGTGAGGAAAGTATTCAAAGTCACAGAGTAGTTTTGTGTCGAGAGCGGAGTGGCGCTCGGATCGACATAGTAAATTTTTGTGGTGCTTGTGGAAGGCATGCTGAACGTATCTAATTCATATTCAACTGGGATTCCTTGGTCTAAAATATATTAGACGCAAAGAATCCATAAATTAGAAGGTTCCCCCGCTGAGTGTCCATGTTGCTGCTGCTAGGGTTAAAGCCACAGTGATATGTCCACACTGGGTGGCTTGTTTAGCTAAAAAGCATCGCTAAGCAGGGGCGACCAGAGACACGTCCGTTCTGGTCGCCGTCTCAAGCCGAAGAGAGTGTGTTTGGCCGCTCACCCGTTTTGCTAGCCGGAAATGAAGGTCCGGGCTGAATGGGATAAGTCATCCTGATTGGGTGAAATTCAGTGTTGAATTAAATAGCGCGCCAAAACAAAATACGAGATTTTCCTCTTCTCTACAGGTTACATGTTTACGCATGGACGACAGGAGTCTTATCCTTACACCATTGTTGTGTCCTCTTTTGACAGGGACTGACCCCAGAGGAGACACTTGCGTCTGACCATCTCTATTTTGGAGAGCATTGCTCACAGACTACTGGGAAAGGGCTAGAAAAGGTGGTCTAAACATTGTTTGTCACCTCAATGCTGGTTAGTTTCCTGCGGTTCATTTTTGGTAGGAAGAAAAGAAATATAAAACCATTTTTAAGTGACCGGGTTAAACAAAATATTAGCTTTTAAAATGGTAGAATTCTTCAATATAATAGTTCTCCAAATCGTCCAAAAAGACAGACGATACTTATGACAAAAGAACTTCAAAGATAACTGATAGATATTGCTGCTCTCTCAGAAATTCAATTGTCAGAAGAGGATCAGCTAACTGAAGTATAATAGGTTATAACCTCTTTTTGGTTCGAAAGCTAAAGGAAGAACAACGTTTCCTTCAAGTGTTAATGATCACATTATGAAACTGCGTATGGACGATATGCAATTTTATTCTTTACACCTCAACACTCTAGGCTGATGACTATCATAATCTCAATCTCTGGGATGGAGCCACTATAAAGTCAAACAGTTGACTAATGTTGAAAGTCATTTTTTAAAGACTTTAAAAATAAACTGTTGAAAACATTTAAAATCGAACAGTCGTCACAAGCCCTTTAGCATAAATGTCAATATCGTGATGGGAAAATCAATCGTGAGATGTTTTTGATGATCATTTTCTGACGATTGATTTTTTGTTCAGTTTTAAACATTTTTAAAGGTTTATTTAAAAACTTAAATTATCGATTTTAATCATCAGTTCGTGTGTTTGTGTGTCTGTGTGTGTCTGTGTGTGTGTGTACGTGTGTGTGCATATTTCACGTAACTTTTGATCATGCCACTGGGTTGATGTAGTGAATCAAGGCAGCCTCAATATGACTATTTTTAGTTCGAAATTTTAAATATAAACATCTTTATTTAAATAGTTTCACCTATCAAAAGATGGCACTGTTATATCTCTCGGCCATTTTAATAACATGTTTTCAAAACTTTGGCTGCTGGGCTGCACGACATTATTATACAAATATTATTGATACAATGGGATCATTAGCATTGTTAATGTTTGGGGGTTTTTTCTATAAAAATGCATTGAAAATCAAGAAAAAGCGATTATCAGTGATCAGAATATAAGATATGTATAAGTACTCTTTTTCAGATTTTAAACTATCACTGTGTAGAGAAGAGGAAAATCTCGTATTTTGGTTTGGCGCGCAATTTAATTCGACACTTAATTTCACCCAATCAGGATGACTTATCCTATTCAGCCCGGACCTTCATTTCCGGCTAGCAAAACGGGTGAGCGGCCAAACCCAGTCTCTTTGGCTTGAGACGCCGACCAGTTCAGATAATTGGATAACCTTATGGGTTGTTAATTATAAACAATAGCAAATCAACTTCTTCATTAATGGAGATAACGCCTACTCTCCCCCAAATACCAGACGCGAAACTCACGGTGACATCCAAGTTCAATTCCTGCAACTGCGACGTGTCTTTTCTCAAAAATGCAAAAGTTCAATCCCTCACGTCCGACAACACACGCTGCCTTCTCATCATCTCATGACGCCATTTCGTCTCAACACTAACAAGCCTAAACTCCACGAGTCTTGCAGCACCAAAAGCAAACCATATTCCATGCTGCAATAAAAACCTATTCATAAAAACACCTTTCGACCTTCGCCATCTTACTTCATCTTCAACCACCTTTTATTACCTAACAACTATTAACGAGGGGACTAACAACTCTCAGCAAGGAAACAACACAACGTAAACACACATACGTTACACCATCTTCCTCGCTGAACCAAACAAACTTTCCCTCGTTACTAACAAATCAACTTCTCCAGCTAAAATCATCCAGGCCAAAAACCCCGTACAAAAATCCTGTACAACTGTCTTTATGCAAAGGAAATAAGAAATTCAGATATCTCATTCCACCTATTGCTATCAGAATAGGGCTACCATATATGTAATTTCAAAAAAATCTTTAAAAGATATTTCTGAAATGCAGGTAAAAATCAGATTGAGACATTTTTAAAAAGATTCATAAAATCTATTTTGAAATTCTTTAGAATATTGGGGCCCTCCAACCACATCTATAAACTTTTCCACTCTGGGCTTCTGGCTGAAAAATGTAAAATGTTATAACCTGCTATTGGATAGCCTTATGGGTTGTTAATTATAAACAATAGCAACGTAAAAATAATATTGCTAATTGAATAATTATAATTATAATAAGATAATTTTGTAAATTATAGGCAAAAGCAATGTAGAAATAATATTGTTAATCAACTAATAATAATTATCATCAAATAATTTTCTTAATTATAAGCAATAGCAGAGTAGAAATAATATTGTTAATTAAATGAAATAATTCTATTAATCATAGGCAATAGCAATGTAGAAATGGGGATTCCCTGGCTGGAATTGAGGCTGCCGATGTTTACCATAATTATTTGTGCATAACATGTATAACATGAACCCTAAACTTTTGTATATAATTAGACTGATACATATTTGTATTTTTGGTTATGTTTTCCATGCAGTAGAATTTGTAAAGAAATAATTCCTGATCATATCCATTTTTATCATATAATATTCCACCTAAAATCCTTGTGTATATTATCCACTGACATTTTAGAATTTATAGCTGCTAAATTTAGCTTCAATTTACTATTTGTTCAAGTTGTTATTGGTTTGGTTGGTTGGTTGTATGGGTTTTATGGCGTATCAACCTTTGTAGGTTATTTAATGCCAAATTCTGTCTATATGTATATACATTCAACCAAGGATTTCTGAACGAATACTTAGTAGGTAAAATTTTCTATGAGCAGGATTTCATTTGTTTGCCCATGATTATGTTATTGGTTTGTACTGACTAAAAGTAAGAATTTATATAGTTTACATATCTTAAAACATAAAATTTACACAGTATTTAAAGCAAACACACAGACATAGTCACACAAAAATGCAACAAGCATGGGTTGAAAATAAACTCACATTAGGAGAAACAAAATTATAAACAAACACACATTCCTGTGGATATTTCTCTGTAACAGCATAAAACACATTAGTTTGGACAATAGATATAACCTACTTTTGGTCATTCCATCTTGATTATGGTGTGGCATGTGACCCGAAAAAAAGCTAATTATATAGTTCTTGTTTATGTTTTATACTCATGATTAGGGAAGAACCACAACACTTCTTTATAAAAATATAATTCTCTTTATTCTTCCTGGAGTCAAACATTCTGTGGAGTGACAGAGACAGACAGACAGAGGGGGACAAAGACAGACTGCTATATTGACCCATAATTTCTTCTCTTGACCATACCACACTGTGTTATCTTCAAGGCCCCACTTAGCACTTCTGCTTCTTATCTGGCGGGGGTACTCAACAGGATGCCTGCTGTGGGCTGCTCTGTGTTATCTTCAAGGCCTTAAGTCTTCTCTTCTGATGAGATGTACTTAACCGATCCTTGCCAGGGGTCACTTGGCCCCCTGAAACCATGGTTCTCTATCTGCCAATTCGACAGACCACTGTAAGCTGGCACTGACAGAATGTGACTCCAACTGAAGCTCTCGTGTGGGCATCTGCATATATCATTTCATAACACCCACGGTTTCCGTCCAACATGTGACACCTGCTTATTTTCACTGGTGTGTCCTGTGCAGAGAATATCTGATTGAATGCTCGGTCAAGGATCAATATGCAACATTTATTATAGAGTGGGTAGAGTGTTCGCCAGTGCTCCAGGAGACCTGGGTTCAATCACAGGTAGAGTCATACCAAAGACTTTAGAAATGGTATTTGATACCTCCTTGCTTAACACTCAGCAATATAAGGTATGTATCAAGGGTAAAGTGGAGCAATCCAAGGAAAGGAGTAGCACCCTCCCCTACACCTTGGTGTTGTAGATATTAAAAAGGGAGCCTTCTGGTCACCTTCAACTACAGTCGCCAACTTTTCTTTTATTATAGGCAACCCATAATTTTGGGTTGAAAAATCTGGAAAAATAGTGCATCTTGTACACAAATAATTATGGTCGGTATTTATGTGTTGCAGCATAAATATTCTTTGAGAGCAAGAACCAAATAGTTTAAACCAAAGCAGCTTCGGTTCTAAGGAATTTTGTTTTTGCCCTCTAAAAGTATAGGTCTCCTTGTATACCAAAACTTGATCTCTTGTTACAGATTGATAAGCAATTTTTACTTTTATTTCTTTCGACAAAACCAGATTTTGTTTTCTCTTAAGGGAAACCACTAAAAAAAAAAAAAGGACAACAAAAGGTTTCTAACAATTTTCTTTCAGATAAAAATTGGCTATTAGATGTCTTCTGAAAAAATTGATTCCTGCTTAAATGATATTCACTTTTTTACTTTCTCTTTTAATCTGTTCACTCATTATTGTACTTTTTTTTGTTGTTTTTGCTTGCACAGCTAGTGCCTGGGTGTGTGTGTGTGTGTGTGTGTGTGTGTGTGTGTGTGTGTGTGTGTGTGTGTGTGTGTGTGTGTGTGAGGTCTGTGGTGTGTGTCAGTAATATTACATTAAACCAGCAAATTGGAAATATGTATTCTCAGATTTGCACCAGATGATGCTTTTTGCCAGACAGTCTGATCAACAGCTTTTCACTTAATTAGCAAATAGATTTAGAGGCACACCAATTATTAAAAATGAAAATCTGTGGCAATTTTACATATAAATGATTCTTTTTAAATAGATAAAAAGAAATTCTTTATCAAATTTTGTATTCATATCAAATTATCCCACAATAATTACAAAGTATTTTATTTTTTCCTTACCAAAAAGCACCATTGTTATTGTTATCCCTGGATTTTTTTTATCTATCATTTTTTTACTGTGACAAATAAAAAGAGAGACTTAAATGAATAATTAGTTGAGGTTAATTAACTTCAGCTGCCTGATACTCAGAACTGATATATCATCTAGTGCTTTTTTAAAAGTTATTCTCTATAAATATTTGGCTGCATTTTTCAAACTAGTTGAAAAGCAGCCCAGTTGTCTGGGGCTGTAGAATACATCATCTGCATTTCTGCAGAGGGGTAAGATCAACTAGTGTCCTGGATATGACACTAAACTATCAGATGGTGAGGCTCCAGTAATGCTGGAGCTTTGCAGAATACAGAGTACTCCTTCATTGCCATTGCTCCCAGATCCACTATGACCTGGGATGGTAGCATCCTATCTATGGGTTAAAAAGAACTGTTTGACATCTAAAGTGAGTGCAAACAAATGACTTATGCTGAATTGAATTGTTAGAAATAGAAAGGTTTGAACATTTAACTATGTATATACAAAATGTGTTAGCAAATCATATATATATATATATATATATATATATAACAGGATTTGGCATTAAATAACCATTAAAGGTTGATATGCCATAGAACCAAACCAAACCAAACTCATTGAAAACTTGCTCTATGGTCAGGATTTTAAATTACACAAGACATGCCATAAACCCATTGGGTTTTCATGGTAACAGATGGTTTGGTTTGGTTGTTTTAATGGCATATCAACCTTTGTAGGTTATTTAATGCCAATGCTATTCTTCTAGAAGAACAGTAGTGGTACTATTTAACCCATAGCTGGGAGGATAAGGGGGTTCATACCTTTCCCAAGGGTATTTGCCCGAAAGTGAACGTAATAGCGCGACTGGAATACGAACTCGCGTACTACGGTTCCGCAGTCCATCACTTTAACCATTGCACCATGAGGACACACCCTCATGGTAACAGAGATGATGATGATGATGTTTCTATTTAGGAAGATGTGAAGGAGGTTCTCATAGTGAAATTGTTATTGTCATTGGAATTGAAATTGACTGCTTGAGTTCAAATCCTGAACTAGGCTGTTTGCATTTCACATTGTGTTGATACCCTTGGGAAAGGTATAAATCCATCTGTTCTCTCCTTAGCTATGGGTAAATTGTTGGACAGACTGAACTCTTTATTTTGATATGGCAACTGGCCAAAGAAAAAGAAAACTTTGAATTCAAACCAGTTGTAGACCTAGAGAGGAATGGGCTCTGTCTGGCTTTCCTGCTCCAGACACACTACCTGAGTAGCACCCCCATGACCAAAATCCAGGTTATGGCATCAGTGGGAGAGAACAGGCTTCTAATTAGCATTTCATAATTATCTCTGTTAGATTGAGAATTTAGTTTGGTTTGGTTTCTTTGTTTAATGGCATATCAGCATTCATAGGTTGTTTAATACTAAAGCCATCCTTATAGAAGAACAGTACTAGTACTATTTAATCCATAGCTGGCAGGGATGTAAGAGTTCATGCCTTTCCAAAGAGTACTTGTCCAAAAGTGAACATAATAGCACAACTGGAGTTTAAACTCAATTACTACAATGTCAAAATCCAGTATGTTAACCACTTCTCCATGAGAGCTCTCTTTGAGAATTTGAATGATTAGAAAATGATGTTCAGTGAGAATGCAGAGCCTCTGAAATAATCATTCAATTGCAAATTGGACTGAGATTTGTTTTATTCTCAAAGAGCATTTTATCTGTATTGCTCTCATAAAAATCTCATTATTTTTATTTGGTTACATGCAGTTACATGCAGACATACAAACATAATAAGAATTTTAATGATATATAGATAAATGTATCGGTAACATTTTTAAAAATGTAATAATAATCAAGGGCTTAACACCAAATTATGTGTTAATGAGGACTTATTAGTTAATAAAGATCATGATGAGGTTAATGTTTATGATACCCTGGAGGTCATTGCTCAAACAACAAATGTAAACACAACAACACAATTTTTCTAAGTTTTGATTTTCTAGTGACTAGAAAAGAAGTCTTAGGAAAGAAATAATAGAAAAAATCATCACTTTAGTTTCTGGTTAGAAAATTAAAAGCTAGATGGGAATTACCCAAGAATGTTACATGCTATTTTGAACAAACCCCAGAAGCAAGACCCCACAAAACATCAGTTGTATGGCCATTTACCTCCCATCTCACAAATTATCTAATTGAATGAACAAGACATGCTGAGTACTGCTGGGGAAGTAAGGACAAACTTATAAATGATGTTCTCCTAAACATGGACATGCCAGTGTTGGCTAACCATCAGTCCAGTGGGGATACCTGATGCAGTCTAGAGAACTCACCAGGAGTGAAGATAGTGAGAGAGATTCTGAGAACTCTGTGATATCAGCATGACTTGATGATGATGATGATGATGATTAAAAAAAGATTTGGTTTAGCTAATGTGATGAACACAAACTCGGGATCCAGTTTAGCATTATACAAACATTGTAAATCAAAACCAAAAAAAGTGGGGGTGTCCTCGTGGTGTAATGGTTAAAGTGATGGACTGTGGAATCATAGTAAGCGAGTTCATACTCCAGTCATGCTATTATGTTCACTTTCGGGCAAATACCCTTGGGAAAAGTATGAACCCCCTTATCCTTCCAGCTATGGGTTAGATAGTACCACTACTGTTCTTCTTGGAGAATGGGTTTGGCATTAAATGACCTATAAAGGTTGATATGCCATTAAACAAAGAAACCAAACCAAACCAAAAAAAGTTTTTAAATTATCAAAAAATAATATGCTAAAAATGTTTCTGGGTCTTATTAGTGACCACAATAAATTTTGTGGCTATAGCTCACACTGTCCTTGAGTTACACGATGATAGAAGGATGAAAAAAAAAAAAAGAATTATAATAATATCATTTAGCATAAAGATGTTGTCTAATATACATTTGACTGTGTCGAATATTGACGGACACTTACAAAATCTAAGACTGCTGATTTCCATGATGATTTGATGGATTTACTCTTACTTTAACGGACAAAATATCAAAAAGTTGAAGAGAGAGTCTTGTTGAAGTGAGATGCTTAATGATGTGTTACAGAGGTTGTTCTTGAGATTATTACTTTTTACTGTGTTGGTTTCTGATTCCAGAGATACGTTAAAGGAGGATACATATCACATGTGCATTGACTATACTTAATTTTACTATTCTTGCGGATGTAAAAAATATCAACGTTATTTTAAATATGGATAGTAATCTTGACTGAATTGCCTATTATTCAAAAACTAATTGCTTGAAGTTGAATGCTGAAAATAGCAAATTTATTATGATTGGGTCTCATCAGAACCTTTAAAACATTGAAAAATATTTGCTTGGATCCAATTAAAATTGAAAATAATGTTGAAAGATAATGTATAAAGCTTGGTATCATGTTGAACAAGGAATTAAATTGGACTAGACATGTAAACCTGTCAATTGCTAAGGCATATATCAAGTTAAAACATGCATTTAGATTCAAGAACTTCTTCATTGAGTCATCCAAATTGAATCAAATTGAAACCAACATTCTCTCTATATTTACCTATAGTGATGTCATTTTAACTGAATAATGGCTAAAGAAAATTCAAAAATTTCAAAATCTATTGGTTCATTTTACCTCCAACCCTTTAAAGAAAAAAGAGTTTTTAAATACGAACAACAGGACATTGCTTTACAGTCTTAGTTTAATATTTAATATAAAATAACATAAAGCACCTATTTATTTGTGCATTCATTTTAGAACTCGAAATGAAATATGAAATACTTGATAATTTCAGTAGAAATAGACTTGATATAGATCCCCTTTTGCTCGAAGCAAATTAAAGAAAATGTCTTATTTTATCAATATGTTTATTAAAGTTTTAATGAAATTTCAGGAATCATTAATATAAACAATATTTCTATGGACTCCTTCAGATAAAAGTGTAAAAATTATTTACAAAATTGTCTTTGAACTTATTTGATGATTTTAGATGGTTTCATTTGAGAGGATTTTTAATTATTTTATTATAATTTATATATATATATATATATATATATATATATATATATCTTACAATGAAGTTTAATAATTCTAATAATTTAGTAGATTGTCTTATATATTAAAACTATATACTGAAACTTCGGTATTATTTTGCTTGTTTCTTGTTTCTTTTTGTATTTTGGTTTTAGTTTCTTTTTGTTTCATTTTGTAGTTTCTGACAAAACATATGTAAAACAAATATAACACACTCTATACTCACCAGACTTAGATCAGCACAAGTTTTCTTGTTTTCTAAACTGAAAATTCATCTCAAAGGTAAAATTCATAGACATTAAAGAAAATATGTCTTTTTTTGGTTTAAATCAAAAAGGAAACATATCCACTCTAAATGAAACGAGTGGACAAGTTCACCTACTTCAGAAGCAGAATCATATCAACTGAAAATGATATCAATATGTGGCTAGTGAAGGCATGAACTGCTATCGATAGGTTATCGATCATATGAAAATCAAACCTATCTGACAAAATAAAATGCAATTTTTTCCAAGCAGCTGTTGGGTTGATTCTACTATATGGATGCACTACATAGATGCTGACGAAGCATATAAAGAAAAAGCTTGATGGCAATTGCACAAAAATTTTACAAGCAATACTGAACAAATCCTGGAAGTGACATACCAAAAAAAAAGGCAGCTGTACGACCACCGACCTCCCATCTCTAAAACCATCCAAATAAGATGGACAAGACATGCAGGACACTGCTGGAGAAGTAAGGACAAACTCATAAGCGACATTCTTCTATGGACCCCATCACATGGACATGCAAGTGTTGGACAACCAACTAGAACTTATCCACAACAGCTTTGTACAGACACAGGGTGTAATCTAGAAGACCACCCAGAAGTGATGGATGATAAAGATGAATAGTGAGAGAAAGTTAGGGAAATCTGTGCTAGCAGCATGACATGATGATGATGATGATGATGTAGAGAAATATGTCATTACTGATAAAAAAGGTTATATATAACAATATTTTCATGTATAAAATAGGATAATAATAAATACAATATAAAATATCATTTGTAACGTTACCACCCTCGCCTCCACATACATTACATCCTTCTTCTAACCATTCACTTCTTGGCCGGCCGGTGATCAACTAGTGGTTCCGAGGGGGGTAACGCACATTTCTTTACCACTACAAGAATACGATTGAGGGGGCCGGAGAAAATAGAAGGACAAACGAACAAACACTTGGGGTTGACTCAAGAGCAAAAAGAGGAGTTATGCAACACTACATTTCCGATAGCATATATGGATTAACGCTAGCATGGATTACTAGCGAAAATTTCACAAAGCAACTGGAATGCCGACATCTTGACTCGATCTTTTTCGCTGGACCCTATCTTTTGCTGACTCGCCTCTCTGCTGTCCCATCGCCAACTGCCTGTCAGCTCCTTTCTCCAACCAACTCTCTTCTGGCGTCCCGTTACCTCTTCCAGCCACGCCGAGATTTCAAGTCCAAAAACCCTTTGTCTGGTTTCGCGCCAAAACAGACAAAGGAATCGTCTGCTTGGCGGGCCACCCATATAGTGTTACACATTGCTCAGCATTTCACATTGACAATTCTCAGCTTAACTAGTACTTTACATGTCTGAAGTGTGTTAGATTCAACTGAATGAATACATAATCTTTTGTGTCATGTAACTATGATGCTGTTGACAGATTAAGTCATGTGACTCATACATGCAGGATTTTTAAAAAACTAATTTCAAAAAATTAAGTAACATACTCATCTCTCCTTTGTCATATGTAAATTTCATTTTTGCATGATGGAAAAATTAATTCTGAAAACAGTTATTCTTATTGCAGAATATATCAATCTGATTTTCCATACTCTCTCTCTCTCTCTCCCAGCCCTATCTCTCTCTTACGCACACACACACAGAGACACACACACACACATAATATATAAATATATATGTGAGAGTTGTTCAAAAAATTTTAAATTTCACTTTGATTTTAGATTTGTTGTACACCTCACACATTTGTAAAGGCCTCACCTGCGTAAAAATTGAGATAGAAATCTTAATTAGTTTCCCTCATTTTTAAGAAATGTTGACATGTTTTCACTACAAAAATGTTCAACTATGGCTCTTCTTTTTAGGAAAAAATGACTCTCATGCATGTGTATATATATATATATATATATACCTGTTGAAAGTTCACACCTATTTTTAAAGTAAGGAGTAATGTAACAATCAAACCAAATCAAACTAAAACCATTAAGTTACTTGTGAGAAACAAAAGTCCACCAAAATAAAACTGATAGATTTCAAATAAGAAATCAAAATAAACAATATTTCTTAATGCATAAAATATATAAAAATCTACATTGTCAAAATGCGTCACCATCTTTTATTCTTTCTTGCTTGTTCCTCCCTCATCCCTCATTGCCATACCTTCACCAGTCGACAGTGATTGTGGGCGTTTCTAAGGCAACTGTAATGTTGAAATGGATTCAAAGAAGAAAAGTTGTCACTTGATCCCAATAGCAAGAAGAAACATCTAACATATTAGGCACAAAAAACTACTCATTTATTTCCTGTTACATTTTTATTTGGACCAGTCTCAAGAGGAAACATGAGAAGTGGTTTTGCTTAGTCAATGAAGGAAAAGATTCACCTTTTCATCCATAAAACATCCCCTCTCCCACTGCTGCCTATTGGAGAATGGTTTCACTTAAGCCTTTCACCACTTTGTTTCTCTGAGTCTGAATTCCAATTCAACTTTTTGAATCTAAATAAATCTCTCAAATCCAATGTAACTGCCCAAAGCCAGTCGATGAGCAACCATGTGTTTTCTTACTGATTTGTTTCAGCTGTGATGGACTTTAACCAATCATACCAATATTTGTCTCTGCCACCCTCCAGACAGGACTTGACACAAGGTCAATGACTCAAAGGTCGATTATAGTGGGGATTTATGGAATGCTCAAGCCTTGCTGGACTTTGCTGGTCACCGGTCCACTTACTACAATGTGGGCCTGATGAGCCTAGCTGGACATATGCCTGATTGTAGCTTAAACTGGATAGGAAGGTCCAGTGCTATACAAGGTTGACAAAGGTGTCAATGTTGCAGCTCGCCCACCCAAAGGTGGCCCAGCCAAAGCCGAAGGCCTTTTAGCCATGGACCAATGACTTTAACCAATCATGCCATTGCTAATGTTTGACCCATCTGCCATTCATGGGTGGAGAGGTTAGTTCACTTGGTTGGTTGGTTTTGTTGTTTAATGGCATATCAAACTTTATGGGTTATTTAATGCCAAAGCCATTCTTGTAGAAGAACAGTAGTAGTACAGTTTTACCTATAGAGCTAAATTGTACTACTACATTCGGTGGTTCATACCTTTCTCAAGTTTATCAGTACTAAAGTGAACATAGTAGCATGATCGGAGTTGGAACTTGCTTACTTTAATGTTTCAGTCAAACACTTTAGCCACTACACCATGGGAACTGCCCCTTGGAGTTGGTTCATTATATCACACAACAAGAGTATTGAAATTTACTTTATTGAAGTGTAGGAATTTTTGTGATAAATAATTCTTTTTTTTTAATGTTTGATTTGTAACTGGTAAAGAATTTTGTTAAACAAATGTGCGGAGTATCTACGATGGTAAATTTCCAATAGCTCTGAATTTTTGGCAATGAATGTTCCATAATCCAAAGTTTCTATATGCCTAGACTTGCATTAATAAAACTTTTTTTTATATCATTATTCAATTCCCGCTTTTTATTTTTTATTTACTTGCTGGTTTATCTTCCACTTCCCCCATTCACTCTTTTACTAATTGACAGTGATTATTAGTATTCCTATAGCAACAAGAGTATTGAAATTTATTTTTTAGTAATGAAAGAATTTTGTAACTAACTTAGTTTTTTTTGTGATTAATTTGTTGCTGATAATATTTTTAAACAAGTTTGGAGATGAATTGTAGAAAATAAATTTTTAGGCATGAATTGTGTAAGGCTATGAACTGCTGATGATGAACATTTCATGAGTTTCATTAAAGATGACAAAGTGCTCAGAAAATGGAATGTTCAAAACAGTGTTATTTTCCAGTTGGGTTTGTTAATACATTTCATATTTTCTTGAGAAACACATCAATCTCTGTGTGCTGTTCCATTACCAGATATAACAACTAAATATCTCATCAATAAAATACTGTCAATGTTTGATATAGAAAAGAACGAGTGAGTAAACACTAAAATTAAATACTTTACCTGCATGAGTAGTAACAATAAAAAGCTATAACTCCCATACTTAACCTTGATGGAGTTTGTAGTAATAACACAGACTATTTCTCCACGCACAAGATTACAACCCCTTGGCGTAGAAATACATACACACACTCTGCCCATTTAAAATAAAGATGCCTTAACAAAAGCATGCACGCCTTATGTTGTCCTTAAACCTACTTAAGCCTACTAAGCAATACAAACACCCACAACAATACATTACATGGTGGTAGCCAGAATGATAAAAAAAAAAGGCATTTAAAGGCTTAAAAAACGAAAACAACATTTAAAGGTTTAAAAAACAAAAACAACATTTTAAGGCTCAACCCCACCCCGAAAATCCGTGTATAAAGAAACAAACTGAAGACACTTCTGGAAAAAAGCCCAACAAACCAACTCGGAAAAAAAAGCAACAAAACGTCTTTTTACAGAATTTAAAAAAAAACCTGTCAGGTAAATAATTCAAACTCTTTTTTAATTATTGCCACGTGCGTCGATTTTTTATGTGATACCGCCATCTTGAATTTGCGTATTTTTTGTAAACATGTTCAACATAGAACATTTATAATGGCTAATAATGATATCCCTTATATGGACTGTCAATCCTCAAATCTACCTGAAACATTTAGATTGTTTAAACAGCGGTTGGAGTTGTATTTTGTTGTCAATAAAATAAAAATAGAACAAGTAAACTACATACTATTGAGAGTTGGGAATGAAGGTTTAAAAAAATACAACACATGGTTATTAACGGGGGAAGAAAAACATACTCCTGAAATTATTTTTAATAAGTTCATTGAACAACTCGAACCTAAAGAAAATTTTAGAATAAACTGTTTGAAATTAATGACTTATAAACAGGAAGCTGAGGAATCGTTTGATGACTTTGTCAACAGATGCAGGTGAATGACTCAGAGATGTTCATTAACCAAACATGAGTAACAGCAATGGATAATAGAACTCATTATCGCCAGTACTCCCATTGCAGACTTCCAAAAGGAGTTACTAAGAAAAGACAAAACTCTAACCCTGGAAGAAACTGTTAGTATTGGCAAAACATATGAAGCTTCCAACATTCACATTAAACAACTGAGGGCTATGGTGAATAATAATAATAAGGATAATACTAATATACAAGCCATAAGAACACCAACACGTTCTACTATGTCAAATAAATGTCTCAAATGTGGTAAAAGCCATGCTTTTCACCATGAAGCTTGTCCAGCATTCGGATCAAAATGCAACACATGTGGTAAAGCAAACCACTTGGCATCAGTATGTTTGTCAAACGGAACAAAACCAAAACAAAGGCCGAGGTCACAAAGCAGAGAAAACAAAAAACCAACATCTCACTATCAACCACAATATAGGAGAAAACAATACGTGAAAACTGATGCAGTATACAACAACAGAAAAGCTGAGAAACAAATGGAAAGCCTGACGTTCAATTGTATTAATATGACCCAAAGAGATGAAGCCTTCGTACTCATTAACATTAAATTGCCAAATGGAAATGGCATCCACAAGTTGCGTCTGAAGATCAACACAGGGTCACAAGGGAACACCCTACCAATTTCTACATTCCATGGAATGTTCCCAGAAAAACTGGACGCTGATGGTTTCCCAAACATAAAAAAACAATTTATCAACAAAAAACTGATAGCTTATAACAGCAAATCAATAAAATGCTTTGGTAACATCAAAATACCCTGTCAAAACAACAAATCAGACTGGCATGTCAGTACCTTCCACATTGTGGACATACAAGGGCCAGCAGTATTGGGGCTACCATCACTGGAACAGCTCAAACTAATTACCCTTCACTGCACAGTCAAGAAAGAAGATGCATTCCAAACTCCTGTAGCAACATGGATAAATGTAACCAAAGACCTGATGCAGATGTATCCTGATCAGTTTGACAAAATTGGCTCCATGCCAGGTGCAGTCAGACTATCAGTCAACAAAAACACACATCCACGTATTGACACACCTTGAAAAACCCCAATTGCTCTTAAAGACTACATAAAACAGGAGCTTGATAACATGGTCAAAAATAAGATAATAAGAAAAGAAACCAAGGCTGATCCAGTACTTGATCAACTACAAGGAATCATAACAGCAGGATGGCCAGACTCAATTAAGGATTTACCACCGGTAATACGGTCATACTGGCCATACAGAGATGAACTATCTGTCAATGAGGGTATCATCATGAAGGGACCAAGAATTATTATTCCTGAAACCCAACAAAAAATTATCTTGGACCAGCTACATTACAGCCATCAAGGTGTTGAAAAAACATACCTTCAAACCAGAGATGCTGTATACTGGGAGTGAATTAATGCAGATATTGAGAACATGATCAAGAATTGTTCAATATGCCAGGAAAACCTTCCAGCACAACCAAAGGAAACTTTACAGCAACATGACATCCCCAGCAGAGCATGGGAAGTTGTTGGCTCAGATTTGTTTAACGGCAATAATCATGAATATCTGATAATTGCTGATTATTACAGTAAATTTCCTATTATACGGAAAATGAATGGCCTGACAACAAGCAATATGGTCATATCAACAATGAAACAAATATTCTCTGAACATGGTATTCCCAACAGAGTTGTTAGTGACAATGGACCACAGTACTCAAGTGAAGCATTCAAAGAATTTGTCCAACAATTGCAATTTAATCACATCACATCATCACCAAAGTTCCAAAAATCAAATGGTTTTATTGAAAGAAAAATCCAAACAATTAAAAGAGCTCTCATTAAAGCTAAGCAAGCAGGAAGAGATCCTAACTTAGCAATGCTGTTTGCAAACAACACCAATCAACCACAACCTTCCAAGTCCAGCTGAACTCTTAAACAATCGCATTTTAAGATCAAACTTAATTGCCAAAGTTTCAACCCTAAGATTTTCCAACTCTGACCATATCCGTGAAACACAGACAGGATATGCAGAAAATGTATTATGATAGAACAGCTCATGATCTACCACCACTTGTCCCTGGGTAAGATGTACATATATTGGATAACCAAACTGGGAAATGGAAACCAGCAACAATCACAAGTAGATGTGCAGAACCTAGATCATACATCCTTCAACTCCCAGATGGATCATCAAAAAGATGAAAAAGAGTCCAAATAAGAGCAGCAGAAACATCCATCCATAAACAGGTTCATTTTAATGACCACATCACTTCATTGCAAAAAGGACTCACAAATACAAATGACGTCTCACACCAGAGAAGTATAAAACAGCCAACATGCAACACAACAAGAGTTGGCCATGAAATACACAGGCCAAAAAGATATAAAACAAATAAACAAGGAATATAGCAACATCCTTCTTTTCCATTGGTAAGGGGGATGTAGTAATAACACAGACTATTTCTCTACGCGCAAGATTACAACCCCTTGGCGTAGGAATGCATACACACATTCTTCCCATTAAGAATAAAGATGCCTTAACTAAAGCATGCACACCTTATGTTGTCCTTAAACCTACTTAAGCCTACTAAGCAATACTAACACCTACAACAACAATATATTACAGACTCCAAACATTTAAGACTGATGAATGTATAAGGAATGTCCTGAAAGTAAGTTACAAATATCTACTAACCAAACATGTTTATTACAATACAATTAAACATAGCACCACTATGTCCCAGCTTTTGGTAAATGGTAGGACAGATGGTCCACTTTAACATTTGACTTATCTAGGAGAAGGAAAATTCCGAATTCAAACCAGTTGTATTCTTTGTCTAAATTTCTGAGATGAAGCTTGATGATTTTTATCATTCAAAGTTTTTGGACTATTATCTTTATCTTTATTTTTATATTTATAACGTTTCAGTCGATGCGTTCTCTGGCCTTCTTCAGGTGTTTCTTATGGAACTCAGGAACCTACACAGAACTTTGAACCACTTTTTTATTTAATCCGTGGGGGTCACTTGCTCTGATTCCATTAACCATAACTGGGTACAAGTGTTAAGTATTTCTGTATTGTTACTCCCCTGCATTCAGGATTGAATCAGCAACCTCCAGATGATTGTCACTTAAAAACTTAGGGAACCAACGCCTATAACTGTTACAGTATGTTTCTAGCAGGACACATAGCGTAATGGTGAATATAACAATAAAGATGAAGAAAATCGTTGGAAAACACAGAATAATAAAAATCAGTTGTATTCCACTTAAAAATTAATCCTGTGTCACATCCTGCAAGTGGTTGATGGTTTAGATTGATATTTACTATACTACTTTTCCATATAGTCTCCAAAAAGATTGATGCACTTGCTTCATTAGAGCACAAGTGCATAAATACCCATGTAGAAGAATGTGGCATCAAGTTAATTGTTTTTATGTCAATTGATATGAGACCCAAAGAAATGATATCCCAACTTGTTGACAATTTCATGAACCACTTACTTTGGAAAATCAAGGTCCACATCCATATTACAACATTTGTACTATCACCTTGAATCACCATCAACTAGTGAAGGAGTTAAGAGAGAAGTGGGAGATAAACCAGTAAGTAAATAATAAATAAAAAGATAAAATTGAATACTGATGTAAAAAAAAATGGTATTATTTAACAAAAGACTACATTCTGCATGTTGAAACTTTGATTCGAGATGATTGATGACACAAACTTTACAATATATAGTTGTGGAACATAACCTTTCAAAAACAGTGTTCCATGAAATCATCTATGAGAAGTGTTTCATATTGAGGTATTCTTGCAAAGTTATCACTGAAAAGGTTACAACAAAAAGTCAAAGAGATGAAAAAATGAAAAAGAGGTAGTCACTTGATCTCAGTGATAAAAGAACAAGCAAACATTCTTACAAAATCCCTCACATGTTTATTCTAAACATTACTAGTTACCTTTAGACAGGTTTCATAAACAGGAACATGTGAGGTGATTCCTTTTCCGTTGATGGAGAAAAGATTAATTCTTTTATAAATGATTACCCCAAGTCAATGGGGAGTGTCCTCATGGTGTAATAGTTAAAGCGATGGATTGTGGGATTGTAGTAAGTGAGTTTGAACTCCAGTCGTGCTATTACATTCACTCTCAGACAAATACCCTTGGGAAAGGTATGAACCTCCTTTATCCTCCCAGCTATAGGTGAAACAGTACCACTACTGTTCTTCAGAAGGATGGCTTTGGCATTAAATAACCTACAGAGGTCGATATGCCATTTAACAAAGAAACCAAACCAAACCTAGTCAATGGAGTAGTCTTGCTTGAGCACCAAAATAAATATGTTTCCCATGGTATCTAAAACTGAACTCCTTATTTCCTGAATCTAACTCACTTTTAACACACACACACACACTCAAAACATATTGTTTGGGTTTTAAACCAAGGATTTCATATTCTTTCTAAAAATAATGTTACTTGGAATACAAAGTTGAAGCATATATTAATGAGGTGTGATAAAAACGTATCAAGATTGAAGATTCAAATTTTTCAAATTTTAAAATTCAAATGAAAGCATTTACACAACTGAGCCTCTTATGTAATCAAATCATAATGTCTTGATATCCAGTCTTCTTTAAAGTGAGAAGTAATTTCAAGTGTACGATTTAAGGAGATGGACAACATGAGAAATATGAGTATTATTCAATAAAAAAGGTGAAACAGATGACACATTTCATCCAGGAAAAAATATTTGCTTTATTTTTCAATATAATCTCCATTCTATAAAACACATTTTTCCAATTAGAAAACAAGTTATTGTATTCTTTCAGTTTAGAAATCTTTGAACTGATTTTTAACCATTTGCCAACAGTGCTCTTCACTAAATCATCACTCAAAACCTTTGTTCCATACAGAAGTTCTTTGAGTGGGGCAAACAAGTGGAAATCAGAGGTGGTTAGATCTGGACAGTCAGGAAGATGTAATAGCTGTTCTCAACCAAACTCACCATTGGTTTTCAGTTTTTGCTGCAGTATGAGGCCTGGCATTATGCCGATGAAAACAATGACAACTGACCAAAGAAAAGACTAAGTGATCATGCACAATTTTGTGAGCTGTACCCACAGAAATTCCCAGTTGTTTAGAAATGTCCTCTATTGTATCTTTTGTCAGCCAAATTGACTGCTTTTACTGAATCCTCAATTTTGCAATGTGGGTCTGTCTGGCCTATCTTTATTTTGAATACTATTTTGACATTCTTTAAACAATTTAGACCATTTGTGAACATATTTTGATTAAGAATGCTTCTCTTTATGCACCTCGCATTCTTAAAACAATTTACACCATTTGTAAACATATTTTGACTAAAAATGCTTCTCCTTATGCATCACACATTCTTTAGTAAATTTCTGATAGTTTGCACCTCTCAACCGCTAAAAAATTTGAAGACAGATTCCTATTCAAGTCAAGAGTACTCTGTTTAATTTGCCACCATTTTGAATAGCCTCACCATAAATATTTTTGCAGGACTAAAATGATTTTTGCTACAAACCAATTCCAAACAATATAAAGTTTACATTTATAAAAAAAAACTGTGAAAAAAATTATTTTGCTTATTTTTAAAAATTTCACTATATTCATTGAATGACTCATTCATGTTTACACTATATTAAAGGAGGAGTTTCACAGATACTTCATTTAATGGGAAACGTCTTGGAATAAGTTTGTTGATTCCCAAAAGGACTACTTTAATGTTTAATTCATTGTTTTTTTCCATTTTATTAAATACAGCTTCAGTCTTGATACTTTTTGATCACACCTCATATTCACTGAACAGCCAAATATGACCAGCAACATGTGGGAAGATTGAAGTTACAGCTACTAAGAGTTATTGATTTTTTTTTCATGAGGGAAATTAAAATTCACATTTTGTAGCTTTTATTTTATCAGTTTTTTAAAAACATTTTTTTCTCTATTTTTCCCATCAAACACAAAAATTAACTAATAAGAATTGATTTTTAGCCCCAAATTCAGTAATAAAATCATTCTGAAAACCAATTGCTATCTGTCCAAAATAATATCCACATTCTTTACATCCTTTTTATATTCTTCTTTTATTGATAGCATTTTTGTCTGATTCAAAATTGACTGTGCATATGTCATAAAATTGTTATATTACTTCCCGCACACATAGAGTGCTGGAATATGAAACAAAGTCAGTTTAATGTGGGTATCCTGCAAAAAGCAAGTCTTTTGGTGTGTTGTGTTAAAAATAGCTCAGATGTTGGCATTTCTCTTGGGGTTGGACTCAAGAGCTGAACAATAAACTTATCCCTTACCTCTTCAGCTGAGTGTGCAGGTTTGCCTAGAGGTGTTAAGGATTTGTTTTTGCACAATCCAACACATGAATGTACTCAGTAAGTATAAAATTGTTATAGATACAAAAAAATCTTTTGGTAAATACAACTTCTGCCTCAATACTTTTTGAACATACCTCATATATCTATGTGAGTTTGTAAACTTGTCTTAGCAATACTTGTGATATTATTGAAATGTTACTCCTTAATTATCAGCCTGACCCTGTGGTAACCTAACCATGGTAATCTGACTGTTATAAAAAGAAGTCAAACACAAATGTTTCTGTTGGTTTTGCAGATACAAAATTTATTTGTCGCCATAGTTGTCAACCACAAATATAGACTGAGAGGTGTGTCAGCAAGAACATTGACAGAGAGTGAACCAGGGAGAAACAAATGAGAGAGACAGAGACTTTGTTATCTTTCTGCTCACTGGCTGTCCTGTGATGTTAAGTGCTTGCATTACTTGTTGTCTGCTTCAGGTCTCTGTGTCTCCTCTCTGAGTCTCTCCTTCATGTCTTCTTCATCAAGACCCCTACATAATTTGCCATGTGTCTACCCTAGAGAGACTCCTATCATGAATCTGCATCATTGTCTTCAAATCCATTCTTATATACACATTCCTAAAATTATTACGTATGAAATCCCATAATGACACATCACTGCTAAGTCTCTAATATTGGCTGATTCTACACAATTGTTTATCTTTGAATATCAAATATCAGCTGATTCTGAACCACAGTCCATCTTTGTATTCATAAACAAATGTTTATTAATGCATGCTTGACATCCCCAAGTAAAATAAATGCCCAATGCAACTTTGATCTAGATCACTGATGAAATTTTACTATTTGGCTTTAAATTCCAAGTTTAACTTAACAAAAAGAATTACCTTCTAAAATAATTAATTGTAATCCCTAATCATTTTACATTATGTCATTATGTTGTATATTTGCTATGAGTTAATTAAAATCATATGCAGTGATATGTTGAATTGTATAACTGTTAATATTGTTCATATGAGTACACAAACTCCAAAACTATAATTTGTAATCATCAATTTCTTTGATTTCAGAACTGATCTGAAACTGATCTTACTCTAATCTCAGATTTGCTGCATTGCCCAATATACATATTTACTCAACCTTTCCATCATGAGCAGGAAGTAACTCAAGGTCAATTTTTTAAGTTGAGTAAAGTTGGTTTGAATTTAGTTTTCCTTCTCCTAAGCAGGTTGCCCAACCAAGACAAAAGAACCCTGTCTGTTCTACTATTTACCTGTAGCTAGGGAGTGAACAGGTGTATTCATGCCTTTCCCAAAGGTAGCTTTGTCTAGGATTTGAACTTGGGTCACCAATTCCAATTCCTATTATGATAACTATTATACTAGGCATGGTTTCTTTGCCCATATATGTAGGTTTAGTCTGGTTTGGTTTGTTAGCATTTTATGGCATATCAACCCTTGTTGGTTATTGTTGTGGCCCCCAGAAAGGGTCACTAATGAAAACACGGATATTAGATAACAGATTATCTTACACAAGAAAGATAGAGTTACGTAGAAAAGGTAAGAAGTCTTGTACTGTTTGGATAACACCGATATTGATCTGCCTCCTGGTAGCAAAATCTCTCAGTACTAATAACGGTGAGAAGAGTCCATTATGGTGAGATGGGTTAGGCTCCCACAACAGTTATTTAATGCCAAATCCTGTTTATATCAAATATACAAGATTTGTAAACATTTTGTTGATAATGTTTTTAAACAAGCTTGAGTTCAATTTTTTGTTTTTGTACACAATTAAATGGTTTCAAGTACTTCTATCTAATATGAATAATTCTGATTCCTATAAACCATTTGTTTGCATACAGTTAAATGGTTTCAAGTATTATAATGTAACAGTAACAATTTAACATCAGTCATTTGTTTGCACATATCTAAATGGATATACATCTATGTTTTGTAAGTGAATAGTTTGTAATTTCATTTTCAAATGAATCAGAACTAATTTGTTTGCACATTAGTATTGCTATTGCTTCTACACAGTTAAATATTTTCAACTATTGCTATCTAACACTCATCATTCTATTCAATATTAATCATTTGTTTGCTGACTGTGCAGTAGTTACAAGTATTGCTATTAAACACTAATTATTCTACTGAACACAATTCATTCATTTGTACACGGTCAAATGGTTTCAAGTATTGCTATATAATACCAATAATTCAATTTAGGCACACAGTTAAAGAACTTCAAGCATTGCAATTCAACATAAATAATTCTACTCAGCATTATTCATTCATTTGCACACAGTTAAATGGTTTCAAGTATTCTTATGAATTCAATTAAACATCAATTCTTTGTTTACACACAGTTAAATGGTCAAACAGTTCTATTTCTAACAATTTGGTTTTATGTAAGTCATTCGTTTGCACAGAGTTTTAATATCAAGCAGTTCTATTTGACCCATAGATAGGACTTTATCAGGTGTTGCCACTCCACACCAGAGTGGACCTGGGAGCTATAGCAATAATTCCCCAAAGCTCCAAAGCTGGAGCCTCGCCATCAGATGGTTTAATGTCATATCCAGGACACTCATTGGTGAGGGAGAGTCTTACCCCTCTGCTGAGATGTAGTTGGTGTATTCTACAGCCCCAGCCAACTGGGTTTTTTGCTCTCGTAGAATTTGCAAATAATGTAATCATGATTGCACAATTTTTAAAAGTCTTGAATTTATGCTGATCATAAAAATCTCATGAAAAGAAGGTTATTACTTTGGTTTATAGAAAATTTTTGCTATTTGTTTACTTTAAAAGGTTAAACAAAAAATATCGAGATTTTGTTTAGCTACCCTTGCAGATACAACATAATCATCCAGTTTTACATTATACATACATTGTCAAAAGAACTCTTACAAAAGATTTAAATTTTTGGAACTTTCAAAAACTACTATGCTAAAATCAGGCTGTGGGTATCGCAATTTTTCTTTAGTCAACAAAACTGGACACTGGTAACAATAATAATTATATTACAAAAAAACAAATACATGAAGGCAAAAATAAAATAAAATAAGGGGGAGACAGATCCTTGTTTACAATTCAAAGCAATTTATTATGACTAAAGGATGGTCACTCCAGTTAGTTGCATATGTGTCCCAATGCAAATATAACAAATAACTCATAAATACAAAAAAGTAGTAAAAAAATTATGAAAAACCTTTTACCTACTGCTACACTCACGAAAAAAGGAAAGAAGTCACTACTTCTACCCTCCAGCTGAACAAGGTTTCACATGTGTAACCTTTTTTTTCTTAGAGCCCAAGTCTCTAAAAATGTTTTTTTTTCTCTTTATAAAATAACACTTGCTGTCTTTCTTTCTTCTGTGAGACAATGTCTCTAATAATGTACTTTTTTTTTCCTCTTTCTTTGTTGGTCATCTTCTGTAGTTTGAAAGTTGACTTCAATAACGTCACTGACTCAGACAATCCTGTTGCACGCAGCTGTCTATGCAACACGCCTTCTTTCAACTGCCTCCCATTACCTCCACGGCTCTTTTTATAAAACCTGACAGTCTCATTTGCATAGGAGCACCGAGAGTCTGCATTACTTCACGTGAGGTAAGCAAATACAAAAGCGACTGCGTGTCACCATTTTAGCTTTTTTTTTGTTAACCGACTGAACCATACAGAACACAGACACACACTAGTTAGGTATGTCACGATTTTCCATACATCTTCCCTCTCGATAGAGTAAGTAATGGGACTTGAGTAGTTTTTGGAGTCAACTGAAGTCGTTAATACTTTTTCTTAGAGAAACAATTCCTCTAGAATATAAATTTATGTAGTAGAAACCTACTTTTTTCAGCTTCTTTCTTTCTTTTCTCTTCTTTTTAGCTTGAGCAGTAGAAACCTATTTTCTTCAGTTTTTTTTTATCTTCTTTTCTGCTTTTGCTAACTTCGAATTCCCTTTTTGAATACTGAATGTAATACAAAATGTATAGTATACTATGCGTATACAAATATACATGGGAATATGATTAACTGATAATGACGACTTCAATAACGAACGAATACACTTCTTTATAAAAATATAAATCTCTCACACTTTATTTTCGAAAAGATAATGTTTGTTGTGTGTGAGAAATGAGTGGAGACAAGGACAGACTGCTATATTGACCCAAGTTCTTCTCTCAACTATAGCAGTACTTCTTTCGTATCTTGGCTTGGTTTGCTCAACCAGGGGTCACTAAGGGCCCAAAGCCCTCTGTCTGCAGCTGGTTCTCACTTTGGCATCCTGTCTCTAACTGACTCGAACCACCAGGGCACCTGGTTATATTATTTTCTAACACCCACCTGCTTCAGCTGTTCTTCCGCTTATTTACACAGGTGTATCTCTTGATTGACAGCTCGATCAAGGGTCAATATATAACACAAATTCCTTCAGGTGGATTTAAATTCTTCTCATTTTTTTCTTTTCTTTTTAGCTTTCAAGGCTTCTTTGAATTCCCTTGAGTTGAGGAGTAAAAATGCGACCTAATTCTAAGGCCTCCTGTTTCCATCTGACTACTGTTGAATTCGATTGGTAACGCCAGGGGCCTCAGCACTCTCTCAAGAGACTCCAGACATTTAGATCCAAGCTCATTTGCCGCACACAGATTTTCACCAAACACAAAAGCTAATCACCAGTAAAAGAAAGACAATACAAAATAGGTCCCAAATAAACCCAGAAATGTTGGCGCTCCATTCAATAATCTCATTTAGTGATAAATTTTCCACATGGGGTCTCATTAATAAACATAGAAAATTTGATGGGCATAGTTCTAGTCATTCTCAAATTATGGGATGAGAAACAGATGTGTAAAAAAGACATTTGTATTTATTAGAGTATTCAGAAAATAATAACCATAGATTGTAGCATATAAGTGAACCTTTTAAACCTGAAAAGGTCTCTATTAAACAAGGGGTCAACTAATATAAGTAAAGTAAAGTAAGTAAAGTTGGCGACCGTAGTCGAGGGCGACCTGAAGGCTCCCTTTTCAATAGCTACTACACCGAGGTGTAGGGGAGGGTGCTACTCCTTCCCCCGGATTGCTCCACTTTACCCTTGATACGTACCTTATAATGCTTAGTGTTAAGCAAGGAGGTATCATGTACCATATTTTAAGTCTTTGATATGACATTATAGCGTGTTTTGTGGGAATTAGTTATTTTCCCTAACACTATAGATTTTATGGGCACAAGAAATGAATTACAAGACTTTGCTTTATAACAACACACAAGAACGAAAGTTTTTATTTGCAGCTTTGAGGAGGTTTGTTCTTGGCGCTGCAAAACTCGTGGTCTTTAGGCTTGTTGGTTTTGGAGACGCGATAGCTTAGCGGGATGTTCGGAATGGCAGCGTGTCGTTGGATGTGTGAGGGAAGTATTCAAGGCCACCGTGTAGCTTCGTGTGTCTGGTGTTTCGGGGAGAGGCGTGCGTTGTCTCCATTACAGTGGACCAGAGGTGAAATGGGAACTTGTCGAGAGCGGAGTGGCGCTCGAATCGACATAGTAAATTTCTGTGGTGCTTGTGGAAGGCATGTTGAACGTATCTAATTCATATTCAACTGGGATTCCTTGGTCTAAAATATTAGACGCAAAGAATCCATAAATTAGAAGGTTCCCTCGTTGAATGTCCATGTTGCTGCTGCTAGGGTTAAAGCCACGGTGATATGTCCACACCGGGTGGCTTGTTTAACTATAAGGCATCGCTAAGCAGGGGCGACCAGAGACACGTCCGTTCTGGTCGCCGCCTCCAGCCGAAGAGAGTGTGTTTGGCCGCTCACCCGTTTTGCTAGCCGGAAATGAAGGTCCGGGCTGAATGGGATAAGTCATCCTGATTGGGTGAAATTCAGTGTTGAATTAAATAGCGCGCCAAAACAAAATACGAGATTTTCCTCTTCTCTACAACATGACCTGGAACTGGGACCGAACTCTGATCCCCGGGGCCATTGGCGAACACTCTACCCACTTAAAATTCATAACTTCACCATTGGTTGTGCGTGTGTCTGTCATGTACAACTATATATGAGTTAATTTTCAATAAGATTTCCAGTTTGATTGTTCATTCAGATACAAGCTGCATGATGGGAAAAAGAAAAATCTTTGCATTCAATTTATTGTTTGCCCAAAAAAACAAAAATGAAAAAAAGAAATATAAAAAGTAATATTTAAATGAAGTTACACGAAAAAGTATGAATTATTTAAACAAATAATATAAATCTTGTTAAAAAGAACTAGAAATATCCATTTTGACAAAAATATATTATGACTATTACATTTTCACCGTAATTTTTGTTCTCATTTTGTTTTTATTTATACATAAAGAATTGAAAAATATTTTTCAGGGAAAATTAATAAATCTGAATAAATGTATTATTCAATTCTTGACTCATTTAATTGAAAATTATTTTCGGTGATATTGTTATTTTGTCATTAAATTAAAAGTTTTAAATTTCTAACTTTATACGAGCGTGTGTGCGTGCGTGCGCACGCGTTTGTGTATGTGTGTGTGTTATGTAAGTAGATAAGTTTTGTCGCTTAATGACAAAAAAAAACAAAAAACATTTATTTTACATAACAAACATTTTTTATATCAACTCTTTCTTTCTGAATGCACTTCATTCAATCGTGAAAGTTAATCACGTGGATAAAACATTATACAGTGAAAATTTGTAATCAAAGTTTAGGTAATGAATATGTGTCAAGCTACATGCTTATTCAGCCTTATATATATATATATATATATATATATATATATATATATATATATATATATATATATAGATAGATAGATAGAGAGAGAGAGAGAGAGACAGATATATATATATATATATATATATATAGAGAGAGAGAGAGACAGACAGACAGACAGACGGAGACAGGGAATAGGAGCAGTTTGAGCGGCACCGGTCTTCTAAATAAAGGTTAACTATTCACCGCTTACACCGAAACTCGCGCGTTTTTGAGAACAGTACGAATGAGCGGATCACTAAAAAAATACAGATTTATAAATAAATAAAAAAAACGAGAGAGAATTTAAGACCCGAGTAAGTGTCCTCCTTTTTTGTTATGTAACTTTGTTGGTGTTTTTGTTTCTACCCCGGTAAACGGTAAAAAAAAAACATTGTATAAACAATGTTTTTTTTAACCGTTTGCCGGTGTATACCTAGTTCTTTTTCTTTAGTATGCCAGCAACCTTTGGACAGAGTTCAGCCACTTATTGAATAAAAACAGGGAGGTTTCTTTCCTTCTTATTATCAAGCTTTATTTATTTAGTTTCCGTGTTATTGTTGTTGATTTTGCCTGTTCGGTTTTTAGTGTTACGAATTCCGACTGCTGCGATAGTTAGCGCCTACCTTTGAAATTTATTTAGCGGTTTAGCTTTGTAAGACTGTTAAGGAGTCTGTACTTAACAATATGTATTGTTGGAAATTGTAAATTCGACAATTAATGTCTGCTCTAATACGATTGGCTGTTTTGAAGTTGTGCCATTAGCCTCCGCCTCTACTGTTATTTAAGTGAGACACGTCAAGGGATTTCCCTCTACTTTTTTTTTCAGCGCGAGCAGAAGGCTCTGCGAGGCTCTCTCTTTTTGCTTTGCGAGTTCTTGTTTATTTGCCTTCGACTTTTGGTAGTTTTTCTTAAAAAGCCCATTAGTCGCTTAGGCTAAGCCTCTTTTCCTTACAGGGTTTTTGTTGTTGCTTGTTGGAACAATAAGTCGGCTATTTGTAGTTTGTGATTTTGGTATGCTGTCCCCTTCAAAAGAAATTTGGGTCTAAGGTCTGGAGGCGGTATTATTGGACGTTTTGTCAACAAAGGAAGTTGTTGGCCAGGTCAGAAGATGTGGTAAAAGCCTCCGTAGGCTCATCAGAAGAAAATTCGAATTGAAACAGAAAGATA
Source organism: Sepioteuthis lessoniana (assembly GCA_963585895.1). Classification (NCBI taxonomy): domain Eukaryota; kingdom Metazoa; phylum Mollusca; class Cephalopoda; order Myopsida; family Loliginidae; genus Sepioteuthis; species Sepioteuthis lessoniana. The sequence goes on from OY757909.1 coordinate 30,636,621, forward strand.
TTCATCTCTAGAGGAGGAAACAATAGATGGTTGACGGCATTGCTTTAAGCAAGTCAGTTATTATATTTCTTCATACCCTTCTTCTTTTTGGCTATAATTAGTCATTACTTGAATGCATGCTATTTTTTTTACCATATAAATATGGTGCATTGTCCTGGTGGAAATACCACTGACCCGATTTGAAGAGTGCTGGCCTCTTCCCTAGGAATCTCTTCCTTAACTCCCTTAAAACCTCAACATAGTAACCCTAACCCTAACCTTTTGGCCAATCAACGCTGGTGTATTGACTTCCTTACTCCTCCCACACCTCTCATCATCCCTCACAGACTCCCTGCCTTCCTTGAATCTTTTATGCCACTCAAAAACTGATGCTCGATTCATGCAAGATGCTCCAAAAGCAGTCTGAAGCATTCCATACATTTCTGTGGCCTTTTTTCCAAGTTTAAAACAGAATTTTATTGCATATCATTCTTCTAAAGTGTCTTCACGTCCAGATTGCATTTTTGAAATTCACCAGCTGTGGTAATCAGACTTTAGTAGGGTGTATTCCAATTGCTGCTGTAGCTGTTGATTTAAAGCTGAAATCATAAAAATTGGTCAGTCATCTCATAAGATGTATAGCAATAACATAGTGAATTTTCAAGAGTCTACAACAATTTTAAATGCCTGTACAAAAAACTTATTGAATACACTACATATCATTTTATTGTGTGTTGTAGTTGGTTGGTTGGTTGGTTGGGTTTTATGGCATATCCACCTTTGTGGGTCATTTAACGCCGAATCGATTTTTATGTAAATAATCAGTTCTATTTCAAACAATTCAGTTTAGCATGAGTACACAGTTTAATTATCAAAAACATTTCTATTTCAAGCTATTCAGTTTAGTCAAACAGTTCTAATTCAGCTAAGTATAAGTACAGATTTTGTTTATACACAGTTAGATGTCAAAACAGTTCTATAAAAAACAAATCAGTTTTGTGTAAGTACAGTTTCAATGTCAAAAAACAGTTCTATTTCAAATAATTCAGTTTAGCATAAGCACGCAGTGTAAATGTAAGTGCGATTTAATTGTCTAAAACATTTCTATTTCAAGCTATTTAGTTTAGTCAAACAATTCAGGTTAGAATAAGTATGCCGTTAGTTCTATTTAACCCATAGATAGGGCCCTATCAGGTGCTACCACGCAGGGCCAGAGTGCACCTGGGAGCAATGGTAATGAAAGAGTACTCCGCATTCCCCAAAGCTCCAACATTACTGGAACCTCATCATCAGATTGTTTAGTGTCATATACAGGACACTCATTAGGGGGTCTTATCCCTCTCCTGAGAAGCAGTCGGTGTATTTTACAGCCCCAGCCAACTGGGTCATGTGTGTTGTAGAGTAGCTAGCACCCCTTAAGCACTCTACCAGATGGCCTGGCTGATAACCTTAAATAGCCTATGATTAAGTGTTCTGTGTTTTTGTATGTATCAGTTAGCACCAGATACTGCCCATGAATAAATATATTAAGCGCTCATTCTTCACTGTGTATCATTCACTTCAACAATACAACAGATTGGCTATGAAGATTTGAGAAATTGCAACTGAAACAATTGACAATGATAGCAGCAAAGGATGAATATGCACTAACATAAATGGAGGATTTTAAAGATTGCATTTAGGAGTTTTTAAAACAGCAAGAAATTTTACGCCAACAGGAAATCGAAAAAATTGAGGTCCACTGTCAAGAAGACTTGAAAAAATTTGAGAACCAACGTCAAAAAACTTTGAAAGACATCAAAAAGAACTCTAGCTCCAAAAAAAAAGGTTTTCAAAATTACTGGAAACTTTCACAAAAAGAGAAAAGGATCCAGGCAGCTCTAATATTTTTTCACAGGATTCTGTAATCAACCTGATTGGTGAATTTTTATACCAACCAGACAAAGAAATCACATTCAGAGCATACTTTCGGAGATATAAAGAAATATTCCAAAAGGACTGTATAAAATGGTCTTATGATAAAAAAAGTGCGATTATAACTGGGTTTCACCAATGGCCTGGGAGATCTGGGTTCAATCTCAGGGCGAGTCATACCAAAGACTCAAAAAATGGTACTTGATGCCTCCTTGCTTAACACTCAGCATTATAAGATGAGGATCAAGGGTAAAGTGGAACAATCCAGGGATTGTGCCCTCTCCTACACCATGGTGTAGTAGCTATCGAAAAGGGAGCCTCTGGGTCATCCTCGACTAAGGTCGCCTACTTTACTATTTACTTAGCACTGTGAAACATAAACAGTATGCAAATTTTTTACTCCCAAAACATCCCAGAGAAATTCGATTCCAGAAAACCATACAAATATTAACAAAAATATTCAGGAAGCAGTATTTTCTTTTCAATACGCAATAGCAGTACTTGAATCTTACAAAGAAAGAAAATGACGATTACATGACTTTTACCAGTATAGTCAACAGAGAATGTTAAAAATTTAGATTGAGCAAAATAACACCAGATATTTTTAAATGCTTAATTTTCATTCAGGATCTGACCGCACCAAAATATGCAGAAATAAGATTAAGATTACTAATGAAATTAGAACAAGACCAAAAGATCACACTTCAAAATCTTGTGGATGAATGTCAACTTATTTCAAATTTAAGGACAGACGTAGCAAAAATTGAGGAATGAGACATTTCCCATATTCACACAGTCCAGAATAAGCCAAAAGGTTGGAAAGAAAACTTCTTTTAAAATTAATCCTTCTTTTGGTTGTGGCGAGTTGCATTTATTTAAAAATTGTCCTTTTAAAAACAAAGAGTGTAAAAATTGAGTGAACAAGAAACATAAATTTTCTCATTGTCGAAAAAAGCCCAAAAGTAAAGCAAAAAATAAAAATTTGATCCATTGTACTATTGAACAAAAAGAAGTCAAGACAATAAAAAGAAAATATATAAATGTTCAACTAAATGATAAAGTAAAATTTCAATTAGACACTTAACAATAATAATTGCTGAAATCTGGAAAAGAATTAACAGACCAACATTAATTACTTCTAAAAAAATTGCCAAAGGGGTAATAGGAGAAAAATAAAAATTCTTGGGCGAAATTGTCATAAATGTTTTTTTCTCAGGGAAAGAGAAAAATCAAGTGCATTTGTTATGGATAGATCGCAAAACCTATTCAGTATGGACTGGATGGAATTGTTCGATTTGTTCAACATATCAATAAAACCATTTTGTAATAATGTAGATGGATCGTCAAACAACACCAAAAAACTGAAAAGGGAATGCAAATCAAATTTCCCTGAATTTTTTTCAAATGGTCTTGGATTTTGCACAAAAATAAAAGCAAAATTTGAATTAAAAGAAGATGCGGCACCAATATTTTGACTAAAAAGGCAAGTATTGTTTGCAGCATTGGTAAATATTGACAAAGAACTTGAACGGCTGGAAAAATTTGGGGTAATCAAAAAAAAAATTATAGTCCCTGGGCAAGCTCAACTATATACATAAAAAAGTAAAACAACAAGACAAGGGTTTGTGCAGATTATTTAACAGGACTAAATGACTGTTTGAAACAAACTAATTATCCTCTCCCATCAGTAGATGTTTGTGCAATCAAATGGGGGGCAGGTATTTTCAAAGTTGGATTTATCGGAGGCCTACCTCCAAATACCAATCAATGAAAAGTTTGCTGAAATACTATCAACACACTGAAGGGGGTCTGTAAATTCAATTGACTAACTTTTGGAATAAAGGTAGCACCAGCAGGTGATGGACACCATGCTCAGTGGGATAAACTTTGTAATAGCATATCTAGATGATATATTAAGAAAAAGTAAAACTTGAGAGGAACATGCAAGATATGTTAAGGAAATTTTTAAAAAAATAAAAGAGTTTGGATTTAAGTTGAGTATTGTAAAATACAATTATTTTTACCAAAAATCAAGTATTTAGGACAGATCATTGTCGAAAAAGGTAGAAGGCCTGATCTTGGTCATGGAAATGCATTAAAGAACATGCCTGCCCCAACAAATGTATCATCCCTACAATCATTTTTGGGGTTAGCTAATTATAGCAATTACATTCCAAATATGCACACATTAAGAGCACCACTAAATAAACTTTTTTAAAATGACGTAAAGTGGAACTGGTTGGTTGATTGTCAAAAGGCTTTCAATAACTTAAAAACAGCATTGATATCAGACCTAACTTTCACGCATTACAACCCTTATAAGGAAATTTATGTGGTAAGCTATGCTAGTAATCTAGGTTTAGGGGCCGTACTCTTATACAAAGAAAAAGAGGGTCAGTTAAAGGCCGTACATCATGTTTCGAGGACTCTGCTCCTGGCAGAAATTAATTATTCACAAATTGAAAAAGAGAGGTTAGGCTTGATATTTGCCATTAAGAAATTTCACAAATACATACATGGAAGAGAGTTTATTCTTCAAACTGACCACCACCTATTACTGTCCATATTCAGTTCAAAAAAAGGAATTCTTACACATTTAGTTACAAAGATGGGGAATCATCTTGTTAAATCAAATTAGATAAAATGGAGTTTTTACCATCTAAGAAAATACCATGGGCTAATGGTTAGTCCAGGTTAATTTTAAAAACAAGAGAACCATTAGAAGAGACAGTTATTGCTTCATTGAATTCCAAAATGGATATTAAAAATATTCTGTATAACACAGTAGAACTACCAGTTACTTTGGAAGAAATAAGGTTCAAAGCAAAATTTGATAGATTCATTACAGAGAAAAAGAATAAGATAATGAACCAGAAGCAAAATAAAGGAAATAAGTTTTTTTCTATGTGTAATTGTATATTGTTACAAAGTGCATACAATAAGTTTACAGACTTTTTTTGTATGGGCACTTTTATTGATAGTACACACATGAAACTCTAGTCCCCTTCGAAGTAATCTCCTCTGGCTGCAATGCACTTGTTGTACCGTTCCAACAACTCAAAAACTGATCCTCAATTCATGCAAGATGGTCAAAAAGCAGGCTGAAGCATTCCATACATTTCTGTGGCATTTTTTCCAAGTTTAAAACAGAATTTTATTGCATATTGTTCTTCTAAAGTGTCAGATTGCATTTTTGAAATTCACCAGCTATGACAATAGGGTGTATTCCAATTGCTACTGTAGCTGTTGATTTGAAGCTGAAATCATAAAAATTGGTCAGTCATCTCATAAGATGTATAGCAATAACATAGTGAATTTTCAAGAGTCTACGACAATTTTAAATGCCCAAATGAAAAAAGACAGGAAACTTATTGAATACACCTCGTATATGGATATTGGGTGGTAATACCATCAGTTTTAACAAAAAAATCCTGAAGGATCAAGAATGAAAGCTCTTATGAAGAGTTACATCTATTGGTTTGGCATGGACAAAGAAATTGAAAACCTGGTAAAAATTTACAAAAACTGTGCATTGGCAGCTAAGGTACCACCTGTAAAATTCAATCCCTGGCCAAAGACAGATAAGCCATGGTCAAGATTACACACTAACTATGCCTGCCTAATAAAAGGGACTTATTACTTCATTGTGATAGACAGCTTCACAAAGTGGCCAGAAGTTTTTAAATCTAAAGCGCCAACTAGTAGAATCACAATATATTTTTTAAATTACTCAATAGATTCAGCATACTGGTGACAATCATGTCCAACAATGGTACACGGTTTTCTTCGAAAGATTTTGAAAACTTTTGTAAAATCCATTCAATTGTTGACTTAACATCTCCACCCTATCACCCAAGGTCAAACAGAATGGTGGAAAGATTTATTGATGTGTTCAAGGAACCACTGATAAAAGAATTGGCAAAATGCTGTACTTGATAAAACATCCAAAATGGGTGATTAAGAGACATTTAAATCAAATAAAAAAGATATATGGCAAACATAGATCAACACAAGGAGGAAACAATGAAGGTGATTTACCATATGTTCACCATATCTATGTCTCAACCAGTACAACAGAATTGATCAAGTAAGAGAAAACAAATTCCAACTGGTACTATGGAAATAGACCCTAAAAACAGTAATATGTCATCCAGGGGACATAAAATTTAAAAGGAGAGATGTTGTAGAGTAGCTAGCACCCCTTCAGCACTCTACCAGATGACCTGACTCATAGCCTTAAATAGCCTACAATTAAGGATTTCAACAGTTGATTAATGTTGATATCAAGCTGATTAATATTCAAACTGATTTTACTTCGTTTGGCTATAAAGCATTTTGACCCTCCTCTATTCCTTGTAAGTTGTTTTGTTAATTGTTTTAACTTATTGTCCTGTGTTTTTTGTATGTATCCGTTAGCACTGGATATGGTTGCTGAATAAATATATTAAGCACTCATTCTTCTCTGTGTATCATTCACCTCAATGATACAACTTTGTGAAAAGAGATCACTGCAGATTGATGTTTGTTTGTTTTTTTGTTTAATGGCATATCAACCTTTGTAGGTTATTTAATCTATTCTCCTAGAAGAACAGTAGTGGTACTATTTAACCCATAGCTGGGAGGATAAAGGGGTTCATACCTTTCCTAAAGGTATTTGCCCAAAAGTCAATGTAATAGCGTGACTGAAGTACGAACTCGTGTACTACGATTCTGCAGTCCATCGCTTTAACCATTACACCATGAGGACACCCCCACTGCAGATTGAATTTTACATATCAGAGGTACAGGTTTTCAGAAGTGAATGTCTATTTATAAGACTTAAGAATTCTGTGTCTCACTAAAAATGCTGTCTGGTACAAAATAATATGGTAAAAAAGAAAAATATTTTAAATTTTATACTGAATAATTTTCATAGGCTAAGCAATGCACATCTTGCTTCATAGGACCATACACTACTGATAGGTATTATAAGCTACCCAAGGCCTGTGAACTAAACTGTTTAAAGCTTAGTAAATATTAAGATTCTGATCTCATTTCCTTTGGACCAACCAGAATAAAAAAAATGTTATTTTCCAAGTTTTATCATTCCTTCCTTCCTTCCTTCCTTCCTTCCTTCCTTCCTTTGATTCTTCTCCCTGCATATACAATATTTCAACTGAATCTCCTGTTGTGGATGAAACCCCCACAAAAAAGGGTGTATCTTATCTAAAACACTAAGCTGTATCCAGTGATGAGGCTCCACTTCTGGAGCCCTGGGGTGTATGGAATACTCTTTTGTTGCCATTACTCCCAGTTCCAATCTGACCTAGAGTGAAAGTACCTATTGAGGTCCTATCTATGGATCTATTTAAAAATGATAGGAATGCTTGAAACCATGTAATTGTATACAAATTATTTATGTTAGGTAGGAAAACTTGATATCATATAACTGCACAAACTATTTTTATTATTAAATAGTAGTAATTGTTAAAATCATCACTCTTGTCAGTACTTGTTAGAACTTCAAATAATAGAATTATCGGATCAGAGTTATCTGCCCCAAATCCCACATTTGAACAAGGGTCAGGTTATCTGCCCCTATTTTTTGTTTCACCCTCTGTAAATAAAATGCACTCCATGCGTGTTTTAAAAGGCTGTACATATGTTTTTGCCTTGTTGATTGAGTTAAAGTATCCTGTCTGGTATATATGAAAATGAATACCTGCACCTAAAAAGGTATGTTTTATTTTTATGTGGAATTTGTTTTGTAAATTCCCAACAATAGTTACTTGAAGCCAAATAATTGTTATAAATGATTAGTACTAGATAGGAATATTTGAAACCATATAACTGTGTGTAAATTATTCATATTAGGTGGGAATACTTGAAACCATATAACTGTGCTAACTATTATTATTATTAAATGATAATAGTTACTTGAGACCAAATAATTGTGTATCAATTATTAGTATTAGACAGGAATACTTGAAACCAAATAATTGTATATAAATGATTAGTACTTGGTTGGAAGACTTGAAACCATATAATTATGTATAAATTACTTGTAATAGATAGGAATATTTGAAACCGTATAATTGCATATAAATTATTTGTAATAGATAAGAATACTTGAAACCATGTAAATGAGTATAAAGGATTAGTACTAGATAGGAATACTTGAAATCATATAACTGTGTGTAAATCATTTATATTAGATGGTAATACTTAATATATTGGCTCATTAGCATAATGTTTACAGTGTTCACCAATGGTCTGGAAAACCGGGGTTCAATCCCAGTATGAGTCATATCAAAGATTCAAAAAATGGTACTTTATACCTCTTTGCTTAACACTCAGCCTTATTATAAGATATGGATCAAGGATAAGTGGAGGAATCCAGGGAAATGAGTAGCACCCTTCCCTACATCTCCATGTAGTAGCTATCGAAAAGGGAGCCTTCAAGTTGCCCTTGACTATGGTCAGCCAACTTATATATATATATATATATATATATAGTTATGATTATAATCAAATATTTACAAATGAATTAAATTTCAGTATCAAATTAGGCATAAGTGTTTGATCTGATGTTGAATAAACAAAATTAAACCTTTGTTTCCTTGTGTTCCCTTGAAATGCAGCTTTGTCACTCAACACAACCAAAACATGTCATGATGATTGTAAGGACAGTAGTAGTTGTTCTTTACAAGTGACAGAAATAAAAACAAACAGTGCCTGGGTTATAAATAAAGCTTTTTGGCTGTAGCATTCAGCCAGAGAAAAATGATGTGATGAGTGCAGCATCCAAAAATGGAAACAGTAAAAGATTTTCAATTTTGGCCACCAGTCATTATTTCCATTTTATATTAATACCCTTGGAAAATAATAATTATAAATAAATGTTTTATTTTCGATGGTGCAATTTCTATAACAAAGAATTATGGTGAAGTAGAATCACTTGTGTTAGTGCGTTGTTTAGTATAGTGTGCTTCTCTTGCAAGCTACTGAAAGTAAGTTTAGTCTTCATTAAGTACTCTATAAATTCTGCCATATACCAAACTTAATTAAATAGTTTATGAAAAAGAGATAAAATATTTATATAGATAGTATTACCTATAAACAAGTACACACCAAGTAATTTTTTTATAAAAAAATAAATTTCATCTAAATCAAATATACAAGGATTTTGTTCTTTCTACTGGAACATTATACAATCAAAACAAATATTGTTAGGTATTATTTATTACCACAATGCACAGAACTGCAACTATGAAATCAAACATAAGAATTGGAAAATAACTAAACCCTCTAAATATATTTCATTTTTTGTTCTTGAGTTTCAATTTTATTTTTGGCTACAGACTTTGGTAATGATAATACCTAATAATATCCATTTTGATTGCATAACGTTCCACTAGAACTAAAAAAATCTTGCTATCTTTAGTTTAGTAGAAAATTAATCTGTTATAAAATAAAATTGGTGGGGGTGTGCTTTATATATGCTGTTTTCATATTTTACATTTAATTTTTGGGACATATTAAATTTTATATCTAAAATAATGCATTTACATATGTTATGTTTTTTCAATTAACCATGAGATTTCAATGGTTACAAACAGTAAACTCTCATCCTAGACAAAAGTGCCAGGAAGTGATACTTTGATCTTAAGTTGTGCTCATAGATACTCCACTTTAATTTTAAGTGGAATTACCTCTTCATGCATAAATAATCTGACCATTTATTACAAGAACAATGCTAATTGTTATTACTTGAAGGTTAGGTTAACACATTCATGATAAATGATAAATATAAAAGTGAATTATTTATTTTAAATGTTTAAATGTTCTGAAAAAAAAAGTATTTCAAAATGCCACTAGACAAAATGGAAAGGGAAGATTATGTTGCACTAGTTTTCCATTTGAGGAGTACTTGCCAAGAAATTCATACAAAATCCTGGCTTCTATCTGACCTTGAACACTAGCCTCTGATGTTCATGAGAAATGTGCAATTACTTGGGCACCTCGGGTGGTGTAATGGTTAGCATGTTAGACTAGCAAACCTACACAAGTGAGTTCGATTCTCATTGGGTGCCCCATTAATGCGGCCTTGTGCTACATCTAAGCAAAAAGCTTAGTAAATTAAAGAAATGTGCAACTACTTCAGTTACAAGGTATCCAATTTGTGGATAAACAGTGTATACTTATTTTTTAATGAATGAGAATTATCATATGATTGCAATAGAAATATGCTAGTAAATATTCATTGTAATATTTATATCCAAATATCTTACAATGGTATTATAGTTAGCAACCTATATTTAATCACAATCATTTTAAATTTATATATACTTCATAGTTGCAATATCAATGTTTTAAGAGCCAATGAATTAACAAAGTTCAAAATCATTTTAAACAGATAAACACTTTATACTTATGTGGTGCCTTCAATAAGTTTCCAGCCTTTTTTCGTATGGGCATTTGAAATTGTAGTTGACTCTTGAAAATTCACTATGTTATTGTTATACATCTTATGATACGACTGACCAATTTTTATGATTTCAGGTTCAAATCAACAGCTACAGCAGCAATTGGAATATACCCTACTAAAGCCTGATTATCACAGCTGGTGAATTTCAAAAATGCAATCTGGACGTGAGGACACTTTAGAAGAACGTTATGTAATAAAATTGTGTTTTAAACTTGGAAACAGAAACGTATAGAATGCGTCAGACTGCTTTTGGAGCATCTTGCAGGAATCGAGCATCAGTTTTTGAGTGGCATAAGAGATTCAAGGAAGGCAGGGAGTCTGTGAGGGAGGATTAGAGGTGTGGGAGGAGTAAGGAAGTCAATACACCAAAGTTGATTGGCCAGAGGGTTAGGGTTAGGGTTACTATGTTGAGGTTTTAAGGGAGTTCAGGAAGAAATTCCGTTGGAAGAGGTCAGCACTCTTGAAATTGGTTCAGTGGCATTTCCACCAGGACAATGCACTAGTCCACAACTCTATCCTTGTCACAGACTATTTGACCAAGATGGGCATCAAGACAGTTCCTCAGCCTCCCTTTAGTCAGACCTTGCTCCCTGTGACTTTTTGTTATTCCCTAAGCTCAGAGGCTGTCGTTATGAGACAATTGAGGAGATGAAAGAGGCTACGATGAAGGTCATTGACACGCTCACACAAGAGGACTTCCATGGGACCTTTCAGAAGTTGTTGGAATGGTACAAGCACATTGCAGCCGGAGGAGATTACTTCGAAGGGGCCTAGAGTTTCATGTGTGTACTATCAATAAAAGTGCCCATACGAAAAAAGTCTGGATACTTATCTAATGATCCTCATAGTTGCAATATCATATTTACTAACCCCTCCGCTCAGGCAGGATATGACACAAGGTCAATTTTTAAGCGGAGTTTAACAGGTTTTAATTCAGAGTTTTCCTTCTCCTAGACTAGTTGCCTCACTAAGGCTGAAGAACCTAGTCTGCCCTACTATTTACCCATAGCTGGAGGGAGAATAATTGGACTCATACCTTTCCCAAGGGTATTAGTGCAATGTGAAATGCAATCAGTCTTGTCTAGGATTTGAACTCGTGTCGCCGTGTCCATTTCCTACGACGATAACTATTATAGTTGCAATATCAATGTTTTAAGAGCCAATGTATTTATGTAGTTTGCAATCATTTTAAACTGGTAAACACTTCGTAATTAGGTATAATATCAAATTTTTAAGAAACATTTTACTAATCTTGTTCAATATCAGGTGGAGATGACCTGGTGGATGGTGCAGCACCAGGCCTGATGGTCAGCAGCAAGTGTTCAATGTGGTCAATGTGGCAGGTATTGAGGGTCTTCTTGATAGGAATCTTTAAAACATTTCTTTGTTACCCCTCTGTAACGGTAGCTAGTAGAGAGTTCACTATACAGGGCTATCTTGGGCAGGCAGTGCCCTCCCCCCATTCTGGAGACATGCCCTGCCCATCATAACTCTGACTTCAGCAACATGGCCTCTACACTGGTAATTTCTGCTTGATTGGAGACGTAGTTACTCCAGTGAATGTTGAGGATGACAGCGCTGATGGAAGCACTCAAAGAGTCATAGATGGTGACGGTAGGTTACCCATGACTCAAAGCTGTACAGCAGGGTGGTGAGTATGATGGCTTGATAGACGCAGATCTTAGTGCCCTTCTTCAGATGCTTGTTGCTCCATACTCTTTTGTAGAGTCTGCCAAAAGCACTGTTTGCTTTGGCCTGTCTGTTGTCTACTTCTCTGTCGATCTTGGTGTCTGATGTGATGGTGCACCCCAGATAAGTGAACAGATGAACTGCTTTCAGCTCAGTTCTACTGATGGTGATGTGGGGAGAGTGGTGAAGGACAGTCTTCTTCAAGTTGACCTTGAGTCCAAAAAGCTGGGCAGCCTCTGCAAAGCAGGAAGTTAGGTGCTGCAGGGCTCTTTCGGTGTGGGCAACAAGGGCAGCATTGTCAATGAAGAGGAGGTCACAAAACAGCTGCTCAAGTGTTTTTGTGTGGGCATGCAGTCTCCTGAGGTTAAAAAGACTGCCATCAAGATAGTAGTAGATGTATATAGCACTGTCATCGTCAAGGTCTTCTGTAACCAGTTTAAGCATCATGCTGAAAAAGATGCTGAACAGAGTTGGTGCCAGAACACAACCCTGTTTCATGCCATTGACGATGGGAAAGGATCCAGAGAAGTTGCTATTCAACCTAACTTAGCCACGCTGGTCTTTGTGGAGTTGGATAACCACACTGAGGAACTTTGGGAAGCAGTCAAGGCGCTCTATGATCATCCAAAGTCTCTTTCTGCTCACTGTGTCAAACTCTTTGGTCAGGTCCACAAACACTACATACAGTCCTTTGTTTTGCTTCCTGCATTTCTCTGTCTGAGGATGAATACCATGTCAGTGGTGCCCATGTTGGCTCTGAACCCACACTGGCTTTCTGATAGGTGGTCTTCAGCGATGGTGGGTACCAATCTGTTTAGGAGTACACGAGCAAGGACTTTTCCGGTGATGGAGAGTAGAGTGATCCCCCGATAATTGGAGCAATCTGACTTTTCTCTCTTGTTTTTGTATAATGTGACAATGATTACATCGCGGAGATCATTTGGAAGTTTGCCCTGCTCCCAACAACAAACAAAAAGTTCATGAAGCTTACTGTGTAATGCTGGTCTTCCTTTTTTCTAGAGCTCTGGTGGAATCCTGTTGGCTCCCACTGCCTTACCACTCCTCAAATACTCTATGGCTTTGTTAATTTCTTTCATAGAGAGTAGTTCATCCAATTCTGCTTTGAATGGTTGCTAGGGGATGCAGAGAACTGTTGGGTTCTGGACAACATGGTCAGCGCTAAAGAGAGATTGGAAGTGCTCAGACCAATGACTCAGAATGGAGACCTTGTCTGCGAAAAGCACTTGCCCTTCTGCACTGTGCAAGAAATTTCTGCAGTCACCTTGGTCAACGTATTGCTGAGTTCTCTTTGCAAGATTGGTCCACCACTTATTTTGGGTCTCTCAAAGCTTGCGCTGGAGGATGCTGCAAATGAGATGGAAGGCAGCCCTCCTCACAGGACATAATGGCTGAGCCAGGTGGACTTGGTGGGATGATCACTTCTTTGCTATCAGTTCCTGAATCTCTTGACTGTTCTCGTCAAACCAGTCTTTGTTCTTCTTGGTGGTAAACCCCAGAACCTCTTCAGATGTCTGCAGAATAGCACTCTTTCGTTGATCCCAGAGTGTTTCAGGAGAAGTGTTTTCTGGGCAGTTGCTGATTTCAAACTTGGACTGTAACCCTGCTTGAAAGTCAGCTTTCACTTCAACTGACTGAAGTTTATTCAGATTGAACTTTTTCTTGGGGAGACCTCCCTTTCATGGCTAGGATTTGAAGTGTAGTCCAAGTTTGCAGTGCACTAGGTGATGGTCGGTGTGGCATTCAGTGCTGAGCATCACTTTAGTGTGAATGACATCCTTGAGGTCATGCCTGTGCACAAGGACTGAGGATGCATCCAGGTTATTTTAAGTCTGTCCTTTTGCTGGAAGATGGTGTTGGTGATGACAAGTTGCTGCTCAGTGCAAAGCTCTAAGTAGTACCACTACTGTCCTTCTAAAAAAAAAAGGATGGATTTGGCATTAAATAACCCGAGAAGGTTGATGTGCCATTAAAAAACAAATAATCACAATTATAACTTTGTGTCAAACTTTTTAACATTTATTCTTTATTATGAAGATGTTTAATTAACTTTCAGTTCATCAAACAAAATATTGGTATATTTTTTGGGAATTAATATAGCTAGTGATTGCTTGTTTGGTTATCAACATCTTTGGATGGCCAAACAGTTGGATCCTGGGGCTGAAAATTAATCTATAAGAGTAACTTGACCTGAGGTTACTGAAGTTTTCCACTGGTCAATGGGAAGAAAACTTCTATTTCCAGCCATACTGCAAGAGATAATTAATTTAATATAGAATTGGTTATTCAAGAGGAGGATCTAAAAAATCCCTCTTCATTCTAACCTCAAAAGGAAAGTATTAATATTGCTTATTAAAAACATCAAAATAAACCCCTTTTTGCCTTTTGTTAGAATATTGTTTGTATTTCAAATCTATGTTTGAATTTACCTAGCAACATTTACAGCTTCTTTGGCAAGCTTAGTATAATAGTTATCATTGTAGGAAATGGAATTGGTGACCCAAGTTCAAATCCTGGACAAGTCTGCTTCACTTTGCACTAATGCTCTTGGAAAAGATATAAATCCATCTCTTTTTCCCTCAGCTAAGGATAAATAGTAGGGTAGACTTGGTTCTCCAGTTTTGGTTAAGCAAGAAGGAAAAGTGAATTTAAACCAACTATAACTCTTTAAATATTGACCTTGTGTCTCATTTTGCTCATGGTGGAGGGGCTGGGTAAATTCAAACATTTACAATTTCTTTATTTTTTCTCCTGCTAGTCATATATGCAACTAAGAGCTAAAGAGCCCAATTTGTTCTGTTATTTACACCTAGCTGGTGGCAGATGAGAAGGATCATTGCTTTTCCCTCTGGCATTTTGGCCCAGTCAACTGTAGCTGTAGAATTCACTGACTGCATCTCTGTAAAGGGTTAAGGCTCCCCCAACGAGTGTCCTGGATATGACAATCTAATGATGAGACTTCAGTAATGTTGGAGCTTTGGGGAATATGGAGTACCACTTCATTACCATTGCTCCCAGGTCCACTCTGACCCAGATTGTTAGCACCTGATAGGGTCCTATCTATGGGGCAAATAGAACTGTTCGCCATTTAAACAGTGTACTTATGCTAAACTGATTGTTTGAAATAGAACTGTTTTTACATTTAACCGTGTAAACAAACTATGTACTTATGCTAAACTGAATTGTTTGAAATAGTTGAAATAGAATAATTTTTACATTTAACTGTGTGTAAACAAATGACAGGTGTTTAATTGAATTGTCAGTGATACATAACAATACTTAAAACTATTTAACTTTGTTTATGCTCAACTGAATTGTTTGAAATAGAACTGTTTTTACATTTAACTGTGTCTAAACAAATGACTGATGTTTAATTGAATTGTTAGTGATATATAGCAATACTTGAAAAAATTAGACTGTGTGCAAATAAATGATTAATAGTAAATAGAATTAATCATATTTGGTAGAAATAAGTGAAACCATTTAGTTGTGTGAAAAAGAATGAGCTCAGGCTCACTTTAAAATGTTATCTACTAAATGTGTTTAGAAATCATATATTTAATATATATCTATTAAAAGGATTTGGGATTAACAAACCTGTAATTGTTGATATGCCATAAAACCAAATCAAACCAAGCTACATTTAAGGGCATTTGGTTGAAGTGGAACGTAAACATCCTCATCTTGGATTTAAAGTTTAGCTACTTGAGTTCATTTCCTTACAATGATAACCATTACACCATACATTATTTAATTGAATGAAAAAAGTATTAAATAGGAAAGATTTGCTTACAGTTAACCCATCTCGGTGAAGAAAACTGGCTTTTGCAAATATGATTTGGTTTGTTGGGTTTTATGGCATATCAACCTTTGTAGGTTATTTAACGTCAAATCCATTTCTATGTAAATAATCTGTTCTATTCAAAACAATTCAGCCCAGCATAAGTACACAGTTTAATTGTCAAAAACATTTCTATTTCAAACTATTCAAGCAGTTATATGTAACAATTCAATTAAGTGTAAATACAGTTTCAAAGTCGAAAAACAGTTCTATTTGAAATAATTCAGTTAAGCATAAGCATGTAGTTTAAATGTAAGTACAGTTTAATTGTCAAAAACATTTCTATTTCAAGCTATTCAGTTTACTCAAACAATTCAGTTTAGCATAAGTATGCTGTTAGTTCTATTTAACCTATAGATAGGGCCCTATCAGGTGCTACCTCTCCAAGCCAGAGTGGACCTGGGAGCAATAGCAATGAAGGGGTACTCCGCATTCCCCAAAGCTACTGCACTGCTGGAACCTCACCATCAGATTGTTTAGTATCATATCCAGGACACTCGTTAGAGAGGGTCTTACCCCTCTGCAGAGAAGCAGTCAGTGTATTCTACAGCCCCAGCTGACTGGGCAATTTTGCAAATATAGAGAAGTTTGAAAAACAAAACCAGTAATAGAAAAAGTATTTGGAGACAATTAGAAACTGTTTATAAAACTATTCTATGAAGATGAATACTATAGAATATTATGTACCTACACTGAATGCTCTGGAACAGTGATTTTAAAACTGGCTTGGTATACTGAAATCAAAGAAAACATGGTTCCAACAAAAGAACTGTCAATTGAAGCAGTGGAAAGAATTATAAAACAAATTCCAGAAAGCAATCTACAGTAGAGTGTGGCAAAAGATTTTGTTTGATCCCAGTCAACAGTGTCTAAAATTTGGTGCAAATATGAAAGAAATAAGGTGGTTAAAAAACGGAAAACATACTGGTAGACCATGAAGGACATCAAAGTGTGCTAATTCCATGATTTTTGCCAAAGTTAGTCTATTAAGTAATAAGACATTTTAGTTATGATTTTATTATCAACTTAATCAGAAAAAAATGGGAAGCTACACATTGGCTGATGTTACCACTCCTGCAAATGCTGCTGGAAGTCTTCAACTGACATTTCCTTCAGTTCTATTGCATGTTCTCAACATTTCCCAAATAGTGACCACAGGTTTTGATTTTAGGAAACAGGAAGTAATCACAATGACTCAGATCAGTGGAGTAAGAAAGGTGAATTAATTCTGGCTCAAATCCTATTATTCACACAGTATTTTATTATTTTTCAGGTTCAGTGTTAATTCATTGTCAATCATTCTTCCCATCAAATGTTAATCAGATTTGATGAAAGTTTCTCACTTTAGTCTCATTTTCCTCAGTTTGTGAAGTGAGTGGTCAAGCCAATGAGGTTTCATCCCTTAAGTCATCCAAAAAGGCCTTTTATCACTTAAAATCCTCTGCTCTAGATAAATCTCCATAAGCTTGTATTATCAAATGTATCTGTTGTATTGTTCTGACATTTAATATAGAATTTGATTTTGTCCTCCATTTTCCAGATCCATTTAACCAAACATACTTGTAATAATCCATTACTCAGCTGAATATGAATTCATGAAACTGAATGCATTAAAGGTCAATATTGATCAGTTGATAGTTGATTTTTAACCAGGGTTTCCAACCTGAAAAATAAAGTAAAGTCAAATTAATGCTATCTATAATAGCTATTTCATTTGCATATTATTCTTTTGAACTCTCATTATTTGTATGTCTTGATGTTAATTTCATGTTGTTATTTTTAAATCTATGAGTAGTAATTCTTTTAAAATCACACAAAGTGTGTAATATGATTGATGATAATGAAGAAAATGTGTCATTTGATGGCGGGAAAGAACTATAGATATGTTGGTTACAAAATCCACTCTGTTTTATTTGCCAATGTTACATTTTCTTTTTCTGTCCAGTTTAAAAAAGAAGACAGAGTAGCTTTGCCAAGTTGATAGAGAAAAGGAGATACCATTTCTTAAAGTGTTCCTTTTCCTCAATGAGTCGGGGTACAGTTTCACTTGAGTCCCAACTGAATTTTTGTATCTAACTAAATCTCTTAAATGTCATGTGACTTCCTCTAGCCAATGAACAAACACTTATGCTCTTTTTTACTTTCTCAGACTTTCACAGATAAACCTTTGACCTGCTACTAGTGTTGTATATTGACCTTCGACCTGGCCAAACATGCCATTCCAAAGTGATGCACCGGAAGGAAGTGACACATTCTGATGGCAGTTATGAGAAGAAATCGCGTAGGCGGGCTTGGCTGAAAATATGGAACAAGGTAAAATCCCATGGTACACTCATAGACTGATGCACCAGAAGAGAGTGACCTGTGAACTGCATGACAGTTATTTCCGCTTGATGACGATCAAACATGCCATTCCAAAGATTGAGTGGACAATTGAAATATTATATAACTCGGTGAAGACAGGAAATCAGTGAGTTAGAGATCAGATGAGTTGGAGACAAGATGTGGTAGAGAAAGCCACTACCCAGCAGAAGTGGCCCTTTGGACCCCCGATTTAATTTGGAGACCAGTTGGTAAGAAGATGCTGGAATGAGAACATGTCCCAGAGAGGCTGGGCCCCCAGGCCCCAGGTTGAGCAGCTCAGGAGAACGAGAATGACACACGGCGATGTCCGGAAGGGCTGGGGAGGTCAATATCTTGCAGTTTTTGTTCGGTCTCCAACTCCCTCTCACACGCAAACCTTACAATAAAGTGAGAGGTATATATTTTTTTAAAGAAGTCTTCGCTCGTCTTTATTATTGTGCCATTATGATTCTGCATGTATATGTATGCATGTATATGTATTATGTGTTTGTATAGTCAATCATGGTCATGGCTATACAACACTAGTCAATTATGCTTCCACAAATGTCCAACACATCCACCATCCAGAGTGTCAAGAGTGGTGGAAGCCTTTACATCACAAGTGTCTTAAAGTGATGATTTCTTCAAAGGTAAGCAAAATTTGAAATTTTCAAAATTGCATCAACTATGTTTACATACATAGATGTGTAATGAACAACTTTTTTAGACCAATTTTTCACCTCAAAAACAAAAGGTTGCTTTGTTTCTAGGCCTAACCTTCCGTTAACTTGATTCAAAATGTTCCCACATAGCCTAAACCTAAGCAAATTTTTGAATATGATAACCTTTTTACTTAACATTGTTATATTATCAATGTCATTGTATATCATTAGTATGTTTGGAATATCCACGTAAACATGGTAGGCTACATCAAAGTCTAGACTACATTGTTTATTTATAGTATTTCATTGATTTTAATTGTATCACAGTAGTTTTGAAAGTATAAATAAATGTTTGAATATTTTCTCTTTATGTCGTTGGAAGTTGAAGAAATATTTTTGTAGGTTAGCATAGCCAACGATCTTTCATTACACTGAATATATAATAAAAAAAACCTTTCTTGTGGAAAAATATTATGTTTACTAGAGTATATACTGTATATATTTTAGCAGATAATATCATCTATGAAATAGAAATTTAACACTTAAGACACTAGTAAAAATGACAAATTATGCTAAAAATGCAGTATTACACTATTTGCTACAACATTCTAAAAATGGAAAATTGATACATTATACCATAACTGCTGCTTCAAAAAATATTGAAAGTACAATGTCACAATCCTGATTATGGAAGAGAAAAAGAACTGACAATCTTATGTTTAAATGTGCTAAAAAAAAAAAAACTTAAATATAGAAGAAAAAGGAAAAGCTTGCAGGTTTTTGAAACATTGAAAGATATTCCATTAAACAATTAGAAGCTTATCGTATGCACTCAATATACTCAATATTACTATGCATCAAATCTTTAAAGAAGGGAAAAACATTTAAATGCATTTCTTCTTTAATAAAGCCTGTTCTTACTTTCTGAAAAAAATAAACATGAAACATAACAGTTATCTCTCCATTATGTACTTCCTAATGGCCACCTGCACATAATAGATTATGCCTATGTATAGTATTACCCATAAATAAATATACTTTTACTAAATTTTCTATAAAAGTTAATTTTTATAATTTCTAGTGGAACATTATCATCATAATAAAGTTGTGCTGATAACACAGAGTTCCCTCTCTCCCTCCATCTATCCCTATCATCCATCATTCCTCCATCCACCCTCTATCCATCATTCCTCCATCCACCCTCTATCCATCATTCCTCCATCCACCCTCTATCCATCATTCCTCCATCCATCCTTCATCCATCCACACAGAGTTGATGTAAGTTCTTGTTAGTCAGCCAACACTGACATGTCTATGTGCAGGGATCCGTCGGAGAATATTGCTTATGAGTTTGTCCTTTCTTCTCCAGCAGTTCCTTGTATGTCTTGTTCTTTTTCTTGAATGAGATGGATGGTAAGTGGCCATACAGCTGTGTTGGGGTCCTTAGAAGAATGTCACTTTTGAGTTTGTCCTTACTTTACCAGCAGTGTCTTGCTCATCTTACTTAGGTGGTTTGTGAGATGGAAGGTAAGTGACCATACAGCTTCAGTATTGTAGGATGTTGCTTTCAGGATTTCTCCAAAACAGCACGTAGCATTCTCATGTAGTTCCCATTTAGCTTTTTCTCCAGATATCAAACCCATAAAAAATTGATACTCTGTCTCATTATAGTCTTTACATTTATATCATTTTCCTACACTAAATGTAACAACTATTATAGGACAGAAATCTTACTAATGTACAGTTAGACCTCGCCTTATATCAGTAATTCATTCCAGGAGAGGTGATTCATGTCAAATTTACTGATCTCTGAATTTACTTGTCATTTGGCTAATCCACAAATAACCATTCCCAGTTCTGTATTTTATTTATAAATGCATTTTCAATAATATATAGTCGATAAGAATCTATTTTAAGCTTACAAAAAAAAAAAATTAGTTTTCAATATAGTACAGAAAAAAGTAATCAAAATTTATGAATACATATATGTACATACCTGTAAATGTAGATATTTACAGTTTGGCAATCTTTTGTGAACTCTTTATTTATGAACATGGTTGGCTCTAAGACATTATAAAATAAAATTATTTTGTAACAAATACAGTTATCAAAATTATTTTGTGATTGTAGAAAACAAACTAATTTATGTTAAATTTACCAATATTTACATTCAATTTGTTTATTCATATCACAGACGTAGATGGCTGTGGATCATCAGCATCAACAGCTGATTCTGGCTGTTGTTGTTGTTCAATATGCTTTTTAATAAGAAACTGGTTGAGAGTTCCTTGAACTGTGTTCTTCTTTTCTTCAAGGATTACATGGGAAGGAGTAAAAGCTCCTTCTTCTTACCTATTGCACAGTAACATAATTTTATGTGATTTTATGTGCTTTTAATGCTTTTCTAGTGATATTACAATTTCAATAATTGTGGTGGATAGACATAAAGTTGAATGAAATGTCAAACTTGATTTTTATTTTTCCATATACTTTTTTGGACAAATGACATATAATTGAGAATGACTTGACTTAAAATGACATATTCCGAGGTATATCTGTAGTGAGTTAACACATTTTCTAACATATACATACATCAGCACTTGGAGGGAACATCCTGATTTCTTGATATTCAAACAGAAGGGCAATAAAAATTAGCCCTTTTTTATTTCCTACCAGTTTAGCAGAATAACAAGGAAGCTTATAACTCTGCTGAAATCTTTACAAACAAGCAATGGACCTTTGTAAAGCAAGCATCCACGAAGATACAAAACCTTTATCTATCTTTCTTTTTGTACAAAAAGCATTGTCTTTAAGCTAAAATATTTTATGCATTGTCCTCATCATATTGAAAAAAGTTTTTGTTTACTATATGTACACTTCTTGAAGTTCGTTATTTCATGTGTAGACGTTTTATCATATTCATTTATTATTTTTTTCTGTTTGTGAATGACTTGAGAGAATAACCAGTGGTCAGATATATTCTTTACTAAAGTTATCCAGAAAAAGTTACCTCACACATTCAGTACACAGATTTTAAATTTAAAAAAGGGTCTGAGTACTGTATTTTTGTCAAATTTCTCGTGTCTATGATGCTTGTGCAAATTTGTGTTGTACTATTGT
The DNA here is from genome assembly GCA_963585895.1 of Sepioteuthis lessoniana. NCBI lineage: Eukaryota > Metazoa > Mollusca > Cephalopoda > Myopsida > Loliginidae > Sepioteuthis > Sepioteuthis lessoniana. The sequence continues at coordinate 30,658,654 of OY757909.1, forward strand.
GGAACTAACACTCAAAGTTTTAGTTTTCGCGGAACCTCGGGAAATCCTAATCCTCCACACTTAGATGTATATCAGGACAAACATGCATAAACAATAGCAGTAACAATACTAAGAGTCAACATCCCAGTCTTTTGATATTCAAATAGAAGGGCACCAAAAATTGGCCCTTTTTTATTTCCTAATTTCCTACCAGTTTAGCAGAATGACAAGGAAGCTTATAACTCTGCTGAAATCTTCACAAACAAGCAATGGACCTTTGTAAAGCAAGCATCCACAGAGACACAAAACTTCTCTCTGTCTCCATGTACTGAAAACATTATCTTTAAAAGATATTCTTTGCATTGTCCCTGTCATATTAAAAAATATTTGTAATATTTGGACTTATGTATGTTCATTATTTCCAAATGTATGTTTCATCACATATTATTTGTATCTGATAGAGAATAATTTAAGAGAGTGTGTCCTTGGTATGATACAAAATTGCATCCAGTGGTGAGGCTCCTGTTGTTGAGCTTTGGGAAGTGTGGAGTGTCCCTTCATTGCCATCAATCCTAGATTCACATCTTGTTGGCTGGAGCTGGAGAATACATTGACTGCACCTCTGCAGAGAGGTAAGCACCCTTTCCTCAATGAAGCCACTTGTTGACCATAGGTGGTGACCCATAATGCTTGAGGGTTGGATCCTGGCGGTTAAGCTGTCCATGACTAGCCAACTGGTCACATCACTTGCAACACTCCACTTTGGCCCTTACTAGGGCTAGATGGGCAATCAGAGAGGCCCGATCCAATCACTTGGCTGATTACATCAATCCCTAGCATCTATATGTTTGTCGCAACTGTATTCTTGGAATTGCAAATACCTACCTGTTGAATCTTTGAATAGAGTCCTAGTCGAAGTCCAGCTGAATGATCAACTTTTCAAGAACTAGCCGCCTCCTCTCAAGAAAGAGGACTATTTATGCCACACTGGCAGATTCCATTGTGCATATGGGCCAATCTACTCCTTGGACTGCGATTGGCTGAATTGTCCGATTGGTCACGCTTGTGCATAAATACCAGCCCCCAGCTTGGCTCGAGGTGGCGTCCATATTCCACAGATTACATCTGCATGAACCGGACCTCCGGTAAGTTGCTACTATTGTTGTTCCGTTGACTTCTACATCTCCCCTCCAACTCCCCTGTGTGCAGGCAGGGGTTTATGATGGTCGTGAAGTTCTTTGAGGCCTGGTCTATTTTATCTTAGAGGTCCTAGAAGGCAGTGGCTGAGGGTCAATTGCACAAAGATATCTATACCTGAAACTGTATAAACTGTGTGCAAACAAATGATAATATTAAATTGAACTATAAGTGTTAAATAGCAATGCTTAAAACCATTTAACATTACTCTCATGTCCACTGTGACCCAGACTTGCAGTACTTGTTAGGGTTCCATCTGTGGGTCAAATAGAACTATTCAATCATTTACTAGGGATTATTATAATTATTATTAGTTATTTGAAACCATACAGCTGTGAACAGGTTATTTGTATTCTATAGTAATACTTCATAAATAGAATTACTAATGTTGAATAGCAATATTTGAAACCATTAAACTGTGTGAAAACAGATGATTCATATCAAATAGAATTTTTAATACTTGAAACCATTAAACTGTGTGAAAACAGATGATTCATATCAAATAGAATTTTTAATACTTGAAACCATTTAACTGTGTGTAAACAAATTAGCTCAAACTCATTTGAAAATGAAGTTACCTATAAACTATTTATTTTCAAATCATGAATATATATATATATATAATAAATAAATATATATTAGATATATATATATATATTTAATTCATGGAATATATATATATATATCTAATATATATTTATTTATTATTATTATATAATAGCTCTATCCTACATATTGAGCACTCTCTATATCATATTGCACTTGGTTCGACACTTGCCCACAAAGGGATTTATTGACAACCAACACTCTTATAATATATATATATATATATATAAACAGAATTTGGCATTGAATAACCCACTAGGGTTGATATGCTGTAAAACCAAATGACCAAACCCAACACTTTGGTCTACTCTGACCTGGAGGGTTTATATCACTTTGGGTCCCATCTCTGGGTCTAATAGATCTTTTTGAAAATTATTGCTATCAGATAGGAATACTTGGAGCTGTAAAACTGTGGGCAAGTAAATGATTATTAAATAGGAATAATTACTTGAAACGATATAATTATGTATAAATTAATAGTCTCAGAAATACTTGAAACTACTATACGACTGTGTGCAATTTACTTGTATTACATAAAGTTATTGTTGGCAACCATAGTCAAGGGTGACCCGAAGGCTCCCTTTTCAATAGCTACTACACTAAGGTGTAGGTGAGGGCACTACTCCTTTCCCTGGATTGCCCCACTTTACCCTTGATCCATTCCTTATAATGCTGAGTGTTAAGCAAGGCGACATCTAGTACCATTTTTCTAGTCTTTGGTATGACTTGACTTGTGATTGAACCCAGGTCTCCCAGGCCATTGGCGAACACTCTAACCATCATGCCAATGTCCAGCTGTATTACATAGGAATACTTTATATTATTGTTTACAAATAAATGATTATAGGCAAATAAAACGGGCAATTTTAAAAAATGCAATCACACATTGAAAATATTACAATTACTATCATTTAGAAATTAATCTAATTTCAGCAGTGAATATACCACAAGGAGTTGATATGCCATCAAAGAAATGAAATAAATCAAACTTGAGAGAATAAACAGAAACCACATTTATTCTTTTAATAAATTTCTTCACAAAATTAACAGGGTTATGGCTGCTCTACTGAAATATGCAAAATCCATACCAAAGTTTTAGAAATATCAACTTTAGTACCCTATAAAATAAATACTACCACTGTCCCATAATAGTTGTTACAAGTATACGTAAATTTCATGCACTCAATGTTACAACTATTATAGCAGAGAGGTTGTAATTCACAATAATAATAAATCACCCATGAAAATCAGTTTTATGTAAATGTTTGATTCATGGACAATTTTGTCCTGATGTGACAAAATAGGCTGCTTTTAAAATTGCTGATTTGGTATAATTAAAAAAAAACACTAATCTGGCTGGAAATGTATTATTATTTACAAAAAAAAATGAATTAAAAGAAAAAAAATTGTCAAATTCATGGTTGATGAATAACTTTAAAATAAGCAATAACAGCCAAAAATATAATTATCTGCACTTTTCACACAAGGATGTATGAGTGTGTTGGCGTGTATTGGCGTGAAGACTTATTACAGTCAAAAGCCGGGAATTCAATGTGATTGGCCAAAATTTGTTATTCACTAAAGTAATTAATTCTAATCAATGTTCCTAAGAGATTATACAGATAATGACCAATCAACATCTCTTATTAAATCTAACCATCTATTATCTGAATTTTGCATTTAGAGATTTTTATTAGGCATGCAAAACTTAGTTTATTTTTAGTTACTTAAATTCACAAGGAATGATTGAAATATCTTTTTACACAAAAACATCTTAATTTTACAAGGAAAGATTTTATAGGGCAATCAAAGCCTATCTTTGTTTAATCATAATTGCAATTATACTTGTGACTAATTTTAAAGAAGCAAATTTTCATGAGCTAGATTAACCAATTTTTTTAAATTGAAAATTTTTTTTACAAATGATAAGAATTAATAATACAATATATATATATATATATATATATATATATAAAATTATAAGTATTTTAAAATAGGAAGTTACTTTTTAATTACCCTATATATATATATATATATATATATATATGTATATATATAGTATTGTTCATTAAGAAGTACATGTCTGCCAATTTTTTATAAAAAAATCATTTTCTTCTAAACCAAATATACTAAGAGTTTATTATTTTTAGTGGAACATAAGACAATTAAAACATAAAATTAGGTATTATTAATTACCAAAATCTACACCACTAAAACTCTGTAACCAAAAATAGAAATATAACTAAAAATAGGAGGGGTACTTATATTTGGACTGCTACATATTATTATTTTTGATTTCAATGGTGCAGAAATTGTAATGAATTATTGCTAATAATATTTTTGATTGTATAATGTTCTACTAGCAATAATAAAATCCTGCTATGTTTGGGTTTGAAGAAAATTAACTTGTTATAAGAAATAAGTTGTATTTATTTATGCACAATACTGTATATATTTATTTATACATAATATATATATATATATTGCAAGCCTCTTCGTATATGAATTGAGGTCTCGGCAGCCGTTGAACGGATGTATGTAAACCATTGTAATTGTGATTCATAACCGTTTGAAATTTACTTTGCAGCTAATGGCTCCTCGTGGCTGAATGGTTAGAGGCTTTGGCTTGGTGTTTGAGTCAACCGGGTTTCGATCCCAGCTACGGGAAGCTACTGTCTAGCCACACTGATGAGTTCTAATAGAACGAAACAGATCTGTCTGTGGATGACTATATATATATATATATATATATATATATATATATATATATATAATTTTGTGAATATCTAAGTGGACAACTTTTTCTGAGTAAAACAACTGAGTAACTAAAATAGATCCTCCCTCAATTGGAGAATGAAAATAACCTACCAGATCTTGGGTTGAGTTATTCAGGTAAAGAAAACACACCAAAATTTGAACTAATAAAATGAATTGTCATTTATAGAAAACAGTTTAACCAAACTTTGTGGTGTCATAAGTAAAATTTGTGACCTTAGTTGAGGGTAAGGCTTTTCAATAGCTACTACTACCAAGGTGTAGGGAAGGGTATAACTCCATTCCCTGGATTGTTCCTCTTTTCCCTTGATCCTTTCCTTATAGTGATGAGTGTTAAGTAAGGAAGCATCAAGTACCATTTTTTGTGTCTTTGGTATGACTCAACCTGGGATTGAACCCTGGTCTTCCGGACCATTGGTGAACACTCTACTCATTAGGCCAACTGGATCATGAAAAATGCATGGTTCCACCAAGTTGCCTTATTGAGCTTCAAATGTAAAAATGAAGGCTAATATTGCAAATATCTGCTGGAGGAAGAATTGTGGTCCAATCAGCCATGATTGGGTCACCAGGAGGAGGGAATATATTGTTGAAAAACCAAGGATCTTAGGATCATTACATCACTGACGACACCCGCTTACCCATCAAAAAGATGTATTTTGCAATATATATATATATATATATATATATATATATATATATATATATATAATATTTGCAATGCAAAATAATTAAAAAAATGAATACAACTTACATTGTTTTTCTACAGCACTCAGTATCTGATATAGAGCCACTACATAGTCATCATCAGACCATGTTTAAAATAATCTAAAAAATGATTTCTAAATAATGCCAAAAGCAGCTCGACAGCACAAGCGTTTAATGTTACTGGTGGTTGCACCAAATTTGTTTTGACCATCAGACCAATGTGTGTAAGTATGTATAGTTGAATTATAATGATAATAAAAGCTGACTCCACAAGTTAGAACTGGATTCTAAATTGCTTTATTTGCAGAGAAATTTGCTACACTTGTTGCAATGTGTCATTTTTGCTGTGTTGCAGTAACGTAAAATAATTATATCATATAGATCAGGGGTCTTCCAACCTTTTCAGCCTGAAGGTCACAAAACATAACTCAAGAGAGATCTTAAAAAAAAAAACAGCTAAATTCACTAGGTAACAATTATAATATATTAATCAGACATTTGATGCTGTTTACGATCACAAAAATATGTAATATCATGGTTAAATGAAGAGGTTGACTGAGCACATCAGGCAAGTCAGGATTTGACAGTTGTGAATGCTGTGTACTCTTAGCAAGCTTCATTTTGGAGAAAAACTGTTCACAGTGGCATATACCACCATTTACTGGCTGTGGGAGATAAGCTTTGAAAATTGTCTAGATGGAAAACCTTGGTTCTTATTGAAATTTAGGAAGTGGCCAGCAAGGAACTTTGATCTCAAATCTTCTGAACACTGAAGATCAATGAGTTCCATTTGCAGTTGTAATGGTGTTTTTTCCCAGTCAAGATCAATTGTTGAAGAGAAAATTTTACAAGTTGAATGAAGAGTTGTACAGATGGGCCTCAAGGGCTGCATGTGGCCCACTGATATAGATGATTAATTAATTCACAGTATAAGGTGAATGCTAACAGTTCTCTTTATTACCCATGAGACCTTAAGTGAGAAAAAATCAAATAAGTAAGATCAGCTGGACTATTTGCTGAGATAAATTTAAAAGAATAGATAGCACATTTCTGTGGAGGAATCTCTCAGTTTTACAAAGAAGCCTTTTCTCTGGTAATATACCCTTAATATATATTTAAGTGAAAAGGTAACATAAATCAGATTGATATATATTTAGCAGACATTCTAGTATTGCCCTTTAAGATAGTGGCTAAGAAATCTGAAAGTGCTGTTCCTGATTTACCATTGTTGGTATCTAATGAATTTATCTGCTGATACAATTCACATACAAGAGTATGGGTATAGTTAGGAAAAAAAGGAATACAATTTGAAATGTCAAAGATGCATTGAAAGTGCACTGATTCATGAAGTTACTGTCATAAATTTATAGCCAGGTAACTACAATATCTTTACTAAATTATTACTCAATGAACTGGGGTTAGTAAAAAATATAAGATAAAAAAATGAAACAAAACAACTCTTAGTAAGGTCCAAAACTTAACCAATACAGAAATATATATATATATATATATATATATATATATATATATATATATATATATATATATATATACCTATATATATATATATATATATATATATATAACCAAAAAAGAGGAATCTTTAAGTTTGGTTCAATTTTATTATAAAAAATTGTTTCAAATTTTCTCCTCAAGTGCTTTCCGCCACCATTAGTCATTTTCAATGGTATAAAATCAATAAAACTACTGTTAAAAAGAGCCTTCTCAGTGGATTTTAATAAAATGTCTTAATATGTATATATATATATTGACATATATAAAGAGAATTTGCTACATAAATTGATATATGCGAATATATAACTTAGTGTTCATTTTATATTTATGTATATGGTTGTAAGAAAATAAATCTGAGAATAACACATTTTGAAAATATATAAAAATAAAAACCTGAGATAATAAATTATTTTTACCAATTTCCCATAAAATGAATTTCAGTAAATTGAATTAAAATGTATGATTTCAAAACATTTTTTGGCACATTTTAATTAATTTTGTTCAAATTGATTATAGGAAACAAAAAAAATTTCTATATTGTACATCAGGAAACATTAATCTAGAAAGTTATAAACTCATTGTCATGTAAGTGTACAAGCATACAAATGTGAATATTGTTTCGGTCTGGTTTAGTTTCTTTGTTAAATGGCATATCAAACTTCATGGGTTATTTGATTCCAAAGCCATCCTTGTAGAAGAATAGTAATAGTACTATTTAACCCATAGAGAATTAAACTTTTTCCCAGGATATTAGTCTGAAAGTGAACATAATAGCACAATTGAAGTTAGAACTTACTTACTATGATGTAGAAGTCAGCACATTAACTACTATGTAATGGAGACTTCACTCCACCTAAATTTTAATCTGAAATTTTCCTTGTATATTAATCTATCTATATGATTAATGGAAATGCATTAGATTAAGTGCCTTGACAAGGTAGGAGATTAAGTTTGAAAATAAGTATTCATTGCATAAAATAAATGCTGTTTTCATCATAGCATTAATAGATGTGTAATTTCTTGATATACATACATAAATAAATACACCAACAAACATACACACATTATATATATATATATATATATATATATATATATATATATATATATATATTTCAAATGAGTTGGTCCATGAAGAGATTTGTATTTTTTTAGAATTTATTTATTTATTTTGTTCTTATGTATGTGTATGTTTCCAGCTTGTTGCTTTCGTCAGAGAACATATATTGTTAATGGGGTACGCATTGAAACTTGAACTCACTCGTGTTTGCAGTTTGAATGTTTTTTCAGTTGATTATGGGTTTATTTAGAGGTCACTCCTATCTTTTTCTTATTTGTATTAAATGAGTGTTCCCCAATGGCATGCCTACCAATAGAACCCAGAACATGTTGGGCAATTTTCACCTCTAATTGTTGGATAGTTTTACCTACATAGCATCACATTAACATTTAAAGCGATAAATAGTTTTATTGGAGGGTTGGTAACATGTCTTTATGAATAGTGAGAAACACATTTCTAGTTGTAAAGGTGATAGAATTAAAACAGTGCATTACAGATGATGAGATCCATGGTATTTTGATGTTTATAAACTGACCAGAAATAACAAATAGCACAATATAATGTGTCTCTATGAAATTATGTAATTTATGTATCAGTGACACAAACTATATATATCTTGAATTAGTATATATATATATATGTATAAGTATTAGATATGTATATTAGTATTATATATATGTATATTTTATATAGCTATAAGTAGTATATATGTACATATTTCATATATTTATATGAAATATACGCGCACACACACACACACACACACACACACACATATATATATATATATATATATATATATATAGATATACAAAAACTGCAGTCTACATAATCAAATGCACTAACTGCAACAAGATAAACATTGACAGCACTCAAGCACTGAACAATAGAGAATCTTTACTTAAAAGCAATTTTAGATTACCAGCAAATAGAAAACTTTATGCATTAAAACCCTTTTATGAAAGCAGCAAAGGAAATTTTAAAATAATACCAATATACCAAACTGATGACTACTCAGTACAATTAATACAAGAAGAAAGATTCAGAGATAGATTTAAACCAACATTAAACAATTCCTAACCACACACATATAGACTAGCATAAAAATATATCAATGTATGCATTCAAATGCATTCTCTTACACATCAAATCCACCCAATGCCCTTGAAAAAATGTGTATGTATTCATAACAGTACATACATTGTTACTTGAATGTGTAAGCAAAACAGAAAAAACAAATCAAACAAGGTCAATATGAACTAATGAAAAGTGCAAAGATGAGTCAGTCACGAATTTAAGAAAAGTGAAAGTGAAGCAAATAACAAGGTCACCCCATCTAGACATAAAAGCTGAAAATCCAAAAAAGGATATATATAGAAAAATCATGTGAAGCAGGATAACTATGACATCATGGCAGGTATCTGCTCATAACAACTTTTTTGGATTCAACCTTCAATATAGTCTCATATTCAAATTGAGAAAAGAAGTAGTTGCTAATTGGACGAGACATAGCACATGACAATGATTCTATCATGTGCCAAAAACAAAACTGATACATTAGTGATGGCCCAACATCGAAGGAGTCAGTCGTAATCAAATCACAGAGATGATGGGAGATGACTCTCAGACGTCAACCAAGATGGTTAATCTCACATTTTGCCCTTCTGCTATATTTGTGATCATGAAATCAGTGGGGAGCATTGCAAAAGTGTTGACTTACCTCCAAGGTAGAAACAGCAATGCACATGCTTCACACGCAGAGTATCTTTCAAAAAGAAACACAGTCGCTGTTGACATGAAAATATATAGATAGTAGTCTTGTAAAATCTTGTGGGATCCATGTTGATATGCAAATTTTGAGTTTGCTTGGATATTGATATAAACATGGAAAAGGTTCAGTATGAGACTTGAGATTTGTTTCTCTGGTGTTTGAGATCAGTGAATCAACGTGAGATAAGCTGATCGGTGGTTGTACTTTGTGTCTGTGAATGTCCCATTGGAGTTAATTATACATACACATGTACACATATTTTCAATGGTATTGGGTTTATTTTTGGCTTTCTAGGTTCTTTCTTTATTTTTCCTCTCTCTCTCTCTCTCTACACATATATACATATTGTCATATGCCAGGAGTATTAGAAACCTGTGGGTAAATCTTCTACAGAAATAAAATGAAGTGAAAAAAAATATTTAATAAATTCTTTGTTGCGGGGGATCAAAAATCGAGTCCAATGTTTAGTAGCAGAATAATCTTTCCTTTGCCTTTTTTCTCACATGGGGAGACCCTGATGGATTAGCATTGCCTTGACCACTCAGCTATCTTGTCCATCTCTAAAGCATCAAGCCAAGAATAAACTTGTTTCCCCTTTGTAAACCAACTATTTATGGAGGAGCCAAAATATACACATGTATCTCAACTCTTACCAACACAACATATTCTTTCACGTAAATTCAGGTTCCAAAAGCAGGCAGATTTTTACTTATTGGACATCTACAGGCAAGACATATGGGATCACTTAGGATCACAAAGTAATTCATTTTGCCTTTCATTACATTAAATAATACAAAACCCTATCTTATTTATTAACAAACTCCTAGAGATCAACTGTGCATATAAAAAAGAAAATATGAGGCAGGAAATCCTTCAAAGAGATTATGACACAATGATACATGATAAAGGGATAACAATAATTTTCATCTTCCATCTGCAGGATTAAACTAGGGTTATAGTTGGTAATAATAGAAAATTATGAATCAATATCAGAGTGAAAGAGACAATATCAGAAATGTTATATAACATTTTGTTTATGTCATGAGGCATGCATAAGGAATGTTCAGCTTCAGTTCTTTGTGATATGTACATATATGCAAAATGTAAGGGGGGAGGTCAAACATTGTTATTACTAAGCTCGTATTTTTGTGTTGTCTATTTGACAAGCTGATATGAACTCACTAAGTCTTTATATATTTTTTCTCAGTTCTGGGAAGAGTTCTGTTCTTTAGTCTTTCTTCATCTTTTTTTATTCCGTTTCTTTTCCAACCATTTTTTGATTCTCAGAATTTAGATGTTGAATAATGAGATTCATTACCACTGAATTTTCTTCAGTCATCTCTGTGACTGTTCTTTCATCAATTATCTCTGCAATTTAAATAATTCACCTGAAAAACTTGGCTTAATGAAAGAAAATGGCTTTATACTGGAAAAGGCAAGAAACAGATGATACCCTGCACAAACTATTACAAACACAGACTATGCTGATGACATAGTGCTTCTAGTAAATACACTCACCTAAGCCGAATCCCTGCTGCATAGTCTTGAGTGGTCAGCAGGTGGTATAGGCCTCCATGTGAATGCAAACAAAATGGAGTACATGTGCTTTAATCAAAGAGGTGACATTTCCACACTAAAAGGGGGTTCTCTGTAACTTATGGACAAGTTCACCTACCTCGGAAGCAGCATCTCATCTACAGAAAATTACATCAATTTGCAACTAGCGAAGGCATGGACAGCTATCAATAGGTTATCTATCGGTCATATGAAAGTCAGACCTATTTGATAGAATAAAACACAATTTTTTCCAAGCAGTGGTTGTGTCCATACTACCATATGGATGCTCCACATGGACACTGACTAAGCGTATAGGGAAAAAGCTTGACAGCAATTGCACAAGAATGCTATGAGCTATATTGAATAAATCCTGGAAGCAACATTCCACAAAACAGCAGTTCTATGGCCACCTACCACCCATCTCAAAAACCACCCAAATTAGACGAAAAAGACATATGGGACTCATCTGGAGAAGTAATGATTAACTCATAAGGGACATTCTCCTATGGACTTCTTCACATGGATGAGCAAGTGTTGGACAACCAGCTAGACAAAGGATGTAGTCTAGATGACCTGCCAGAAGCAATTGATGATAGAAACAATAAATAGTAAGAGAGTTAGGGAAATCTGTACTAATGGTATGACATGATGAAAATATATAAGTATTTCTATATATTCATATCTATAATTATTATATATATATATATATATATATATATTAAGCATGTTGTATATATATATATATATATGTATATATATATATATATATATATATATATATATATATTAGTATTACAACTTATATGCATATATATATATAGATAGATATATAGATAGATAGATTAGTTATGTATGTATTATATAAATATATTACATATTATGATATATATATATACACACTTAGAAAAGGACTGCTTAAACTGCAAGTTTTTACTAGATCCCCAAAGCTTTGTACATTGCTTTTATCATCAAACTGGTAAATTGACAATATCCTGCACTACTATCTCGATTCCAGTATTTCATCTTCCTAACTCTCATGATCACCTCCCCCACCACTACTACAACTACTATTTTCATTTTCCGACCTGCACCAACACCAGCACCTGCATATCACCTTTTCTCATCAATTGTACGATCAATACAGCCATTAATATCTTCACTACCATAACCACTCGTTACCAAAATATTGCTGCTATCATTTCTAAAATCATTATATTTGCTCATCACTAGAACCATTATATCATCTTCATTTCTATCTAAAAATTATCACCTGCTCTGCCACATCTGACATTAATAATATTTATTATCACTACTACCACCATGTTGAAGACTGATGACTCTATTTACATATTCTCTATTTGTATATTAATTTTTTTTATCTCACCCTCCATTCAAGTAAAATGTGGCACAAGGAATTTGACAGTTTTGAATTCAGAGTTTTCTTCCTCCTAGACTGGTTGCCATACCAAGGTTAATAAACCTAGTCTGCCCTACTATTTACCCATAGCTCAAGAAAAAATGATTGGATTCATACCTTTCCCAAGAGTGAAAATGCAAACAGTTTCATTCATGATTTAAACTCATGTCACTGTGTCCATTTTCTACAACAGTAACAATTACACCACAAATGCCTCCATATGTATATGTATGAGCTACACTGTGATATCTTCAAATATCATAACCTTTTTAAATCATCAGAATACTATGTACAGGTGTGGAAGCAAAATATGGAATAAGTTTTTAAAAGTTTTTTTTAATCTGATTTGTCCAATTTTTTAAAAATACACAATAAATTCTCATGGTTAGCTCAATTATTCAAGCACTTTTTTAATTAAAATTCAGCCCAATATGAGTGAGCAAGAAAAGAAATGACAAAGAATCTATTATTTGCTTAATGCTGAAACCAAGCCAAAGTTTCTTTGTCTACCATATACAAAGCAAACCAAAGTTTTTTTTTACAGAAAAAGAGCTTTTTAAGGAAAAGGAGGAGTGGAAGATTGAACAAAAATGAAAAGAAGGTTTTTTTCACTCCTCTCACTACGGCGATTAAGAAGGACCCCACAACGTCAATAAGCAAGCACTCTAATAAATTGAAAGTCCATGAGAAAACTGTGAAGACACCAATTAAACAAGATTTGTCTTGACCTTAACACTCTTGATTATGCTATATGGGGTGTTTTAGAAAACAAAGCAAATCCAACCTCCCATCCAAATATTGGTTCGCTTAAAACTGCTATTGAGGAGAAATGGAATAAAATGTCTGAAGAATTTATTTTGTTATCATATTTACCAACCCCTCCGCTCGGGCAGGATATGACACCAGGTCAATTTTTAAGCAGAGTTTAACAGGTTTTAATTCAGAGTTTTCCTTCTCCTAGACTAGTTGCCTAACTATTCACAGGAGCTGAGTGGCAGTTTGGCAAAGCGGTGGAGTGTCCTTTAGTTCCTTCTTACTGGAATAGTAAAAATAGAATTATTTCAAACTCTTGATTTAATGTTGTGGGAATCAATAAATTAATAAGATTTAAATAAAAAATAAAACAAATAATGAAATATGCAAATGAAATAGAATAAAATATCTTACAATTCCACTTTGATTGAAAGTTAAAAATTCAGTACCAAAAGAAGAACTCAGTCTCTTTAGGTTTCTTGCCTGCTCACTGGATATATGCGTATTGCCCTATTTACCAACCCCTCCGCTCAGGCTGGATATGACACAAGGTCAATTTTTAAGCAGAGTTTAACAGGTTTTAATTCAGAGTTTTCCTTCTCCTAGACTAGTTGCCTAACCAAGGCTGAAGAACCAATTCTGCCCTACTTTTTACCCATAACTGGAGGGAGAATAATTGGATTCATATCTTTCCCAAGGGTATTAGTGCTATGTGAAATGCAATCAGTCTCGTCCAGGATTTGAACTTGTGTCACCGTGTTCATTTCCAAAGACGATAACAATTACACCACGTATTGCTGTCCTCTTAAAATGAGCAGTTCACACTATAACTTTTATAATATTAATTCATGGGCTAAATTAAAAAAAAGCATTCAAAACAAACCGATACTGTCACAAGATTCACTTAAGTTATGATTAGATGTTTTTTTTTGTTTTTAGCATATAATCTTGAGGAGATGATTATATACAGGATGTTTGATAAATAGTGCCACCCTGAGAATGAGTTTGCTCACTCATACATAGGAAGGTATCTGCTTTAAAAATAATTCAGAGTCAAACTTGCTGATAACAGAGAGATGAGGTAAATAACTACTTTTGGGCTTAATACAAGGTGGTGTGGAAGATTTCTCAACTAAAGCAGAAGAGAATGAACATATATTTATTTCTAAAGTTTCTTTGAAAAAATTCAATAAAAATTTAAAAATTTAGGACCAAGAACTTTTCAGTATGTCCTCTTATAAAACGTATAATGCTTTTACAATTGACTAACTTCATGTGATGAAAATTAAAAACACAATAATGCATATAAAAATAAATCATTTAGTATGAACTGTTTAATGGGAGGAGTCCCCTATGATGTAGTGTTTAACATGCTGGACTGCAACATCATAGTAAGCAAGTTCAAACTCCAGTCATGCTATTATGTTCACTTTCAGACTAATACCCTTGGGGAAGGTATGACCCCTCTAATTCTCACCAGCTATGGACTAAATAGTATGACTGCTATTTTTCTACAAAGATGTCTTTGGCATTAAATAACCAATGAAGGTTGATATGTGATGTGGACCCAATTTGGGATCATGAAAAGATAACTCAGAACATAGTATAAGTTTAAGGATATATTGAAGTAACAAGATACAGAGAACAGTGGTGGCATAAGCTAGGCTTACTTGTTAGTTGAATATCCAGTCTTTATCCAATCTCACACGACCGACTGACCAACTGACCAATGAGAGTACTTGGCTCTCAATTAATATAGGATTTGAAATAGTCTATCAATGGGTAGGTAATGGTTCCATAATAATATGCTATCAAACAAAAAACCCAAACTAAACCAACTGTTTGAACTGTAACATACCATCTAAAAAGATTAGGGTCAGGTTTATTAGGGAATACCAATGGCACTAAGATATGTTTGGCCTACTTTAAAAACGAATTCATGTTGAACTTTGTAAATAACTACTTTCAGACTTAATTCAAAGAGTGTCAAAAAAAAGTTTTTGGACCAAATAAGAGGGGGATTATCTAGAGCCACAAAACATGTATTCATCCTACAGTTAACAACACTTGACTCAATATTCAAGTTCCTTTAATCTTAAGATTTCAATAAAATTTCAAAAAGTAAGGTTATTCTCTTATTTGGTTGGGTTAAGAACTTTTCAGTACCTCTTCTCATAAATCTTGTAATGCTCAAACTATTAACTAACTTCATGAGACGAAACTTAAAAATTCAATTCATTTATCCTATTGTATCGTAAGTCTTTAATACATTTCACTTCTTCACCCCCTAATTAATCGCTCCTAATTATTTCAAGTTTCATAAAATCTGAATTCAAACCTGGTGAACTCTGCTTAAAATTGACCTTGAATCACATCTTGCCTGTGGCAGAAGTGTGTGTGTGTGTGTGTGTGTTCGAGAAAGATGCAAGTATATTTAACACACGCACACATGTGTATATGTAGTACAATTAGAAGAAAACTCAGACCTGGTTAAATTGTCATTATAAATTTATTTTGGCTGAAAATATCATTATACTCTCTGTTTCATCAGATGACTGCACATGTTTATATATTATATTCTATACGTGAATAATCCACATCTACTGTCTTCAGACACTGACTGGATATTACGCACACATATCATTGTAGGAAATGGAATTAGTAACCCAAGTTCAAATCCTGGATGCTGTTTTCCAATAATGACCTTAAGGCATGAATTGGTCTCTTCTCCCCAGCTATGGATAAATAGTCGGGCATATTGGGTTCTCTAGTCTTGGAAAAGGAAAAATCTGAATTCAAACCTGGTGAACTCTGCTTAAAATTGACCTTGCATCACATCTTGCCTGTGGCAGAAGTGTGTGTGTGTGTGTGTGTGCGTGTGTGTATAATCATTGAACATGATAATAAATCATTTAGTACCAATTGGTAAAGACCGAAGTCAGTTCTATTGCCTGATGTCTGAAGCACAGGTGAATTTAGGGGAATACCAATGAAGCTAAGATAAATTTGGCCTGCTTTAAAAACAAACTATTGTTGAACTTGGTAAATAACTACTTTCAGGCTTAATACAAAGAGTGTCTAAAAAAGATATTTTTGACCAAATGAAGAGGAGGATTATCTAGAGCCATAAAAGATGTATTCATCCTACAGTTCCCTATACTTGACTCAATTTTCAAGTTTCTTTAATCTTTTCCACAACAAAAAAAATTTTTTTAATTTCAAAAAGAAAGGTCATTCTCTTTTTTGGTTGGGTTAAGAACTTTTCAGTACCTCTGACTAACTTTGGAAAATTAAGAATTCAATTCATTCATCCTATTGTATCGTAAGTCTTTAATACATTTCACTTCTCCACCCCCTATTTAATCCCTCCTAATTATTTCAAGTTTCATAAAAGATGCAATCCTAAGGATAAAAATGTAAAATGTATGTGTATATAAATTTTATACTACAATATTAGTGCATTCAGGGATAGCATTATTTATCAGTTGAAATGATTGCATCATGCACTAGATACATTTGAGCATCCATTCATTTGTTTTTTATCAGCTGTCACTGTCTAAGAACAAACACATTTTATGTTCAATTCTTAAAAACATGAGAGACAAATTTCATATCAAACTTTTTCACTCAATACAGGTCCATAATAATATATTTGGTCGATGAATTTCATGAGACTGTGAGTGTACAGGATAGCCATTTTTATTTAACAGATTTTCTGGGTGAGCAAAGGAATTTGCTCATATTGAGAACCCCTCAATGTGACAAGTTTCTTTTACTTTTAGCCCGTCTGGAATTCCTAGAATCCAAACCTTTCAAATATATCCTACCCAAGGACATCCATTTCTTTAGATATATTGACAACATTCTAATCATCTATCCAAACAAATACAACATAGAAACAATCACCAACAAATTGAATAATATAGAACCAACTATAAAACTTATTCCTGAACTTGAAAAAGATAATTTCTACTCTTCCTAGATATCTTATAAATCATCATCATCATGTTGTGCCGCCAGCACAGATATCCCTGACCCTCTCTCGCCACTCCTCCCTATCATTTATTGCTTCTTGCAGTTCTTCAGGGCTACATCCCATATCCTCACAGAGCTGCTGTATGTATGTTCGAGCTGGCCGTCCTGCTTTTGTTCGGCCATATTAGGGGGTCCATAGGAGTACATCCCTTATGAGCTCATCCTTGCTTCTCCAGCAGTGTCCTGCATGTCTGGTCCATCTAACTTGGATAGCTTTTGTGATAGGAGGTAAGTGGCCGTATAGTTGGTGCTTTGTGGGATGTTGCCTCCCGGACTTGTTCAATATTGCTTGCAGCATTCTTGTGTAATTGCCGTCTATCTTTTTCTCCATCCGTTGAGTTAGCGTCCAAGTAGTGCATCCAAGTAGTGCATTCTTTTTGAAATTTTATTGAAATTT
The DNA here is from genome assembly GCA_963585895.1 of Sepioteuthis lessoniana. Lineage (NCBI taxonomy): Eukaryota > Metazoa > Mollusca > Cephalopoda > Myopsida > Loliginidae > Sepioteuthis > Sepioteuthis lessoniana. Next base: position 30,676,424 of record OY757909.1, read on the forward strand.
TAAGATTAAAGGAACTTGAATATTGAGTCAAGTGTTGTTAACTGTAGGATGAATACATGTTTTGTGGCTCTTGATAATCCCCCTCTTATTTGGTCCAAAAACTTTTTTTGACACTCTTTGAATTAAGTCTGAAAGTAGTTATTTACAAAGTTCAACATGAATTCGTTCTTAGTGTATCGATACAACTGCTGCTTGGAAGAAACTATGTTTCATTTTATAAATAAAAATGATAAATTAGAATTCAAAGTCCACCACAAAACTAACAATAGAAATGATTACATTCACTATTTCTCTAACCACAGTGACAAAATAAAAAGATGTGTTCTAATAGGCTCTTTACAAAGAGCCCTAGGAATTTGCTCTCCCAACCACTTAAACAACAAATTTGATTATCTCATAAAATCTTTCTCTAAATTCCAATACCCAGATCCATTCATACTCCATACAAAACTAAAGACCATAAATATCCACAAACACACTTGATTAAACAAAACTAAAAACTCCCAACTAAAATCAAATTCCAACACCATGGTAAAAGAAAAATATACAGTTCTACCTCAGAATCCCACAATCTCTTTTATTGAAAATAATTTAAACTGCTTAGGTATAAAGATGATCACACAAACTTCCAAAACAATCAGACAACCGTTAGGAAGCAATAATGACAATAAAACCAAATCTTATTCCAATGCAGGTATATATAGAATTTGATGCCAAGACTGCCCAAGATATTATATTGGAGAAACAAGTAGAAATCTACCAAATTAAATCAAGGAACACAAAAGAGACTTTAAATCAGGCAATTTTTCCAACGCTTTAGTTATTCATAACATTTCCATAAAACACTAATTTGACAACATCTAAACATTCATTCATGATAAAAACAAACGTAGAATCATAGAATCTTCCACTATTTCACATTATAACGCAATAGATCAAAGGCCAGGATTTTATAAAATTTCACCTTAGCCAACATTATGTTGAAGGATTTTAACTTACACTAACAATGATAATTAAACAGACATTTCTATCTGCCTCCAACCTACCTTCATCTGTCCATAATATTTCCCCTTTTCTTCACATTTTCCCCTTTCTTTCTTCTTTCTTCCCTCTTCCCCTCAATTCTTCTTTCCTTCATTATCCACCTATACTAAGCAACTATTTATAGACATTATGTTTCTCCTTAACTTGTTTAAAAATTTATGTTTCATGACGTAATCTTTTTTGAATATTTTTTGGATATTTTTCTGTATTCGTTCAAACTGCTGTTTTAAGTTCATAATTCCCACCCTGAAAATGATCTAAAACACTTTCTTCCTGAAATTTTCATGATTTCATATGTTAAATATCTGGTCAAAACGTGGTGGTGGATCTAAATTAATATTTAGTTATAAATTTTTTCTCATCCATTTATATGTATTTTTCTTTCTGTTTTCCTTATACAACATATCTCTGATTAAACCTCATACCTTACTCAGATATATATATATATATATATATATATATATATATATATATATATAGTAATATTGAATATATATATATATTATATTATATTGTATTATATTATATTGGCTCTGGAGCCAAATAAATTATTAAATAAGAGAAGTGAATTAATAGCTAGGTCTAGACATTGGGCTAAATTTAAACTATAGATAATTAACTTAAAAATTTTTTTAAATAAAGCATAGAGTTAAACTAAGAATTAATGTAAATGAATAAATAAAATAAAATGTTAGATAGAAAATTGTGAAAAAGAATATCGTATATACGTACTACTCATAAAAAGTGTAACTGATTAATAGGTTCTAAATAGTTTTGAAAATTTAAAATAATTTAAAATAAATTAAATCTTTGTTTAATTTAATATAATTATTACTGTATCATTACGTAAAGTTATTGAATAAAGTTAAAAATCTAATTTAATATTAGATCTGTAGTTTAAGTCAAAATGTAATTAGAATTTAAAAATTAAAATAAAAAATAAAAAATTTTTTAAAAAATAATTTTACTACATTTCTAACCGAAATTAAAATAAAAACGGAAGTGGGCTAAATGAGGAGATAACTCTTCACCCCTCTTCTATCCCCTCCCACCTTTTTCTGTGTTTATTCTAGTTTTTTTATCCAAAGTATCTGAAGAAGTCCTGTTAAATTTTTTCGTGTTTTTGAAATTTTCAAAAATGCGTAATAGGATGGAAATAAATTTATAATCCTAATGTGACCGGTTTGTTGTTTTTCTTAAAGGAAAAAAAAAAGAAAAAAGTATATATACATATATATATAGTAATATTGAATATATGTATATGAGGGTCATTCAAAAAGTTCCAAGTTTCACTCAGAAAGAAGAGCTCAGCTAAACATTTTTGCTGTGGCAACACACTACCACTACTAGAAAATTAAACCCATTCTTTTTGTTTTATAAGAAGTTGCCACCACAAAAATATTTAGGTATGGTCTTCTTTCAGGGTGAGACTTACAACTTTTTGAACAACCCTCATATATATATGTCAATATTCTGAATACGCTTTGATAAAATGGCAAAGGAAAAATATAGTTACAATCACACAGAGAAAAGAGTTATATAATGAAATGATGCCATTTACACTTCAGCTAAATGAGTCAGGATCTGTTTGAAAAAATTATGAAGCCAGTCTCTTAATGAAATCCTTCTTTGCAAAACTCAAAATCATATAAGTGAAGCCCACTCCATACTCATCAAAGTTAGCACCATGTGACTTTTTCTTCTTTTCTAAGTTTTAAATCTATCTCAAATATCAGATTTGAGTATATGTAGGACATTAAAAGAAATACTGTAATCATGTATAACATGCACCTCGAACTTTTGGCTATGCAGTTCTGGAAAAAAACATTTCTTGTGTATCCATTGACTTTTGGGAATTTGTAGCTACTAGATTTAAACTAAATTTAACATTTAACTCTTTATCCAGTTTGTATCAATTAGAAATAAGAATTTATATAGTTTATGTCATCATCATCATCATGTCGTGCTGGTAGCACGGATATCCCTGACCCTCTCTCACCACTTTTCCCTGTGGTTCATCGCCTCAGGCAGGTCTTCTGGACAGCATCCCATATCCTCACATAGTTGCTGAATGTATGTTCATGCTGGTCGTCCTGCTTTTGCACGGCCATGTGTGGGTGTCCACAAGAGTACATCACTTATGAGTTCGTCCCTGCTTCTTCAGCAGTGTCCTGCATGTCTGGTTCATTTAACTTGAATAGTTTTCATGATAGGAGGCAGGTGGCCGTACAGTTGGTGTCTTGTGGGGTGTTACCGCCAGGACTTGTTCAAGATTGCTCGCAGAATTCTTGTGTAATTTCCATCTAGCTTCTTCTCCAGCCGTTTTGTTAGAGTCCATGTAGTGGATCCATATAGTAGTATCGATGCGACCGCTGCCTGGAAGAAACTGCGTTTCATTTGATCGGTTAGGTCTGATTTCCATATAATCGATAGCCTATTGATAGCTGTCCATGCTTTCGTTAACCTCGTGTCGATGTCCTTTTCGGTTGATGCGACGCTGCTTCCTAGGTAAGTGAATTTGTCTACTAGTTTAAGAGGGGTTCCATCTAGAGTGGAGATATCCCCCAGGGGAGAACATATTCACACAAAAATGGAACCAACATTTCATCAAAAATTTCACCATAGAAAAAACAAATTGCAAACAAGCATGCATTCCAGTGGCTATTTTTCTATAGTGGAATAGAATCGAAGTGTTTGTTACACATTAGTTTCAAACATAGATATAACTTACTTTGAGTCATGCTGTCCAGAATCGGACACAGCACATAACTGGAAAAAAGTTAATATTTAGTTTTTATTTATAATAAGGACCCTTATTCTTTGAGCTGAAAAATCTGGAAAAATTATGTCTTATACACAAAGAATTATGGTATAACAGTGCATCTTTATACCATACTAAAAGAGGAGATTTTGAGGTGCTTTAACAAATGAAATTCTTGATGGAATAAGTGTGTTGAATGCCAACAGGACTGTATTCTACAGAATATTTCATCCATTGTTCATTTCTGTCTTGGTGAATACAATTTCAGTCTTGATACTTTTGACATACACCTCATATGGTTACAAGCACATACAGGCAAAAATTCAGTGGGAAAATTCTGCATAAGTATTTTGTCTTAAGAGTAAAAAAAATGCAATCTGACAGGGGAAATTGTGTGTAAACTGATTGATGCATTTTTATATTAACTGTGCAGCTATTTATGAATATTTTGACTTCTCTCATCTTGAATGTAAAAAAAAATGCACACACATACAATAAAAAGAAAAGTACTTTGTGGCATATAGGTAACTTCCCATTTGTGGCTTCAATAAGATAGGTTCATTTTTCATGACAGTTTAGTAATAAGTGTATAAAATAATATGTGGGGATTTATATAGAAAAGAAAATCTTAGTGTAATATAAATTCTGATGCTACAAACATCTAAATCAATATTTAATCATAAAAAAATTGAATATAGGATGCCAAAAATAGCATAATGGTTGGTATGTTTGTACTGAAACTAACTTGCACAGGTTCAATCCTCATAGTTTCCTCAGTGAACTAGTACTAGATTAGGTTAAGTTTAGCGGCACATCATCATCATTGCATGCTAACAGCACAGATTCCCTTGATTCTCTTGCCATCTATCCCTATTGGCCATCACTCTAGGGAAGTCCTCTAAATGGCATGCAATGTCTGTACACTGTTGATGAATGTAAATTTTTACTGGTCATCAACCAACACTGGTATGTCCATGTGTAAGAGTCCATAGAGGAATATTGCTTATGAGTTTGCCCTTACTTCTCCAATGGTGCTCAGCATGTCTTGCTTATTTTACTTGGATGGTTTGTGTGATGGGATGTAAGTGGCCATATAGCTGATGTTTTGTTGCTGGCTTCTTCCAGGATTTGTCAAAACAGTCAGCAGCATTGTTTTGTAGTTCCCAATACAATAGTACTGACATGGTTACAGCTAGGGAAGAATTCCTATTATATTTCATCTAGGAGATTAGATTTCTATATGGTTGATACTTTAACTACGCGTATGCTGACATTGCTTTTAGTAGATGAGATATCACTACCAGTATATATGAATTTAGTAAATAGCTATACAAAGTAGAACATAAAGTATTAAAGAACAAAATAAAAAAATATTTTAAATTCTGGTTCAACAAATTCAATTGTAATAAAAATTGCTGTAAATATACTTAAAAACTTATTGTACACAATAGCAAAATTTTATAAGAATAAAAGATCAAAGAATAGATAAGATTCTATAACAAAAATTCTTTATTACAAATCCTTGTAGTTTTTTTTCCCTGCTGATGTAATTAAAAAAAGATTTAAGTAAAACAATTTTTTTCATAAGCTCAAGCTGATTCTTGTCTTTGTAAAATTTTTGTTGATAATCAAATAATTTCCTGCAAGGTTTCGATAATAACAATGAAAAGCTTTCTATGTCTAACTCACTAAGTAGACTATTAGATTGTATACTACAAGGTTCATAGGGAGCACCTCATTATAGTGTAATAGTTAGTGAGCTAGTAACAAGGATCATTTGGTAGTGAATAGTGGGTTCAGCACTCATTGAATGCCCTTATAGCTAAGTGCCACATCTAAGTAATACAAATGGCATAATAGTTATTAAGCTTGGTGAGTGGACCATTGTTAGTGAGTTCAGTTCTAGCAGAAACTTGCACTTTAAACAGTTGTTTGCTGAGCAGAGTGTAGATTTAGTTCAAGGCTAAAAATGTGGACCCTTATGTGTATGTATTTATCTAACTTTTTAAAAAAAATTTCAGCCTTTTTCCTTTTTGAAAAAATGACTATCCAACTACCCAATCAGAGCTCAGATAACCACTCACAATTCTGTATCTTGGTTCCCACACTTCTACAATGGAAATATTTTCACCTTCAACCTCTAGCTTTTCACTCTCAAAAAACAGGTGTTTGACCTGAGGTCAAATCTTTTGGAGTACTATATCACATGTATTTATCTGGGGTTTTTTGTTGTTGTATTTTTTTATTAGAGATTTACTTCTCTTGTAGGTTTGCTGACAAGATCAACTGAATACATTTCAAAATGAATTACAATAAACTGCAACTAACAAAATTCAGACTAGAAAAATAATAGAATCTTATTTCAAATTAGCAAAAAATAAAAGCCTCCATGCTAAATAGAAAATTATTTTAAAGCAAAATATTTCTTATAGGAGTATTTTGATTTTTCTTTTCATTGTTTTTATATCTGGTAAGTTCTTTTTCATTCCAATGTATCTTTTTTAAAAATTTTATCTTCTTTTCTAAATTCATGGATACTGTTCAAATATATTTATCTTGATCAATAGGATAAACATTCCTTATCCAACTGTCTGCCACAGACAGGATGCAACATGAAGTCACTGTTTTAGTAGAGTAAAGCTGGTTCGAATTAAGAGCTTTTCTTCTCTTATACTGGTTGCCTTATCAAAACTAAAGAACTCAATCTGCCTGACCACTTATCCATAGCTGGAGAGAAAAGATGGATTCATGTCTTTCCCAAAAGGCATAAGCACAAACTAATATGCAATCAGCCTCATCCAAGGATTGAATTTGGGTTGTTCATTATATTTTCTATGGCGATAATTATGCTTAGTGTACCTCCACTATGTGAAGATTAATTGATCTCCGAGACAAGCTTGTTAACCATTACATCACAATTAGATGCACTTTTTTTTTTCTATTTTAGTGAAGCTTAGATTCAGCACATGATTTCTGCTACTGCAATATAATTTTAAGGAGAGGAAAAAACTGCAATAATACTTTGTGATTTTAAACAAATTTTCTCCTAAGTTCATGCTACTTGTTATATTTGTGTTGTTAATCTTATTTCTGTGAACATTTGGAATGACAGTGAAAAGCTTTCGATGTATGACTGAATAATTAGACTATTTAATTGCATGCTATGGGGTTGATGGTGAGTACTTCATTGTAGTATAATAGTGATCTGCTCGCAAAGATCAATTACTGTGGAATAATGAATTCAACACTCACTATGTGCCTTTACTTGCAGCCATGTGCCAAATTTAAACCTTGTTCATTTTTTTTAATGCCTCAAGGGATGTAATTGCAAGCTAGTCTAGTGAACCAGTTTCACTAGGTGGCCCATATTGCTGGCCTTGTGTCAAATTTAGCCAATCTTAGTAAATGGTTACAAGGTTTTATGGCTCAAATTAATCTTTATCAAAAGCAGCTATTATCACTTGTCAGTTGGCAAGAGTAAATTATTGTTATATATGCAAGAAGAGTCACTTTATATTGAACTAGAATAGCAGACCGTTACTTGTGAGTTCAATTCTCACTGAGTACCTCAAACTGATAATCTTGTGCTAAGTTTAATAAATAATCATGTACAAGAAGAATCAAATATATTACAATCCTGTTCTGTTATTAATACTTGTATTTATTCCTAACCACTGATAATCCCTTACTTTCAGATTTTTATACAGAGAGGTTGACTGTGAAAGTCTGCTTAAATTTTAAGATAAAATTTGGAAAATTCATTGCTTAGATTTATAAATATCATTTAAATCAGTAATGTTAATATAAGGATTTTTCATTCATCATCGAACATTCACCAAGAATAGGTATATTTCAACTTCTTTTGTAAGGCAGTATGTGTATATATGTAGACATACAGTATCTCTTTTTCTTTCAAACCATGCATCAGAAGTTAAATTTTCTAGTTGAATATCATTACTAGGTTTTAAAGATTTAGGAAGATAGTGTCTTACACACATACATCATCATCATGTCTCACTATCAGCACGGATATCCCTGAACCACTCTCACTACCCTTCCCTATCATCCATTGCTTCTGGCAGGTCTTCAAGGCTACATCCTGTATCGACAGAGCTGCTGTATGTAGATTCGAGCTAGTCGTCCTGGCTTTGCTCGTCCATGTGAAGGGCTCCACAGGAGTACATCACTTATGAACTCGTCCCTACTTCTCCAGCAGTATCCCACATGTCTGGTTCGTTTCATTTTGATAATTTTCTTGATGGTTGGTAGATGGCCGTACAGCTGCTGCTTTGTGGGGTGCTACGTCCAGGACTTGTTCAATATTGCTTGCAGCATATATATATATATATATATAATCTCTGCTAACACAAACTATCAAAATTACTTATCAAAGTGTCATACCTTCTTCAGGCAATTAAAGTACTTGCTGTTACTAAGTGGTCATCTATCTAAATACTGCGCTAGCTCAATGCTTCTTAACTTAGATATAAGAGAGTATTCCATATCTTATCAACTTAATCTTTAACAAGTGTACCATATTCACAATTAACACTATGTGCGAAATGGACATATAATGTTCATTACTATAAAATATATAAAGAACATAGGAATCCCGGAATTCGAAAACATGTAAAGACTTCTTGTTCAGGTACGAAACCTTTTTATTAACTTTGAGTTGAAGGTTTCGACGTAAGGAGGAGAGACACAATCTTCTATGCTGTCTTATTTATTTGGCCCCCAACTCAAGCGGCCCCCCATAGGGCGCAAGTTCGCCTCGCGCCTGCGAGCTCCAAAAATCAATCCTTCTCGTTTGGCATCTAAAACCCGACTCTTATTTTCTTCAAATTCTCACATAAACTTCCGCGTGTTTCCGGTGCGTGACGTCACCCGCACCTTGTCACCCAGTATCGTCTCGGACTGTTATGACATCTGAGTGACACCTTCATCCGCCCGCACGCACCCACGTTAACACCTGCCTCTAACTAACCCATGTGCCGAGCCGAAAGGCTCCCAGCCCAACCAAACTCAAAGGCATGAACCGAAATCCCTCAGCTATTTTATAACACAAGTTCATAATTGAGTTATCATATCAATAATTCTTCTTGCATATAATTATAGAGTTAGGCTAGTTGTAGCCCAAATGGTCTAAGGGGGAGCTCCCATGGTAGAGTGCTAGATTGTGACATCAGATTCATACCCTAAGGAAAGGTTTGAAGCTGCTTATCCCTCCCCCACCTATGGGTTAAATAGTACCACTACGGTGTTCTTTGGCATTAAATAACCCACTAAGGTTGATATGCTATTAAACAAAGAAACCAAACCAAATGAGTTAAGATAGAAATAAAGCTCCAAGCTTCTAAAATATATCTGTTCTCTTCTTTATCTCAATCCCAAGTCCCAAAATACCTAAAATCACTTTTTAAAAAGAGTTCAGCCTTTTTCCTTTTTGAAAAAATGACTATCCAACTACCCAATCAGAGCTCAGATAACCACTCACAATTCTGTATCTTGGTTCCCACACTTCTACAATGGAAATATTTTCACCTTCAACCTCTAGCTTTTCACTCTCAAAAAACAGGTGTTTGACCTGAGGTCAAATCTTTTGGAGTACTATATCACATGTATTTATCTGGGGTTTTTTGTTGTTGTATTTTTTTATTAGAGATTTACTTCTCTTGTAGGTTTGCTGACAAGATCAACTGAACACATTTCAAAATGAATTACAATAAACTGCAACTAACAAAATTCAGACTAGAAAAATAATAGAATCTCATTTTAAATTAGCAAATAAAAAAGCCTCCATGCTAAATAGAAAATTATTTTAAAGCAAAATATTTCTTATAGGAGTATTTTGATTTTTCTTTTCATTGTTTTTATATCTGGTAAGTTCTTTTTCATTCCAATGTATCTTTTTTAAAAATTTTATCTTCTTTTCTAAATTCATGGATACTGTTCAAATATATTTATCTTGATCAATAGGATAAACATGCCTTGAATCCACAAATTTTGATGTTATAAGCAACTCACAAATTATTTATGCTCTCTTCTATAATTCTTCTAAGTTGTAGCCATGTCACTACTACTGTATGGCTGTACCACTTGTACTATAACAGCCACTTACCTCCCATCAGACAAACCACCCAAGTAAGATAAACAAGATATAGTGAGGTACTGTCGGATAATTAAGGATGAACTCATAAACAATGTTCTCCTACGAAATCCCACACATCTACACACCAGTGTTGGCTGATCAGCAAAACCTTACATTCATCAACTCTGTGTGGACACTGGATGCTGTTTAGAAGACTTACTGAGAGTGATTGCTGATAGAAATGATTCATACATTGATGATGATAATTTCTATACAAATTTTTGCCTGTGAAATTCAAAAATGATAATCATTGGAATTAAAAACCTTATCAAAAAACATTATTGTTTCAATACTAAAACTAGCCAATATGTTATTGTTTTGAATGTAATTTTAATGATATATAATAATTATTTGAGAAGAAATTTAGAGATATGATAGACAAGAACAACATAGGGTGGGCGAGATATTTGTATTGAATGAGGAATTAATTGTTCTGTTTGGGAAGAAATTCAAAATAATATTTATTGATGTATGTAGAAAAATTGATAACAAGGTAATCCAAGTGGAAGGAGAGATTTATTGAGAAGTCGACACTATAGCGTTTTGGTTCCACTGAACCATCATCAGGACCATGAGGAGTGATATTAGCAATGTTAAGTTAACGATGGATGTTTAAAAATGCAAAATACAAAATCTAGGGAAAAATTTGTATAATGAGAAAAAGTTGGCTGTTTAATTGGTGAATCAGCATTTGTTGTTTTAGATTATGTCATTTGACTTATTAGGAATATTGTATAGAATTTATGTTACATTTGTTTATTGAGAAAGGTTTCAAGTCAAAAGGATGTATTGACATAGGAACCAAACAGGAATGAAGATACAAAAAAAAGGAACAATGTGCGTATATGAAATCATCTTTGTAATAGAAATACATGGACACATGCTTAGCATAATGATTATCGTCATAGGAAATGGAATCAGCAATCTGAGTTCAAACCTTAGATAAGGTTGTTTGCATTTCATTTCACACTATTGCCCTTAGGAAAGGCATGAATCCACTTTTCTCCCATCAGCTATGAGCAAATAGTAGGAGAGACTGGGTTCTTTAGCCTTGATTGGCTATTTCTTATAGAAATATTTTATTTCTTGTTTATATATATACTTATGCAGAATTTTCCCACTGAATTTTTGCCTGTATGTGCTTGTAACCATATGAGGTGTATGTCAAAACCAGTCTAAGTGAGGGAAAACACTGAATTTAAATTAGCTTTCCTTTGCTTAAAAAATTGACATTGTGTCACCTCCTGCCTATGATGGAGGGGTTGGGTAAATACATTCTTGGCAATTTTCCTTTGATTATATTTGTAATTGACACGTCTGTGATTAATAAAAGTTTTCTGTATTATGTCACTACCACAGAGGGCAAGGCTTCTCGCTGGAGTATGAAAACTGATGTCTTTTAATTTAGTCATGTTCAGTTGAAAAAAAAAATAGCTAGTTTATGCCTTTTGCTTGATGTATTGCTATGGAAACTCATCCATCTCCTCCTAGCAGTTGTTGGAAAAAGTTATCCTGCAGGCAGTGGGAGGTAATCTCCACTATAGAGTAAAGCTAAAGAAACTAAGGCTGATATACTATTAAAAGCACCATTTTGTGACAATTTTTATTATCCTGCAGAGTAATAAAATGTACCAAAACTACCTAATTGATTGACTTTTATTTTTATGTAGTTCCTTCTTTTCTATCCTGTCTTAAGCTATGTCCATTTCCTGATTTGCTCCAGTCATCTACTGCTTACAGATTCCTCATGACATATTTATTGCTCCCTATGTTCATTCACATTGACCACTAAATTTATGTAACCTATTATTGAAATTCTTCTCAATAAAACAGTCAAGAAACATTATAAACTCATCATTATCTCAAATGCAAATAACAAAAATAGTTCTGCATTTTAATTATCTAAAACTATGGACTGCTATTGACAAATTATCGACCATATATAAATTTGATCTTGCAGATAAAATAAAACAGGATTTCTTCCAAGCTGTAGCCATGGCAGTACTATTGTATAGCTGCACCACTTGGACTATAAAAAAATGATTGAATAAAAAGCTAGATGAAATTACACAAAGATGCTGCATGCTGTTTTGAACAAATCCTAGAAGGAATATTCTACAAAATAGCAACTGTATGGCCACTTACCTCCCATCACATAAACCACCCAAGTAAAATAAACAAGACATGCTGAGCACTGTTCAAGAAATAAAGATAAACTCATAAGTGATGTTCTATGAACTCCTACACATGGACATACCAGTATTGGCTGAACCATAAAAACTCACATTCATCAACTCTGGATGCTGTTTAGAGGACTTGCCAAAAGTGATGGTTAATACGGATGGATGGCAAGAGAGAGAGTAAAGGAATCTGTGCTCTGACATGATTTGATGAAAGGGATTAAAATTCTTTGACCTATAAGATACATGTTTTACAATTATAACTTATAGAACCCAACAGTATAGCTTTAGTCTTTATTATCTGTGTATCTCACGATCTACATCTCAATCTGGGTATAGGCCTGGTCAAAGTGGTATGGAAGACCAAGAGTTATTCATGAAGCAAGTTTCATCTCTTCATGATGAATGTTGTTCAAGGAAAGGTTCAGGTGCTATAAAACTTGATATCAGTGTCAGCGGAGGAGTTGCCAGAACGAGGCTGAAGATAACCTCTGATGGCCTTAGAGACTTTGGTTTTTGGTTTTGAATTCAGATTCTTCTTTCTCATAGATTGGTTTCCATATTAAAGCTAGAGAGTCTTCACAATTATTTTAACCCTAATTGAAGAGGGAGAAGGAATGGTTTCATGCCTTTCTCAATGACATTACCATAAAGTGAAATGCAAGCAGCCTCATCCAGGATTTGTACTCAGTTCCCTGAATCTATTTTAGTCAACAAAAACCTTTATACCACACATACCTCTTCAGTAAAATTTAGTTATTTAGTAAGTGTTGGGTAGCACCCACCTTTTTCCACACAATGAACTAGTCCATCTGCCATCTATAGCAGTAGCTACTAATACCAGGGCAGACTAGAAGGTGAAGAGCAGCTTCTTATAGGAATAGTATTAGAGCATTGGAGACTGGAGATCGCACTAGATCACCTTACTTGCTACCGTAATAACGGAAGCCAATACTATCGTTGGACTATATCTTTATTCTGTATTCACTAATCCTATGTTCTTGTCTACTAATAGTCTCTCTATTGTATATACTTTTTCCTGAGAATATATCTCTATTTCCTCTCGTATCGTGGTTTGTAATTTATTTGATATTACAAGCGTTTACTAACCAGAATGCAACAGTAAGGTTGACTTAGTTTGACACAGGATTAGAAATATGGCATATCCAGTAAGAATCAAGCTCACTAACAATAGTCTGCTAGTATAGCTTGCTAACCATTATACTTACTGAGGTGTGCAGAAATATTTACTAAACATTGCTTAGTTTTTACAGGGCTAGAAATATAGGGCACCTAATGAGACTCAAACTCACTAATCTGCTAGTCTAGCTTGCTATTACACAATACAAGACACTCTTAAAAAAGTAAACATATTTTAAATTTGTTACAAGGCTACAAGTATGGGACACATAGTGAGGATCAAACTCATTACTCAGTAGTAAATCAATTTATGCAAATAACTTGCTAACCATTGCTTTAGGACAAGATGCTCCTTTATTCTAATGATCAGAAATTAATGAAAGAAAGTATTGATAAAAAGAAACTGTTGCTAAGATGACTGATATTGTTTTATATCATAGATTGGTGAAATCTATTATTGACAGTATAGCATTCAAATGAAGTTATAACTGTTAAGTGGCTGGAAAAATACCATAAAATGTCACTCGGTTCAAACGATGAGTGGTGATCTCAGGGGTCATTTGAATCCATGGCTATGAATGGATTAAGAAGTCATGAGATTGGAAAAAATAGTTGAACCAGTTAATCAAATAGCTGAGACTAGTCGAAGTGATAAGATGTAGTTGGCTATCTATCTGTGGTCCGTTGCTCCTGACCTGGTCAATAATCCAGATGAAATGAATAAAATAAGTGAGCACATGGAAGTGGCTGGTTATTTATTATTTCCCAACAAGTGGTTTATTCCTCATGATGAAAAGGCATATGGCCCTCAGAGAAAGAAAGACCCATCATCATCACTAAAGATGTGGAAGTCAGAGATGATCTCAGCCATCGGCTGAAGAAGATAGAGAGCTATCTAACAATAGATAAGTACCTATTGTTAGATAGCTCTCCAACTAAGAAATTGGAATGAATTACTTGGGTTAACGAGGGATTGAATTCACGATTGCTAGGTAATTAGATACACTCAATACAATGCTTATGTCTACTAGGACAGGTTGAGAGGTATGCTTAGTGTTGTGGTTTTCCTTGCAGAAAATAAAATTGCCAACCCAAGTTCAAATCCAGGACTAGGCTGTTTATGTTTCATTTCACACTAATGCTTTTAGGAAAGGGATAAATCCTTCTGTTCTCTTCCAGCTATGAGTAAATAGGAAGGAATACTGTTTTCTTTAGGCAGCCAATCAAGAAGATAATCTCTGAATTCAAATCATCTGTACACTGCTTAAAACAATTGACCTTGTGTCGCATTTTGTCAGTGGTAGAGGGATGGGGTAAATGTATACATATCCACAAGGCAAGAGGTTGTCCATTCTTCATAGGAAAAATGGTTTATCTGGAATTTTGAATTGAATTTGATTTAAGAATTTAAAAAACTTTTATAGAAATAATTATTTGATAAAACCCCAAGAAGACAGAGCCTGATTTTGATTATCACTGCCTCTCCTCTCATACTGATGTGACATCAAAGCACATCAGCTTAATACGACAGGGTATGGTGGATGCCTATTATACCAGAAAGAAGAAGAAAGAGCCAGAGATGATCAAGCATGTGGCTTACAAGCTGCTGGTTGCCAACCCATGGCCTAAACTACTATCCTTTTAGATCATTCAGTGGTGATAACTTGAAACCTTTAACCTAATGCCTTTTTTTTGTCTCTTCAAATGAACCAGATTTACATCTTTAGCGTAGATATATTATTTGCGCATTTGTTGTTACGTTGTTTCCTCGCTAAGTTTTGTTCGATTATAAAGGAGGATGAAGACGAAGATGCTGTAAGGTTTTTAAGGTGGTTTTTATTGGCAGCATGGAATAAAGGGTTTACGTTTATGCTACAAGTCTCGTAGGAAGGAAAGAAGTAAGGAAACGAAATGAAGTTGTTATAGAGTTGAGAAAGCATTTTAGCAGCTAAATGCCTGAATGAAGATGTGCATCATTAGGTTAAGGCATTGTTGAAATATGTTGTGTTTGCTGGTTGAGGACAGGAATGTTGTAATCAATCATGAGTTTGTGGTTCTGGTTGTTTCAGGGAGAAGTGTGAATGTCTCCAGAAAATGCTGAGATGAAGTAGCTGGATGTCAGAGCGGGATTTTGCATCACAGTTGACATAGCCAATACTGGAGGTGACTAAAAGTTGTTCCTGTGTGTGGCGTATTGAATTCATCTAATTCAAATTCAACTGGGAACCCTTGGTCTAAGAGAATAGACGCAAGAGGTCCATAAATTAGATGGCTTTCCTCATGATGGTGCTGCTACTGCTATTGAAGTGAGCAGACTGTCATTATGTCTGTCCTGAATGAAGAAGTTCTGAGGAAGAGAAAGTGTTTGGTGGCTTTCCCCAATTTGGTGCTGCCTGGAAAGATGATCCGGGCTGAATAGGATAAGTCATCCTGATTGGGTGAAAATATGTGTCGACCCTAACAGAAGATGAAGACGAAGATGCCGTAAGGTGGTTTTTATTGGCAGCATGGAATAAAGGGTTTATATTTATGCTGCAAGTCTCATAGGAAGGAAAGAAGTAAGGAAACGAAATGAAGTTGTTATTGAGTTGAGAATTAACGTGCCAAACAAAAATACAAAATTCTTTCTGCTACACATCTCTACAACAGACCAAAAAGTACAACAGCTGAAACATTACAATTATAATAACAAGAAAGATGATGATACAAGTTCAAATGCATCAGTATAAAATAAGATTCATGCTAGAGTGAATCAAAAGTTTTGCAATATTTTGGTAATGTGAGTCACAATTCAGCATTTCCTGATCCTATTTACCAAACCCTCCACTCGGGCAGGATATGACACAAGGTCAATTTTTAAGCGGAGTTTAACAGGTTTGAATTCAGAGTTTTCCTTCTCCTAGACTAGTTGCCTCACCAAGGCTGAAGAATCTCGTCTGTCCTACTATTTACCCATAGCTGGAGGGAGAATAATTGGATTCATACCTTTCCCAAGGGTATTAGTGCTATGTGAAAGGCAATCAGTCTCGTCCAGGATTTGAACTCGTGTCGCCGTGTCCAATTCCTAAGACGATAACCATTACTCCACGTGCACCTCCATTCAGCATTTCCTGATGCTTTTTCTGAGGTTGTGAAGGTAACAAACCACACTGAACTGTGAGATGCCAAGCTTATCTGATACCCTCTAAAGGCTACTTGCCAGATTTGCTTCTATGACTAGGAGCACGGCCTTAGAATTTACAGTTTTAAACCTATCTGAATTTGCTTAATCATCGAGCTTCTTATAACCCAAACGAAACTTCCTCAACCATTTGTGATCAACTGCACCTTCACTTTTTGCACAAGAAATATTTTTGGTTGCTTCCATGGCATTATGGCTTAGTTCAAACTTATAAAGTATAAGTTCCTGAATTAGACTCTGTTACACATTCATTTGTGCAGCCTTCAAATTACACACAATGTATCAGTGAACTTATGGGGTTTCAAAGGTAATTTATGATATTGTTTGCTATTTGACTCCATTCTGGGTTATTCTATTCTTACCTCATGTTATTTTGCTGGTTTAACTTCTTGGATATGAAGGCTGTAAGGGAACCATATGAAAGAAGAAGATAGTAAAAGATAGGAGACGAAGATATCTTTTATATTTTGCCTTTATTTCTGGGTTCAACAACCATTTAGTGGGTGAGGGAAATTCTTCCTGAATACAAATAAAATGGTTGAATCTCCCAGTCAAGGTGTTAAAATGTGTTAGTCATTCTTGGGTATATATGTCCAAATTTGGTATCTAAAGTGTTAACAACATGTTAGATGCTTTTAGGAGATATGTCTAAATCCGATGTTTTCAGTTGTAGTCATTAAGTCCATTGTATGGTGTCTTAATTGTGATTCTGATGAGTTCATTATTCAGTGTTTTAGTTGTGGGTCATTAGTAAAAGAGGCGGCTGCTACTAGTGGAAAGATTAGCCAACACGTCGTTTAGAGGCAGACGCATGGTGCCTTCCACCACTAGCAAGAAAGATTTAGGCATTGTCACTCCACTGGTCTCTGCTGAAAGAGTATGAAACTCTTTCTTTTGTCTCTTTTCTTTGTGCATGCATTGCCTCTCTTCCTGTCAGGGGCTTCAGGGAGTTTCTGCATATTTTTATAATTTTCTTTAATTTAATTCAATTTTTAAAATTTTTCTATTCCCTACATACCAACTACCATAATACTACCAAAAACAGTGGCTACCTTCCACATGATAGGCACCACAAACTAGCATGTACTAAAATATGGCAAAAATTTTGACTCAACCTAGTATTAGTTAAGTTAACCTCAAATAAAATCTTAGAATATTATCATATATTTTATAAATGTTTTAGTAGATAAATTTGTTTTCATATATATGAGGTGCATACAATAAGTTTCCAGACTTTTTGTATGGGCATTTAAAATTGTTGTAGACTCTTGAAAATTCAGTATGTTATTGCTATACATCTTATGAGATGACTGACCAATTTTTATGGTTTCAGGTTCAAATGAACAGCTACTGCACGAATTGGAATACACCCTACTAAAGCCTGATTGTCACAGCTGGTGATTTTCAAAAATGCAATCTGACATTTTAGAAGAACGATATGCAATAAAATTCTGTTTTAAACTTGGAAAAAATACCATAGAAACGTATAGAATGCTTCAGACTGCTTTTTGACCATTTTGCATGAATCGAGCATCAGTTTTTGAGTGGCATAAGAGATTCAAGGAAGCCAGGGAGTCTGTAAGGGATGATGAGAGGTGTGGGAGGAGTAAGGAAGTCAATACACCAGAGTTGATTGGCCAAAGGATTAGGGTTAAGGTTAGGGTTACTATGTTGAGGTTTTAAGGGAGTTCAGCAAGAGATTCCGTCGGAAGAGGCTAACACTCTTCAAATCAGGTCTGTGGCATTTCCACCAGGACAATGCACTAGTCCACAACTCCTTCTTTGTCACAGACTATTTGACCAAGATGAGTGTCAAGACAGTTTCTTTCCCCCCCCCCCATAGTCGAGACCTTGCCCCCTGTGACTTTTGGTTATTCCCTAAGCTCACAGGCTGTCATTATGAGACAATTGAGGAGATGAAAGAGGCTGTGATAAAAGTCATTGACACGCTCACACAAGAGGGCATCCATGGGGCCTTCTAGAAATTGTTGGAACAGTACAACAAGTGCATTGCAGCTGGAGGAGATTACTTTGATGGGGACTAGAGTTTCATGTGTGTACTATCAATAAAAGTACCCATATGAAAAAAGTCTGGAAACTTATCATATGCACCTCGTATGTTCTACTTTAGTAGAAGAGACAAACAAGCAATATCACAAAGAAGAATTAACCAATACAAAAAATCTAATAAGCATGGACAGTAGAATGAAAATAATCTACACTTGTGGACTTAATAAAGGGTTCAGCTCAAAATGTCCAGAAGATTACCAATTTTTATAGACACCTGAAGAAGGTTGAAAGATATAACAGCTGAAAGATTGTGACTATAATATTGACTAAGATAAAGGCACAAGTCTTGAATATATTCATGGTTAATAAGTAAAATAAGTTTATCTTTTCTTTGGTTTTAGAATAATTCAGTGAAGATAACTTCAAGCATTAAACCTATTCTCATTTTTTCAAATGAAACCGAGTATACATTTCTACACCTGTAGAAGACCAAAAAATACAATAGTTGAAACATTGTGATTATAATAACCACCAGGATGAGGACACAAGTATACCAGTGAATAATCACTAAAAATATGTTGATATAAAACAACTTGATGAACTGACTACTTGCTATAAAAAGGAACACATGCCAGAAGTGATTTTGATGAACTTTTGTTTTCTTTTTATAACACTTTTGCTACTATTTATTTATTGGGGTTTCATAAAAAAACAACAAATGAACAAGACAAAGGAACCAGTAAGAATTGAACTCACTAATAATAGTTGGCTAGTGTAACTTGCTAACCATTATACTACTTGTGGTGTGCAGAGTCATTTACTAAGCTTAACTTAGTTTCTACAAGGCCAGAATTTTAGGGCACTGAGTGAGAATCAAACTCATTCGTCTACTAGCTTAGCTTCCAAGCCTATGTGATGCTGTAAAAGACACTCTAAAAAATAAACATACCTTAGATTCAGGACTACAGTAAAACTACTGCAAGATTATATAAACTAGAAGTATTTAACCATATATGATATATGAGTTTTAAGAGGATAATTGATGTTCAAAAAATGCTTTGTGTTAAGATTTTTTATTTATTTGTTCTAACATGCATATCACTTTCAAAATCTGATATCAAATATTTTTATCATGAAATAACCTCTGAATAGACATCATTACTTCTGATGTACAAGTTCTCCTTCTTGTTTGACCTTTTACTGAAGATTCACGGCCTACAGGATTTCCAATTCTGTTCATAGCTACATAGAGAAAATGTCACTATTTAGGTAAATGCTGATCTGGGACAGAGTTTGTCTTTGTGTTTTGCTTGCAGTCCTTCCAATACAAACTTGATCTAGAAACTGTCCCTGTTGCATGTCAAAGGGAAACAGTTTGTCACTAGGAAACAATAGGAATACATTCGACAAACACCCTTTTACATGGGGGGGGGGCAGTAAGATATATCGAAAAGGTGAGAGACAGATCCTACTCAAAAGACAGATTTCTAGATATTGTTTAAACCCTTTCCAGGCATGAATCTAATAATTCCTGAAAGTTTGGTTGAATTCAGGCCAAAAATGAAAGAGCTTTAGTGGTATTGACGGATGGACACTTGGTGAATTATATAATCAAATGTTAAGCTTTCAAAATGAAATAGATTGAAAAGACACCAACATGAAAGGACAAATTGTGGAATGTTTAATCTTTTTATAACATCACAGCAAAAATAACAAATAGTGAATTGATTTTCTGGGTTTTTTTTCTTTTTGATTCTACAGCAATTTTTTAAAAAAATGTTTAAAATGTCATTTTGTTGTTGATTAGCTGAGTTGCTTGCTACTGTCACAAAACACCACACTTTCTTCACAATCTACTTTGACCACCAGTTTAATGTCATACCATTATCTCTTCCTTTAATATTTCCCAATGGAATTCCTACAACTGCAACAGTCCTTTCAATCACCTGACTACTATAGCCTCTACTGTCAGCATTACCATTCTTACTACTGCTGCCACCACCACCCTCACCACTTCCTCCAACAGTGTCACTGCCATCATCATCACTATCACCTCTGTCACATCCACCACCACCACCACCACCACTGTCACCACTTACTTCTTTTCTGATTTTTAGATAAATTCATTTATAAATGTGAGTATCACAGTTTGTGATGAATTTATTAAAAAATCCAGGTATTATCAACTCTCAGACATTTTAGGAAAATAAGCCAAACTTTGACGTGTATTTGTATTCTAATATGAGCTAAACAGGTACAGAAAATATTTGTTTTGATAATTATTAAAATCATAGGGAAGAGAAAAGATCAAATATTGTATAAAAATAACAGTTCAGATTATAAATGAAATGAATAAGAGGTGATTAATATCTTTAATAGCTACACTAAATAATAATCCCATCTTGAAATTTTTTGTAATATAATCATGAATATAATATTCCTAATTTACTTTCATTTCCAACAACTAAAAATCCTATTCAATACTTTTCTATTGTAAAATCATAAACAATGAATTTCTATAGTAAAATGATAAGCTATGTATTTGCATTAAATATATAATAGGTCTATTGTATCAGTAACATATTGATTACTGACCAGTAAAAATTGATTCATACATACAACAGTCCTATTGATTCAGTTACACTTGCATTAATTACTAATCACTGATACATTATATAATCTCAAGACCAAAGGCTGTTTTTATATCATTTTCAATGAATTTATATAATAGAAAAAACTTTCAATACATCTCTATTGAAGAAAACATTTTTAATGCACTTTTGTTGAAGAAAACATTTTCAACGTATCTTTATAGCCGAAAACATTTTCAGTGCATTTCTGTAGTAAAAATCATTTTCAGTGTATTTTTATTGCAGAAAACATCTTCAAAGCACTTCTGTAGTAGAAAACATTTTCACTGCATTTTTATAGTAAAAATCATTTTCAATGCATTTATACAGTAAAAAACATTTTCCATGCATTTCCGCAGTAGAAAATATTTTTAATGGATTTCTATAGCAAGAATCATTTTTAATCTACTTCTGTAATAGAAAACATTTTCAATGCATTTCTGTGGCAGAAAACATTTTTAATATATTTCTGTAATAGAAATGATTTTCAATGCACTTCTGTAGTAGAAATCATTTTTAATCTTCTTATTTAGTAGAAAACATCTTCACTGCATTTCCATAATTAATAATAAAACTATTAGCTGTATATAAGCTATTTTGTATATAAGAACTTTATTCTAATTGAAATACTTGCATTAATTCATGGCCACTGATATAATATGTAGTCATTAGAGCAAATGAAAGTGTCCATGTATTTGTATAGCAAATAACTATCCATAGTATCATTCGTTATATCACCCTGCTTTTTCTCTTTGATCCTAATTCTATTATTTTGATAGTTGGGATATTAAAGACAAAAAGATCATTTATACCTGTATAGACGTTATCATTTATTGCTGATAAAAGCAGTGTCTGTCATATGAAACAAAGAAATGAAGGTACTTATTCAAATACACACACACATACACTAATTTTTGAGGCCTTCTGCATCAACTGCGGATTGTCAGAGTAGTCAGTTTTTATAAGGGGGGGGGATGGTAGATAGAGAAATAGTTATAAGAGAGTAGGAGGAGAGGAAATGGGTTGTGAATTGGAAAGATTAAGACTGACTGAAATAAAATGATAGATATTACATTTAAAACTTATAACAATATTTTGAATATCTTTGAAGTTTTAATGTTACTTGACCTGTAAATAGCAACAAAAAATATTAATCCAAATATTGATAAAAAGTTGTCATTATTAGATATGATGTATTCCTAAGATTGTAACTAGTGGACAAGTTCACCTACCTTGGAAGCAGCATCTCATCTACAGAAAAAACATCAATAAACAACTAGCAAAAGCATGAACAGCTATTGATAGGCTATTGGTTATATGGAAGTAAGCTCTATCAGATAAAATAATTTTGGAGGTGCCTGTGGTGTAATGGTTATCGTCACAGGATATGGACACGGCGATACGAGTTCAATTCCTGGACAAGACTGATTGCATTTCACATAGCACTAATACCCTTGGGAAAGGTATGAATCCAATTATCCTCCCTCCAGCTATGGGTAAATAGTAGGGCAGACTACGTTCTTCAGCCTTGGTGAGGCAACTAGTCTAGGAGAAAGAAAACTCTGAATTCAAACCTGCCAAACTCCGCTTAAAAAATTGACCTTGTGTCATATCCTGCCCGAGCGGAGGGGTTGGGTAAATAGGATCAGATAAAATAAAACGCAGTTTTTTTCAAGCAGTGGTCATGTCCATACTACTATATGGATGCACCAAATGGATCCTGACCAAGTGAATAGAGAAAAAGCTAGACGGCAATTGTACTAGAATGCTACAAGCTATATTGAACAAATCCTGGAAGCAGTATCCCGCAAAAAAGCAGCTGTACGGCTACCTACCTCCTATCTCTAAAACCATCCAAATAAGACAAACAAGACTTATGGAACACTGCTGGAGGAGTAAGGATGAACTCATAAGTGACATTCTCCTATGGACCCCCTCACACGGACGAGCAGGTATTGGACAACCAGCTAGAATTTATCTACAACAGCTTTGTACAGACACAGGATGTTGTCTAGAAGACCAGCCAGAAGTGATCGATGATAGAGATGAATAGCGAAAGAGAGTCAGGGAAATCCATGCTAGCAGTGCGACATGATGATGACGAATCCTAAGATATAATCGGGAAATAATGTCTTCTTGTCTCTGATACAAATATATCAGTTTCAAAAGAGAGATAACTGTGTTAGTTTGAATGTAATATAAAAATATTGAGGGTCTAGAATATGCTGGCTACAATCTCCTGCAGAGAAGTAAGACCCCTTCCACCTCCAAGAAAAAAAAAAAAGGGTTTCCTGAGGAAGAATCTAAACTGTATCTGCTGGTAAAACTTCTGTTCTGAAACTTTGGGGAGTGTAGAGTCACCTCTTCATTGCCATTAAAACTATCTCCACCCTAACCCAGAGTGGTAGTACCTTTTAAGGTCCCATCAATGGGTCAAATAGACCTGTTTAAGATAATGAAATGTTTACCTGTCTAAAATGATTGTGAAGATACATTTTTGTACTGTATATAATTGGAGATTGTAATTGTGAAACTAACTTGGCAAAAAAATAACCCAATAAGAGTTGACATGCCATAAAAACAACCAACTAATATTTTTTAACAACAGAGTAAACAGAGTTCTTCCTAATATCATAATTCCAATTGCTGTAGCTTAAAAAAGAAACTAAACTTGACCATAACCACTTTGAATCTTTTAATCCTACCATTTTAATCCTCTCTTGTATCAGACATTTTTTCTCCCAGCAAATATCTATTTAGAAGCTATTAATTGGTTGGTTTAGTTGTTTTGTTTTACAGTATATCAACCCTTTTAGGGTCATTTAACGCCAAATTAAATTTCAAATAATTCAGTTTAGTAAAAGTATAGTTTTTGTTTACAAACAGTTGAATATCAAAACAGTTCTATTTCCGTTGTGGCCTGTTAGGGGCCAGAAAGAAGACAAAAGAAGAGAAAGTTGGTGGAACAAGTGTATTGAATAAACAGAACATATATACAAAATAATAGTGTCAGTACAGCAAGTAGAAGTGTCTGTCTGAAACTGTCAGGTTTGATTGCTAGGAGGAAGTCTCCTTGAGAGTAAACAGGGTTAGTATTTATGAAGGAGGAAGAATTCATTAACATGTAGATAGGTCACCATAACAATTTCAAACAATTCAGTTTACCATAAGTACACAGTTTAGTTCTATTTGATCCATAGATAGGACCGTATCAAGTGCTACCCCTCTAGGCCAGAGTGGACCTGGGAGCGATGGTAATCAAGGGGTACTCAGCATTCCCCAAAGCTCTAGCATTACTGGGGCCTCACCATCAGATGGTTTAGTGTCATATCCAGGACACTCATTGGGAGAGTCTTACCCCTGTGCAGAGATGCAGTTGGTGTATTCCACAACCCCAGCTGTCTGAGCCAAGAAGCTATTAATGCTATTGAAGAAAACGCTGTTACTATATATTAACTAGACGACCTGCGAATCAGTTGATTTCCTTTGTAGCAGCAATCCATGATGATATTGATGGTTCTACTTCGGAAGGAATGAAAGATTCTTATTTGCATTTCATTGTTATCTCTCTCGTGTTGATAACTTGGATCATTAAAAAATGACAATGTAAATGCAAACCCGATAGAATTAATATTCAATTGGAAATTGAGCTTGAAATTGTTTTATGGTCAAAGTTAAACAACTTTTAAGTGTATTTCTGTGATAAAAATTTTGCTGTGATGTGTTATTTTGGCTGGTTTATGATTATATACATGTATACAAATATAATGAGAAATTTTAGTAATGAATAGATAAAAAGAACATTCAGCACCTATAGAAACCCTACAAATTTATCATTTTGTTGCAAACTAGATTGGAAATTGCTTTATTCTCCAATTTAGAGCATTTGAAGTGTATTGCTCTAATCATATTTACTAACCCCTCCACTCAGGCAGGATATGATACGTCAATTTTTAAGCGGAGTTTAACAGGTTTTAATTCAGAGTTTCCTTCTCCTAGACTAGTTGCCTTACCAAGGCTGAAGAACCTAGTCTACCCTACTATTTACCCATAGCTGGAGGGAGAATATTTGGATTCATACCTTTCCCAAGGGTATTAGTGCTATATGAAATGCAATCAGTCTCGTCCAGGATTTGAACTCATGTTGCCGAGTCCACTTCCTGCGATGATAACCATTACACCATGCTCTAATAAAACTTTTGATATGATAATCTGTTTTTTGTTGAGTTACATTTGTACAAATAGGCACTAGTGGTGTAATGATTATTGTCATTGGAAAATGGATATGACAATGTGAATTCAAAGTCTGAATGACGTTGTTTCTATTTCACAAAGCACTAATACTCTTGGGAAAGATATGCGTCCAACTCTTCTCCCTTCATCTATAGGTAAGTTGTAGAGCAAAATGGGTTCTTTAACCTTGTTTTGGTAACTCATCTAGGAGAAGAAAAAAACTGTTAAATTCTACTTAAAAAATGACCTTGTGTCAAATCCTTCTCATGCAGGCAGGGGGTTGCAAATGCATATATACAAATATAATGAAAAATTTGTAATATAAACACAGTATAGTTAAGTTATGGTCAAAACATTTTGACCATTTTACTTTCCAGTTTTCTTCAGGTATTTGTCATTGTTGGTCACCTTCTAGAGATTTTAAACCGTACCCTTCATTCAATCCATTATTCTCATTTCATTGTCCATGCAATACAAGGATATTTCAGATCAGTTAATTCTTCTGAATTAATTCTTCCTTGAGATGTCAAGCGTCTGTCTCTTTCACTGACCCAGAATATATGACATATATTGCACTAACTGACCCAAGGATTGAATTCACGGCTGTCACGTAACCTGATATACTTTAACCAGCAGTTTTATGCATTAGACTATGTATCCCATAGGAGAGTTCAATTGCTGAAATGCTATGTACCAACCAAGATGAGGACTAGCCAGAATGCTTCAGTATACAATAATAGTAATTCATCTTAAAAATGCAGAGAAATCTTTGATTTTTAATTCATACATTCACAAGATTGCTAAAATATAATAGAGCAAAAACTGTCTATGAATCTGGAAACAAACATTAATAAGTCTTTTGCATAATAACAACTTTGTATAGTTAAGATTCATCAAGAAGCAAATAAACCTTAATTAACTGTGAGTACAGAAGTTCTAGTAAAGACAGTACTATACTAGTATGTATTTACCTAACCCCTCCACTATGAGCAGGATGTGACACAAGATCAATTTTTCAAGCAGAGTAAAGCTAGTTTCAATTCAGAGCTTTCCTTCTCCTAGACTGGTTACCCAACCAAGGCTAAAGAACCCAGCTCACCTTACTATTTACCCATAACTGGAGTGAGAAGAGTGAATTCATGCCTTTCCCTCGGGCATCAGAGCAAAGAGAAATGAAAACAGCCTTATCTAAGATTTAAACAAGTTGCTAATTCCACCTCCTATAGTTGCTAATTCCATCTCCTATAGTTGCTTATTCCATCTCCTATAGTTGCTAATTCCATCTTCTATAGTTGCTAATTCCATCTATAGTTGCTTATTCCATCTCCTATAGTTGCTAATTCCATCTCCTATAGTTGCTTATTCCATCTCCTATAGTTGCTAATTCCATCTCCTATAGTTGCTTATTCCATCTCCTATAGTTGCTAATTCCATCCCCTATAGTTGCTAATTCCATCTCCTATTGTTGCTAATTCCATCTCCTATAAGTGTGCCTCCCTATACTACTATACTAGCTGCTACTAAAAATTTAACTACTACTATGGCTGAACAAAAGCAGGACGATCAGCATGAACATACATTCAGCAACTATGTGAGGATACGAGATGTAGTCTAGAAGACCTGCCAGAGGCGATGAACGATAGGGAAAAGTGGCGAGAGAGGGTCAGGGATATCCGTGCTACCAGCATGACATGATGATGATGATGCTTATGAATAATGTAGGGTGGATTCCTCAAGGTATAGTGGCTAAAATGTTGGACTATAATATCATAGTTAAACTAGTTCAAACTCCAGTCAAGCTATTTATGTTCACTTTCAGACTATTACTCTTGAGAAAGGTATAAACCCCCTTATCCTTCCTAGCTATGGGGTAAATAGTATCACTACTATTCTTCTACAAGGATGGATTTGGCATTAAACAATATGCCATTAAAGAAAGAAACCAAACCAAAAACTAATAATATAATTTTTCCTTTCTAGTTGGTCCCATTGCAATTTCATGATGCTTCTTTATATATTTGGAATATTATACTTGATGTGAAAGCACAATGATTTGTAATTTTGTAGAAGTTCTTGAAAGACTGAGATCGGGTTTCAATCCTAGGTCGAATCATACATAAGACTCAAAAAATGATACTTGATGTCTCCTTGCTTAACGCTCAGCATTATAAGGTATGGATCAAGGGTAAAATGGAGCAATCCAGGGAAAGGAGTTGTGCCCCCACCTACACATTGGTGTAGTAGCTATTGAAAAAGGAGCCTTCAGGTCACCTTCAACTATGGTTGCCAACTTAAATTACCCACTTCCTAGCTATGCTCGCATTCACTGTTTTATTTTCATAAATATTCAACAGGTGTCAACTGATTAGAATAATGTTCTAAACATCACTCACATCACTGTTGAATTGCATTACCCACCACTGAATTGTACGTACACCTACTACTGTTTTTATGCCATTTTGCCAGAATAACATTAAGCAGGCTGAAAAAAATAATAAAGGGTGAGGGGCTGGAAACTTCAACCTCTATTGCCATACTACTAACAGCTGCCTTTGATGTTGAATAGCAACATAAGATAGGATGTACAGCCGTTGGTGGTAACTATATGGATAAATAGTATTTTGTATCTGAAAACTTGCTTCATGCAATGGTGTTACTGTGCCCTCTGTATCTCTTGTTGTTTCCATGGAAATAAATAGGAGGCATTACTTGCAAAAACAATTATTGATATTCAAAGCAACTATATTAAAAAGTTGTCAATAAGTTGTCTTATTGATATTTTTTTTTATTGAAGCAGTAATGAATGATAATTAGATTTATATTTAACACAATTAAACAGTAATTTTTAGATTGTTTATAATAATACTGCAGTATATCTATTTTTATTTAGGTAGAAATTAGTTAGAATATTAAGTGTGATCAAAAAGTATCAAGACTGAAGATTTAAATTTTTTAAACTCCTGATAAACACAATATACACAGCTGAGCAATATAATAAATTATAAGAGGATTCTTATAAATCTCCAGGAGTGCTCAATGTTTTCTAATTCTTCATACTTTTTTTTATCAACAGTCTCAATACTTTCTCATCAGCAATTTTTGGTGAGACATAGTATTGTTCAAATGCAGTACCCTCCATACCAACCAGATCTAGTTTTAGGCAACTTTTTCTTGTTTCTTAAATTGAAAATTCATGTCAAGGTTATGATTTGAGAATTAAAAAATACAACTGTGTAGCTTCATATCATATCACTATAGAAGTTTTAGAGGTGCTTTGACCAATGAAAAACTTACAGGAATAAGTGTCTTACATGAAAAGGTAACTATTTTGAAGAACTATCAATCTACTTCCACAATTTCTTTCTCTCTCTATCTTGTATTCTTTTCTTCTTTCTCTTCTTCCTTCTTTCCATTGAGGCAGACATTAAGTATCTGATGCATAGCATTAGTGCTTCCCCTCTCACTTTCTTTCTTGTTTTATTTACTTTCTTTTTCTCTCTATCATATAGCATGTTCCTTTTTCTTTCTTTTCTTTCTTTTCAATCAACACGAAATAGTCCATTATTTATCTGAGGCGATGACAGGGCATAACATACAAATACATGCATTCATATCTTATCCTATTAATATTATAGATTAATATCCGATGACCTCAAATATACTCTGGTGTCAATGTCACAAGTGGAGGTCTTGTGAGTCTTCATACCAAAAGTTACATCAATAGACCTTGTCATTTTAGCATGAAAGTGCCACTGATAAACACACAAACAAAAGTCTTGTATATTAGCATATCATATATATGATATGTTATATATTATATATGACAAACTATATTATATATCCTGAGGCATAGTGTTCAATATTAGAATGACGAAATTATCTTGGCTGGCACATTAATTGTGTTCAAGCTATTGCCCAATTATTGCAAGTTTATCTCTGACAAGTGACTTAATAATTCTAAGGAATGAAAGGCTCCATATGCCAGCCTCCTTACAACAATTTGCTTCTTTTGTTGACAGCTGGCCTGAAATTTATAAATTACTTAGGACACTGCATTTTTGTTTTCAATATCTCATAACAAACAGTCTCATCAAATGTATTCATTTCATCATTTTGGATGCTTCTTCTAAGGATGCACCTTAACATTAGTGGAATTGATTCTGCTAGAATTGGTTGCCATGGTAAATAAATATTTGCTATTCATCTCCAAAAGATGCAGGGAATAGCAAGTGAGAGTGGATTTTGGTTAGAAAGGAGTTTCTCAGGTTTGGAACCACCCTCCCAATATCTCCTTCTGGATCTTGCAGTAAGGTGTGGTCCATGTAATTTTAACACTATAAGTTACTGTTTAACTGTGTTAGATTTAAATCTGGTTATCATTCATTACTGCTTCAATCAGTAAAAAAAAAAAAATCTGCTGCAAGACTATGAATATCTTATTTATATATAGGGTGATTAAAAGGTAACTCCCTATTTTCTTGTAATAACTAGTAAGAAATAAATTAGGAGAATTTTAAAATAGGGTGTGACTTTTCAATCAACCTATATATATATATATATATATATATATATATATATATATAGTCATCCACAGACAGACTGTTTTGTTCTATCAGAACTCTTCAGTGTGGCTAGACACGCAGGACGCTAGGAGCCGGGATCGAAACCCGTCCAACTTTACGTTAGACTGTGATTCAGACCACTCGTCCACCAAGCGGACCACATTGGCTAAGGGAATTTTAAGGTATTTTTATTTTTAGAAACAGCAGCAGCAGCCTTTGTTTACATTTATATATATATATATATATATATATATATATATGATTGCGAGAGAAAAAACTCAACAGAGCATCATTTTTTTTCCAATTATATAAATTTGGTCTGTATGAAATTTATAAATTTATGTATTGATTATCATACATTGAGCACTCCTGGAGATTTATAAGAATCCTCTTATATATTCTCAAACTGAATCATTTCCAACTCATCTTCTTTGGATATTTTATATATATAATGTAGTAGAACAGACTCAGTTAGCTAACCTAGATAGGGTAACTGGTCTAGGAGAAAGAAAAGGTCTGAATTCAAGATCAGTGGAGTGCAGTTCAGAAAATCTGTGGGGCAATAATGTCATTCTTTTGCCATTAGTTCATTTAAAAGGTGTGGCTGGCTCTACACGTCCTCACCACTATAATAAAATTACCTGTGCAAGCAGTTTATAAATACACATTTTTAGCTGGATTGTTGCACACTTATATATCTTTATCAAAGGAGGGCTACTATATATATATATATATATATATATATATATAATTTTTTTTTTTTTGTTGGAGAGAAAAAGTAAATTCTTTAAAATGACTAGGTCCACAAAGAGAGTGTAAAACAATCAAATAAACTTTACGGCATATCAAATATCAAAGACTAATTAGGGGAAAAGAAGTACACTCACAAAAACACATAAAACACACACTTGAAAAAGGAAAAAGAAGAAAAAAAGAAAAAAGAGAAAAAGAGAACCAACATATGCAGAAAATCTATCTCAGAATTGAAAAGGACCACCACTTTATATAGTAGAAGTTCTTTTCAATTCTTTGATAACGACACTGCCAAAATCATTAAAGACTCTCTGATGACAGCAAGAAGCTAGAAACACATGTAAGAACAAAATAAAAAATTTCAAAAATGAATCTCTTAGTGAACCTATTCATTTTAAAACATTTACTTTTTTCTCTCTTTGGACCAACAAAAAAAGAAAAATTTATATATATATATATATATATATATATATATATAT
Source organism: Sepioteuthis lessoniana (assembly GCA_963585895.1). NCBI lineage: Eukaryota > Metazoa > Mollusca > Cephalopoda > Myopsida > Loliginidae > Sepioteuthis > Sepioteuthis lessoniana. The sequence continues at coordinate 30,707,548 of OY757909.1, forward strand.
ATATATATATATATATATATATATATATATATAATGAGAATTTTAGTAATATATAGACTTGATCTCCTGCTTTCTTTTATGAATTCTAATGTTAATTCCAGATGAACATGGTATGGTGGAAGAGCACTGTCTAAGGACTAAAAAAATAAAATTTTTAATCTCTGGAACTAGCTTCTTGAATTATTTAGATCAAATACTCTTCAATGAATAGGAACCTTATTCCTTCCACTTATATTTCTTTATAAAAAAATGTTTGGCATCTCAGAGAAAACAGGAATTTAGGTTAGGAAGGAATAGTACTTAGGTATTTAGGCACAAAAATATATACAAATTCCCATGACAATTACTTCTAGATTGATGTACACTTAATAAGTTGTGGTTATCTCCTTGTATATCAGGATGGATGGATGGATGGATGCCTCTTTGGTTTTATTGTATGTCAACCTTTGTGGGATAATTTAATGCTGGAGTCAGTCTTTTTTTAAGCAATTGTATTGTTTCAAGTAACTAATGATAATAATCATTTGTAAACAATTATAACTACAAAAAATAATTCTTAATATTAATATCTGCAGAGGGGTAAGAGCCCCCCCCCATTTTCCTGAATATGACTTTGAACTATTGGATGGTTAGGCTCCATTCCTAGAGCTTTGGGAATGTGGAATATCCCTTGTATGGCCATTACTTCCAGGTCCACTCTCATCTAAAGTTGGCCTGTTCGAGGCATGTTGTATGTTTCTAATTTATGTTCAACTGGGATTCCTTGTAAGAAATCCATAAATTAGATGGTTCCCTCGTTGAGTGTCCATGTTGCTGCTGCTAGTGTTAAAGCCACAGTGAGATGTCCACACTGGGTGGCTTGTTTAGCTAAAAAGCATCGCTAAGCAGGGACGATCAGAGGAACGTCTGTTCTGGTCGCCGTCTCAAGCCGAAGAGAGAGGGTTTGGCCGCTCACCCGTTTTGCTAGCCGGAAATGAAGGTCCGGGCTGAATAAGATAAGTCATCCTGATTGGGTGAAATTCAGTGTTGAATTAAATTGCGCGCCAAAACAAAATATGAGATTTTCCTCTTCTCTACATATTATTTCAAGTATTCCTATCCAATAATAATATTTTGTTTACAATTATGTAGTTTCAAGTAATAATAATGATCTTTTGTAAACAATTATAGTTTAAGTAATTATTCTTAATACAAATAATTTTCACACAGTTATATGGTATCAAGTATTCTGATCAAATATGAAAAATTTCCATCAAACCTATTTCCCCCATAGATGAAACGCTAACAGGTACTACCACACCCAGTCATAGTTAACCTGGTATTGATAGCAACAATGAGGTAACTCTATACTCCCTAGAACTTTATAACTGGAGCCTTCTCATTGGATGTCATATCCAGGACACCTCTTTTTTTGATTGGTGGCAGGGGTCTGACACCTCTCCAAAGGAAGCAGTTAGTATTTTCTAAGTCTCGCCAACAAAGCCATTACCTACCAGGTATACAAGTGTCCACTGCATATTCACATCTCAATATATTGGTTGAAAACCATACTCTGCATCCTTTTCATGCCAGAATATTAGAAATAACATGATACTTCAAATTTTGAATAATACAATATTAATTTCATTGAAGATGAGTACAGCAGACCCCTTTGTCACAGATTTTTCATCAATGCATAAAAAGGAGTATACAACAGAATGGTAGGTAAGTGGTTAATAGATGTTAGCTACCCTTGAGCAGAAATAGAATTCAGCATTATGTAGCTGATAATCAAATGCACAGCCATTGAGCTATCGCTGGAAGTGAATAAGATCTGTTTCAGTTGAATGAAAGATGAAAAAATTTCAATACATTGCATAAAAAGAATAAAAACATTGTGAGTGATGTATATTTAGATTTCTTATTATATTAGCATAGATAAACACACATATACTCAAATGTATATATGTGTGTGTAGTATGCATGTATGTAAATGGTTATATGCATATTTAGTGTCTATTATTCTACATAGATGCATTTATATGTATATTTCCTGATATTAAGATATATGTATCTATGTATACACTTATAAAGATTGTCATATATATTTAAGAATAAGTACATGCATATCAATCAATAGGTTATACACACACACACACACACACACACACACACACACACACACACACACACACACACACACACACACATTGGTTGGTTGTTTTGTTTTATGGCATATCAACCCTTTTCAGGTCATTTAACGCCAAATTAAATCATTTTGATAAAAGTTTCAAACAATTCAGTTTAGTATAAGTATTTGTTTTTGTTTACAGACAGTTAAATGTCAAAACAGTTCTATTTAGCATAAGTACACAGTTTAAACAGTTAAATGTCAAAACAGTTTTATTTTAAACAATTCAGTTTCATGTAACAACAGTTTAGTTCTATTTGACCTATAGATAGGACCCTATCAGATGCTACTACTCCAGGCTCGAGTGGACCTGGGAGAAATGACAATGAAGGGGTGCTCTGCATTCTTCAAAGCTCCAGCATTACTGGAGCCTCACCATCAGATTACTTAGTGTCATAAACAGGACACTCATCCAGGGTGTCTTACCCCTGTGCAGAGATGTGTCAGTATATTCTACAGCTCCAGGCAACTGGGCAGCACACACACATACACATATATATATAACAAGTAAAATTTGTAGGCATGCATGTATATATATATGTTTAGCTGTAAGTAAAATTTGAATGCATAAATATATATATATATATATATATATATATATGTATAAGTTGGCCGACCATTGTTGTGGGTAACCTGAAGGCTCCCTTTTCAATAGCTACTATACCAAGGTATAGGAGAAGGGGCTACTGCTTTCCCTGGATTGCTCCACTTAGCCTTGATCCATACCTTATAATGCTGAGTGTTAACAAAGGAGCTATCAGGTACCATTTTTTAAGTCTTTGGTATGACTTGACCTGGAATTGCACTCTAGTCTCTTGGACTATTGGTGAACACTCTAACCATTTTGCTAAAATGCTGGTCATAAGAAGTGAAAACCAATTTTGTTGAGTGTTTTATATATTTATTATGAAGTTTTGTCTTGTACAAGCTTCATTAGATAATGAATTAAAAGTTTCATTACATTTTTTGTAAAGTCTTGTGGAATGTTAAAACTGTTTATTCATAGCTTGAATAACTGACATAGCTCAATTTAAAACATTTTTGTTTCCAACTTTTTTAACTTTCATAACAATCAGCATTCCTAATTACATTTCTATGACAACCTTATGTATGAGGCTGTTATAGCAGTGTTATACGTTAGTAATAGTCCTCAATCTTTTTAAAAAGTTGAATCATTTTTTTTCAAATCATTATCCAAAGAGTTTATACAGAGTGAAATATAATAAATACATGAATACTCCACCAAATTGGTTTTCATGTCCTATTTCTCTTTCATATAGATGTATATATGTATATATATAAAGGAATAGATTGTGAGTGCATGTGTGTGTGTGTGCGTATATATATATATATATATACACACACACATAATTTATTTATCTATATATGTATATATATATAAATGAATAAATTGTGAGTGCGTGTGTGCGTGTGTGTATATATATATATATATACATATACATATCATCCTCATCATCTTGTCATGCCACCAGCACATATATCCCTGACCCTCTCTTGCTACTCCTCCCTATCGTTCATTGCTTCTGGCAGGTCCTCAGGGCTATATCCCACATCCTTACAGAGCTGCTGTATGTAGGTTCAAGCTGGTCGCCCTGCTTTAGCTCGGCCATATGCGGGGTGTCCATCGGAGAACATCACTGATGAGCTCGTCCCTGCTTCTCCAGCAGCGTCCTACATGTCTGGTTCGCCTAACTTTGATAGTTTTCATGATGGGAGGTAGGTGGCTGTACAGCTGCTGCTTTGTGAGGTGTTGCCTCCAGGACTTGTTCAAAATTGCTCACAGCATTCTTATGTAGTTGGCGTCAAGCTTTTTCTCTGTTCATTTAGTTAGCGTCCATGTAGTGCATTCATATAGCGGTATCAACACAGCCGCTGCTCGGAAGAAACTGCGTTTCATTTTATCAGTCAGTTGACAAGTTCACCTACCTAGGAAGCAGTGTCTCATCAACCGAAAAAGACATCGACATGCGACTAACAAAGGCATGGGCAGCTATCGATAAACTATCGGTCATATGGAAGTCAGACCTTTGTTTTGGTTATTTCTCATTCAGTAACCTTTTTGTTTTGTTACAACATCAATATTTCACTAATTCAGGCCGGTCATCTTTGTGAGTTTCCAAACTGTCTTACATAGGAAGGAAAAAACAGTCTGCATATCCTAAAAGTTGATATCAAAGCCCCATTCAAAAAGGTCTATTTTGTAGCACTCCAGAGACCCGACTGCTAAACTCAACATGTAAACTTTCTTATCACTTGTTTCAATTGAAGTGACCTCCAACCTTATCTGTCAATCAAATTTTCTATACTTCTGTTAGTGAGGTGATGGTGGTGGGATAACAATATATCAATATGTAACAATATTTTATCTATATACCTATATACTTATATATATATATATGCACACATACACACACACACACATATATATACGTACAAAAAATGTGTACACACACACACACACACACACACACACACACACACACACATATATATATAAATAAACACACTCAAATATTGTACATACATACATATATATATATATATATATATATATATATATATATATATATATATATATATGCACACAAATATATATTGATATAGTCACACAAATATATATACACACACTCATGTAGAAAGAGAATAGAAGAAGGGAATAAGATGCATATAAAAATCCATACTTTTATAATTTCTTATTTTAAAAAATAAGAATTTACAGAGGGGAAAAAAACTGCATTATTTTGAAAGCTGACTAAAGAACATATGATATAATATCATCTATGAAAATCATCTTTCATATACATGCACTTATATTTCTTGCACTAATGGAGCTTTCTTTTTTTTTTCATATATATATTTTACAATATACTTGCATATCCCCCACTCTCACCCCTCACACACAACACACGTGCATACATATAGAAAATCTACCTACATACAATTTAGAAGGTGTAGAGGTTGGGTACAACAAAAATAATAATAAACAACAACAAATCAAGCAAAATTTGCAACTACAAATATTGCATCAAACCCTGTAATTCTGCAGGCTGTATTGTTGTAACTCTTTCTTGCAATACAAAGCTTTTTTTTTTTGCTTTTTTTGCACAAATGAAACCTAATTCTTCTTTCTTTTCTTCCTTTTTCTCATTCTTTCTTCCTAGCTGTTTTTTTTTGGGAGGGGGTTCAAAATGTTTTTGACTTACTTACACTGAATTGCTTTTTAGTTTACAATTCTGGGATGTTTCATTATTGCTCAATGCTTTCAGACTACTATCTTCATCTTTGTTGTTTTTTCTGCCTGTCTGTTCACCAGAAGAAAAAAATTAAATGGTCTTGAATAGGAAGTATGTTAAAAAAGTATCAAGACTCAATATAATCAAGACTTAAATACAAAGTATGAATAGTCTTAAATACAAAGTATGTTTAAAATCAGGACTTAAATACAAAATATTTTTTTTTAAGTATTGAGACTCAATACAATCAAGACTTTACAAAGTTTTTTTAAAAAAAGTATCAAGACTTAAATACAAACTATGTTAAAAAAGTATGAAGGCTCAATAAAATCAAGACTTAAATACAAACTATGTTAAAAAGTATGAAGGCTCAATAAAATCAAGACTTAAATACAAACTATGTTAAAAAGTATGAAGGCTCAATATAATCAAGACTCAAATACAAAGTATGAATAGTTTTAAATACAAAGCATGTTTAAAAAGTATTGAGACTTAAATACAAAGTATAGTCTTAAATATGAAGTATGTTAAAAAAATCAAGACTTAGTACAATCAATACTTAGATTAAAAGTATGTATAGCTTTACATACAAAGTATGGTGAATAGTTTTACATACAAAGTAAGTAAGTAAAGTTGGTGACCGTAGTCGAGGGTGACCTAAAGGCTTCCTTTTTGATAGCTACTACACCAAGGTGTAGGGGAGGGCACTACTCCTTTCCCTAGATTGCTCCATTTTACCCTTGATCCTTACCCTATAATGATGAGTGTTAAACAAGGTAGTATCAAGTACCATTTTTGGAGTCTTTGGTATGATTCAACCTCGGATTGAACCCAGGTCTTCCGGGCCATTGGCAAACACTCTAACCATTATGCCAATGTAAACCTGTATTTATCAAGACAGAAATTAACAATAAATGAAACATTAATTTCATCCAAAATACACTCCTTGGCATTCGACATATTCCTGTGAATTTTTAATTGATAAAAATACCTTTTCTTTTGATATGATGTTAAGCTGCACCATTGAATTTCTTTTGATTTCCTCAAATCCTACTCTTGAGATGAATTTTCAGTTTAGGAAACAAAAAAAGTTGTATTGAGCTAAGTCCGGGGAATATAGATGGTGCTGCACTCACATATTCCTGTGTTTCACCAAATTTCAATATTAACTTCATAATTTTTTAAAAATTGAAACTAAACATCTCGACACTATCAATTAATTATATGAGTTGTTCAGCTGTGCATATATCTTCATGTAAATCAGAACTATTTAAAGCATCATTCTCAATACTTTCTGATCACAACTTCCATTCATTTGTACATTTATTTCATTGTATGTCATAAAGAGAACTTGAGAACTTCACTCAAAAGAACTGATTGAATAAAGTGTAGAATAATAATGTAAAATATCAAAAGTTACCGAGATTACTCTCTACATTTATTTTTATTGTAATATGATGGTTCATAGTGAAATAATTATGATAGTTTGTTAGCTTCATAGTATGTCAACCTAGTCCAAAAATTAGTACACTCCTTATATGAGGGTCAGCTGAAAAGTTCATGAGTTTATTTATGAGGTCTGTTGAAAAAGTATCAAGACTGAAAGTTTATTTACTGAGACAGAAATGAACAATGAACATGGCACCGATTTTCTTCAAAATGTGAGGGTTAGCTGAAAAGTTCATTGGCTGACCAAGATACTCTCATGAAATATGACCAAACGAGATTTATTTTTTAACATAGTCCCCCTTGTGATCCACATATTTCTTTCATTGGTATTGCAGTGCTTGAATCCCATTAGTCAAAAGAGTTAACAGCAGATATGATATTTTCATACGAACTTTTCAACCCACTCTTGTATATATTTACAGTTTTTTGCTTACAAAGGTTTTACATTAAGGGTTTTCGGACTATTGTCTTCATCTTTATTGTTATTTCCTCAATGTTTCGGCTGATATGTCCTCTGGCCTTCTTCAGGTGTTTGTTGAACTTGGAAACCTACACGGAACTTCGAACTACGTCCTTTATTGAATCCTCGGGGGTCGCTTATTCTGATTCCGTTAGCCATAACCGGGTAGAAGTGTTAAGCTTTCTTGTATAGTTACTTACCTGCAGTCAGGATTGAACCTGCAACCTCCAGATGATTGTCTCCTTAGAAACTTAAGAAACCAATGTCTATAACCATTATGCTATGTGTCCTGCAGGTTCAATACTGACTGCAGGCAAGTAACAATACAAGAATACTTAACACTTGTACCCGGTTATGGCTAATGGAATCAGAACAGGCAACCCTCATGGATTCTATAAAGGACGTAGTTCGAAGTTCCATGTAGGTTCCTGAGTTTGACAAACACCTGAAGAAGGCTGGAGGTCATGTCAGCCGAAAGTTGGGGAAATAACAATAAAGATGAAGACAATAGTCCGAAAACCGTCAATGATAAAAATCATCAAGCTTTATCTCAGAAATTTAGACAACTAATAAAGGTTTTAAAATTTTACTGAGTTTCAATGCTGTAGAACTTGGAAATAAATATTCATTTTGAATGTAAACTGTTCCACTAGAAATAATAAAATCCTGATGTCTTTGATTTAGAAGAAAATTAACTTATCTAATAAATGAATTGATAGAGGCATATGTACTTATAGGTGATACTGCATGTCATAATTTACTTCTAAATGATGAATGAATTTTGATATATGTACTTTTGTAAACAGTTTGAAATACTATGTTCAAAACTCAAATAAACTGTACCCAATTTGATAAATGAAATGTGTTATTTTGCTGCATGCTAACATCTTTCCTTGAGTTGCAAATAAATGAATAGAAATAAAAACATGATGCTACTCAGGTTGAATCGGTTGAAAATGGAGACTTTATTGCATTCACCTGACCTCTCTTTGAATTTGCAATTTTTTCAAGCATCTAGATCATTTCCTTACAGGCAAGAAATTCTCTAATCAGGATCATATTGAAGAAGCCTTCAATTAATTTATTGATTTTTTTTTTTCATGAAGAATTCATTTAAGAAGGGAACTAACTAATAACTTGCTGCCAATGTGAAATAAATGAACAGAAGCCACAGGGAATATTTTGATTGATTAAATAATTCATTTCTCTGATTTTTTTTAAAAAATAATCATCTATTTATTTATTTATTCATTTATCTTTTTTTGCTAAATCAGCAATTTCTTTTTGAGGAAAAGCATTATACAAAAGATATTAACACTTATTGCCCGATGAAAAAAGATATATGACCATCGTTTAAAGATAACATCAGTTCATGCAAATTTTCTTATCTGATATTAATAAAGTCTTCCTCATTAATAGGATACAGATACAAACTACAGGAGTCCGTACCATGAACAATGTTTCGGGTTAGTTAGTTTTATGTTATATCAACACTTGGATTATTCCATGCTGAAGTCAATTTAATGATTATGGTCTCGAGGAGTTTCCATAGCATAGTGGTAATTTACTAAGCTTTTTTTTGCTTAGATGTGCCACAAGGCCATATGAAAGGGGCACCCAATGAGACTCGAACTCACTCGTGTAGGTTTGCTAGTCGAGCTTGCTAACCATTACACCACCAGAGGCGCCTATTTCCATAGTGTAGTGGCTAATGTGCAGTGCTATAACATTGCAGTTAGCAAGTTTGAATTCTAGTTCTATGACTGCATTCACTTTTAAACTAATGCCCTTGAAAAAGGGGTGAACTTCCTTATTCCTTCCAGATATAGATTAAATAGTACAACTTCTTTTGTTCTACCAGGATGGACGTTGCATTAAATAACGCACTGTTGTATAGTGGCTCATACCACATGACTTCCAGTATTGCGGAGGTATAAAGAAACGTTGTGTTTCTTAAGCATGAGAATTCTGCAAGATTTCGGTCAGTAGTAAGACCAACTTTGGACATAACACCCACAGCGTGAGACTTATAATATTTGTTGGACTGTACCACTTGAGTTAATAAATAATCAACTCTTTATTTCACTGTATATCTCTTCCTTGTCACAATATAACACACAAAGGTTGAGATGCCATTAAATAAAGAAACCAAACCAAACATGGTGTCCTATATGGTACTAAAATGTATATTCATTATCATTTTAAATGGTTGAATATTCCATACCTAGTTGTAATATTAATGTTTCCAGGACCAAGGTACTAATATAGTTCAAAATCATTTAAAACAGTTTACCTGTAAAATTTTACTTATCATTGTTTTGATATGTTCATGTTGTTTCATTACTGTGAAACATTATATACTGTTGTGTTCTGGTTGGTGAACACAAGTAGTAATAATAAGACAAACCACGATATGTGAGGTAAATAGTTATATTTACAGGAAATAGTATTTACAAGAGAGAGACTGTTAGTAATAAGAACATAGGATTAGTGATAGAGTAAGGATATACTTCAACAATAGGAATGGCTCTTCTGGTCTAACTCGTAGGCTTATTCTCAGACTGATCTCCGCTACTGCCATGTGTGGCAGATGGAACCGATCATTATGCTGAAAAGGTAGATGATACCCAACATATACAATAATAGGAATAAATATTTGAATATCTGCATAACTGGCAGAAAAGTACCCCCAAAATAAATATAATATGTTATTAAAACATCAGTCTAATCATACCTTGTATTTGTCTGTGTTTTTATTTCACTGTATGTCATGAAGAGAACTTTGAATTTGACTGGCAGAAAAAAAACAATAAAATAAAATTGAAAATAATGGTCAGAAATATTAAAAGTAACCTAAATGACTCCATATATTCATTACAATATTCAGCCTATTCAGCTGGGGCTGTAGAATACATTGACTGCATCTCTCTAGGGGAGTAAGGCCCCCTCCAATGAGGATCATGGATATGACACTAAACTATCTGCTGGTGAGGCTCCAGTCTTGGAGCTTTGGTGAATGTAGAGTACTCTTTCATTGCCATTGCTCCCAGATCCACTTTTACGCAGAGTAGTAGCATCTGATAGGGTCCTACCTATGAGTCAAACAGAACTGTTTGGCATTTGAACTTTGAGCAAACAAATAACTTGCATTAAATTAAATAGTTAGAAATAGAACTGTTTGACATTTTAATTGTACATACAAATCATATATATTTAATATATGCATAAACAGGATTTGGCATTAAATAACCTACAAAGGTTGATATGCCATAAAACCCCACCAACCATTACAGTACAGGGTATTACCATTTCTTCAGCTTTGGTGAGGCAACTAGTCTAGGAGAAGGAAAACTCTGAATTCAAACCTGTTAAACTCCGCTTAAAAATTGACCTTGTGTCATATCCTGCCTGAGCGGAGGGGTTTGGTAAATAGGATTGCCATTTCTTCATACTTAGTTGCAATATTAGTGTTTCCATAGCCAGTGAACTGATGAAAAGGGAAAGTCATTTTAAACATTACCCTAAACTATCTGACTCGTAGAGAGAACCCTACCTAATGCTACAATCACAAGTCAGAGTTGATATGAGTGTATGTATTTACCCAACCCCTCTGCCACAGTCAGGATGCAATGTAAGGCCATTTTTTAAAGTTGAATTCAAAGTTTTGCTTCTTGACCTTTTGCTGTCCAAAGCTAAAGATCTTAGTCTGCCCTACTATTTAGGTCAGAGTGGACCTGACAGTAATGGCAATGAAGAAATGAGTTCATACTTTGCAGAGCTCTAGGACTGAAACCTCATTACTAGATGCAATTTAGTGTCACAAGTACACCACTGCCAATTTTTATGAAAAATTAATTTTCATGTAATACGAGGGTTTTCTGAGTGTGACACTCAACTGCATCCTGTAGTGAAGTTGCAACTCTGGAGCTCTGGGAGTTGTGAAGTATTCTTTCATTATCATTACTCCAAGGTCCACTCTGACATTACCTTTTAGGGTCCCATTAATAGGTCAAATAGATCTGTTTGAAAATTACTAGTATTAGATAGAAATACTTGAAACCATAGAACTGTGTGCAAACAAATGATTATTATCAGATAGAAATAGTTACTTGAAACAATATAAATGTGTATACATTACTAGCATTAGAAAGGAATATTTAAAGCCATATAACTGTGTGCAAGTTATTTGTATCAAATTTAGGCATTAAATAACCCATAAGAGGTTGATATACCATTAAATAAACAAAATGTATTGCCAGGATTTGATTTCTTGTTAAGAATTATACAATCAAAACAAATGTTATTATGCATTAATTTTACCAAACTCTATAGCAATGGAAATTTTTAACCAAAAATATGAATATGTCACAGACCAAAAATAAATGTATTCCTTATATATTTATGCAATTTTATTTTTGCTTACGGTTTCAATGCTGTAGAATTTTGTAATAAATAATCATATTCATATTTACCAACACCTCCACTCGGGCAGGATATGACACAAGGTCATTTTTTAAGCGGAGTTTAACAGGTTTGAATTCAGAGTTTTCCTTCTCCTAGACTAGTTGCCTCACCAAGGCTGAAGAACCTAGTCTGCCCTACTATTTACCCATAGCTGGAGGGAGAATAATTGGATTCATACCTTTCCCATGGGTATTAGTGCTATGTGGAATGCAGTCAGTCATGTCCAGGATTTGAACTCGTGTCGCCGTGTCCATATCCTGCGACGATAACCATTACACCACGGGTACCTTCGTAATAAATAATACCTAATAATATCTGTTTTGATTGTATAATACTCTATTAGAAATAATACAACCCTGGTATATTTGATTTAGAAGACAACTTTTTATGAAAATTTGTAAAGGGTGTACTTAACCTAATGATTTAATCTATGTGTCTGCTTCTGTATTCCTTTTGTGCCAATTTGCTGCATTTGCTTATAATGTGATTAATTGTTTCATCTCTGTTACCACATAATCTATACTTGTCTTTCTCCTGCATATTATCAATTTTTGATTTGACATGATTTTGTTGCTGCTATTTATAGAGGTTCAGTTTCTCTCTTCAGATTTTCAGTCTGTAGCCATATGCAGGTCATCTCATGTGTTATTCCTTAGTTTGACGATCAATTTATCCATATGGCTGTTTTTTTTCCATTTTTTATTATATTCTTAGTGGAGGGGGGTTATTTTGAAAAAAAAAATGTTTCATTTATTTTTTTCATTTCTGTCTTAGAAAATACAGCTGACACTTTTTAAGCACACTTCATATAGATGTTTGTTTGTTTGTTTGTGTTTTATGGCATATCAACCTTTGGAGGTTAATTAATGCCTAATCCATTTTTATACTTATCAACAGTCCTATTTCAAATAATTCAATTTAGCATAAGTACACAGTTTAATTGTCAAAAACATTTCTATTTCAAGTTAATCAGTTTAGTCAAGCAGCTCTAATTCAAACAATTCAGTTTAGTGTAAGTACAATTTCAATGTTAAAAACAGTTCCATTTCAAACAAATCAGTTTAGCATACAAAAACAATTCCATTTCAAACAATTAAGTTTAGCATAAGTGTGTAGTTTAAATGTCAAAACAGTTCTAATTCAAGCAATTCAGTTTAGCATAAGTATGCAGTTTAGTTTTATTTGACTCATAGATACAACCCTATCAGGTGCTACTACACCAAGCCAGAGTGGACCTGAGAGCAATGACAATGAAGAGGTACTCCACATTCCCCAAAGCATTACTGGAACCTCACCATCAGATTGTTTAATGTCATAACCAGGACACTCATTGGGGGGGGTCTAACCCCTCTGCAGAGCAGCAGTCGGTGTATTTTACCGCCCCAGCCAAATGGGCAAACCTCATATAGAAGCAAATGTAACAACTATTATAGGACAAAGTATTTTTTCTTTTTATCTCATACACTAATATCTATTCATATACACACATGTATTTATGTATATATGTATATATATATGAAGGTCATTTAATGAATAAGGGAAATTTTTTGAAAAAAGTAATTTTTTTTTTCAGAATTTTTTTTCATAAATGCATTGTTTGATTGGTTTATCATTGGTTTATAACAAAAATCATTTTGATCTCTCAAAAATATTTGTTTTGAGACTATTCCAAATAGTAGCAAATCAAACATTGCTCCAGACTTGAACAGAAGTCTGTCATCAAATTTTTGGTGGCTGATGAATGCAAACCATATGAAATTTACAGAAGAATATGTTGTGTACAGAGAAATGTTTTAGTCAAAGAAATCTTTACAAATGGTCTAAACATGGGTTTCCCTCAACAGATCTTAGTTGAAAAGACAGTTGATGGAGTGGAAATACACTGACTGTCCAGTAAAGAAAAAGTTCCAGGTGAAACAGTCAGTAAAGAAGGTCATGCTGACAGTCTTCTGGAACATGAAAAGACCCATCATTATTGATTTCCTTGAAGAAGAACAATGTTTCCTGTTGTCAATTTGTTAGGCAAAATTCAGTCTATTTATTTAATGACCTTTGTATATAGATGCAGTTAATAAAAACTGCAGCGATAAAGTTACCAATGTTTGTGATTTCCATCTTTTCTAGGGGGCATTTGAATGCTTAGTTGTCCCTATAAGGCATTTGACTCACTTCCAGTATTTTTGTCTACATAGTAGGAACAGGGAAATAGTCTCTTCAAGTACCTAAGTGTTAACAAGTATTTTAAGCCATTCCACTAAGAAACCAAGAGACAAACACCCTCTTAGTTTACAAGTTGGCAAAAGTATTCTCTAGTGTATTTATTTGTGTTGAAGTTTGTTGTTATATGGAAAGGAATATCTTCTAAAATCATTTTTATATTTTGTCTTTTTATTTAGTTTTAAGGTTCTAAAGTGTTGAACAGTACTAGTTATTGAAATTTTTGAAAAGGAATTTGACTGTTATGAAACATACTACAAATAAAATGAATTTTTAAATTATCAGTTAAATTCTCATTTTTAACATATTATATTTTTGGTTGTATCAGAAGAAATGTTGTCTCTTGACTTTGATGGCAGGAAAAAATGACAGACATGTTGATCACAAAAAAACATTTTCATTTATTTCCTGATTATTGTATAAAACTATCCCATTATTCCAAAATGCTGTGAATGGTCACTATATTTTATCATTAGCATCTGTTCTAGTCAAACTGAGTCTTAAATATTAAGCCTGCAATGTATTTTAAAATTAGATAAAATATCAGGCTTATAGTAAACCAAAGTGCTATTTTTTTTCATATCTCATTTGAAAATAAGAACACAGTGTTTTGAAAGGCACAAACTCAGCAGAAGGAAAAAAAAGTACAGATACTATACTTAAATACAAGCAAATCTATTGAATAAAACAAAAGTTATCAAATAAACAAGGAAACAACTCACATCACCAAACACGAGTTATAATTCCAAGTCCCTACTTCTAACTTTAAATACCAATACAGGTATATCTCACCTTATATTGGTAATTTGTTCCAGGAGAGATGACTTAAGTTGAAAAACAAACAAGTTGAATTTACTTGTCTCTGAATTTACTGGTCACAAGGCTAAACCACAAATAACCATTCCCAGTTCTGTATTTTATTTACAAATGAATTTTCAATGATATATAGTCAATAAGAATCTATTTTAAGCTTACAAACAAAAAAAATTTAGTTTTTAATATAGTACAGAAAAAATAATCAAAATTTACAAATACATGTACATACATACTTGTAAATGTAGATGTTTACAATTTGTCTATCTTTACAGTACCTCGCGGACTCTTTATTTGTGAATGTGAAAACATTACAAAATAAAAGGATTTTATAACAAATACAGTTATTAGAATTATTTTGTGATCCTATTTACCAACACCTCCACTCGGGCAGGATATGACACAAGGTCAAATTTTAAGCGGAGTTTAACAGGTTTGAATTCAAAGTTTTCCTTCTCCTAGACTAGTTGCCTCACCAAGGCTGAAGAACCTAGTCTGTCCTACTATTTACCCATAGCTGGAGGGAGAATAATTGGATTCATACCTTTCCCAAGGGTATTAGTGCTAAGGGAAATGCAATCAGTCTCGCCCAGGATTTGAACTCGTGTCGCCGTGTCCATTTCCTATGACAATAACCATTACTCCACGGGCAAAATTATTTTGTGATTGTAGAAAATAAACTAATTTATATTAAATTCACCAATATTTACATTCAATTTGTTTATTTACATCACATTATGATGATTTTAAATACTTTTATTCCTATTTGTTGTACAGTAACATGATTTTATGTACTTGTAACACTTTTTTAGTGATATTACGACTTCAGTATTTGTGGCGGACAGACATAAAATTGAATAAATTGACGTAAACTTGATTTTTATTTTTCCATATATTTTTAGACAAACGATGTATAATCAAGAATGACTTGACTCAATACGACATAACCTGAAGTATACCTGTAGTTAAAAGATTAAAAGTTAGCATGAAAGAATGTAAAAGCAACAGCTGGGAAACCAATCCTCTGGACTGGCAATTCTGCTGAATCATCATCTGAGAATAAATAGCAACTTTTGAAGCCAATGGATGCACAGAATTAAATGAAGAAAAGAAAAAGGAAAGAGAGGCAACAACAATCCAAAGCTGATCTGCCATCTGAAAATGACCTCTCCTGAATGTGGAAGAACACTGAAAGCCAAGATTTAGCTGAGAGTCCATAAATAGATCATGGAAATGCAGACCATCATCCTTGACCTCGAAAGATAGCTGTGATGATAATGTCCAGTGTATCAAAATTGCATACATACATGCCATGGGTTTTCTTCTGGTTTTAATGTTTAGACCACCTCAATATATAGTTTCTAAGAAATGAAATCTATTTTCAGCAGAGTTTGTGCAGGATTCAGCTGCCGTCTTTAAGTTTGGTTAAAATGAATATAAAACCTGATGCATAAATTCATATTCTATGGATTAAACATTCTTGTATCGTAGATGTAAATGCTAATTCTTTCTTTCTTTAGTTCATTTGAAAGTTAAAATATCAACCTTATAATTCAAATTAGATGCAATCAGTTAGAGTTAATGATTCTCAAATATGCCAATTAAAAGAATGTTTCCATTAAAATTTTCCCATACAGAATAGATTGAAGCATATTTGCAAGCTATAGAAATATTTTCTATTTTTGTATTGGTGCACATGTAATTTGTGGTGTTTAAAGTTTTTTTTTTGCGTCGAGGTCACCAATGTAGTTTGAAGGTATTTAGGAGGTCAGTGGCTAAGGGCAAGACTGTGTTGCCGTAAGATATATGACTCCATATTTTGGTTATGTTATTTTACCCCACGTTGACTGGTCGGCGCAATGCCTTGCCCAAAGAAAGTCCAAAAGAAATATACAAAAAGAAAAGATAGAAACAGATAAGAGACGAAAATATTTCTTCCATACTTTCCTTTATTTACTTGGTGAATGGACTAACCAACGCTACGTCCCAAGACGTAGTGTGGTGCCCAAAACACCAGACAGTAAAATCGGTGTTGTCGGTTCGACATCACTACCCGAAAAAGAGGTCGGTTCACAGAAAACCTGAGTATTTATCTCTCTTCACCGGCTCCAAATTCGCCACTCCAAAATCCTTCTAATTTTGGCGTGACTGCTTCCCATTGGCTACTTTACTTTTGATTATTTTTCTTTTTTCTGATTTTAACCGGATGGATGTGTGGAGCCTTATGCGTGGCGACACGTTTATACATTTTGTATCTGGCAGCTGACGAGTCAATATCCGGTTGGGAGTTTTACTGTTAATTCCTAAATCCCCACAAATTTTAACTATTCTCTTTTAAACTGTTATTTGTTATTATTTTGAAGAAAAATAGTGGTAATTTAGGTGATTTTATTGCCAAAAGTTGTGCTCCTCTTTGAATATATTATAAGTATTCAAAATCATTTAGATTAATTGAAAATTTGGGAAATCTTGAATAAAATGAACATTGGCATTCAAGTTTCATTGACTCCCAGTTTTAACCTTTTTGTACCCGCAAGCCCAATATCTAAGCCTGGTATTTTGGGCTAAGCACTATTTTACGATACACTATAAGCTTTTTTAGGCAGAGGGAGATTATATCATATACTAAAAATAAAAAACTTAATACAGTGACTTTTTACAGCCTTTCTTTTAATGGAATGATGGGATAATTTTAGACAAAAATGTCTGCACACCAAAGCTTGAATATGTTTTGTGTCTTTTTTTGTTTTGTTTTTTTTTATTTTGTGCATTTAAGTATAGAATATCTGACAGCCAAGGGGCTAGGTAGTCAAAGGGTTAATTTTTTTTTTTAATCTCTCCAGATGAGTCATACACAAACCAGTGAGAAATGTTTACATCACTGTTGCAGAATAGATTTCATAAGTAAAGAATTACTTTACCATGGTTGCTCTTGCTAGGATTGAATCTTTGCTTAAGAAGTATATATATATATATATATATATATATATATATATATATATATATATATATATATATATATATATATATATATATATATATATATATATATATATATCCTATGGTATATAGAAAATTTTGATGGAGGTGCCCATGGTGCAATGGTTATCGTCACAGGATATGGACACGGTGACACGAGTTCAAATCCTGGACCTGACTGATTGCATTTCACATAGCACTAATACCCTTGGGAAAGGTATGAATCCAAAATATTCTCCCTCCAGCTATGGGTAAATAGTAGGGAAGACTAGGTTCTTCAGCCTTGGTGAGGCAACTAGTCTAGGAGAAGGAAAACTCTGAATTCAAACCTGTTAGACTCTGCTTAAAAAATGACTTTGTGTCATATCCTGCCCGAGCGGAGGGGTTGTTAAATATGATAGAAAATTTTAGAATAGCTTTAAGTAGAGCATTCATCATAAGTTCTAAAAATGGGGCAAAAAAGGTCCTTTTTCTTTTAGAACTTATGATATATGCTCTACATAAAGCTAAAACTTCCAAGATTCTTCATGACTACCCCATGTCAGTAAATGAATGCTTACACAATTTTTACTTTCCAATTGTTGTTCCAGCTAGGACTGAACCCAAACTTGACACTTATCAATTACATCTTCATGTTTTCCTGTGGGTGTGGACGTATTACATAAGGCCAAAAGTATGGAATAAATAAAAAAGAATCAAACTAACAATCGTCAACTAGTTTAGCTCTCTGGCCATGATGCCAGATAGAGTCCTTATAGCGTAATGGATAAAGTGCTGGACAGTGATCTCAAAGTAAGCAAGTTCAAACTCCAGTCATGCTATTACATTCCTTTTCAGGCTTATACCCTTGGGAAAGATATAAATCTCCTTGTCTTCCCCATTCCCAGCTATGAGTTGAATAGTATCACTGCCATTCTTCTACAAATACTGGTTTGCCATTAAATAAAGAAACCAAACCTCACCATAATGCCACTAAAGCATCCTCCAATTTTTTTCTAAAATGGTCAGATTTATCTTTACTTATAAAAATTGAAATACCTTGGTAGACTAAGCAAAATCAAAGCAAATTTGTTTGTCCGAGAAAAAACAGTAAAAAACAAACTGATACTTAAATGTATAAAAATATCCCTGATACCAAAATGCTGGTTAAAACTAGTTTATTAATTTTTTTATAAAATTAAGTTTATCAGAAAGTTGATTTTTTTAAAAAATAATTTAATAAGTAAAATTTTACTCTTGCTTTTCAAAATAAGTTTCACAATTTAAGTTGTTTTGAGAGGATATCTGATCTAAAAGAAAAAAATATTTGAACAAAATTTTGTCTAAAACTTTGCTTTACAAAATAAATTTGCCAGTTTGAATAATTAAGATTTTATAAAACAAATTGGAGGTATGTGTGACATAATGTTTATCCTCATAGGAAATGGTTTAAGTTAATCAAGTTCAAATCCTGGACAAAGTAGATTTCACTTTACAATAATGTCTTTGGAAAAGTATGGATCCAATCCTTCTTCTCACAACTAAGGTCAAATAGTAAGGAAGACAGAACCGATTAGTATTGATGGGTTAACCAATCTCGGAGAAGGACAATTCTTAATTCAGAACCAGCAGCTAGAGTCCCTATGGCAATTCGATGTTATTGCTTGACCTCATTCTGACAACTCTGATGATGACACTGGTCACAAATTTGAAAAAGCCTTTTCCTTCTTTTATACATATGGAGAAGAGAGATACTTGTATGAATAGAAATGCTAACTTGTATTTAACTTGATCCCTTCTGCTATAGTAAGCAGCTCATTGTCGGTTTAATGTCGTCAGTGGGGTAGTGGTCACGGACATATGTATTGGCAAGACCAAAAATACTGCCTGGTCAGCAGGGTTTAAGATATGCTGACTGAAAGAGTAAGACCTCTTAAAAAACTGGGGGTTTTCCTGACTAGGACACTAAACTTGTTCTAGAGCTATGGGGGTAGGTGAAGTACTTCATTGTTGCCATTACTCCCAGGTCCACTCTAACCTTACACCTGTAGGAGTACTATCTCTGAGTCAAGTAGATATGATAGTATGATAATTATGAGTATAAGATAGGAATACTTGAAACCATATAACTCTGTACAAATTATTTGTATTAGAAATACTAGATACCATATAAGTGTGCAAACAAATGATTATTATCAAATAGGAATAGTTTATTGAAAACATAATTTCTTGAAAAAAAAAAAAAAAGACTATTCGGTATTAAATAACCCAATAGAGGTTGACATACCATAAAACCAACCAACCAAGACCAAAAATAGCCCTAATCTATATGACCACTGTCACTGGGCCAGACACAGCTAATTTTTTTCTCTATATCCCACCTGAAGGACAAGAACTACACTTCAATCCCAGCTAATCTATGAAAACAAAGATTATCAAATAAGCAATGAAATAACACACATAACCTAACAAAGGTTATATTTGCATATCCTTACTTGGAATTTATCAAGCTTTGTCTTCAGTACCTGCAGTTACCAGTTGGTCACTCATCTAAATATTGATCCAATTTATTGCTGCTTAACTTCAGTGATCTAGTGCAAACCAGTGCTTTCAACATGATTTTACTGTGCCTTCATGTCCCCAATTATTCTACAGAGAAATTGAGAATTTTACGAAAAGGAAATTTGGTCTCCAAAAAAAAAAAGATCTTTTTTCTGTTTTAAGGACTTTCCATTGGAGTTTATAGGGTTGAAGAAGGTTTTTTGGTTGTGTGTTGTTGTTGGTAAATTATGAAATCAGTAACTAACTCCTTCCTTCTTATTCCCATTTACTTGTTATCTTCTTTTTGTTTGTTGAAGCTGCAAAGGAATGAATGATGGAAAGGAAAGAGAAAGGGATGCTTTTAAACTTAATTTTACTTTCGGGGTTCATGACTATTTTATGATGTGGAACATTTTCCTAAACCAGTAGAAATAACTGTGCTTCCTAGTCAAGGCACTAGAGGAGTTTCAGAAATCATTTTGACAACTTATGAATCATCAGTATCAAGTATAGGGGGTTTGAGGTTCTGCCATGTGTGTCTATGTATGTTTAGCTGATGCTGCTACAAGAGAGAAACATCACATTCTTCTTGGCCAGAAGACGCATGTGCTCCTACTGGCAGCCACAAGAAAAAAGGAATGTCCACTCAGTTGAGGTAAGTCAAGCGAACTGAGGAAGAATTTCTTTTTGGCATCAGGAAGTTCATCTTTTTAGGCATGTGCGGATTACACTTCCTGTCACAGGGCCCTGGAATATTGTTTTTTATTTATCTATTTTATTTCATGTTTATTTTATTTTATTTTATTTTTTTGTGATTGTTATTTTATTTCTTATTAACTCCCCACAAGTTCAGCACCCAATTTCTGAACTTTCAATGTCATACTTTATCAAAATCTATACTCTTTTATCCAAATACTAACTATACTCCAAATAGTATATATACCATCTATATTCCAAGTTATATCATACTATCTGTATTTTATATAATATATATACTATCTATACTCCAAATCATATCTATACGTTTTTACTCAAACATACTAACAGAAAATGAAGTTGCAACATCCATAAAGATGTTACCAATTTTGACCTGGATACAGTATGTGCATAGGTCTAATATACTTCTTATTTTAGAACTTGTACATATATTAATTTATAAATGTGATCATTTACAGCATAACAGTTATATTACCTGTAGGTTTAATCTTGAGTAAATTGAAACACATATTCAGGGTCTTGCAATTTTATTTTTCATAATGTTTTTTTATTATCATCTGTCACAAATTTTTTGCAAATATACAGATTGCTGATGTCAGGTGTAATATGACTTGATATCCAAATATTGGTTCAAAGTTGAACCAGCAGTATTCATGAAAAGTATTTTAAAAAGACAGAAAAAACAACCAATCATTATTGATATGGTGAGTCAAAAGTTTTACAATATTTCAAGTTACCAGGTTGAGTCAAAAGTTTTTTTTACTTTTGGCAGCTTGTATCTCCATGTTATATCATTAATTTGTAACAACTTGTTATCCAATAATTGCTGAATTGTTTGTTTCTTGTTGTTTTTTTCGTGCATAACATATAAAATTTGATTGTTTATTCTTTATTTTACACCTTTGATAATGAGTGGTGAAAAAATTAGAGCCATTTTCTGCTACCTGTGGAAAAAAGGGCTAAGTTCAAGGGCAGTGACAAAAAAGATTAATAATGTAGAAGGCCCAGGAAATGTCAATGAACAAATGGCTGATAACTGCTTCAGACGTTTCAAGGAAAGTGACACCAGTTTCAAAGACATACCAAGGTCAGGAAGGCCTTTTGTAGTGGAAGATGAGGCCTTGCTTGAAATAGTCATACATTGTTGGCAGAACTTGGTCCCTCACAAAGCATCATCAGCAACATTTCCATAAGCTTAGCCTTGTGAACAAATGCTAAAATATTTTAAATATGAAATAGCTTACAATATTGTAAAACTTTTGACTCACCATAGTATTAATAATTTTTACCTTTTTATTATCCTTCTTCTTAATTCCATTAGCTACAACAGCAAGGTTCAGCACATATTGGAAACCATAGTTGTCACGGGCGACCAGAAGGCTCCCTTTTCAATAGCTACTACAAGGTATAGGGGAGGGCGCTACTCCTTTCCCAGGATTGCTCCACTTTACCCTTGATATGTACCTTATATTGCTGAGTGTTAAGCAAAGAGGTATCAAGTACCATTTTTAAAGTCTTTGATATGACACAACCTGGGATTGAATCCAGGTCTCCTGGACCATTGGCAAACACTCTACCAAGTAGGCCCATGAGCCGGTTTATATTGGAAACAATTGGAAGATAAAAAGCAATTAGAATTAACATGTCAAAATCATTAGTCATAATAGATCTTCAGGTAAAAATTAAATGAAAAAATTCTATTAACACTAGTAGTTGTAATTACCCAACCCCTCCATCATGCGCAGGATGTGACACAAGGTCAATTTTTAAGCATAGTTTAACAGGTTTCAATTCAGAGTTTTCCTTCTCCTAAACCAGTTGCCATACCAAGGTTAAAGATCCCAGTCTGCCCTACTACTTACTCATAGCTGGAGGGAGAATAGTTGGCTGCCTACTTTTTCCAAAAGTATTAGTGCTATGTGAAAATTCAAACAGCCAGGATTTGGAACTTGGGTTGCTGTATGTATTTCCTATGACGATAACTTTTACTCCATGAATGCCTCCATGCTACCAGTGTGTAAAACAATAACAATAAACATGCACTGGCCAATAAGAGACTTGCGTATTGAGTGACTTTATAGCTGTTATTCTGACCTCTTTGATATCATCTATGCTGGCATAGCCGAGATAATGAAGCAGCTGGTACATAGAACCAGACTTCCCTGAGGTAGAAGGTGATGTAAGTTCAAGACTCATCAGAAGTTTATTCTTGTTTTCAAGGTACATTGTTCCTTGCTTCTATAGAAATTATTCCCTTTTTGATAAAAAGCATCTAGAATTAAGATGAATACACAAGTCAGTATTATTAATGATAATCACAGCACTTCATCTAAGAAATGTTTTTGAAAACCACACACAGCCTTTTGACTGAGTAAGCTTCATATCTTTCATTACCATTTTATTCAGATTATATCTTACATATATCTTTAAACAAGCTGTCATAACTAATTATACGGTGTATACAACGTATATGATTTTAAGCATAGACTTTCATTTCTCCCCAACTCAGCTTGTGTTTTTCTCTAAATGTAGAAAACTTGTTTGTCCTTCTTTTCTTGATTTGCAGCGGCAACTTTGTAATTGCAACATATCAGTTTTATAATACACACCTTTGTCATGACTGTCATTACCGTTCACAGATCCTCCCTGCCTTACATTATCAACAGTAAATGCCCATAAACTCAAAGGCAATTATAGAATGTGAGATTGAGTTGATAATTTTTAACATGAAACTAATTTGTTTTTCATTTGTTTTCTATAATAAAAGATATTAGAATCTTTTTTTGTTCACTTTTTTTTTAATACAAATGAGATTGTATAACGTTTTATTGTTGTTGTTCGGTTTCTTCTGTTATTTGTTATAAGCTGTGTCAAGAAATGTCTTTCAGAGCAAGATAGCAGTAAATTTTTTAAGCTTAAAAATACAATTTGCAAATGGATTTTAAGGTATTTGATAATCGAATGCGAATTTTTTTTTTTTTTTGTATCATTCTTTCTTATTTTCTTTATTCTTCTTTATTTTCTTTTTGAATGATCTTTTTTTATGTTCTTTTCCTTTTTTAACGTTCATTATCTTTTTAATATCCTTTTTTTTTGTAATGTTCTTTTTCATTTTAATGTTCTTCTTTTTGATATTCTTTTCCTTCTTTAGGTTCTTTTAATATCTTTTTTTCTTCTTAAAGTTCTCTTTCATCTTTATATTCTTTTTCTTCCTAATGTTCTTTTTGAATATCATTTTTCTTTTTGACGTTCTTTTTCTTCTTAATGTTCTCTTTCTTTTACTTTTATATTGAGATAAAAATCTCTTTATTGTGTGGAATCTATTATTATTTCTTTTTGTCTTCTTGAATTCACTCTGCATTTTTGTGTTAACTTTGTATATTCATTTTATCTCAATAAAATTGAAATTAATATATTAAAATGCACTTGATGCCCATTCTGCCTTACAACAAACTCATCTCTGTCTTGTCCATTCCCTATCAATTTTAAATGCATGAGTTATGAATAGGTATCATGGCATTATTGTTAAATATTCTAAATTTGAAATTATGCTCCATGAAAACAGCACTTTTCAACCTCTAATACATTTCCCTGAAGCTTTAACTTTGTTTTATTTTTAATCATGTATCTGGGAAGTTTCAAATAATATTTGCCTCAACATCATTATTTTCATTGGACTTGAATTTATTAAATCTATCTGCCTACTATGGTGAGTCAAAAATTTCTCAATATTTTGGTAATGTGTCGGAAAATTCAGCAGCTCCAGATACTTTTACTGAGGTCATGAAGTTGACAAGGTGACAAATTCGCCTGATACTCTCTGGGTTTATCTCTATGGTTTGGAACATGGCCTCAAAATCCATGGTTTTTAGCCTATCTATTTTTGCCTGATCATCAAGGCTCTTGCAATCTAAGCAAAATTTCTTCAACCATCTAGCTACCATATTGTGATCAACTGCACATTTGCCTTTAGCAGAGCTAATGTTTTTGGTTGCTTCCATGACATTATGACCCAGTTTGAACTCGTAAAACATAAGTTTTCATGTTAGAATATGTTACACATTAATTTGTGTGGCTTTCAAATCACACACATAGAGTGAAGCAATACACATGTCCGTGAACCAACTAAAACTATTCAACCAAATACAGTGGGAAACTTCCACAACATGAATACATTTGGTCACAGGAAATACACACCATAAACTAGTACATACCTAAATATTGTAAAACTTTTGATTCACCCTAGTATATACATACACACATATCTATATATAAATAGACAGACACATCCTACTGCCCACAAATAAATAATAAGTACCTGGCTAATTTTTTATACATCTTTTTTTTTATAACTCAAACATAAAAAAGTAAAGTTGGCGACCAGAGTCAAAATGGACCCAAAGGCTCCCTTTTCAGTAGCTACTACACTGAGGTGTAAAGGAGGGCACAACTCCTTTCCCTGAATTGCTCCACTTTAAACTTGATCCATACCTTATAATACTGAGTGCTAAGACAGCATCAAGTACCACTTTTTAATTGTTTGGCATGACTCAACCTGGAATTGAACCCTGGTCTCCCAGGCCATTGGTGAACATTCTATGCACTAATCTATGCACTAATGTTCCGGTATTTCTTGTGGAACATTATCCAATAAAAATGTATATTATTAGGTATTATCTATCACCAAACATTACAATATTGAAAGTCTATAATATAAACAGTATTATATACACATACTGTAAAAAACAAAACAAAATAAAAACAACAATGCCATCTACAAAGCTTTCATCAGATGATGACTCTGGTGTTAGTCATGGTTTTGGAACTAAAGTATCATTACTATTCACTCAGAGTGCTCCCATAATATCTTTTAATACCACCTGATTTTGTTGGTTACTCATCATATTGTGGGAAAGCAAGAACAAAAATGCCATCTTGTTGTGTATGCTATTAGGTATTATTTACTAATTGTATTTACAACTTTTCAGCCAATGTTTAATGAGTACAGCAACAAAGTCTTAAATCTTTGACGATTTGAATTGATAAGATGACAATGTCAATACACTGAACAGAGAAATGAAATTTCCATGAAATTCACATGCTAAGTCAGTGTACTCAATAATTATCAATTCAATGATAACAGAGTTTGAAATGACAATGTCAAATTCACCTGGAAAGCTGAGACAACATTTTACACTGATAAAGTTCAAACAACTATATTTTTTTAACTGGTAACCTATACAAACAAATGCAGGCAATTTGTGTGCTGTGAGGAAATCCATATAGTGGATCCCTTCAATCAATTTACAACCTCAGTATGAGGCTTACACCATTATTGATATAGGTGACCAATTTTTTAGATTGTTTTCTGGTATAATTATATTCTACTCTCACATGATAGGAGCATATCCCAAATCTTTGTAAGGAATGTTTGGTTTTTGGCTTCTTTTTCAATAGCTACTACACAGAGGTGTAGGAGAGGACACTACTTCTTTCCTGAGTTTGCTTCACTTACGCTTGATCTGTACCTTATAATACTGAATGTTAAGCAAGGTGTCATCAAGTATCATTTTTTGATTCTTTAGTATGACTCAACCTGGGATTGAACCTCGGTCTCCCGGACCATTTTCGAACACTCTACCCACTAGACCAATGGCCTGGTTCTTGAGGAAGTATATAGTAGATAACGTTATATACATATGCTGCAGCCAACAAACCCTTCATAAGAGGATGCCTCTGGAATGTGTATACAGACATACACACACACACACACAAACACACACACACTCATATATATATATATATATATATATATGGGGTGTGCTCAAAACATATTGATACTCAAACAGTATTGTAAGGTTATATTTCATTTATTCTATTAGACATATGTGTTAGCATCAATTCACCAAATTGTAAAATAAAAACTGAAATTGACAGCAATTTATCTTAAAATGTTATTTGTAGTATTGATTATGAATGTATTCAGCAGAATTTCTACAGGTACAGTAGATTTCTAATATATTCCAAAGATCTAGTCATATAAAAAATATTCAGAAGTAGCAAATTAATTGTATTCTTATAACCTCATCACTCTGCCTCCATTAAAAGTTAATTAGTAATTGAGTATTGTAATATAATAATGGCTCCTTGACTAACTTAATTAACTGCAATGAATCACACAAATCTAAATCTACTAAATATTAAGGTAAGAAAAAAATGTATTTGGACATTATGCAGAAAAATTGAATTAGCTAGGAATATGATTGACATTTATTTCCATAGCAACTAGCAAAGGGAGCTCCTGCCAAAAAGCATCCGTTGAAGGTTGAAAAAGATAGTCAATACATTTCAGGTTAGTTCATATGAGGCAAACAACTGCAGGTGTGACTTGTAGCAGTTGTGACAAAAAGCTGTGTAGTACATAATACTGAATCTATGCAAGGTATAAAGAAAGAAGCAAAGGAAAGAAGAAAAGATAAGAAAATAAATAAATAAATAAATAAATAAGACTTAGTCTACTTATTCATTTTATTGATCATATAAAAATGTACATTTAGTAAAAGAAAACTGATCTTTTATATCTTATTTGGTTTGGTGTGTTTAATGATATATCAACCATCATAATACCAACTCCAGCCTTGTAGAAGCATAGTAGCAATACTATTTAACCCATAACTGAGAGAATAAGAGGGTTTGTACTTTTCCCAAGGGTATTAGTCCGAATGGGAATGTAATAGTGCAACTGGAGTTTGAACTCACTTACTATGATGTCATAATCTAGCATGTTAATCATTACACCATGGAGACATTTTTTGTGTGTCTGTTGAAAAAGTATCAAGACTTTATTTACCAAGACAATTGAACAGTGAATGTAGCATTAATTTTCTTCAAAATATAAGGGTTGGCAGAAAAGTTCATAGGCTGACCAATGGAATGTGATTAAATAAGGCTTACTTTTCAACATAATCCCCTCTTTAGTTCACACACTTCTTCCATCAATGTTGCAGTGTTTGGATCCCATTGCTTAAAAAAGTCATCAACAGCAAATATGATGTCATCATATAAACTTTTCTGCCCACCTTTTGCATTTGACACACTTATTCCAATGAGTTTTTAACTGGTTGAAGCACTTCTGAAATTCCTCTTTTGATATGATTTAATGTTGCATCATCATCATATTTCTCTTAATTCCCTCTAGTCCAGTTGGCTGGAGCTGTAGAATACATTGACTGCATCTCTTCAAAGAGGTAAGACACCTCAAATGAGGGTCCTAGATATGATACTAAACCATCTGATGGTCAGGCTCCAGTCCTGGATCTTTGAGTTATGTGAAGTACATCTTCATTGCCATTACTCCAAGGTCCACTCTGACCTGAAGTGACAGTATCTGTTAGAGTCCTATCTATGGTTCAAATAGTACTATTTAACCATTTACTATATTTTAACTGTGTGCAAACAAATGATTAATGTTAAATTGAACCATTTGTTCAACATAGAAGTTGTCAATGTAGGAACCAATCTAATATTTAAAGTTATTGAAGTAATCAGTTATTTTCAGTTGAAGGAATAAGTAGTACAAATGATCTTTTCTGGTTTCTGTCAGTCCTGTGAAACTATGGACCTGTCTGAATCTCAATACTAGTCCGGGCAAGGTCATGTTGCATATTGACCCCGGCCAAGCTGTCAAAAGAAGAAATGTACCTGTGTAAATAACAGGTGCATCCGGTCGAAGATATCAGGGGGAGACCTTGACTGTCGAGGGGTTGAATTGAGTGCAAATCGTGACGCTCACAGGAAGTAGGTGGGCATCAAATTATTATATAACCCCGGCTGCAGGAAGTTCAGATCAGTTGGAGTTCAGAGCTTGAAGTCAGTGTTCCAGATCAAGCTGTGGGAATAAGCTCTCAGCAGAGAGGCTGGGCCCCCAGGCCCCTCGGTTGAGCAGCCCAGGAGAACGAAAAAGACGCACTGCTATGGCCGGAGGAGCTGGGGGTGTCAATATGTTGCAGTCTTTGTTCGGTCTCCAACTCCCTCTCACACACAACCCTTTCAATAAAGTAAGAGGTATATTTTTCTAAAGAACTGTGTCCGCTCGTCATTGTGTCATTATGTTTCTACATGCATATGTGTATGTATAGTGGTTGGGACTATACAACAATCATATGGAAGACCAGCTAGTCTTCTCTCTCTACACCAAGGAAAAGTGAAGGTTGCATACAACTTGGTTGAACACAATATCGTACTGCCTTAGGGATTTTAACTCTTGGCTTTGCCACTCCACTAAGCTACACTGGTAAAGGGTTTGAATTCAGAGTTTTCCTTCCACAAGAACAGTTGTCTTTTCAAATGCTTAAGAGCCCAGTCTAACCCTATCATCTATTCATATCTAGGGAGAGAAGAAATGGATTCATGCTTTTTCCAAAGGCATTAGCATTTAATGAAATACAAACAGCCTCATCCAGAATTTGATTTGGTTTACCCAATTCATTTTCTATGACAATAGTCATTATATCAGTCATGCTGACAAATTGTAAGCGTTATCAATTAATATAAAAATAAAACTTTATTGCAATTTAAACATGAACAGGGATGTTTATTGTATACAGGAATGTGGATGCGTGTAGAATGTATCCATGTGTGTGGAAATTAAACAATTATCCAGATGGGAAAAGTTCTTTGGTCATGATCATTTAGAAAGCTTATATAGAAAGCAATTCAATAGATATACAACAGAGGAGGGGATGATAAGAAAATAAGCAGATATCTTGATAGAAGAAGGCTGAAAGAAAAAGATACATAGCCCATTTGATCCAAGAGTGGCTAACTAAAAATTTTCATTATCATATCACCTCCTACCTCTCCAAATGTGGCCTCCTAACTTTACTGATTTGAAATGCCTGGACTACTACTTTTGAGATATCATCAAGAGGGAGCCCAACCAGTAACCCCACAATGCTATGGACTTGTTGAAGACTACCAACATGTGATTTCACGAGGCTGCCTTGAGATTGTCAGTGATATTATGTAATAATCTGTGTTTTTAAGTTGAACATGTATGCAAATGCTTTTGTTAACATATTGTTTTTTTTTTTCAGTTGATATCTTTATTTTTCTTCATATCATAATTTGTTCTTGATTATCTGACGCACCTGCTATTGTCTGCTAGTGAAAGTGATTCTTACTGAATACTTCATTATTGTGGTTTTGTGTGAGACTAGGCCAAATATAATATGGTGTTTATAATAAAGAAAAGCTGAGAGTTACATTAGTAGGATTAAGAAAAGAATGTTTACAGTTTTATACTCAACAGCTTCTCTCACATAAAAATATGAATAAATAAAAAGCAAGCATTATCTGATCTTAAAACCAAGAAAATAATTTTCCTTTAACATTGTGACTTTTACTTGGCAAACATAAAAGTTAACAGTTACAAATATGTCTCATATATCTTTTTGTATGATGCAAAAGAAGCGTGTCATTTTATATAATTTAATAATTATATTTCATGTATAATACTTATAGCTTGTTGCTATTAATGCAGAGTTTATTGTTTGTAAGTGTACTACTAAGAATTTGGTAAGCATTAACTAAGGTTTTAAAGGGTCAAATCACTGACAATTGAGGTTACTCACTCTTTATACTTTTTCACAATTGCAAATTGCAAACTTCTAAATAATAGTTCATTCTACTTAATAAATTTTTAAAGTAAGATGTTTCATTGATTTGAGTCAAAGTAGAGCCCACTCTCTCTCTCTCTCTCTTTAAATATATATATATATATATATATATATATATATATATATATATATATACTAGCTCTCCTATCAGTGCCTAACAATTCAGTTAAAGATATGAACCACTTTACTGCTGACACAGGTGATTTGTTTATAATGCTAAAGGCTTGTGTAGGACTAACTACACTTTTTGGATGAACTGATATCAAAAGATTGGCACACCAGTGTATCACAGATTCTCCGAACAATAGGTTTTGAGTTCAGAGTTTTTCCTTTCTCCTAGACTGGTTACCTTATCAAGGCTAAAGAGTCCAGAGTGCCTTAAAATGCTAAGGCCAACACTATAGATGGGAGAGTGCGACCAGCATGAACAAGAACCACTTAATCTGAGTATGCAGTTGTTTCTGAAGCTGCTTCAAGACCATCCTCAAGGCTGAGAGTGATTTTATAGATTAACCTTTATCTAGTTTTCTAACTTGAACATTTTCCCAACCTCACTACTCGAGCAGGATATGACACAAGGTCAGTTTTTAATTAGAGTTTAATAAGTTTGAATTCAAAGTTTTCCTTCTCTTAAACCAGTTGCCATACCAAGGCTAAAGAGCTCATTGACAATTTTATTTACTCAAAGCTGGAGGGAGAATAGTTGGATTCATACCTTTCTCAAATGTGTTAACACTATGTGAAAATGCAAACAGCCTTATTCAGGCTTTGAACTCGGGTCGCTGTATCCATTTCCAATGACGATAACACTTACACCATGAGCACAGATTTAAATTGAACACGTATACAAATGTTTTTGAAAATATACTGATCTTTATTTTTTTTCTATTGAATATTTTCCTTTTTCTTTATATTATAATTTATTCTCAGTTACCTGGTGTACCTTATATCTTTATATGTATAACATAAAAAATGTGATAATGAAATGTTATATGTTATAAATATAAATATAAATGTTGCAGATGTTTGTATTTATGTAGATAATGTAACCTGCTTACTACTACATCCAAATATTGACATTTGACCTGCTACATCCACTCATTGATTGATTGATTTTAATGGCATGTTAATCACCCAAGGTTATTTTATGCCAACTGGTTAAGGAATTGTACTCATTTTATATTTATATTTTTTGTATAGTTGTTTCTTAAGAGTATTTCTACACAGTTATATGATATCAAGTATTTCTATCTAATATGAATAATTTACTCACAGTTGTATGGTTTCAAGTTTTCTTATCTAGTACTAATAATTATATGGTTTCAAGTAATTATTTTTATTTAATAAAAGTCATTTATTTCACACATTTATATGGCTCCAAGTAACTGATAATAATAATCCTTTGTAAACAATTAAAACTTCAAGAAACTATTCATAATACAAATAATTTAAATTATATGGCATCAAGTATTCCTATTAAATACGAATGATTTTCAAACAGATCTATTTGATTTATAGATGGGACCCTAACAGGTACTACCACTCTGAGTCAGATTGGACTACCCATATTTGAATCATGAGATATTTGTGGTTTCCTGCAGATGTGAGTAAGGAAATTTTGGTGATATGATGAGAGAGATAATATAACATGTATCTTGGTACTGAGCAAGAGAAAAGGAAGGTGGTAGGAGATGAGGACAAGGAAGAGAAGGTGGCCGAAGAGGAAGAAGAAAGAGTAAAGAGTAAAGAAAAAGAAGGTGGTAGAAGATGAGCACAAGGAAGAGAGAATAAAGAAAGAGAAGGTAGCAAAAGAGAAAGAAGAGAGAGTAACGAGTAAAGTTGAGCATACCAGAGAAAAGAGTAGCGGCCTTCCCTACACCTTGGTGTAGTAGCTATTGAAAAGGAAGCCTTAACTACAGTTGCCAACTTTACTTTACTTCATTTTTATTATTATTATAACAGTCTTTTATTAGTGTTCTAGATGTTTTACTGCCTTATATCACTCAACAACTTTCCAAGCATTGTCTATGTGCTTTCTTTTTCTTCTAACAACCATTTTTGCCCAGTCAGTTAAGACTGTAGAATACACCAACTGCACCTCCGTAGAGGGGTAAAAAAAACCCTCCCAATAAGTTTTCTGGTAATGACACTAAAAAATCTGATGGTGGGGTTCCAGTAATGCTGGAGCTTTGGGGAATACAGAGTACCAGTACCCTTTCATTGCCATCGCTCCCAGGTCCACTCTGGCCCAGAGTGGTAGCATCTGATAAGGTCCTATATATGGGCCAAATAGAACTAAACTGTGTAATTATGTTAAACTGAATAGTTTGAAATAGAACTGTTCTGATATTTAATTGTTTGTAAACAAAAACTATACTTATACTAAACTGAATTGTTTGAAATTTAATTTGGTGTTAAATGACCCGAAAAGGGTTGATATGCAATAAAACAAAACAAGCAATCAACTAATCTAACCTCTTTTATCAAGATATCTGTAAATTTTCTTTTCTTATCATTTGCCGCCTTTGTGTATATCTGTTATATTGTTTTCTGTCATCTCTTTTTTTTAAAGACATTCAGGGTCCTTCTCTTTCCAAGTATTGTTTGTGTGCTTTCTTTTTTCTTTCAGCCTTTTTTTTAGCAAGATATTTGTTAATTTCTTTTCTTATTGTCCTTTATTTCTGATATAAAATCTATGGTAAATGAGTACAATGTTTTGGTTTGGTTTGGTGGCATGTCAACCATTGTTGGTTATTTAATACCAAATCTTGTTTTTACATATATATTAATTATATGATTTGTAAACCCATTTTCTAGATACACACAGTTAAATGATTAAACAAGTTCTATTTCCGAGAATTGAATTTAGCATAAGTCAACTAAAGTTAAATGGTTTCAAGTATTGCTATGTATCACTAACAATTCAATTAAACATCAGTCATTTATTTACACATAATTAAATGATCAAACAATTCTATTTCAAGCAGTTCAATTTAGTATAAGTCATTTGTTTGCACACAGTTTAAATGTCAAATAGTTCTGTTTGACCCATACATAGGACTCTAATGGGTGCTACCACTTTGGGCCATAGTGGATCTGGGAGCAATTGCAATGAAGGGTTCTGAACATTCCCCAAACTTCAGCATTACTAGAGCCTCACCATTAGATTGTTTAATGTCATATCGGGTGGGTGGGGGTCTTACTTGTCTGCAGAGATGCAGTAGGTGTATTCTACTGCCCCAGCCAACTCAGCTATGAGTACAAAGAGGAAAATGGCTACAATTGTTGAAAAGCAATCTACAAAATTAACTTTTATAAAAAAAAGCCCATCCGAAGGAGATTGGCACCAAAACTCAAAAACTAAAATGAAAAGATAGACTTAACCCAAATACACACCGATCATACATGGCTGACTCATGTGGCCTAATGAGTAGAGCGTTCGCCAATTGCCCAGGAGACTGGGGTTCAATCCCAGGTCAAGTCATACCAAAGACTCAAAAAATGGTACTTGATGCCACCTTGCTTAACACTCAATTTTATAAGGTAAGGATCAAGGGTAAAGTGGAGTAATCCAGGGAATCGAGTAGCACCCTCCCTTATACCTCGGTGTTGTAGCTATTGAAAAGGGAGCCTTTGCGTCACCCTCGACTAAGGTCGCCAACTTTACTTACTTTACTAGGAGGAACAGCTGAAATGCTCATGTGACACAATAATCACTATAAAACACATCCTTCTAGAATTCAAAAAGTTGGCCTTTATTAGAAAGAGATACTTTAAGACAAGAAACCTAACAGAACTTTTTCAACTAAAACCAAGCAAAGTCATAGACTTTCTAAAGAAAATAAGACTATACAGTAAATTATAAAAATGCATACAAAATATAAAAATAAACATCTTGATTTAGCATAAAGTAACCTTAGAAACCAACCAACTTATTGTCTTCTCTTCTGAAGTATATCTATAAAATTGTTTTCTGTCTTCTCTTTTTTTAAACATTCATGGTCCTTCTTTTTCCAAGCATTGTTTTTTTTTTTGCTTCCTTTTTTTTTTTTCAGCCTCCTTTTATCATTTAGTTTTCTTTTCTTATTGTACTCTCCTCTGTTGTATATCTATTGAATTGCCTTTTGTGTTATCCCCTCTTTTCTTTTAATTTTACCTTTTTCTCCCTTGATAAACCTGTTTAGTATACAACAGTTTTAAGAGTCATTTATTTTGAGTGTTGACATTTCCGTGTATACAGAGGACAGTAAAAACCCTTTGGCTGAATAATAACTCTATAAGTGCAAAGTGAGAAAGGATCTTAAGGTTATTTAATGCATGTTATCATATTAGCATAAATAGACAACAGGAAAAGAGAACAACTCAAGTCAAGAGTGTGACCTCCAAAAATGATAGGAAAATAAGAGGAGAAAGGCAATGACAGGAAAATATGGTAACCAAAGCAACATTATTGAACAGATGCATTATGACCAGAAATTTATTGCCCAGTCGGCTGGGGTTGTAGAATACACTGACTGCTTCTCTGCAGAGGAGTAAGACCCCCTCCCAACGAGTGTCCTGGATATGACACAAAACAATCTGATGATGAGATTCCAGCAATGCTGGAGCTTTGGAGAATGCAGAGTACCCCTTTATTGCCATCACTCCCAGGTCTACTCTGGCCCGGAGTGGTAGCACCTGATAGGGCCCTATCTATGGGTTAAATAGAACTAACAGCATACTTATGCTAAAATGAATTGCTTGAGTAAACTGAATAACTTGAAATAGAAATGTTTTTGACAATTGAACCATACTTACATTTAAACTGCGGGCTTATGCTTAACTGAATTATTTGAAATAGAACTGTTTTTTGACTTTAAAACTGTATTTACACTTAACTGAATTATTACATATAACTGCTTGAATGGTTTGAAATGGAAATGTTTTTGACAATTAAACTGTGTACTAAACTGAATTGTTTTAAATAGAACAGATTATTTATATAAAAATGGATTTGGCGTTAAATAACCTACAAAGGTTGATATCCCATAAAACCAAACAAACCAAACCAGAAATTTAAGGATATGGAAAATCACATTTGTTAAAATACTTCAGAAATACATTTATGAAGCAGAAAAGTTAAGATTAGAAAAATCCTGTTGCTTGTTCATTTTAGGGTGGAATTTGGTATGTCTCTAGGATCCACCATAATGAGGCATACAAGTTGCTTAAGTGATAGCGGTTTAAAAGATATGGGATATTTACATTAAAAATATTTCTTGCTAGTTAGAAAGTCTATTGTGGCAAAGTCTATTGCTGCTTTATATACCTAGGGGCAGTGGTAAAGTTGCTAGGGGTATAATACACCTCAAAATAGTGGCAAAGTTTGTAAGGGTTTAATATACCTTGGAGTGATGATTGCTATTTGCTCTTTCAGAGGGATGCATAGCATAATGGTTATCATTGTAGAAAATGGAATCTGTGATGCAATTTTACATCCTGAACAAGGCTGATTTCACTTCACTTCATGATAATACCTTTGGGAAAGCTATGAATCCATTTCTTCTCCCCATCAGCAATAGGTAGGTGCCTGTTGTGTAATGGTTATCATCATAGGAAATGGACACGGCGACACAAGTTTAAATCCTGGACAAGACTGATTGCATTTCACATAGCACTAATACCCTTGGGAAAGGTATGAATCCAATTATTCTCCCTCCAGCTATGGGTAAATAGTAGGACCGACTGGATTCTTCAGCCTTGGTGAGGCAACTAGTCTAGGAGAAGGAAAACTCTGAATTCAAACCTGTTAGTGGAGGTGCCCGTGGTGTAATAGTTATCGTCACAGGAAATGGACATGGCGACACGAGTTCAAATCCTGGACAAGACTGATTGCATTTCACATTGCACTAATACCCTTGGGAAAGGTATGAATCCAATTATTCTCCCTCCAGCTATGGGTAAATAGTAGGGCAGACTGAATTCTTCAGCCTTAGTGAGGCAACTAGTCCAGGAAAAGGAGAACTCTGAATTCAAACCTGTTAAACTCTGCTTAAAAATTGACCTTGTGTTATATCCTGCCCGAGCGGACCGGTTGGTAAATATGATCAGCAATAGGTAGGTATTAGTATTAATTATATGATTTGTAAACACATTTTCTAGATACACACGGTTAAATGATTAAACAAGTTCTATATCTAACAATTCAATTTAGCATAAGTCAACAAAGTTAAATGGTTCCAAGTATTGTTATGTATCACTAACAATTCAATGAAACATCAGTTATTTGTTTACACATAGTTAAATGATCAAACAATTCTATTTCAAGCAATTCAATTTAGTATAAGCCATTTGTTTGCACTCAGTTTAAATGTTCTGTTTGACCCATACATAGGACCCTAACAAGTGCTACCAGTTTGGGCCAGGGTTAGGGTTAGGAAAATCATCCAGCCTAGGAGAAGGAAAACTCTGAATTCAACCTGGACTTTACTTAAAATTGACCGTATGTCACTTCCTGTTTGTGGCAGAGGGAATAGGTAAATATATACCTGGTCTTATGCACCAAGTTTAATATACCTAGGGGTGGTGGCAAAATAGTTAGGAGTATAATACACCTCAGAATGGCGGTAAAGTTTGTATGGGTTTAATACATCTAGAAGTGGTGGTTGCTTAGTCATATGTACCTAGTGAAGGAGACTATTGAGAAAGGTGTTTGAAAATGATTACAGTTTCTCTCTGGTTCATGTATATAAATGTAGATCATGTGACCTGCTTACTGCTACATTCATATGGATGTTGGTAGTCTCCTGCTGATATGAGTAGTGAAATTTTGGAGGTATGACAAAAGATATGATATAACTTAAATTAACTTAAATATGCTGGTGGGTAGAGGATAGAGAAGGGGTTGGGGAGGAGAAGGAAGTAGAAGAAGAAGAGTGAGTAAAGAAAGAGAAAATGGTTGAAGAGAAGGTAAGGACAGGAAAGAGTGAAGAAAGAAAATGTAGTGGAAGAGAAGATGAGGAGGAAGAGTAAAGAAAGAGAAGGAGGTAGAAGAGAAGTAGGAGGAGGAAGAAAGAGAAGATAAGGAAAAAGTGGGAAGAAGGTAAAGAAACTATACAAAGACTACATGCGATTTAACTGACTTCCCACCAAGCCAGAATGCAGCACAAGGCCATTTTATTGTGGAGGGTGGGGGGGGGCATGTACAAATTGAGACTCATGCACGGCAGTCACAAAAAATGCTTGATCTCATTGGCCTTCCCCTATTGAGGCACCTCAGGCACCAAGCCATGAACTCTGCTCTGCAAAGCTGGTATTGCCTGAGGGGATGTCCCCCTGGGACCTGGCGATTCAGATCAACGACACCTGCCCAATGCAAATGTCAGGCAGCCAGTCTTTATTTATTTAAATCTGTTATATAAACTCATCAAACGTTAAGAATTTCTTTTCATCATTCAGACAGATATTTATCTCAGTATCTTCAAGTACTGTTAATTGATAATATAATTTTATAGCTGTTACAAAAGTAACATATCATAATTGCATATACATATCTTTCTTAATGGTTTACATATTTTGTAAACTGCAAAAGAAATATTTTTTTAAACATTTAGACTTATCAAACATTTCAGTTATTTAAACACATATCTGATTACCTGTTGTGTAAAATTTGAAATACACAGATTACAATATCACATAGATAAATATGACCCTAACAAATTTTTTTTATAAAAGCTTAATTTTCTTCCAAAGCAAAGATACTAGGATTTTATTTCCATTGGAACATTGTGTAATCAAAATGGATATTATTAGGAATTATTTATTGCCAAACTTTACTGTATCAAAATTGTGACTAGACAAACATCTTTTTACGTGCATTAGATACAAAGTTAACAACACGGTAGAAAAAGTTTTAAGATCTATATTGATTGTTATTTCTATGGTAAACTTTTCTATTAAATACAGAAAATGCGATTTTTTAAATATGATCCTGTACATAGCATAATATACACCCATTATCTTGACTTTGTGATAAAGCAGAATTCCTGTAATTAAGCAAGTATTCTGTGGTATTTTCACTAGTCCACCTAGTATATTAATTTTTATGGGTTCAGTTAATATAATATAAATTCCTGTGGGTTCAATTAGTGTAGTATAAATTTTCATGGATCCAACAAGTATAATAAAAATTTTCATGGGTTCAGCTAATATAATATGAATTTTCATCGATTCAGTTTGTAAAATACAAATTTTCATGGGCCTAACTCTTATAATATGAATTTTCATGGGTTCAACTAATATATATTTTTATGATTCCAGATTGTATGATATAAATTTTCATGCATCCAGTTTGTAGAATATGCTTTTTTATGGGTCCAACTCTTATGATATGAATTTTTATAGGTTCAACTAATATAATATGAATTTTTATGGTTTCAGTGAGTATAATATGAATTTTCATGGGTTCAGTTTCTAAAATATAAGTTTTCATGGGTTCAACTTGTATAATGTATATTTTTATAGCCCCAACTAGTGTAATATAAATTTTCAAGGGTCAACTTGCATAATATGAATTTAAGATAGGGCCGATTAATTTTTATTTCCATTAAATATAAAACAAGGGTCATAATGATGTTTTATTATTTTGATAAGAACTCCATACGACCATATTTTTGTTTGTTTTGGAAATAATTAAGCTGATATCTTCCATATTAAACAAGTGTGAGCCATACTTATAGGAATTCGAAATTGCTCCATTTGATAATGGTTGTTGTATGGTAAATTTGTGAATCATCATTTTTCTTAATAACTTCTTTTTTTTTTTTTTTTTACTGTCAGATTTCTATTTGTGCAATTGGATGGCTGCTTTAATTAGAAATGTTATTATTTTGTGGCACCTTTTTTCAGATTTTAATTATTCTCTCAGATTGCAAATAGCTAATT
This sequence comes from Sepioteuthis lessoniana, assembly GCA_963585895.1. NCBI lineage: Eukaryota > Metazoa > Mollusca > Cephalopoda > Myopsida > Loliginidae > Sepioteuthis > Sepioteuthis lessoniana. The sequence continues at coordinate 30,747,190 of OY757909.1, forward strand.
AGGTATAATTAAAAAAATACACACATTTACATGCAAGTAAACAAAGAGACAAACACACATATACACACACACTATGTACATGTTTTCTCTTTTACTCCTACTAACACACATACAGAATGTTCTTTCATCTCCCCTTTACTCTCTCTCTCTCTCTCTCTATCACACACACACATGTACATGTACATATAACTAACCACACACATATATACAAAACTATGTAGATGTTTTTTCTTTCCTTGCTTTCTCTCTCTCTCACACACATACACACAAACACACATACATTTTCATATGTAACTAACTAAACACACAAACACACACACACATATGCAGATGTTCTACCTTTTCTCCTTTGATTTCAGTAAAAACCAACCACACTCATACACACACATTTTGTCGTCTCTTTCTCTCTCTAACACACGCATATACTCAAAAAGTTGTAAATATTTTCCAAAAGTGCACATGCATATTCAATATATTCTCCAGTCACTTTTTAGATAAACCTCTTTTGAAATCCTTTTTTCCAAAATATGTCACCTGTTGATATTTGGAGAATGTACCATGATGAAATATTGTCTTTAAAAAATGCTTGATGCAGGTATAGAAATAAGATAATTTCATAACATCTTGATAATTCAAATGTAGTTATTTACTAGGCATAGCTTACATTTTGTAAAAGGCTAGAAGTATGGGGTACTTAGTGAGGATCAAACTCACTAATCAATAGTAATAATCTATAAAGCTTTGCTTAGTTTGTTACAAAGTCCTAAGCATGTACACACAGTGAGAATCAGACTCACTTGTAATAGTTTGTTAACCTAGTTCACTAATCATTATATTTGGTAGAGGTCTGAATTTATATTTAAATACCAAGTGAAGATTAAATCCACTACTTTGTAGTACATGATCTGCAAAACTAGCTTGTTAACCATTACACCGCAATAAAGTGTTTTTTTAAAAGCTAAACATAGCTTAGATTTAGGTTTGATTTCTTTATTTAATGGCATACTAACATTCATAGTTTATTCAATCCCAAAGCAATTATTGTCAAAGGACAGTAGTGGTATTTTTTTAACTCATAGCTGGGGGTGGAGATAAAAGAGTTCATGCCTTTCCCAAAAGTATTAGTTTAAAAGTAAATGTAATAGTGTGACTGAAGTTTGTAGTCACTTATTACAATGTTAAACATAGGGAGCTTAGATTTAGCACAAGTACAGGATAACCAATAAATACTGAACTCACAACTCAATAGTTCTTGTTTTTGTAACAATATCTTGCTAACTATTAAAGCACAATCAATTCAATCATATATATATATATATATATATATATATATATATATACGCTCCCCCATGGGGGTTGAGCACTCTGGCGAAGGAATTGTCGGCCACCGCTTGCATAATGCAAAGCTCTTCGAAAGAATTGAGCACTCTAGTAGCTGATAGGGTATTAAAATGTAAACAAACGGACGCTGCTGCCGTTGCTACATAGATACCTTAAAAACATTCCCTTAGCCAACGTAGTCCGCTTGTTGGCTGAGTGGTCTGAGACTTAGTCTAATGTAAAGTTGGATGGGCTTCAGCATCCTGTGTGTCTAGCCACACTGAAGAGTTCTGATAGAACAAAACAGTCTGTCTGTGGATGATAATATATATATATATATATATATATATAAATATATATATATATATATATATATATATATAGTAAAATTAGAATGAAACTTAAACCTGGTTAAGTAGTCATAATAAATTTATTTCGGCAGAGAATACTATTATACTCTCCGTCTCATCAGATGACTTTTTACATGCTATACTTGAGGTTGCGGAACAGCAAATGTGGAATTACAGTTCATATTTGTATCATGGAAAAAATTTTTAAATTTACAGGTGAGCCCAGATAGGGTCAAAACAGTAGCTGTTAGAAACATTAAGAAACAGAAGCCGGGCATCTCTGTAAGTTAAATCAAGTTTCATTCTAATTTCACTATATACACTCTGAATATGAATTTTGTTATATGCCTGCAAAGGAATAAGTGATGTAACAATAGCCATACATCGAGCACTCGCATAGATTTATATGATATTCCTCATATATTCTATAAAAGAATAATCCACACCCACTGTCTTTGGATGCTGACTGGTTATTACAAACACACAGACACACACACACACACACACACACACATATATATATATATATCCATAAAATTAATTGAGAGAAAACTCAACGGACTATCAATAGTCTGTTGAGTTTTCTTTCAATTGATTTTACAGATATATTTGCTCTGTATAAGAGTTTTTTTTATATGTATTTTAATACACTTATATATTAGTAGCCATACATTGAGCACTCCTATAGAATTATATGAAACTTCTTATATAATCTACTTCAGAATAATTCTATACTCATAGTCTCTGAACAATTGCTTTATATATATATATATATATATATATATATATATATATATATATATAATAGAAATATTTGGAAAGTTGGATAAATCAAACACTTAAATTTGGTTTAGAGGCATGATATTTAATTCTTTTGTTTCATTTTTAAGAACTTTCTCAAACTTGAGAAAGTTTTTAACGATGAAATAGAATAATGAAATATTGTGCCTCTAAACCAGTTTTAAGTGTTTGATTTATCCAACTTTCCAAATATTTCTATCATATTGTCAGATTCACCCTAATCTATCATTTCAACACATACATACATATATATATATATAAAATTAACTTAAATCATGAGTCGAAAATCTTCTACTAAAGTTTCACCTTATTGGATCATCAGGAAGCCTAACTTCGACTAATTCTAAAGGAGAAATTGCCATCTTATATTCACCAAAAACCCACCTAGCTTTGCTCGTGATTTAAGTTAATTTTATAATTGGCTCCACTTGTGTTGAGCACTTTTGTAATTGTAGCATTGCAGGATTCGCAGAAGGTTTTTAGTTTTCTTTTGACCAACTGACTGCGTATCCCTTGATTTTTTTCGAGGGGTCGGATGAGATTGGCCTTTTCTTTCTTTTTGACCTATAATTTTTTCTTTTTCCCACTGGCGGTGATTCGAGATACTTTTATCTCTTGTTCCTGGCAGGGTTTTTTTTTGTTTTTTCTGGTACCGTGAATGCTGGTAGATATTAGATTAGTAAATATATATATATATATATATATATATATATATATATATATATGCAAATTTCATTAAACATAATAGACATTTTATGTCTACATATTTTCTTTTGGATCCGTTCGAATTCCCGTATTACTTTTATTGTATTCTGGGGGAATTGATTTATGTATTGTCCATAGTTGCATGTATCCCTAGTACTTTCTGCCCGACTTTGGGCCATCATCAGGGGAGGATCTACTACAAAAGTGATGTAACTTTTGTTTTAGCATATTACAACTGTGTAAGGGCGTCTTTGCCGTTGAAGGTTTTGGCGTTTGTTTTTGAATGTGATTCTATATTTAGTGCCAGTAGCTAAAGACATTTAAGTACATTAGCACTATATATATATATATATATATATATATATATAACAATTGTGATGATCGCAGCACATTTTTTCTACCTACAACCAATATCACTTTTGTCCTACATTTAGTCTCTTTTCTTATCTCTACATGTTTCTGTATCTCCTTGATTTAGAGAACCCTAGTATGACTCACATTTGACCAAAGTGATATGACAATCAGTGTTCAACTTCTGCAATTTTTTCATTTTTAACTCCAGCATTATTTTCTTAGTAACATTCAGACTCTGAGCACCTGCTATATAAGTAATTATATCATATAAATCAATAGATCAAGAGAGAAACTTTATGAAAATTAAATGCTGACTGTATCCTCTATAGAGGGGTAAGACTCTGTCCCCATAAAGAGGTATTCTGAGTATGACCCTAATCTGCATCTGGTGGTGAAGCTCTTGTTCTGTTGTACCTATTCATAGCCATTACTCTCACATCCACTCTGACCCAGGGTGGTAGTACCCGCTGGGGTCAATAGATTTGTTTGAAAAGTTTTAGATAGGAATGCTTGAAACCATACTTCAGGGTGTGGAAACAAAATTAAGAATTTTCTTATTATAATAATAAACAAATCTATTATAAAACATGATTAATTTTAATTTAAAAGAATAAACTACAAAATGATAGCAATAAAACTATGAAAATATACAGTAGAACGTTGGTTATCGAACAACTCTTAAATCAAACAATTCAGAGTTCAAACAAAAAATTTGAGAAAAAAATGCTTCAGTAATTGAATAAATGTTATCGTACCCAACCTGCTGTCAGGAATGAACTCTTCCATGACTATTAATACTGGGCACTAGTCAGACTCAGGCACCTCTGGTGGTGTAACGGTTAGCAAGCTAGACTAGCAAACCTACACGAGTGAGTTCGAGTCTCATTGGGTGCCTCTTTCATATGGCCTTGTGCCACATCTAAGCAAAAAGCTTAGTAAATTACCACCTCTGGTGGTGTAACGGTTAGCAAGCTAGACTAGCAAACCTACACGAGTGAGTTCGAGTCTCATTGGGTGCCCTATTCATTAGGCCTTGTGCCACATCGAAGCAAAGAGCTTTGTAAATTACCTTGGTAGTCAGACTCACTTCTAACACCTTGTACATATGTTGTATTATACTTTGTTAATATACTTTGTTCCACGTAAACCCAAGTTGTGTTATTCTTCTAGACCCTTTACTGGTCCACAACAATAAGTGTTTGGGGTTTGAACACGAGTCAGGCCAATGAAAACAGAACATACGCAAATGAAGCAAACTGAAGCAAACCAAACATGCCCAAACAACTCGCCAAGTCTACCTGAGCAGCATTGTTTCAGTTTTCAAACAAGTAAGTGGTCAAACATAATTTTGGAATGAATTGTATTCGACAATCAAGGTTTCACTGTAAGTTATAACTACAATCAAACATTTACAAATTAATCAAATTTTGGCATTAAATAACCCATAAAGAGTTGGTATGATTACATCTCCTGCAGAGAGGTAAGACCTTCCACTCTGCCAAGTGTCCTGGTTATGATATTAAACTGCATCTGGTGTTAAGGTTCCAGTTCTGGAGCTCTGCAGAGTACCCCTTCATTGACATTACTTCCAGGTCCACTTTGACCTAGAGTGGTAGTACTCATTAAGGTTCCATGTATGAGTCAAATAGAGTTTTAAAATTATTAGTATTGGATAATAATACATAAAACCATATATCTGTGAAAAAAAATGATTATTGTTAAACAGAATTATTAATGTTAAAACCTAATGATTATTATTAGTTACTTGAAACCATATAATTACTTGCAAATTATTGATGTTTGATTGGAATATCTTAGAACTGTTTGCAAATTATTTGTATTAGATAGGAATATTTGGTATCATATAACTGTGTACAACAAAAATATAAACTTACAATCTATGCAATTCCTTAACCTCTTGGCATTGAATAACATTAGACAAGTTGATATGTCATTAAAATCAATCAATCAATAAAATTTAATTCAGAATGTAAAAATCCCTTTTTCTGATTGAAGTATATCTGACTTAATAACATGACCCATCAACAAATATATAACCAAGTTTAGATAAATACACCAAACCAAGTGATTTAATGGCAGCACCTGTATCATGTGTAAGAGAGGAAGATAAGAGCTATCATGCTTCCCCTGACAACTTACAGTTGACTCTTTCATGATTGTTGCAGAAACCAAACAAATTACCTGCTCAGGCAAGATGATTAAGTTAAAACAATGTCCTATTGGCAGAGCCTAGAATACATCAACTGCATCTCCTACAGTGGAATAAGACCCCTCCCCACGAAAAATGGGTGTACTGGGTATGATGCTAAATTGCATTTGGTGCTGAGGATCCTGTTCTAGGGAGTGTGGAGTCACTCTTTCATGGCCATCACTCCCAGATCCAAATCAGTAGTATCTATTACGTTCCTATATATAGGTTAAAAACATCTGTTTGAAAATTATTAGTATTAGATAGGAATACTTGAAATTATACAATTGCGTATAGGTTTTTTGCTTTCTTTTATTTATTTTTTCCTTTACTCTATGACCTGCTGGAATGTTGAAGTCTACTAGTTGACAAATGTGTGACTTCTTATTAACTAAAACTAAGTCTGGTTTCCTGACTGGGATTGAGTGATTTGTTTGTATCTCAAAACCCCAGAGAGTTTTGTGCATCTCATTTTCCAGGATAGATTCTGGTCTGTGCATATACCATCTATTTGTATGGTCAAAGTTTAACTGCTTGCACAATTCCCAGTGGATCACTATCACTACCCAGTCATGCTTGTACTTCTTTTGTACTATATTGCTATATTTACTTATTATATATTTTACTTCTCTCTGCAGAATTTACACATGAGTCTTATTTATTCTAGCTTTTACATAATTAGTTTTTATGGCATTATTTTAGTCTGATTTTAATAGTGATTCAATTTCTCTTTTTAGGTTTCCACTGTGTAACCATGTCCAATGTTGTCTTTTGCACAATTTCCTTAGATTATCTTCTATTTCCATATAATTGTTTTTGTTCCTATTTTTGTTTTCTCTGTTAAATAATTCCTATTTTTCTGTCGACTTCATTCATTTCTTATCTATTTACTGGGAAGTGATACTAACATCTATTTTTAAATGATGTTAGCCATCACAGACTTATAAACAAATGCATTTTTGGATACAAACATAACAATGTTTGCACTTTGAATTAAGTGAATTCTTTTTTGCTGTTTGTTTTTAAGAGAAAGAATAAACGTAACAGTCCAAAAATAACATGGAAAATGAACAAAGTAAGAATTAAAGTCTTTAGTAGACAACTAGCAGAGTGTAGGTAGAATAAAACAGATTTTAATCATGTTCTAAAAATAATGAAAAGATTGAGCAATTTGGTTATATCTTAATCTGTGATTCACACAATGTGATGGAAATGAATTGTAGGGTACTGCTGGGGTCGCCTGGGTTTATGGAAATGATGCTTTAGCACCAAACCTATGTCTAGTCCCAGAGTCATCATCTGATGAAGGGGGTGTCCTCGTGGTGTAATGGTTAAAGCGTTGGACTGCGGAATCATAGTATGTGAGTTCGTACTCCAGTCGCGCTACTACGTTCACTTTCGGGCAAATACCCTTGGGAAAGGTATGAGCCCCCTTATCCTCCCAGCTATGGGTTAAATAGTACCACTACTGTTCTTCTAGGAGAATGGCTTTGGCATTAAATAACCTAAAAAGAGTTGATATGCCATTAAACAAAGAAAGAAATCATCTGATGAAGATTTTATTGACAGTCATTTTGTCTTCAGTGTTTATATATGTGTGGGTGTGTTTATGTGTGTACCGCACGTGAGTGTGTTTATGCATGCATGTATGTATATAGTTGTACATATGTATAAAGTCTGTGTTTATGTATATGTGTACAGCATGTTTGTGTGTGTGTTTATGTATGTACATCATGAGTATGTGTGTGCATTTATCTATGCATATATGTGCATCACGGATTTCCCTGACTCTCTCACGCCATTCGTCTCTATCATGTGGTGTATCTGTATAGTAGAATTGATATGACCGCTGCTTGGAGAAAATTGCGTTTTATTTTATCAGATAGGTTTGACTTCAATATGACTGATACCCTATTGGTAGCAGTCCATGCCTTCACTAGTCACACATTGATGTCATTTTCAGTAGATGAGACACTGCTTCAGAGGTTGGTGAACTTGTCCACTAGTTTCAGAGAACCATCATTTAGTATGGAGATGTCTCCTTTTTTATTAAAACGTATGTACTCTGTTTTGTCTGCATTGACATGGAGGCTAATGCCACCTGCTGCCTGCTCCAGACTATGCAGCCAGGATTTGGCTTGGGTAGGTGTATTTGCCAGAAGCCCTATATCATCCACGTAGTCTGTGTCCATAATAGTTTGTGTGGGGTATCATCTGCTTCTTACCTTTTTTAGTGTAAAGCCATATTCTTTCATTTGATCTATCGATGTTTGAAGTACATAATCTAGGCAGATTATAAATAGATGAGGCTAATGTACTCTCTTGCAGAACATCAGCAACAATGTCAAAGAAGTCTGCATCTCCATCAGGTGAGCAAACTTTTACTTTCATGTTTTTATAGAGCTGTGACAGTTTCTTTGAAGAGACCATAGGCTAGAAGTATTTGCTCCATCTTCCCGCTGTATACAGTCAAATAAGTCCCAAAAATTCACTCTAAACTGTCCAGCAGGACACATAGTGTAACAGTTATAGGCATTGGTTCCCTAAGCTTCTAAGAAGACAATCATCTGGGGGTTGCAGGTTCAATCCTGACAGCAGGCAAGTAACAATATAGGAATACATAACACTTATACCTGGTTGTGGCGAACGGAATCAGAACAGGTGACCCCTGTGGATTCAATAAAGGACATAGTTCGAAGTTCCATGAAGGTTCCCGAGGTCGAAAAGCACCTGAAGAAGGCTGGAGGACATATTGGCCGAAATGTTGTGGAAATAACAATAAAGATCAAAAAACCCTTAATCATAAAAGTAATACATTTCTATAAATCATATAAATTGAATATTATACAATAAAAATCTTGTTCCTTTAACTCTTTTAAAAATAAATTCAATAACAATTTTTGAAAATTCCTTCTTTCTGCATTGGTTCTCAAACTTTTCAGCACCTCCTAATATAAAGAAAATGTATATTGTGTACATAGAAAAAAAATTGATAACAAGGCAATCCAAGTGGAAGGAGAAATTTATTAAGAAGTCAATACTATAGCGTTTCAGTTCTACAGAACCATCATCAGGACCATGAGGGGTGATATTAGCGATGTTAAGTCAACAATGGAAGTTTTAAAATTTCTCAATCTAATCACAACTTCGACTTCAATTCTGCAAAGATGCCCATTTATATCCATAATAAAAGTCTAAGATGAATTTTCGAAGCTGCTGCTATCTCACTCTTTAATTCACTAAATACTCATCCTGGCTTTTATAATATTTCTCCTTACTTGAGCAAATCCATTTTAAATTGCTACAATATTTTCCATCTTTAGTTAATATTTTCCACATATACCATAATTTTTCTGTTTCTTTTTCTTTCTTTTTCTTCCTTTTGACTCAAAATATTTCTCGATAAACAGACGTAACATAAATTCTATACAATATTCCTAATAAGCCAAATGACGTAATTTAAAACAACAATCGCAGATTCACTAATTAAACAGACAACTTTTTCTCATTATACAAATTTTCCCCTAGGTTTTTGTATTCTGCATATTTAAACATCCATTGTTGACTTAACATCACTAATATCACCGCTCATAGTCCTGATGATGGTTCAGTAGAACCGAAACGCTATCGTGTCAACTTCTCAATAAATCTCTCCTTCCACTTGGATTGCCTTGTTATCAATTTTTCTCTACATATTGTTGGATTACAATCCATTATTTATTTCCATATTGTGTATGTGTATATATTTGAATGTGGATTGATAAATGTAGGTTGACAGACTTATTACCTGAATTTTAATCAGAGATTTTCATTGTATAATATTCAATTTATATTTCACTTATTGCCAGATGAATATGTGAAAAATGATGTGTCAAATGTGTTGAATTGCAAGATGAAAATGTGAAAAACAATGTATCTAGTGTGTTGAATTGCAAGCTGTATATGTGAAAAATGATGTTTCAAGTATATTAAATTGCAAGATAAAAATGGGAAAAACAATGTATCAAGTGTGTTGAATTGCAAGATAAAAATGTGGAATAACATGTATGCTTCATGATTCAGTTATTCTTTCTTGGTCAGCCTGAGAACTTTTCAGTACACCCCCCCTAAATGTACTCAATTATTTATACATACAGCTGAAATAAATACCCGGGGTGTCCTCGTGGTGTAATGGTTAAAGTGATGGACTGCGGAATCGTAGTACGCGAGTTCGTACTCCAGTCACATTATTACGTTCACTTTCGGGCAAATACCCTTGGGAAAGGTATGAGCCCCCTTATCCTCCCAGCTATGGGTTAAATAGTACCACTACTGTTCTTCTAGGAGAATGGCTTTGACATTAAATAACCTAAAAAGAGTTGATATGCCATTAAACAAAGAAACCAAACCAAACCTGAAATCAATACAACTCAGTTACACACTCACTCTCATGACTGGACTCTCAGTTCTTCATTATGTAAAATGGATTTAATTCTCTATCATCATTGTTATTATCTTTGTTGTAATGAAAAATTCTGTCAATTGGAAAAATAATTGTTATTGAATTTAAAAATTAATAACAAGGGGAATAAAATTCAATGGAGTTTCAGAACTAATTATATTGTTATGCTCTATGAACTTCAAGTGTTTGAATTATTTTACAGTAGCTTCACATTTTTAATTTTATGTTCACAGCATAAATATGTAAATAAACACAGGTATGGCTTGAATACACATTAAGACTACAAATAAGTGATTAATCTATACTTTTCCATGATTTTTTTTACTCACTTTGTTTGCCTTGCAAGTATAGATTGGTGGTTGAAGAAGGAATCTGTAAACTTGAGGAATGCAAAATAAGAAGATTGTGGTAATTAGAAAAAATTCTTTTAGATGAATCATCATCATCATCATTACCACCACTACCAACAACAACAATATCATTGTTACCACTACCACAGTTGTTGTTTGGACCAGTCAGCTGGGGAAGTAGAATACACTGACTGCATCTCTGCATAGGGGTAAGACTCCCCCCAATAAGTGTCCTGGATATGACATTAAACAATTTGATGGTGAAGCTCCAGTAAGGCTAGAACTTTGGGGAATGCAGAGCACTCCTCTACCATTGCTCTCATGTCTACTCAGGGTTGGAGTGGTAGCTCTTGATAGAGTCCTATAGAACTTCTTGACATTCAAACTATGTATTTATGCGAAACTGAATTGTTTGAAATAGAACTGTTTGATCATTTAACTGTGGGTAAGCAAGTGAGTGGTGTTTAATTGAATTGTTAGTGATGCATAGCAATACTTAAAAACATTAGACTGTGTGCCAGCAAATGATTAATAGTAGAAAAAATTATTTGTATTAGATAGAAATAAGTGAAACTATTTACTGTGAAAAATAATGTGCTCAGGCTTGTTTAAAAATGTTATCTACAAAATGTGTTTAGAAATCATATATTTAATATATATGTATAAAAAGGATTTGGTATGAAAGAACATACAATGGCTTATATGGCATAAAACCAAACCAAACCAAATTCTATATATTTAATATATATGTATAAAAAGGATTTGGCACTAAATAACCTACAATGGTTGATATGCCATAAAACCCAACCAAACCAAATCATATATATTTAATATATATGTATAAAAAGGACTTGGCATTAGATAACCAACAATAATTGATGTGCCATAAAACAAAACAAAACCACATTCTATATATTTGATATATATATATGTATATATATATAAAGGATTTGGCATTAAATAACCTACAATGGTTGATATGCCATAAAACCAAACCTACTTGAATCATATATATTTAGTATATATGTATAAAAATGGATTTGGCATTAAAGAACCTGCAATGGTTGATATGCCATAAAACCCAAACAAACCAAATCCTATATATTTAATATATATGTATAAAAATGGATTTGGCATTAAATAACCTACAAAGGTTGATATACCATTAAACAAAGAAACCAAACCAAATCAAACCAAACCATAAAAATTGATTTGGCATTATATAACCTACAATGGTTGATATGACATAAAACCAAACCAAACTAAACTGTTGTTGTCATAACTACCATCATCCTCATCACTAATTTTAGTTCATCTTACTATTGTTGCTTTTTAAAGGAAACGTTTTCATTATTATTTTTATTATTTTTGACTCTTCAAAGTTTTACTCACCAGTTTTAATTTTTAATTGGTGATTTTTCTTTGAATTCTGAGAGAAAGTTCCCTCAGATTTCTCTGACTCTTCTAAGAATTCTAGCCACTCTCAATAATGCTGTAGTCTAGATGGTCTTGATTCTTCCTCTGGTTTCCATTTCCTCCAGTCTCCTTTCCAAAACCCTTGGGGACCATTTTAAGCACACCAACCACAATTCTTATTATTTCTATGAGATTTTTCACACTTGCTGCTATCAATCTCTCATTGTTCTTGTTTATATATTCTTTGAATCCTTGTATTGGTGCATCAACACAATCCTCAATGCTCCTTCTTTTCTTGTCACATAGAGTCTGTGTTATTTCTCTGGTATAAATCCTTGTGCATAATCGCCAATCTCCTTGTTCTATGGTCTATCTTTATTATATCCTCCCTTTTCCTGTTTAAGAAGGATCCAGAGCATCTTATAAAGGAGACTGCTCAGATATTTATTCCTTTGATTAGATTTCTGCTGTTGTGTTTGGTTTCAAGAAGTTTACTTGTTCTTCTGAGATATTCCTTTCTTACTTTTTCTTTCATCTCTGTTTGCTTGATGGTATCCTCTTCTGGTATTTGTAGTTTTATTTTTCTGATGTTTAAATGACTGGACAGTTCTATCATTTTAGTTGTTTCTCTTTTTCCTTTTTCATTATAAGCACGACACATTTCTCGTTTTCATTCATCTCTGCTTGATGGTATCTGCTTCTGGTATTTGTAGTTTTATTTTTCTTCAAGTTCTCTGGTGTTTTCTTGACTGCTCAGTTCTATTATTTTAGTTGTTTCTCTTTTTCCTTTTTTTATTATAAGCATGGCAGATTTTCAATACCAAATTCCATTCCTATGTCTTTGCTGAAGATTCTAATACTTCATATGTATTTAGTAATATTGACCAGATATACCTTTCATATTTTTCATTCATAGCCCTGACATATATCCAATCAAAATGTTATTAAAATAAGAATTGCTTTTGTATATTCAAAACAGATATTAGACTGTTTTTAAACTTTGTACATAAACTGGAGCATCTGTTTAATTTCTTTTGAGAGAAAAAATTATCATTCACTTTTTAATGAATGTACTGCAGTAATTTAGATATCTTCTTTGGAATTTTAATTGTGGGTTTGTTGCAAGAAAGCAACATAATATTAGTCATTAAAAATGACTTTTGCATAAAGTAAGTAAAGTTGGTGACCTGAAGGCTCCCTTTTCAATAGCTATTACACTGAGATGAAGGGGAGGGTGCTACTCCATTCCCTGGATTGCTCCACTTTACCCATGATCCTTACCTTATAGTGCTGAGTGCCAAGCAAAGCAGCATCAAGTACCATTTTTTGAGTCATTGGTATGACTCGACCTGGGATTGAACCCCAGTCTCCCAGACCATTGGCAAACACTCTACTCATTAGGCCAATTGACCAGTTTTTTTTGCATACTTAAAACAAAATTTAGACTATTTTTAATTCCATTTTTTATTATCCAAAATTACTTCAGTTATACCTTGACTAATAAACTGCCAACAGAACAAAAAGTTTCATTCTATAATTAAAAATCTTCCAAAGATAAAGTAGCTATTTTAGAAATAGGATTTGATGGAAATTAGATTAATGATTACTTGACTGGATTTTTGAAAAATATATTACTTACTTTTTACTAAAAATAAAGTGGAAAATATATTTGTTTACTGTGTAATGTATGTTACTTGTTAACTCAGATTGAAAGTTAAGTGGGTGTTGAGACACTCTCTTCACCTATAAATAATAAAAGCCTGCTTAAAATTTTGAGCATCTAATGAGTCAGCTGAGGTATAAAATAATCAGGTATAATCCAAAATAGAAAAAGAACATTCTCAACATGAAATCAGGTAATACTATAGTAGTAGAAATGTTAAAGACTATCAAACCTGATTGTTGTAATTAAAAACAGTAATAATGAACTGACGTAAAAGTAGTTATCAAATGAAAAGATAAGTGTCTTTTTTTTTAATATGTTTTCATTCCAATTTCTATTTTTCATCTTTTTTTAGTGAAACTTCTTTTAAATCCTTCCCTCTCAAGTAAGAAGGAGATAGATATGAACAGACTAGAATAGATAGATGATGAACAGAATGAGATAGATAAATTGATAGATAGATATGATCAGATAAAAATACAAAATACAGATACAAAATGAACAGAATGAAATAGATATGGACAGAGTTGGATTAATAGATGATGAACAGAGACAATAAGACATGAAAAGGAATGAATGAAATCTTCCTAAGAAACATGAAACAAGTAATACTGTATTACACAATACCAATAGTAAAAAGAAATTCTTAATCTGACTACATTTTATCATATTTACCAACCCCTCTGCTCGGGCAGGATATGACACGAGGTCAATTTTTAAGAAGAGTTTAACAGGTTTGAATTCAAAGTTTTCCTTTTCCTCGACTAGTTGCCTCACCAAGGCTGAAGAACCTAGTCTGCCCTACTATTTATTAATAGCTGGAGGGAGAATAATTGGATTCATACCTTTCCCAAGGGTATTAGTGCTATGTGAAAATGCAATCAGTTTCATCCAGGATTTGAACTCGTGTCGCCGTGTCCATTTCCAACGACAATAACCATTACACCACGGGCACTTCCAAACATGTTCTGACTACATTTTATCTATGATTATGACATACCAATGACAAAGCTTTTTGTTAAGACAGAAAACAGAATTGTTAACAAAGCTTCATCTTTAAATGAATTACCCGGGTTGGGTTTGGGTTTGGGTTTCTTTGTTTAATGGCATATCAACTCTTTGTAGGTTATTTAATGCCAAAGCCATTCTTCTAGAAGAACAGTAGTGGTACTATTTAATCCATAGTTGGGAGGATAAGGGGGTTCATACCTTTCCCAAGGGTATTTGCCCAAAAATGAACATAATAGCGCGACTGGAGTACAAACTCGCTTACTACGATTCCGCAGTCCGTCGGTTTAACCATTACACCACAAGGACACCCCCAAATTACCCGGGTGATTTGTTTATAGTGGCAAAGACTTGTATAGAACCAGCCACCTTTTTTGGATGAATTGATGATAGAAGAAGAAGGATCCAGTGAATGACAAATGGTATCCAAGTAAGTTAACAAGTAACATACATAACAATATAAATAAATATATTTTCCACTTTATTTTTAGTAAAAAGTAGGTTATATATTTTTCAAAAATCCAGCCAAGTAATCATTAATCTAATTTCCATCAAATCCTATTTCTATAATATGACTTTGTTAAGAGGATTAATAAAAATTCAATTGCCCAGTCAGTTGGGGCTGTAGAATACACCGACTGCACCTCTGCTGAGGGGTAAGACCCCCCCCCCAATGAGAGTCCTGGATATGACACTAAACAATCTGATGGCAAGGTTCCAGTGATGCTGGAGCTATGGGAATGCGGAGAGCCCCTTTATTGTCATTACTCCCAGGTCTGCTCTGGCCCTATCTATGAGTTAAATAGAACTAACTGCATACTTATGCTAAACTGAATTGTTTGAATTAGAACTGTTTGATTAAACTGAATAACTTGAAATAGAAATGTTTTTGACAGTTAAACCTTACTTACATTTAAACTGCATGCTTATGCTAAACTGAATTGCTTCAAATGGAACTGTTTTTGACATTGAAACTGTACTTACAATAAACTGAATTGTTTAATATAGAACTGTTTGGACATTTAACTGTGTGTAAACAAAATCTGTTCTTATACTTAGCTGAATTAGAACTGTTTGAATAAACTGAATTGTTTGAAATAGAAATGTTTTGACAATTAAACTGTGTACTCATACTAAACTGAATTGTTTGAAATAGAACTATTTGTATAAAAATGGATTTGGTGTTAAATAACCTACAAGGGTTGATATGCCATAAAACCCAAACAACCAACCAACCAACCAACCAAATAAAAATTCAAATTCTGGATGAGATTCTCTGCATTTCACTTTATGCTAATTATTTTGGGAAAGGTATGTATCGATCTCTTCTTCTTTCCAGCTATGGGTATGATAGTAAGGCAGCCTGTGTTCTCTAGCCTAAGAGAGCAACCAATCTAGGAAAAGGAAAAACTCTGAATCGAAAACCTGAGGAGTGAAGTTTGGAGAATTTGTCATTCACTGGATCCTTCTTCTATCATCAATTCATCCAAAAAGTGTTGCTGGTTCTATACAAGTCTTTGCCACTATAAACAAATCACCTGTGTAATTCATTTGTAAAGCTGAAGCTTTGTTGACAATCATTCATCGATACCAATGAACAAGCATGCAACCAGAATTTGATTTTGGTTGGCCAATTCTTTTTTCTTTGACAATAACTGTTTATATAAGAATCCAAAGTAGTTTCTGACAAAGAAGAAAATTTGCTTTCTTTGTCCAAAACTCTGAGAATTCATGAGTTTGCTGCCTTTAGTTGATCAGTCACCAATGTAACAGTTAATTCAGCTGGAACTTTCATTCTGGTCTTTCAAAAAACATCTTTGCCTCACTGAACTTATTCCATTTAGTTCTTGCTGCACTCTGTCTTCTGTACCCGGATAATTCTAATAACGCATTTATATATATACATATATATATATATATATATATTAGCTGAAAATCTGCCTGACAGCTGATATTTTATGCGAGTTTCTGCAGAACTAAGTGGGTTTGGTATATTTGTTTAACAACATATCAACTCCTTATGGTTTGGTTTGTTTTCTTTTTTTAATGGCATATCGACCTTTGTGGGTTATTTAATGCCAAAGCCATTCTCCTAGAAGAACAGTAGTGGTACTATTTAACCCATAGCTGGGAGGATAAGGGTATTCATACCTTTCCCAAGGGTATTTGCCTGAAAGTGAACATAATAGTGTGACTAGAGTACGAACTCGCTTACTACGATTCCACAGTCCATCGCTGTAACTATTACCCACGAGGACACCCCCTAATCCTTATGGGTTATTTCAGGCTAAAATTGGATTTATTTTTAAATGTTTTATTCTAATCATAACCATTATATTTTAAATATTCCATTGCGATCATCCTTATTTTAAATTTTATTTGTTTGCCTATGATAATCATTTGATTTTACACAATTATATGATATCATGTATACCAATTTAATGCAAATCATTTGCACAGTTATATGTTTTCATGACGTCTTAATTGGCTGGGACTGTATAATACATTGACTGTATCTCTGCAGAGAGGTGAGACCTCCACCGACAAGTATCCTGGATATGACATTAAAACATCTGATGGCAAGGCTCCAGCCTTGGAAATGTGGGGAATGTGGAGTACTCTTTCATTGCCATAGCTCCCAGGTTCATTCTGACCTGAAGTGGTAGCACCTGATAGGGTCCTATGTACAAGTCAAATAGAACAAACTATGTGCAAACAAATGACTGATGTTAAATTGTAACTGTTATATAGCAATAATTAAAACCATTTAATTGTGTGCCAAAAAATGTTATCAATAAAATGAGTTTACAAATCACATATATTTGATATATATGTATAAAGAGGATCTGGCATAAGATAACCTAGAAGGGTTGATATGCCATAAAACCAAGCCAAACAAAAATATGATTTCATGTATTCCTATGCAGTATGAAATTTTCCAATGGATCAATTTAAACTATTATGGGATACACATTTTTTCTAGTCTTAAAATAAACAATAAAAACATACTTAAGAACATTCTAGAAATTTAGGATCGAAACCGCATTAGCATTTAAGTTACATTTTTATATTTTTCAACCAATCAGCTAAAACATAGAATAAGAACATTCTAGAAATATAGGATCGGAAATCAATTAACAGAAAATATTTAGGCTCTAAAATAAAATAGTAAAATACAAATCTGATTGGTCAATAAATGTCTACGCGCCAAAATTTTTGGACGATTCTTTGATCCACTATTACGGTATAAGTAACACACATGTCAGATAGCCATTCACTAAGCCTAAGCCACTAAGTCAGTAAAGCAGTAGCCGATACTCTGTCCGGCAAATTCTTTTTCTTCCACAGCCAAAGTTCATGACCTAGCTACAGATGGCCGCAAATCACGTTCAAAAGAAAAACCCGGCAAACTTTCTTTCATCAACGCAACACGCTGTCACCACAATCATAAAACACAATATGAACTTATTGTAAGTAAGAACTTCTTATTTACAGACTCTGTTAACATCTAAACATACACACACATGTAAACAAATTTATTTTCTTCTAACTTGCCAAACTTTTCCAAAAGGCCATTTACACATCATGTTTTTTATTTGTTTTCATATTCTGTAATATGTACATTAGATTTTGGGGGACTAAACACATCTACCAAATAACATGTCTCCCTACACTATAGATGGGAAACTAACAGGTTATAGTGAACCTGAAAGTAATAGTAACAAAGAAGTACTCTACATTCTCTTGGGCTCCAGAACTGGAGCCTCACCATCAGATGTAGTTTTGTGTCATATCCAGACCAAGACCTAAATAGGGCCTTGGTCTAAATCAATTTAACATACTCATAATTAGCAACAGTTTTCTATAAAAATAGCCAACAAGGTATTTCAAGAAATTATAATTAACTGATTGATTTTAATGGCATGTCAACACATCTAGGGTTATTTTATTCCAAGAGTTTAGGGAATCATATTCATTGTACATTTATATTTACATTTTTTGTGTAGTTGTTTCCTAACAGGTTTTTTTTGCATTCAGTTATATATCAAGTATTCCTATCTAATACAAATAATTTGCATACGGTTCTATGATTTCAAGTATTCTTGTCGATTACTAATTTATTCACTGTTATATGATTTTAAGTAATTATATTATTTAATTATAATCATTTATTTGCACTCAGCTCTATAGATTTCATGTTATCTTATCTAATACTAATAATACTGACACGAGACTTAAACCTTTCAAATAAGTCTGCTTAGGTGCTAGGTTCACATCTCAAAGAAAAATATGTTGGTACCAGGCATAATGTTCTACTACCACAAGATCATGAAAGAGAATTAAGATAGTTTTTCATGTTCCAGGATAAGTCATCATTGTTTTATTGCAACAACATTATTGGATTGATCAAATCAATGGGCTTAGATTATGATGTTACAGAATGGAGACTTTTCATTGACTCATCCAGCAGAAATCTCAAAGCAGTTCTTCTACATAATGGGAATAGTTTTTAATTTATCTATTATCTATAGTGGTCATTCAGTACAAATGAAAGAAACACACAACAGCATGGATCATTTGCTGTCTGCTGTTAACTACCAGGAGCACAACTGGTTGATCTGTGGTCCTAGGGTTCCAAGGTGGGTACACAAAGTGTCTTTGTTTTCTGTGTCTCTGGCATAGCTGGACTAATAACCAACATTATACCTGATCAGAGTGGTTCTTAATGTAACATACCCACACATGAATATATGAAACGTACATAGAATGTTCATAACATATATACATAACATAGAACATAGGAATCCCAAAACACAAAAACACTTACGACTTCTTAGTTCAGGTATGAAACTTTTTATTACCTTTGAGTTTAAATGTTCTTTGACATAAGGAGAGAGATACACATTCTTTCTATTCTGGCTTTTTCATCTGCCCCCCATCTCGTACGGCACCCGTAGCGCGCAAATTCGTCTCGCCTCAGCGAACCCCGAAAGTCAATCCTTCTCATGTCTAGTTCTCAACTCAACTAACTGACTTTTTCAAAATCCCCAAAATCCTCCGCACGCTTCCAGTGCGTGATGTCACCCACACTCTTTAGCCCCGTTTCCCATCTGGGCTATTGTGACATCTCTGAGTGACATGTCTGCATGCACGCACGTGAACACCTGCGTTAATGTTGCACCTAAGTAACCCATGTACTGAGCCGAAAGGTTCTCAGCCTAACTAAACCCAAAGGCATAAAACGAAATCCCTGGGCCATTATATTACATTAAGACAAGAGTTAAAACCTGGCTTGTATAATGTTCAGTCTCACCCTCTCAATGAACAGAACAAAATACTGCTTCCACCCTTACATATCAAGTTCGGAGTAATGAAGAATTTTGTGAAGGCAATAGACAGGGAAGGTAGCAGGTTTGATTTCTTCCAAGAGAAGTTCCCACAGATAAGCATGGAGAAACTCAAGGCTGGTATATTTGATGGCCCTCAAATAAGATATCTCATGAAGGACCCAATGTTTGATGAAGCACTGAGCAAAGCTGAACAGTCCACCTGGCAGTCACTAAAGTCAGTAGCTGCAAACTTCCTGGGAAACCACCTGAGTGCAGAATATGAGAAGTAAATAGAAGAGCTACTGAAGAGTTTCCGCCAACTCGAGGCATGAATGTCCATAACTGCACTTTCTACGGTCACACTTGGACTATTTTTCAAAGAACTCTGGAGATTTAAGTGAAGAGCTTTCACCAAGATATTCACATCATGGAAAAGTGCTACCAAGGCCAGTGGGATGTAAATTTTCTTGCTGACTACTGCTAATGCTTGAAACAGGATGCAGTGGCTGCCAAGCACAGGAGAAAGTCCATGAAAAGACCTTTCATCCATGAATGGCTTCTTTTGTATATTTTTAAGTTTACAATGTGAGCTTTCTGTGAATATATCAGCCCTAAATTTAGCAGTATTTGTTTAATTCAACAAGAAAATAAATTATAATACTGTTTGATACATTTCAAGTAAGAGCTTGTATCTTAAAAATCTGATCTGATTAGAAAAAATGAGTATGATTTTTAGATTCATCCTAAAAAAAAATGCCTTAAAATCAGTTATTGTATATTTGACCTTGAAAACATCACAGGCCAATATAATCATTTATTGGCACCCACTTATATGATTTTCTTTTTATCTTTTCCAATACCAATAATTTTCAAACAGATCTATTTGAATCTTAGATGGGACCTTAACAAGTATTACCACTCCAGGTCAGAGTGTACTTGGGAGTGATGGCAATGAAGGGGTGATTCCACACTCCCTAGAGATTTAGAACCATCAGCCACAGTTTAGCATTATACTCAGGACATCCCTTTTTTTGAAGGGGTCTTACCTCTTTTCAGGGGAGACAATATATTCTAAGCTCTGCAGACATGGTGGGCAATTATATGGTTTCTAGATAAATAATCATAGTTTCCAGTGTTATCACCCAGTTGCTTATGCTTTATATAATCAATTTTTGAATTAATGTTGTTGGTTGAGATTCAGTGCTCAGTAACTGATAGAGAATTTTACATAGCCCTCTGCTTAGGTTTAGTTGATTATTTCTAGACAAATAGATTTGATAGCTAATAAGATAGATAAATTCTATCATTAAACAGATTAGATGGCTGAAAAGTAAATTAGATGGCTAATTAGATTGATTAAATAGCTTTCTAGACATATCACTAACAAGACACAGAAATTATATAGCTAGACAGATTAGATAGCTAACAAGACAAATAAGTAAATTCGTTTACTAATTAAACAGCTTGCTAGACAAATAGATTAGATAGCTTGTAAACATATAGCTCACTTGATAGATAATTTAGATAGCTTTTGAACTGTTTTGAAAAGATATTTGCTTAAGTTCAGTTGTCATATAAACAATTCAACAATTTGTTGAATTATACCTTAGAGAAGCTATATAGAAAGAAATATAATCAAAGATTTACAAATTTATCCATTGAAATTGTAAAAAAAAATCATTATTAAAATTTCCCAGCAGAAATCAACAGTATGAACATTTTTTTTCATGCCTTTTTTTATCTCTAACTTTTTTCTGGTCACTGGAAAATGAAGACATAAAAGATAACTGCATTGTTGCATTTATATTTGTACTACAGGCAAAGGCCACCAGGGGATCATGGATATTAATCTCTCAACAATATCTATTAACAAAAAGATCCTTTATTATTACATCTGTGTTTTATTGCAGCAATAAAACATGGGATGGACAAATTTAGAGACAGGTTACTGTAACCTCAAAAATAAATCTTTGATTATTTCTTTTTCGACATAGTTTCACAGCTGGGAAATTTTAAGCTTGTGTTTATTTTTTATGATTAAACTGGTTATATGATTCAGTTTAGCTATCCAGAAGGACATAAACTAAGGGTCCATTTTATTATTATATTTACATTGTAAACTAAACTCCTCCCTAAAGCTTAAAGGTTGGGAAATTTCAGACACTAACTTACTGAAGACATGCTCTGTGGTCCCATTAGTACTTACAGAACATTTAATGAGCATATTAGTCACAGTCTTTCTATGATGAAAGAATGACAAATAAAAGTGAATTATAATCTGTTGTTGGTTGGTTTTATGGTTGGGTTTGGTTTTGGTTTCTTTGTTTTAATAGCATATCAACCTTTCTAGGTTATTTAATGCCTTAGCCACCCTTCTATAAAAACAGCAGTGGTGCTATTTAACCCATAGCTGGGAGGAAAAGGGGGTTCATATCTTTTCCAAGGGTATTTGTCCGAGAGTGGACATAATAACATGACTGGAGTTCAAACTCGCTTACTACAATTCTGCAGTCCAGCGCTTTAACCATTACACCCCGAGGAAACCCCCTGGTTTTATAGTATTTCAACCCTACTTAATGTCAAAGTCAGTCTTTTTTGCATGGATTGTATCATTTCAAATGATTAAAGATGATAATTATTTTAAAACAAGTACATCGTCAAGGAACTAATTCAAATATGAATAACTTGCACAGTTATATAGTTTAAAACATTCCTACCTAATACTAATAATTTATATCCAATTATATTTCAAGTATTCTTATCTAATACTAATAATTCATACCCAATTATATGGTTTCAAGTATTCCTACCTAATACTAATTGTTTATACCCAATTATATGGTTTCAAGTATTCTTATCTAATACTAATAATTCATACACAATTATATGGTTTCAAGTATTCTTATCCAATACTAATAATTCGTACACAATTATATGGTTTCATGTATTCTTATCTAATACTAATAATTCATACACAATTATATGGTTTCAAGTATTCTTATCTAATACTAACGATTTATACACAATAATATGGTTTCAAGTATTCCTACCTAATACTAATAACTTATAAACAATTATATGGTTTTAACAATTTCTGGCAATTTTGTGGTTTAAAGTAACTAATAATTTGTAAACAGTTATCACTGCAAGTAACTATTTATAATACAAATAACTCGTATAGTTTTATTATTTCAAGTTTTCCTATTAAATACTAATAATTTGCATACAATTCTATGGTGTCTAGTGGATAGAGTCTTCACCAATGGTCCTGGAGACCTGAGTTTAATCCCAGGTCACGTCATATCAAAGACTTTAAAAATGGTACTTGATACCTACTTGTTTAACACTCAGCAATATAAGGTCATGTCAAGGGTAAAGTGGAGCAATCCTGGGAAAGGAGTAGCACCCTCCCCTACACCTTGGTGTAGTAACTATTGAAAAGGGAGCCAACTTATATAGTTTCAAGTTACTAATACCAATAATTTGTATACAGTTATGTGGTTTCAAGTATTTTTGTCAAATACTAATAGTATTTATACAATTATATGATTTCAGGTAACTAATGATAATCATTTATAAACAATTAAAGCTTACTCCTTATAGAATAACCAAACATGGTGGGGTTGGTTGGCCGTCTATTGTCTGTCTGTCTAGTGAGGACCCCGTAGTTAAATCTTACACCTAGCTAAGTGGGCATTTCACAAGTCGAACAAGAAAAATAATAAATAAGAACAACAGAGGGAGGAAGGAAGAAAAGACAAAACACAGATTTAATACTGCAACACCGTGAGAAAGTGAAGTCTGTGACATCTTTGGCACTCTGCAGGAGTGTATATGTGGCTATTGCAAGAACTTTGTGAAAATCCTAAACAGCTACCAAAAATGCTGACTCACACTGGTCAAACATCTGATCTTTGACTACTGTGACTCCATGCTGTCTTCTCTGTCAACAGGGCCATACTGACTCCCCAAGACCCTTCTCTTCTGTGTCCCTTTCCTAACTACCTCACTCTTACACTACTGGTCTCTAAATGCCAGTGTTAGACTGACCAATGTCCTTGGTCCTTGCCACCTACTTGCAGTCTTAGACCCTCATGCAGGTTCACGTGGGTACAGCTCTTTGTCTATTTTTGACACCAAGACCTCCCATATGTAACCCACACAAAGAGATCCCTCAGACAATCCAACGCTGTCCAAAGATGCTGAAAATAAGAATCCCTCTGATTCTGATGGCCATCCACAACACATATATATATATATATATATTTACATGAATGTACATTAATGTGCAACAATATCTTGAAGTAGCTATTCTTAATACAAATAATTTATTGTTATATGTTATCAAGTATTCCTATCTAATACTAACAATTTTCAAACAGATCTATTTGACCTATAGATAGGAACCTAACAGATACTACCTCTCAGAGTGGACCTGGGAGTAATGGCAATGCATTGCAGATGCCACACTCCCCCAGAACTCCAAAAGTACAACCTCACCACTGGATACAGTTTAGTGTCCTAACTGGGACACCCTTTTTTAAGCAGGGGGTGGGTCTCACTCCTCTGAGAAGTGATATAATCAATGTTTTGTTGGTCCTATTGACAGAGCAATATATATATTGCACCTCTCCAGATTGCTCTGGGGAGGTGCAAGGCTGATGGTCCGCAGGCAGGTCTGTATCCAACGTACACGAAACGGGGGTCTAGGTATGCCTGATATGGAGAGCCACTGGCTTGCTGAAAGACTTGCGTACTTGGGCCGATCCTTGACGGGGGACGCAGTGTGAAGACTAAAGGCGAGTCGGACTTTTCCTCGCCTTAAGTCAGACCCAAAGGCTGAATGTCGACGTAGGCCTTTGGGCGAAGCACTGTTTGTCCGCGAGTGCCGAAAGGCCCTTCGTAACCTTCTTGGGTCCAGTGACCTTTCACGGCATCGGAAAGAACTGTATCGGGAGCTAGTGGTGGGTGCCGCTTCTGATCCTCTTAGCGAGCGGCGCGGCTGGACGGCGGAGGAGATCCGCTCTCACTGGAATTGGGCGCCAGGATCGAGCTTCTTGAACAACTCCAAGTTCTCGCTCACCTGGCGACTTGTTCAGAATGCGTTACCCCTTGCCGGTTTGAATTACAAGGCGGGCCTGGCAGACATGCCCGATTGCGCTCGTTGTGGCAGTGGATTGGAAGAAAAGGCTGAGCACGCCTTCTACTACTGCGAACGAGTTCGCCCATTTTGGGATCACGTCGGCGAGTGGACGGCTCGCATCGAACCTAAACAGCTTGTGCTGCTCGACGTTGGTTACGTCGTAGACAACGTTCTTCCTCCGTTTCAGGGTGAGAAGCGTATGGTGTTTCTCGCGATCCTAGCTAGAATGGTGATTTGGACGACGCGAAACAAGGGATTGTATGACGATGCAAACTTTTCTCATCGTGATCTGGTTTTGCATTTTAGGCATCAGCTTAGGGTCAAAATCAGATGCGATAGAAAACGCTTGGATCGCATAACATTCAGCAAAAGGTGGGTGAATGCAGCAAGCCTGGTCGTGAGAAAGGGGGCAACGTTGGAGTCATCCTTCCCTCCTCTGCGTCTACGGTACGGGTCCCTCAGGACTCCATCCCGGGTAAATAGGAATTTCCTCCCTTGAAACCTAGTTAGCAGTATGTTGTGAGACATTGTCCCCGTCATCTAGTCGTTAGTTTTCAAGATCTTCCCCATCCCCATTATTTTTCTACCTCAAACCCGTATCCCAGTCCGCTTTTGTTGAAGATCTTGAAAATTCATATGTATAAAAAATCATATTACCTGCTTGTATCAACCCATACCGCGCCTAACCCCTTTTCTTTTATCCTTGTAGATTAGGATCCCAGTCCAACCTAGGGTAGGTCCGGCTTGTTTTCGGTTCTTTCGCCCCGGAAAACAGTCGGCCGCCAATTTTATAGACGGGGGGATGGGAGGGCAACCAAACGGGGATTTTTTCCTTGTTTTTCGCTTGTATATATTTCGGGTTTTTTTTCTCCCATTCCCATCATATTCATTGTAAATAAATCATATATTGTAAAATAAAATCATACATCACTTTCGGGTTTTAAGTAGGACTTCTTCATAGAGCAAATGTGGTATTTTGGTGGTTGCTGCGCATATGACGATGGATGAATGGTTATATATTGTACTGCTGAATGGGTCGGCGAATGTGGCTAGCTAAGTTCCCTTAGAACATATAGAATAGCATGACCGCTCCTTTCCCATCCCCTTAAAACCGCAAGGCCTTGTGCCTACCATTTTTATATTAAATGGAAATAAACAGAATTGATCTTACTGAGAGGTCCTACGTCTTTTTCTTTCGAGTCGGACATCGGCTTTATTGCTTAAAGACAGCTATGTTTATTTTTCGAGTGGTATTTGAGTGTGCTTTGCGTGTTTTTTGAAAGGGATATTTTCTTGGTTATACCATTTTTGACTTATTTTTATTTTTTGACTGACGTTTTACTTTATCACTTTTTCGTGTGTGTGACTTGGTCATTTTTCTTGCGTGTGACTTTGTCGTTTTTTTATTCTTGTGTTTGACGCGGCGTTTTGACTTTTTTCGACTTTGTGTCTGACTTTGTCATTTATTTTTACTACATTTTGACTTTGTCATCTTGTCTTGCGTGTGTCTCTTGTTTTGACTTACGCTTGACTTTGTCATTTTGTTTGTCTAGATGGGGGTTGCTCCCCAATTTCCTACTTAGCCCTAGTAGCTAAACAACACTATTTCTAACAGACACAAGTAAATTCACAGCCAGTATACCCCCATACTTTTCTTTTTATAGTTAGAATTTTTTTCTTTTTTTTTACATCTAGTCCTAACTAGTCCTGTAAAAAGTTACGTTTACCCTCCTGGTTGCTTTCTTGCAACCATGGAGAGTTCGTCTCAACCTTCACACCTCTCACGTCCTTCTAGTCCATCTCACCCTGATGAACCATCTTCACCAAGAGCAGAGAAAACAGTAAAAGAAACACTCCCAAAGCAGTCGGAAGAACGAGGAGAGACCAACACACAAATGACCAGCTTTATTGGATCAAATTGACCATCACTACCCTCAGAGTCTGGAAGCCCAAATCAACCAGGGCAAGTAACAAAAGCCACAAGCCAGCATACGTCACCCTGGAAAATCTGACAGAAAGATCCGGAGGAATACAAGAAGGACCTGGTGGGCAAGTACGTCGATTATTTTAAAGGCAACGAAATTTTGCCCATCCTGGAAATCCTCCAAAAGTTAGAACCCAGGATCGTCTCGCTGGTCGTGACAGATTTAAAAACGAGGTGGCTGGTGGGCCTCAAAAAAGAGGTGTTCGAGGATTTGCTCTGGAAAGCAGGCGTCCATGCCAGTACTTATGCAGAAGAAGTTTCGCAACGTCTTGCTCCCCTCCAGTGAACAAGCTGCTAAGGTTGCCTGCAGCAACATTACAACGAAATATTTCTGACTGCAGCCGGAATACTTAGGGACCCGTAGGTTCAGGTCACACTCTGTGATATCCCGGCTTTCATTTCAGGAGAGGTGCTGGCCGCTTTCCTCAGTGCTTATGGACGCATTGAGGAAATAAATCTTCTGGAGCTGTCCCAAAAAGGATTAACCAAATGCTGCAGCTGCCACAGCCGTCCCAGTTATGACAACAATAACAGTCACCACAGCCACCATCAGCAGCGAAAGCGAAACCAAAGAAAAGGAGTCGGGTCAGGCCCAGCCGACCCCAAAAAAACGAGGAAGACTGGACTGAAGTGACCTGGAAAAAAAAGATTTCTCCAAAGAAAACTGAAGACAAGCCTGCAACTGCCTCTCCTGCCAAAAACGCAGAGCCAGTCTCACACCAGTGTTCATACCAGAATAGGTAACTGCACCCATACCCACTAACATCACTGAAGACCCGGTTCTCCCTGCTACCAAGGCCTCAAGCAGAAAAAAAGTCAAAGTGAAGGCAGTTCCTACTACCACAGAAGCGCCAGAAACACCTATGGAGACAGCAACTAATTTGAAGAGGAGGAGAAATAGCGGAGAAGGAGCCGCCAAGAAAATGTGTTCAGGGCCACCCTGCCCTGAGGATAACTTGGAAGGCCCCTCCAATGCCTTTTCCCCAAAACAACCTCTCCCTCAACAAGCCCCACTGCAGTTACCATTCCCAGCTCCTTTTCGATTACCTCCTCCACCACCTCTTCCTCCACCAATTCCTCCACCACCTCCCCCTCAATACCGTACTCCATAACATGCTCCCCCTGAACAACAATGTTCTCAACCTCCACAATTTCTACAACCCCCACAATCCCCACAACCTCCTCAACCTCCACAACAAATAGAACTTCATCCTGAACTGTTCCATCATCCTCCCCAGCCACAAAAAACCCGTCCCCACCAAATCTTGCATATGGCAAGATCTCAGTCCCACGAGAGACTTTCTCCAAAAAATTCCCTTAGGACTTTATCCCTCCCCTCTCAAAGTCCGTCCTCCTCTTCGGAACTGTCTCTGGAAGTGATTCCCGCAGAGATGGAACCAGCGGCAGCAGATTCTGCACCGAAGCTATCCCGGCGGCAAGCTAAGGCAGCCAACCAAGATAATCAAGACCTGACCAACGAGCAGTGCAGGAAGGCAATGGCTCTGTGTACAGTCGGGCTGGAATTAGTGGAAGATTATCAGCTCCGAAAGATACTGAAGCCACTGCTGGACATGGAGAAAGTGAATAAGAAAAGGATCTGCAACCCAGTTAACATCAGGAGTGCACCCATGGTGACCACCTTCGTCCGTTTAGTCAGTAAGCGTACGAAGGGCGTATGGAAGTTCTTGGACACGATCTGCCAAGCCGCCGTGGGCGTAAGGCTGGCGGAGTTGGAGCACTCCTCCTTAAGAAGAAGTTTGCCATTTTGTTCAGGGAGGGTTCCCATTTTGATTCACCCCTCTTTTTACAGGTCATTAAAGGTGTGATTCCTGCTGGATGTCGGTGGAGTGTCCAGGGATGGCCAAGTGAATACTGAACTCGGCACCGGCTCCTTGAGACAGGCTGTTGGCATCCTCAACCCCGAGGATTTCCGGCCCATCGTCGACACTGAATACGTAAGAGTGCCAGAATAGCTTTAAACGTTGCCAGTTTAAATGCAAGGTGACTGAGGGATGCAAGTAAGTGTGCGCACTTGCTTGCTGAACTCTCGAACCTATGATGGAAGTCGCTGCGGTGCAGGAGACTCACTTCACTTGCAAGGCGGACTGTTGGGTGCTAGAGAATGACTTTGTTGTTTATTCAGCATTCAGCAGCCACCTCAGCGCTGAGGTCTCTCTGCTAATTGATGCGATTGTTAATATTGTCTTTGCAGGTGATGAGGGCCAGCTGCTGGTGACTGATGTTGCCGTGAAAACCTTTGAATTTCGGATAGCTGCGGTTTATGTGCCCTGTTCCGCTACAGAGAGACATCCCTTCTTTCAGCGGTTGGGGTCATTCCTGGATGCCTTGAAACGGACAGTTCTAGTGGGTGATTGGAATGCGATCCTTGATCCCAAGATAGATAGGGCCAGTCGGGGTGCTAGTGGGTCGGGAATGTGTGAAAGCAGCCTGGTCAATTTTTTGGCAGAATTCGATCTGATTGACAGGTACCGTCTGGATCCCCCAGGGATGGAGATGTGGACATGGTTAGGAAGTTTGCCCTCTGGCCAGATCCAGTCTCATCTGGAGAGAGTGTTAGTCAGAAGAGCTGACAGTGACCTAGTTGCTTGTCCCACATTCCACTGGTTAGGGCGAACTGACCATAAACTCGTTAGGGTCAGTCTGCGGTTAGCAAATAGGCCTAGTTTGGCTAGCTACTGGAAGTTCAATACCTCCTTACTGGAGATATAGGACTTCCGGAAGCGGCTAGAAAACCTAATTCAGCGGGCGTTAGTGGGGGCGGTTATTGGGAATAAGTGGTTGGCATCCCTTAAATATAGGATTTTGCCATTAAATACAGCCAACAGCTTACTCTAGATAGGGCTAAGAAGATTAAATCCTTTGATGATAGACTTTCCCAAGCAGTGGAGGGGGGGACTCCATAGCAATAGATCTAGCTAAGGGGGGCCTTCAGCGTGAGGCTAGCAAGCGTTACAAGGGCTTTGTAGTTAGAAATAGGCTAAAAAGAGTTCCCAACAAAGCCGTGAAATGTAACGCATTATTGCGCAAGGAAGAATTGATAATGTTTCCGCATTGGCACATCGAATCCATTAACACCCCAGACGGGCATGTGCTGAGATCGAGTTGTGAGATACGTTCAGCTTTCGTGATTGCTTTGCCTGCTGTCCTGAGCTCCAGGTTCAGGAGTTCCGCAACTATTTAGCTGACTTCCCTCACCTTGAGGAGGCAGAAGCGGCTAGTTGCAAAGGTGTGGTTACGGAGTGCGAGGTCCGTAGTGCGTTGAAGCAGATCGGCCTTAACAAGTCACCTGGACTGGATGGTTTACCCTACGAAGTGTACTAGAGGATGTTGCACATGTTTGCCCCTATTCTGACGGATGTGTTCAACCATTGGTTTGCCCATCCCTGGTAGTATTACCAAGGATGTGATCACATTGCTGAAGAAAGAAGGCAGGCGTGTTCAGGAGGAGCTAGATGATTACAGGCCCATAATTCTGCTTAACACAGAGTTAAAGATTTTGGCCTGGGTCTTGGCGAACTGTCTGCAGCTTGTCATTAGTGATCTGATCGGCCCTGAGCAGAACTATGCTGTGAAGGGAAGATCGATCCATGATAACTTGCATTTGGTTCACCAGATCCTAGAGGGGATAAAAGATGACACTGAAGCTGCGCTGATCAATTTAGATCAGTCCAAGGCCTTCGATAGGGTGGACAATTGGTTCTTGGCAGCGGTTTTGGAGACCACCAGATTCGAACCAGAGTTCCACAAATGTATCGGCATGCTGTACCACAACCCGCAGGCGGTAGTGCAGGTGAATAAAAGACATTCGAGGGCTTTTGTGATTGAGCGGTCGGACCGGCAGGGCTGCCCCTTGTCTCCTCTTATCTATGTCCTCGCTTTGGAGCCCCTGCTCTGGAGGCTTAGGGATGGGAGGACTCGTCCGGCCCTGCACGGAATCACACTAACCGGTAGCGTCTGAGCAAAGATTTCAGCGTTCGCTGATGATATCACTGTCTTTGTGTCCTGCCGTCTGAACATAATTGCGGTGAAGAAGGCGGTCGAGAAGTACAAAAAGGTAGCAGGTCTCAAGGTCAATTTTGACAAGAATGAAGGTTTGCGGTTGTGTGCCTAGAGGGGGGACATCCCCCTTCCAGGGCCTTCCTGCTGGAGTGACGGACTCGTCCAAATCCTCGGGGAGTGGTTTGGTCCCGGCCTCCAGCTGGAGCAAAATTGGTTGGAAGTACGGGCTAAGGTAGAAGCGCGGGTAGCTGCCTGGCTTCGAAAGAGGTTGTCCTTAAAGGGCAGGGCGGAGGTGTGCATTTTCCCCCTAATCTTTTACCATTTGTCCGTACTCTCTATGCCTAGGGATCATCGGGTGGCGCTGCAACAATCCCTTTTCAAGCTCCTTTGGAAAGGTCGAAGCCCGTTGGTCTGTAGACGGGTCTGCTGTCAACGTCTTCGCGATGGGAGTCTGGGGATGCCAGATCTCGAGAGTCTCTGGCTCGCTGAGAGACTGGCTTACCAAGGCTGATCGTAAGTAATGGATGCGGTGTGGGGCCTGAAGGTGAGAGACGGCCTTCCTTGCCTAAGGTCGAATCCTGAGGCTGAAGGTCGTCATGGGCCAAGGGAAGAAGCACTGTTCACCCGAGAGTGCCGAAGGGCCATTCGAAATCTTCCTCAGTCCAGTGACCTCTCTCGGTCTCGGAAGGAACTGTATCGAAGGTTAGTGGCGGGCTCCACTTCAGATTCTCTGGTAAAATTGCTCGGCCTGTCGGTGAAGGGGATTCGCTCCTGGTGGAATTGGGTGCCAGGTTCAGGCTTCTTGAACAACTCCAAGTTCTTGCTCACCAGGCAGCTTGTTTGGAATGTGTTGGCCCTCAATGACTGGGATTACAGAGAATGCCTGGTAGACATGCCTGATTGCCCCGCTGCGGCAGTGGTCTAGAGGAAATAGCTTTGCACGCCTTCTACTACTGTGAGCGGGTTCGCTCGTTCTGGAGTCACGTCAAGGAGTGGATGGCTCGCATCAGCCCTAGAGAGCTTGTGCTGCTCAACTTTGGGTACGTTGTGGATAATGTTGACCCTCCGTTTCAGGGTGAGAAGCGTGTGATTCTAGCTGTAGCTAGAATGGTGATTTGGCAGACACAAAACAAGGGATTGTATGAGGGTGCAAACTTTTCTTATTGTGATCTGATCTTGTTCTTTAGGCATCAGCTTAAGGTCAAGATTAGATGCGATAGAAAAGGCTTGGACCGCACAACATTCAGCAAAAGGTGAGTGCATGCAGCAAGCCTGGTTGTATGCAAGGGAGCAACATTGAAGTCATCCTTCCCTTCTCTGCCTACGCATGGTGACAATGGTCCAGGTCTTTTGGGACCCCACCCCGGGTAAGTAGGATCTTTTTAGTACCACTCAGAAGTCTTTGACCTCCTAATTAGTTGATTGTGGTGTGTCATTGTCCCCTTCGTTTAGAGGTTAGGTTTATTCAAGATCCTCCCCATTCCCTAATCTTTTCTCTCTTTACCACTTGTTAATCCCTGTCCTTTTTGAGGATCTTGGTCTCATACATAACTTCATGGTTCATTCCTCTTTTCCTGGCCATATCCCTTCCTGTTTGTTTTTTTATCCCGATTAGTCTTTAGGTTCTTCCCCTATAGGGATAGTTCAGCTTGTTTTTGGTCATATTCAAATGCCAAAAAAACAGTCGACTTTCCATACCATAGAAGGGGGGATGGGAGGGAAACCAACCGGGGTTTATGTTTTTGTTTACTTTGGGGCTTTTTCTCCAATCCCTCATCATCTCTCACTCATTGTACATATGTCATTTCATTTTAATTGGGTTTTTAAGTAAGGTTTCCATAGAGCGAACAAGGTTTTTTGGTGATTCTGGTGTGTCTGGTGTGTGGATGAATTTATTGTACAGAATGATTGAATAAAATGACTGAGTGATTGTGGGTGATGAGTGCAGCTAGCTAGGGCTCCATAACTGATTTCACCCCCACCCTTCCCCAAAAAACTTTTTGGGTCTTGTGCCCACCGAGAAACATATATAATTGTATGTATTTTCAGAAATAAAAGAATTGATCTTACAGGGGGAAGTGCTGACCGTCTGAACTGTTGCAATCATAAGTTAACAAACAATATATATATATATATATATATATATATATATATATATATATATCACTGATAATATGTCTACTTGGATAAAAAATGCACAGATAACTTTGACATTCCTATGGGTTCTTATGACTCTGCATAAGTTGCTGACTTGATAGGTATTTACATATTAGATATTCTTGGTAGGATAATAAACCTCAAGCAAGTAGGTTTACATAGAGATGATGGCCTCATTTTCATCCCAGATAGTAATAGTCCAAGAACTTCAAAAATACATATGAAAATTATAAGAGCCTTCAAGTTACTAGGATTTAAAATAGAAATATCATCTAATCTTAAACTAGTTAATTTCTTTGATGTTATCTTTCATTTAACTAATAATACTTTTAAATCATTTAGCAAAGACAACTAAATACCTAGGTACATTAATGTAAATTCCAATCACCCCAGATCAATAATCAAACATATACTGAATGTGGTTAACATAAGGATTAATAAATTATCTTTCATAAATTACGTTGTAATTGTAGGAATAAAGATGATTGTTCCATAGGAGTAATGTGTAATTCTGAGAAAGTGGTCTACCAAGCAAATATTTTCCCGTGGAAAATAGTAAGGAGAAGAAGGTTTATATTAGAATCTCAGCTGAAAATTGGAAACAGAGGTTCTACAATCATAGACAATCGATTTCCAATCAGATAGTCCTATCAAGAAGGTTTTGGAGTTTGTGGGATAGTGGCCTAATTTTACAAATTAAGTGGAAATATCTTAAGAAATCTTCTCCTGGAAGCTTCAACAGTAGATGTAACCTTTGACTGGAGGAAAAAATAAGCATCTCTCAATATAAATTTACTAGCCAACTATTAAATAAACGAAATGAACTAATTTTTAAATACATCATAAAAATAGATTTAAACTCATATGATAAAGGTTAATAATAGAAAAATTGATATTTATATATAAAAATATTAGGATATTAAATAAAGACTAAATTTCAATCTTAAATAGAAATTAGTTAAAGCCCTAAAAATATTTTAAATAAAGATAAGTTTGATTTTAGAAATAGTATTTATTACCACGTTTTCCTTAAAAAAATAAATAAATAAATAAACGTATTTTTCCTAAACTAAAATTAGTTAACTTATTGAAAAGGGCGTTTGAGTTTTGTTAACATTTTTTTTTTTTTTTTTTAGATACATACGGATACGTGACAGCAGACAGACATTACATCCGGTTTTGACACCAACTTCAAGCCCATATCTTTTTGTCTCAGCCTCTTTCTTTCTTTATTCATTTTTTTTTTAATGAGTGAGAAAGAATGTTGAAAGAATGTTTTTTAATCTTTTTTTCTGTTCATTATATGATGGCTATCTGAAGGGTTTAGTTTCTCATATAGAGTAACAAGCTGAAATAAATTTATAATAGCCAAATAACAGTCTGTCTAGTTTTTCTTCAAATTATATATAAAAACACGATTTGACATTGAATAATTCACAAGGGTTGATATGTCATAAAACACACACAAAAAGAATATATTTAAAGGTATATTTGAAAAAGTTTGGGCACCTCTGGTGGTGTAACGGTTAGCAAGCTAGATTAGCAAACCTACACGAGTGAGTTTGAGTTTCATTGGGCGCCCCATTCATTCGGCCTTGTGCCACATCAAAGCAAAGAGCTTTGTAAATTTCTATATTTGAAAAAGTTTCAATGTAAATTGTAATATTCTATAAAGCTTAGAATTCTTTTAACTTCTGAGTGTACAAATATAAGTGTGTGTGTAAAATATATGTGTGAATTTATATATAATGTGAATGTGTGTGTGTGTAAATATATATGAAGTCTACAGAACAATAGAATTAACAAAGGTATACTTGAAAAAGTTTCAATGTGGGTTCTAATATGTTAAAAAGCTTAGAATTCCTTTAATTTCTAAGAGTGTGTGTGTATAATATACATATATATATATATATATATATATATATATATTACACACATACATACGCACACAGATACATATATATCACCATAGAAATTAAAGGAATTTTAAGCTTTTTAGTATATTACAACCCACATTGAAACTTTATGAGACTTTAGACTTCTCAATATATATATATATATATATTTCTTTAAGAAAAAGAAAAACCGGTCACATTAGGATTATAAATTTATTTCCATCCTGTTATGGGTATTGATATGAATCAATAACACCAAAAATAACAGGGAGGGTGTCTTCGTGGTGTAATGATTAAAGTGATGGACTACGGAATCGTAGTAAGCGAGTTCGTATTCTAGTCGCGCTATAACGTTCACTTTTGGGCAAATACCCTTGGGAAAGGTATGAACCCCCTTATCCTCCCAGCAATGGGTTAAATAGTACCACTACTGTTCTTCTAGGAGAATGGCTTTGGCATTAAATAACCTACAAAGGTTGATATGTCATTAAACAAAGAAACCAACCAACCAAAAATAACAGGACTTCTTC
Organism: Sepioteuthis lessoniana; assembly: GCA_963585895.1. Lineage (NCBI taxonomy): Eukaryota > Metazoa > Mollusca > Cephalopoda > Myopsida > Loliginidae > Sepioteuthis > Sepioteuthis lessoniana. Next base: position 30,782,866 of record OY757909.1, read on the forward strand.
AGATCTAATGGATAAAATAATTACAGTCAGAAAAGACATAGGAGGGAAGGGTGGGAGTGGGTAGAAGAGGGGTGAAGAGTAAGTCTAAAGACATAACATCATTGTAAGAGTGCGTATATATATATATATATATATATACCCTCTTACAATTGTGTTACAAAACCGGACTTTGGTCTAGCGGTTAGAGTGTTTGCCAATGGCCCGGGAGACCTGGGTTCAATCCCAGGTCGAGTCATACCAAAGACTCAAAATATGGTACTCGATGCCACCTTGCTTAACACTCAGCATTATAAGGTACAGATCAAGGGTAAAGTGGAGCAATCGAGGGAAAGGAGTAGCACCCTTCCCTAAACCTTGGTGTAGTAGCTATCGAAAAGGGAGCCTTCAGGTAACCCTCGACTATGGTTGCCAACTTTACAATTGTGTTGTGACAAGCAAAAAGAAACTTAATATTATATGTAGGTATTTTTGCTTTGCTAATCATATTTTCATATAATTCAGCATTTTGTTCTGTTTCATTAGTAATGTTTGAAAATTCCTCAAGGTAAATTTTTTTGAATTTTAAATTAAGAGGTTTTAAAGATTTTTAAATATTTTAGATTAATGTTTGCTCAGTTTTTTCTAATCATTTATAAATCATATTCAATGTTTACTCAGTTTTTTCTAATCCTTTAGAAATCATATTCAATATTTGCTCAGTTTTTTCTAATCCTTTAGAAATCATATTCAATTTTTGCTCAGTTTCTTCTAATCCTTTAGAAATCATATTCAATTTTTGTTCAGTTTTTTCTAATCCTTTAGAAATCATATTCAATTTTTGCTCAGTTTTTTCTAATCCTTTAGAAATCATATTCAATGTTTGCTCAGTTTTTTCTAATCATTTAGAAATCATATTCAATGTTTGCTCAGTTTTTTCTAATCCTTTAGAAATCATATTCAATTTTTGCTCAGTTTTTTCTAATCCTTTAGAAATCATATTCAATGTTTGCTCAGTTTTTTCTAATCATTTAGAAATCATATTCAATGTTTGCTCAGTTTTTTCTAATCCTTTAGAAATCAGATTCAATTTTTGCTCAGTTTTTTCTAATCCTTTAGAAATCATATTCAATTTTTGCTCAGTTTTTTCTAATCCTTTAGAAATCATATTCAATTTTTGCTCAGTTTTTTCTAATCCTTTAGAAATCATATTCAATTTTTGCTCAGTTTTTTCTAATCCTTTAGAAATCATATTCAATTTTTGCTCAGTTTTTTCTAATCCTTTAGAAATCATATTCAATGTTTGCTCAGTTTTTTCTAATCCTTTAGAAATCATATTCAATGTTTGCTCAGTTTTTTCTAATCCTTTAGAAATCATATTCAATTTTTGCTCAGTTTTTTCTAATCCTTCAGAAATCATATTCAATTTTTGCTCAGTTTTTTCTAATCCTTTAGAAATCGTATTCAATGTTTACTCAGTTTTTTCTAATCCTTTAGAAATCATATTCAATTTTTGCTCAGTTTTTTCTAATCCTTTAGAAATCATATTCAATTTTTGCTCAGTTTTTTCTAATCCTTTAGAAATCATATTCAATTTTTGCTCAGTTTTTTCTAATCCTTTAGAAATCGTATTCAATGTTTACTCAGTTTTTTCTAATCCTTTAGAAATCATATTCAATGTTTGCTCAGTTTTTTCTAATCCTTTAGAAATCATATTCAATGTTTGCTCAGTTTTTTCTTATCCTTTAGAAATCATATTCAATGTTTGCTCAGTTTTTTCTAATCCTTTAGAAATCATATTCAATGTTTGCTCAGTTTTTTCTAATCATTTAGAAATCAGATTCAATGTTTACTCAGTTTTTTCTTATCCTTTAGAAATCATATTCAATTTTTGCTCAGTTTTTTCTAATCCTTTAGAAATCATATTCAATGTTTGCTCAGTTTTTTCTAATCATTTAGAAATCAGATTCAATGTTTACTCAGTTTTTTCTTATCCTTTAGAAATTATATTCAATGTTTGCTCAGTTTTTTCTAATCCTTTAGAAATCATATTCAATGTTTGCTCAGTTTTTTCTAATCCTTTAGAAATCATATTCAATTTTTGCTCAGTTTTTTCTAATCCTTTAGAAATCATATTCAATGTTTGCTCAGTTTTTTCTAATCCTTTAGAAATCATATTCAATTTTTGCTCAGTTTTTTCTAATCCTTTAGAAATCATATTCAATGTTTGCTCAGTTTTTTCTAATCCTTTAGAAATCATATTCAATTTTTGCTCAGTTTTTTCTAATCCTTTAGAAATCATATTCAATGTTTGCTCAGTTTTTTCTAATCCTTTAGAAATCATATTCAATTTTTGCTCAGTTTTTTCTAATCCTTTAGAAATCATATTCAATGTTTGCTCAGTTTTTTCTAATCCTTTAGAAATCATATTCAATTTTTGCTCAGTTTTTTCTAATCCTTTAGAAATCATATTCAATGTTTGCTCAGTTTTTTCTAATCCTTTAGAAATCATATTCAATTTTTGCTCAGTTTTTTCTAATCCTTTAGAAATCATATTCAATGTTTGCTCAGTTTTTTCTAATCCTTTAGAAATCATATTCAATTTTTGCTCAGTTTTTTCTAATCCTTTAGAAATCATATTCAATGTTTGCTCAGTTTTTTCTAATCCTTTAGAAATCATATTCAATTTTTGCTCAGTTTTTTCTAATCCTTTAGAAATCATATTCAATGTTTGCTCAGTTTTTTCTAATCATTTAGAAATCAGATTCAATGTTTACTCAGTTTTTTCTTATCCTTTAGAAATTATATTCAATGTTTGCTCAGTTTTTTCTAATCCTTTAGAAATCATATTCAATGTTTGCTCAGTTTTTTCTAATCCTTTAGAAATCATATTCAATGTTTGCTCAGTTTTTTCTAATCCTTTAGAAATCATATTCAATGTTTGCTCAGTTTTTTCTAATCATTTAGAAATCATATTCAATGTTTGCTCAGTTTTTTCTAATCCTTTAGAAATCATATTCAATGTTTGCTCAGTTTTTTCTAATCCTTTAGAAATCATATTCAATGTTTGCTCAGTTTTTTCTAATCCTTTAGAAATCATATTCAATGTTTGCTCAGTTTTTTCTAATCCTTTAGAAATCATATTCAATGTTTGCTCAGTTTTTTCTAATCCTTTAGAAATCATATTCAATGTTTGCTCAGTTTTTTCTAATCCTTTAGAAATCATATTCAATTTTTGCTCAGTTTTTTCTAATCCTTTAGAAATCATATTCAATGTTTGCTCAGTTTTTTCTAATCCTTTAGAAATCATATTCAATTTTTGCTCAGTTTTTTCTAATCCTTTAGAAATCATATTCAATGTTTGCTCAGTTTTTTCTAATCCTTTAGAAATCATATTCAATTTTTGCTCAGTTTTTTCTAATCCTTTAGAAATCATATTCAATGTTTGCTCAGTTTTTTCTAATCCTTTAGAAATCATATTCAATTTTTGCTCAGTTTTTTCTAATCCTTTAGAAATCATATTCAATGTTTGCTCAGTTTTTTCTAATCATTTAGAAATCATATTCAATGTTTGCTCAGTTTTTTCTAATCCTTTAGAAATCATATTCAATGTTTGCTCAGTTTTTTCTAATCCTTTAGAAATCATATTCAATGTTTGCTCAGTTTTTTCTAATCCTTTAGAAATCATATTCAATGTTTGCTCAGTTTTTTCTAATCATTTAGAAATCATATTCAATGTTTGCTCAGTTTTTTCTAATCCTTTAGAAATCATATTCAATGTTTGCTCAGTTTTTTCTAATCCTTTAGAAATCATATTCAATGTTTGCTCAGTTTTTTCTAATCCTTTAGAAATCATATTCAATGTTTGCTCAGTTTTTTCTAATCCTTTAGAAATCATATTCAATGTTTGCTCAGTTTTTTCTAATCCTTTAGAAATCATATTCAATGTTTGCTCAGTTTTTTCTAATCCTTTAGAAATCATATTCAATGTTTGCTCAGTTTTTTCTAATCCTTTAGAAATCATATTCAATGTTTGCTCAGTTTTTTCTAATCCTTTAGAAATCATATTCAATGTTTGCTCAGTTTTTTCTAATCCTTTAGAAATCATATTCAATGTTTGCTCAGTTTTTTCTAATCCTTTAGAAATCATATTCAATGTTTGCTCAGTTTTTTCTAATCCTTTAGAAATCATATTCAATGTTTGCTCAGTTTTTTCTAATCCTTTAGAAATCATATTCAATGTTTGCTCAGTTTTTTCTAATCATTTAGAAATCATATTCAATGTTTGCTCAGTTTTTTCTAATCCTTTAGAAATCATATTCAATGTTTGCTCAGTTTTTTCTAATCCTTTAGAAATCATATTCAATGTTTGCTCAGTTTTTTCTAATCCTTTAGAAATCATATTCAATGTTTGCTCAGTTTTTTCTAATCCTTTAGAAATCATATTCAATGTTTGCTCAGTTTTTTCTAATCCTTTAGAAATCATATTCAATGTTTGCTCAGTTTTTTCTAATCCTTTAGAAATCATATTCAATGTTTGCTCAGTTTTTTCTAATCCTTTAGAAATCATATTCAATGTTTGCTCAGTTTTTTCTAATCCTTTAGAAATCATATTCAATGTTTGCTCAGTTTTTTCTAATCCTTTAGAAATCATATTCAATGTTTGCTCAGTTTTTTCTAATCCTTTAGAAATCATATTCAATTTTTGCTCAGTTTTTTCTAATCCTTTAGAAATCATATTCAATGTTTGCTCAGTTTTTTCTAATCCTTTAGAAATCATATTCAATTTTTGCTCAGTTTTTTCTAATCCTTTAGAAATCATATTCAATGTTTGCTCAGTTTTTTCTAATCCTTTAGAAATCATATTCAATTTTTGCTCAGTTTTTTCTAATCCTTTAGAAATCATATTCAATGTTTGCTCAGTTTTTTCTAATCCTTTAGAAATCATATTCAATTTTTGCTCAGTTTTTTCTAATCCTTTAGAAATCATATTCAATGTTTGCTCAGTTTTTTCTAATCCTTTAGAAATCATATTCAATGTTTGCTCAGTTTTTTCTAATCCTTTAGAAATCATATTCAATGTTTGCTCAGTTTTTTCTAATCCTTTAGAAATCATATTCAATGTTTGCTCAGTTTTTTCTAATCCTTTAGAAATCATATTCAATTTTTGCTCAGTTTTTTCTAATCCTTTAGAAATCATATTCAATGTTTGCTCAGTTTTTTCTAATCATTTAGAAATCATATTCAATGTTTGCTCAGTTTTTTCTAATCCTTTAGAAATCATATTCAATGTTTGCTCAGTTTTTTCTAATCCTTTAGAAATCATATTCAATGTTTGCTCAGTTTTTTCTAATCCTTTAGAAATCATATTCAATTTTTGCTCAGTTTTTTCTAATCCTTTAGAAATCATATTCAATGTTTGCTCAGTTTTTTCTAATCCTTTAGAAATCATATTCAATTTTTGCTCAGTTTTTTCTAATCCTTTAGAAATCATATTCAATGTTTGCTCAGTTTTTTCTAATCCTTTAGAAATCATATTCAATTTTTGCTCAGTTTTTTCTAATCCTTTAGAAATCATATTCAATGTTTGCTCAGTTTTTTCTAATCCTTTAGAAATCATATTCAATGTTTGCTCAGTTTTTTCTAATCCTTTAGAAATCATATTCAATTTTTGCTCAGTTTTTTCTAATCCTTTAGAAATCATATTCAATGTTTGCTCAGTTTTTTCTAATCATTTAGAAATCATATTCAATGTTTGCTCAGTTTTTTCTAATCCTTTAGAAATCATATTCAATGTTTGCTCAGTTTTTTCTAATCCTTTAGAAATCATATTCAATTTTTGCTCAGTTTTTTCTAATCCTTTAGAAATCATATTCAATTTTTGCTCAGTTTTTTCTAATCCTTTAGAAATCATATTCAATTTTTGCTCAGTTTTTTCTAATCCTTTAGAAATCATATTCAATGTTTGCTCAGTTTTTTCTAATCCTTTAGAAATCATATTCAATGTTTGCTCAGTTTTTTCTAATCCTTTAGAAATCATATTCAATTTTTGCTCAGTTTTTTCTAATCCTTTAGAAATCATATTCAATGTTTGCTCAGTTTTTTCTAATCATTTAGAAATCATATTCAATGTTTGCTCAGTTTTTTCTAATCCTTTAGAAATCATATTCAATGTTTGCTCAGTTTTTTCTAATCCTTTAGAAATCATATTCAATGTTTGCTCAGTTTTTTCTAATCCTTTAGAAATCATATTCAATTTTTGCTCAGTTTTTTCTAATCCTTTAGAAATCATATTCAATGTTTGCTCAGTTTTTTCTAATCCTTTAGAAATCATATTCAATTTTTGCTCAGTTTTTTCTAATCCTTTAGAAATCATATTCAATGTTTGCTCAGTTTTTTCTAATCCTTTAGAAATCATATTCAATGTTTGCTCAGTTTTTTCTAATCCTTTAGAAATCATATTCAATTTTTGCTCAGTTTTTTCTAATCCTTTAGAAATCATATTCAATGTTTGCTCAGTTTTTTCTAATCCTTTAGAAATCATATTCAATGTTTGCTCAGTTTTTTCTAATCCTTTAGAAATCATATTCAATGTTTGCTCAGTTTTTTCTAATCCTTTAGAAATCATATTCAATGTTTGCTCAGTTTTTTCTAATCCTTTAGAAATCATATTCAATGTTTGCTCAGTTTTTTCTAATCCTTTAGAAATCATATTCAATGTTTGCTCAGTTTTTTCTAATCCTTTAGAAATCATATTCAATTTTTGCTCAGTTTTTTCTAATCCTTTAGAAATCATATTCAATGTTTGCTCAGTTTTTTCTAATCCTTTAGAAATCATATTCAATGTTTGCTCAGTTTTTTCTAATCCTTTAGAAATCATATTCAATTTTTGCTCAGTTTTTTCTAATCCTTTAGAAATCATATTCAATGTTTGCTCAGTTTTTTCTAATCCTTTAGAAATCATATTCAATGTTTGCTCAGTTTTTTCTAATCCTTTAGAAATCATATTCAATTTTTGCTCAGTTTTTTCTAATCCTTTAGAAATCATATTCAATGTTTGCTCAGTTTTTTCTAATCCTTTAGAAATCATATTCAATGTTTGCTCAGTTTTTTCTTATCCTTTAGAAATCATATTCAATGTTTGCTCAGTTTTTTCTTATCCTTTAGAAATTATATTCAATGTTTGCTCAGTTTTTTCTAATCATTTAGAAATCATATTCAATTTTTGCTCAGTTTTTTCTAATCCTTTAGAAATCATATTCAATGTTTGCTCAGTTTTTTCTAATCATTTAGAAATCATATTCAATGTTTGCTCAGTTTTTTCTAATCCTTTAGAAATCATATTCAATGTTTGCTCAGTTTTTTCTAATCCTTTAGAAATCATATTCAATGTTTGCTCAGTTTTTTCTAATCCTTTAGAAATCATATTCAATGTTTGCTCAGTTTTTTCTAATCCTTTAGAAATCATATTCAATGTTTGCTCAGTTTTTTCTAATCCTTTAGAAATCATATTCAATGTTTGCTCAGTTTTTTCTAATCATTTAGAAATCATATTCAATGTTTGCTCAGTTTTTTCTAATCCTTTAGAAATCATATTCAATTTTTGCTCAGTTTTTTCTAATCCTTTAGAAATCATATTCAATGTTTGCTCAGTTTTTTCTAATCCTTTAGAAATCATATTCAATTTTTGCTCAGTTTTTTCTAATCCTTTAGAAATCATATTCAATGTTTGCTCAGTTTTTTCTAATCATTTAGAAATCATATTCAATGTTTGCTCAGTTTTTTCTAATCCTTTAGAAATCATATTCAATGTTTGCTCAGTTTTTTCTAATCCTTTAGAAATCATATTCAATGTTTGCTCAGTTTTTTCTAATCCTTTAGAAATCATATTCAATGTTTGCTCAGTTTTTTCTAATCCTTTAGAAATCATATTCAATGTTTGCTCAGTTTTTTCTAATCCTTTAGAAATCATATTCAATGTTTGCTCAGTTTTTTCTAATCCTTTAGAAATCATATTCAATGTTTGCTCAGTTTTTTCTAATCCTTTAGAAATCATATTCAATGTTTGCTCAGTTTTTTCTAATCCTTTAGAAATCATATTCAATGTTTGCTCAGTTTTTTCTAATCCTTTAGAAATCATATTCAATTTTTGCTCAGTTTTTTCTAATCCTTTAGAAATCATATTCAATGTTTGCTCAGTTTTTTCTAATCCTTTAGAAATCATATTCAATGTTTGCTCAGTTTTTTCTAATCCTTTAGAAATCATATTCAATGTTTGCTCAGTTTTTTCTAATCCTTTAGAAATCATATTCAATGTTTGCTCAGTTTTTTCTAATCCTTTAGAAATCATATTCAATGTTTGCTCAGTTTTTTCTAATCCTTTAGAAATCATATTCAATGTTTGCTCAGTTTTTTCTAATCCTTTAGAAATCATATTCAATTTTTGCTCAGTTTTTTCTAATCCTTTAGAAATCATATTCAATGTTTGCTCAGTTTTTTCTAATCCTTTAGAAATCATATTCAATGTTTGCTCAGTTTTTTCTAATCCTTTAGAAATCATATTCAATTTTTGCTCAGTTTTTTCTAATCCTTTAGAAATCATATTCAATGTTTGCTCAGTTTTTTCTAATCCTTTAGAAATCATATTCAATGTTTGCTCAGTTTTTTCTAATCCTTTAGAAATCATATTCAATTTTTGCTCAGTTTTTTCTAATCCTTTAGAAATCATATTCAATGTTTGCTCAGTTTTTTCTAATCCTTTAGAAATCATATTCAATGTTTGCTCAGTTTTTTCTAATCCTTTAGAAATCATATTCAATTTTTGCTCAGTTTTTTCTAATCCTTTAGAAATCATATTCAATGTTTGCTCAGTTTTTTCTAATCATTTAGAAATCAGATTCAATGTTTGCTCAGTTTTTTCTAATCCTTTGGAAATCATATTCAATGTTTGCTCAGTTTTTTCTAATCCTTTAGAAATCATATTCAATGTTTGCTCAGTTTTTTCTAATCATTTAGAAATCATATTCAATGTTTGCTCAGTTTTTTCTAATCCTTTAGAAATCATATTCAATGTTTGCTCAGTTTTTTCTAATCCTTTAGAAATCATATTCAATTTTTGCTCAGTTTTTTCTAATCATTTAGAAATCATATTCAATGTTTGCTCAGTTTTTTCTAATCCTTTAGAAATCATATTCAATTTTTGCTCAGTTTTTTCTAATCCTTTAGAAATCATATTCAATGTTTGCTCAGTTTTTTCTAATCATTTAGAAATCATATTCAATGTTTGCTCAGTTTTTTCTAATCCTTTAGAAATCATATTCAATGTTTGCTCAGTTTTTTCTAATCCTTTAGAAATCATATTCAATGTTTGCTCAGTTTTTTCTAATCCTTTAGAAATCATATTCAATGTTTGCTCAGTTTTTTCTAATCCTTTAGAAATCATATTCAATGTTTGCTCAGTTTTTTCTAATCCTTTAGAAATCATATTCAATGTTTGCTCAGTTTTTTCTAATCCTTTAGAAATCATATTCAATGTTTGCTCAGTTTTTTCTAATCATTTAGAAATCATATTCAATGTTTGCTCAGTTTTTTCTAATCCTTTAGAAATCATATTCAATGTTTGCTCAGTTTTTTCTAATCCTTTAGAAATCATATTCAATGTTTGCTCAGTTTTTTCTAATCCTTTAGAAATCATATTCAATTTTTGCTCAGTTTTTTCTAATCCTTTAGAAATCATATTCAATGTTTGCTCAGTTTTTTCTAATCATTTACAAATCAGATTCAATGTTTACTCAGTTTTTTCTTATCCTTTAGAAATTATATTCAATGTTTGCTCAGTTTTTTCTAATCCTTTAGAAATCATATTCAATGTTTGCTCAGTTTTTTCTAATCCTTTAGAAATCATATTCAATGTTTGCTCAGTTTTTTCTAATCCTTTAGAAATCATATTCAATGTTTGCTCAGTTTTTTCTAATCCTTTAGAAATCATATTCAATGTTTGCTCAGTTTTTTCTAATCATTTAGAAATCATATTCAATGTTTGCTCAGTTTTTTCTAATCCTTTAGAAATCATATTCAATGTTTGCTCAGTTTTTTCTAATCCTTTAGAAATCATATTCAATGTTTGCTCAGTTTTTTCTAATCCTTTAGAAATCATATTCAATTTTTGCTCAGTTTTTTCTAATCCTTTAGAAATCATATTCAATGTTTGCTCAGTTTTTTCTAATCATTTAGAAATCAGATTCAATGTTTACTCAGTTTTTTCTTATCCTTTAGAAATTATATTCAATGTTTGCTCAGTTTTTTCTAATCCTTTAGAAATCATATTCAATGTTTGCTCAGTTTTTTCTAATCCTTTAGAAATCATATTCAATGTTTGCTCAGTTTTTTCTAATCCTTTAGAAATCATATTCAATGTTTGCTCAGTTTTTTCTAATCCTTTAGAAATCATATTCAATGTTTGCTCAGTTTTTTCTAATCCTTTAGAAATCATATTCAATGTTTGCTCAGTTTTTTCTAATCCTTTAGAAATCATATTCAATGTTTGCTCAGTTTTTTCTAATCCTTTAGAAATCATATTCAATGTTTGCTCAGTTTTTTCTAATCCTTTAGAAATCATATTCAATTTTTGCTCAGTTTTTTCTAATCCTTTAGAAATCATATTCAATGTTTGCTCAGTTTTTTCTAATCATTTAGAAATCAGATTCAATGTTTACTCAGTTTTTTCTTATCCTTTAGAAATTATATTCAATGTTTGCTCAGTTTTTTCTAATCCTTTAGAAATCATATTCAATGTTTGCTCAGTTTTTTCTAATCCTTTAGAAATCATATTCAATGTTTGCTCAGTTTTTTCTAATCCTTTAGAAATCATATTCAATGTTTGCTCAGTTTTTTCTAATCCTTTAGAAATCATATTCAATGTTTGCTCAGTTTTTTCTAATCCTTTAGAAATCATATTCAATGTTTGCTCAGTTTTTTCTAATCCTTTAGAAATCATATTCAATGTTTGCTCAGTTTTTTCTAATCCTTTAGAAATCATATTCAATGTTTGCTCAGTTTTTTCTAATCCTTTAGAAATCATATTCAATTTTTGCTCAGTTTTTTCTAATCCTTTAGAAATCATATTCAATGTTTGCTCAGTTTTTTCTAATCATTTAGAAATCAGATTCAATGTTTACTCAGTTTTTTCTTATCCTTTAGAAATTATATTCAATGTTTGCTCAGTTTTTTCTAATCCTTTAGAAATCATATTCAATGTTTGCTCAGTTTTTTCTAATCCTTTAGAAATCATATTCAATGTTTGCTCAGTTTTTTCTAATCCTTTAGAAATCATATTCAATGTTTGCTCAGTTTTTTCTAATCCTTTAGAAATCATATTCAATGTTTGCTCAGTTTTTTCTAATCCTTTAGAAATCATATTCAATGTTTGCTCAGTTTTTTCTAATCATTTAGAAATCAGATTCAATGTTTACTCAGTTTTTTCTTATCCTTTAGAAATTATATTCAATGTTTGCTCAGTTTTTTCTAATCCTTTAGAAATCATATTCAATGTTTGCTCAGTTTTTTCTAATCATTTAGAAATCATATTCAATGTTTGCTCAGTTTTTTCTAATCCTTTAGAAATCATATTCAATGTTTGCTCAGTTTTTTCTAATCCTTTAGAAATCATATTCAATGTTTGCTCAGTTTTTTCTAATCCTTTAGAAATCATATTCAATGTTTGCTCAGTTTTTTCTAATCATTTAGAAATCAGATTCAATGTTTACTCAGTTTTTTCTTATCCTTTAGAAATTATATTCAATGTTTGCTCAGTTTTTTCTAATCCTTTAGAAATCATATTCAATGTTTGCTCAGTTTTTTCTAATCCTTTAGAAATCATATTCAATGTTTGCTCAGTTTTTTCTAATCCTTTAGAAATCATATTCAATGTTTGCTCAGTTTTTTCTAATCATTTAGAAATCATATTCAATGTTTGCTCAGTTTTTTCTAATCCTTTAGAAATCATATTCAATGTTTGCTCAGTTTTTTCTAATCCTTTAGAAATCATATTCAATGTTTGCTCAGTTTTTTCTAATCCTTTAGAAATCATATTCAATGTTTGCTCAGTTTTTTCTAATCCTTTAGAAATCATATTCAATGTTTGCTCAGTTTTTTCTAATCCTTTAGAAATCATATTCAATGTTTGCTCAGTTTTTTCTAATCCTTTAGAAATCATATTCAATGTTTGCTCAGTTTTTTCTAATCATTTAGAAATCATATTCAATGTTTGCTCAGTTTTTTCTAATCCTTTAGAAATCATATTCAATGTTTGCTCAGTTTTTTCTAATCCTTTAGAAATCATATTCAATGTTTGCTCAGTTTTTTCTAATCCTTTAGAAATCATATTCAATGTTTGCTCAGTTTTTTCTAATCCTTTAGAAATCATATTCAATGTTTGCTCAGTTTTTTCTAATCCTTTAGAAATCATATTCAATGTTTGCTCAGTTTTTTCTAATCCTTTAGAAATCATATTCAATTTTTGCTCAGTTTTTTCTAATCCTTTAGAAATCATATTCAATGTTTACTCAGTTTTTTCTAATCATTTAGAAATCAGATTCAATGTTTACTCAGTTTTTTCTTATCCTTTAGAAATTATATTCAATGTTTGCTCAGTTTTTTCTAATCATTTAGAAATCAGATTCAATGTTTACTCAGTTTTTTCTTATCCTTTAGAAATTATATTCAATGTTTGCTCAGTTTTTTCTAATCCTTTAGAAATCATATTCAATGTTTGCTCAGTTTTTTCTAATCATTTAGAAATCATATTCAATGTTTGCTCAGTTTTTTCTAATCCTTTAGAAATCATATTCAATGTTTGCTCAGTTTTTTCTAATCCTTTAGAAATCATATTCAATGTTTGCTCAGTTTTTTCTAATCCTTTAGAAATCATATTCAATTTTTGCTCAGTTTTTTCTAATCCTTTAGAAATCATATTCAATGTTTACTCAGTTTTTTCTAATCATTTAGAAATCAGATTCAATGTTTACTCAGTTTTTTCTTATCCTTTAGAAATTATATTCAATGTTTGCTCAGTTTTTTCTAATCATTTAGAAATCAGATTCAATGTTTACTCAGTTTTTTCTTATCCTTTAGAAATTATATTCAATGTTTGCTCAGTTTTTTCTAATCCTTTAGAAATCATATTCAATGTTTGCTCAGTTTTTTCTAATCCTTTAGAAATCATATTCAATGTTTGCTCAGTTTTTTCTAATCCTTTAGAAATCATATTCAATGTTTGCTCAGTTTTTTCTAATCCTTTAGAAATCATATTCAATGTTTGCTCAGTTTTTTCTAATCCTTTAGAAATCATATTCAATGTTTGCTCAGTTTTTTCTAATCCTTTAGAAATCATATTCAATTTTTGCTCAGTTTTTTCTAATCCTTTAGAAATCATATTCAATGTTTACTCAGTTTTTTCTAATCATTTAGAAATCAGATTCAATGTTTACTCAGTTTTTTCTTATCCTTTAGAAATTATATTCAATGTTTGCTCAGTTTTTTCTAATCATTTAGAAATCAGATTCAATGTTTACTCAGTTTTTTCTTATCCTTTAGAAATTATATTCAATGTTTGCTCAGTTTTTTCTAATCCTTTAGAAATCATATTCAATGTTTGCTCAGTTTTTTCTAATCCTTTAGAAATCATATTCAATGTTTGCTCAGTTTTTTCTAATCCTTTAGAAATCATATTCAATGTTTGCTCAGTTTTTTCTAATCCTTTAGAAATCATATTCAATGTTTGCTCAGTTTTTTCTAATCATTTAGAAATCAGATTCAATGTTTACTCAGTTTTTTCTTATCCTTTAGAAATTATATTCAATGTTTGCTCAGTTTTTTCTAATCCTTTAGAAATCATATTCAATGTTTGCTCAGTTTTTTCTAATCCTTTAGAAATCATATTCAATGTTTGCTCAGTTTTTTCTAATCCTTTAGAAATCATATTCAATGTTTGCTCAGTTTTTTCTAATCCTTTAGAAATCATATTCAATGTTTGCTCAGTTTTTTCTAATCATTTAGAAATCAGATTCAATGTTTACTCAGTTTTTTCTTATCCTTTAGAAATTATATTCAATGTTTGCTCAGTTTTTTCTAATCCTTTAGAAATCATATTCAATGTTTGCTCAGTTTTTTCTAATCCTTTAGAAATCATATTCAATGTTTGCTCAGTTTTTTCTAATCCTTTAGAAATCATATTCAATGTTTGCTCAGTTTTTTCTAATCCTTTAGAAATCATATTCAATGTTTGCTCAGTTTTTTCTAATCATTTAGAAATCAGATTCAATGTTTACTCAGTTTTTTCTTATCCTTTAGAAATTATATTCAATGTTTGCTCAGTTTTTTCTAATCCTTTAGAAATCATATTCAATGTTTGCTCAGTTTTTTCTAATCCTTTAGAAATCATATTCAATGTTTGCTCAGTTTTTTCTAATCCTTTAGAAATCATATTCAATGTTTGCTCAGTTTTTTCTTATCCTTTAGAAATCATATTCAATGTTTGCTCAGTTTTTTCTAATCATTTAGAAATCATATTCAACCTTCACATTGTGTATTATTGTTATGACAAGGTAGCTGCCTTATATTTATTATTTTTACAAAAATATAAGATTTTCTTGATGATAGTTGTCTAAATTCTTCTAAGGAGACAATCATCTGGAGGTTGCAGGTTCAATCCTGACTGCAGTCGAGTAACAATACCGGAATACTTAACCATATTTACCAACCCCTCCGCTCGGGCAGGATATGACACAAGGTCAATTTTTAAGCGGAGTTAAACAGGTTTGAATTCAGAGTTTTCCTCCCCCTCGACTAGTTGCCTCACCAAGGCTGAAGAACCTAGTCTGCCCTACTATTTACCCATAGCTGGAGGGAGAATTATTGGATTCATACCTTTTCCAAGGGTATTAGTACTATATGAAATGTGATCAGTCTCATTCAGGATTTGAACTCGTGTTGCTGTGTCCATTTCCCATGACGATAACCATTACACCATGGGCACCTCAAACAGGAATACTTAACACTTGCACCCGGTTTATGGCTTATGGAATCAGAACAGGCGACCCCTGTAGATTCAATAAAGGACGTAGTTCGAAGTTCTGTGAAGTTCCCAAGTTTGACAAACACCTGAAGAAGGCTGGAGGACCTATCGGCCGAAATGTTATGAAAATAACAATAAAGATGAAGACAATAGTCCGAAAACCCTTAATGATAAAAATTTCTTGATGATATTTAGTGATGCTGTTTTAAGAATAGTTGAAATTATGGAGATTACAGGATTCTTTTCATAGAAATTTGGTGGAACTCCAAGAAAATTTCAGCTCATTTATTGTTATGGAAGAGTTTATTTTTAGTGGGGTAAGAAGATTCCTTAATATATCCTTAGTATTAAACCTGGTCAATAAGTTTAAAACTGATACATTTTTTATTAGTATTTACCCAACCCCTCCACTATGGACTGGATGAGACACATTGACACAAGGTCAATTTTTAGGTGGAGTAAAGCTGGTTTGAATTTAGTTTTCCTCCTTGACTGGTTGCCTAATGAAGGCTAAAGGACCCAGTATGCTCTTCTATCAACCCAGAGCTGGAAGGAAAGCTGGAAGGAATCCATGTCTTTCTCATGGGCATTAACGCAAAGTGAAACACAAACTGTTTTGTCCAGGAGTTGAATTTTGGTCACCTATTCCATTTCCTATCACAATAACTGTCATATTAATTGCACCTCCAATTACAGTAAATCACACCTCCTGAAACTTATCTAATAAGTTCGCAGTGATAACAAAATTAATTATAAATATGATAGGATTGAGGCTGCTAATATTTATCCCCCAACTAATTCTTTAAACATATAGCCTTTGTGAAATAGGTCCAAAAATGTATTGCTTTAATGAAGGACACTTGGTAGGAAATTTCTAAAACAATTCCTGTAATACAAAAAACTTTGCTAGATGGTTTGGGTTGGTTTATTTTTATGGCATATCAACCATTGTAGGTTATTTAATGCCAAATCCTGTTTTTACATAGATTTTAAATATATAGGATTTGGTTTGGTTTAGTTTTATGGCATATCAACCATTGTAGGTTATTTAATGCCAAATCCTGTTTTTACATAGATTTTAAATATATAGGATTTGGTTTGGTTTAGTTTTATGGCATATCAACCATTGTAGGTTATTTAATGCCAAATCCTGTTTTTACATAGATATTAAATATATAGGATTTGGTTTGGTTTAGTTTTATGGCATATCAACCATTGTAGGTTATTTAATGCCAAATCCTGTTTTTACATAGATATTAAATATATAGGATTTGGTTTGGTTTAGTTTTATGGCATATCAACCATTGTAGGTTATTTAATGCCAAATCCTGTTTTTACATAGATTTTAAATATATAGGATTTGGTTTGGTTTAGTTTTATGGCATATCAACCATTGTAGGTTATTTAATGCCAAATCCTGTTTTTACATAGATATTAAATATATAGGATTTGGTTTGGTTTAGTTTTATGGCATATCAACCATTGTAGGTTATTTAATGCCAAATCCTGTTTTTAAATAGATATCAAATATATGATTTATAAACACATTTTGTTGATAAAAGGATCAAACAGTTCTTATTCAAACAATTTACTTTAGCATAAGTCAAACTTAAATAGTTCCAAGTATTGCTATGCATCACCAACAATTCAATGAAATATCAGTCATTTGTTTACACACAGTTAAATGTAAAAACAGTTCTATTTCAAACAATTCAATTTAGCATAAGCCATTTATTTTCACAGTTTAAATGTCAAAGATAGGACCCTATCAGATACTGCCACTCCGGGCCTGAGAAGATCTAGGTGCAATGGCAATGAAAGGGTACTCCACATTCCCGGAGCCTCACCATCAGATTGCTTAGTATCATATCCAGAACACTTGTTGGTGGGGGCAGTTAGTGTATTCTACAGTCTCAGCTGACTGGGCTTGTGTTAAATGGCACACACAAAGAGATGATAAAGGAAAACACCTGAACAGAATATATATATACACAATTATGCTTAAAATCTAATGCTAAAAGCAGTTTTAATTAATAAAATCTTTACAGTGCTCTATACATGAAAATGTAGAACAATTCCGCAACATATTTCAAGTAGGTGAGTTAGTATTCAGTACATCAGTTGAACACTAGATGTATTAAATCCTTGCTCACTTAAGGATTGACAATGTGACAGTTGTGAGTTCAAATCCTGTTCTAGTATTATCTTATTTTATCATTAGAATATATTGTGCATTTCATATATATATATATAATTAAACTTTAATACATATTGATATAACCCAGTGGATTTCAGAGACTGTCAGAAGGAGTTTAATACCCTGAAAAAAAAGAAGTTTATGTGGATTTTAGAAGATTAGGGAAAAAATGTGTTGAATGTATAATAGCTTTTGGACTGGCCATGTAGAAAAAATCATGTTGTTTATTTTATCGTGAAAGTTTTGTTATGAAACTGGTGTTATGAAATGTTGATCAAAGGAAGTGTTAACCTGGTAAATTATTTAGCGATGAAAAGAATTTGGATATCTCAAGATCATTGTTTTGAAAAAGAATTTAAGGTTCATTTGATGAAAAGAGGAAATCATGAAACAAAGTGTTGACATTTTGAAGTTAACTGTCCTGATCAAAGTGACTTTTCTAGCTAAATTTACCACTGGTGAGGAATTTACTGTGAGCTGATGGGCTTTTGAAGTAACATCTATACCAGCCTCAACCTTGCTATGAATATACATAAATTAAACCAAAAGAGAAACGGAATTAGAGGAGAAGAGATTGAAATTGAATGGAGGATTAGGCAGATGGCAACCGCTTCTCCAAGTTCTGAGCTTTATTTGTATTTGTATTTGTCGCTGCCTCCCACCAGACAGGACTTGACACAAGGTCAAAAGTCAGAATGCTGATTAAAGTGGGGATAAAGGGGAGAGGAAGGTCAGGAATGAGCCGAGACTTGAACCCTGCTGGTCTGTGCTGCTCATCAACCCACTAAGTGTAATGTGGGTCTCATGATGCAAGCAGTTTCACGAATCCAAATTTAGATCCGGTCACATATGCCGGGTTATAGCTTAAACTAGACAACAAGGTCTAGTGCTATACATAAGGGACAAAAGTTGCAGCTCACCCACCCGAAGATGGCCCAACCGAAGTTGGGGGCCTTTCGGCCTCGAATCTGCCATTGATTGATACTCCATTCGACACAAATGCCAGACGGCCCAGCAAAGGCCGGTGGGGGGGCAGACAGCCCAGAGTAGAGAAAGTGAGGAAGCCATCTGAATATGACATTGTGAAGAAAAACAAACATTACTGCTGTAAAGGTTGATTTGTACCAAACTGCCCGAGTAAAAAATAAAAATTAAGCTCATACCTGGCTGTTTTCAAAAGAATTGTATTATGTAAAAACTGTTGAATGACATTTTCTTTAATATACACTAAATACTATTATTGTTGCAAAGCTGTGTTGTTTTGTTTCCGGGCATAGATTTTTTCTTACTTAATTATGCAGTGACATTCGTCTATTGGCTAAGCGGTGACTCTGATTAGCGTTTGATTCATTGTCCAATTCATAAAAACACAATGTGGGTGGATAGCAAATTATTCTGCATTATCGCAGGAAATTTCCATTGAGAAACATTCAGTGGATTGAAGGCAAAGTTTCCCCATGTTTGGCAAGGCAAAGCCCTGTCTTGTTAGACCAACACTACAGATGAGACAGTTACTAAGAGATCCAGACTTCTAAGAAATATGTCACTGAAAATACTGTCATTTATTTTATAAAAACAGTAAAAGAAGCTGAGATATTTTGGCATGAGAGAACCAATAAACCACAAAAAATTTAAAAAGGTTAGATCCAAGTCAGATCATAATTGGAGTAAAGGGCAGATGGGAAGAAGGAAGAGATAGAAAATTCAGCTTAAAGAAAAATATCCTACTTTTACTGAACTCCAATCCAGAGAGAAAAAGAGTTTGAATTTGGCTACTTACCTGTGTATGTTACTAACTTGCAAGCCAAGTCAGCTGGGGCTATAGAATATACCAACTGTATCTCTGCAAAGCAGTAAACATCCCCACTCCCCATGAATGTCCTGTGTATGATATTAAACAATCTGATGGTGAGGTTCCAGTAATGCTGGAACTTTGGGGAATTCAGAGTACCCCTTCATTGCCATTACTCCCAGGTTCACTCGAGTCTAGAGTAGTAACACCTGATAATAAGGGTCCTATCTATGGATCAAATAGAACTGTTTGACATTTAAACTAAGTGCAAATAAATGACTTATGCTAAATTGAATTGTTTGAAATAGAACTATTTTTACATTTAACTGTGTGTAAACAAATGACAAATGGTTCGGATCATTGGCCTAATGAGTAGAGTGTTTGCCAATGGTCCAGGAGACCAGGGTTCAATCCAAGGTCGAGTCATACCAAAGACTCAAAAAATGGTACTTGATGCTGCCTTGCTTAACACTCAGCATTATGAGGTAAGGATCAAGGGTAAAGTGAAGCAATCCAGGGAATGAAGTAGCACCCTCCCCTACACCTCAGTGTAGTAGCTATTGAAAAGGGAGCCTTTGGGCCACCCTCAACAAAGGTTGCCAACTTTTTTATTAGTGATACATAGCAATAAATGAACGAGTAATGTTGAATTGAATATTTAGTATTAGACAGCAATAATTGAAACCATTTAAATGTGTTGAAGCAATAGCAATATTAGTGTCCAAACAAATTGGTTCAACTCATTTAAAAAAGAAATTACCAACAAACTAATCACTGATGGTAAATTGTTAATATTACATAGCAATACTTGAAACCAGTTAACTTTGAGCCAATAGAATGAGTTCAGGCTCATTTAAAAATGATAACAAAATGTGTTTAAAAATCATATATTTGATATATGTGTACAAACAGCATTAAATAACCTACAATGGTTGATATGCCTTAAGTTGGTGACCGTTGCTGAGGGCAACCAGAAGGTTCCTTTTTCAATAGCTACTACATCAAGGTGTAGGGGAGGGTGCTACTCCATTCCTTAGATAGCTTCAATCAACTCTTGATCCATACCTTATAATGCTGAGTGTTAAGCAGGCAGCATCAAGTACCATTTTTTGAGTCTTGAGTGTAGCTCGACCTAATCTAACCAAATTTAACCAGACCACTAACTAGCATTGGTTCTCTAAAGTCAAAGAGAGTTTACCTCACTACTATCTTGTTTATTTATCTATGTTTTAATGCGATGACTCTATGTTACAAATTGATAAAAAATCATTGATACCAGAATTATATGGAAAGCAAAGTGCTATTTAATGATAGTATTTTAGCAACTGTATTAGACCTTTCACCTCTATTAAACCTTTCACAGATCTAACTATTGTCAAATTCCTGAAGCAGCTGTACCATGTGTGACTCTAGTTGAATTCCTAGCACTATCCTATATGCAACTATATTTGAATTCTTAATTTCATGCCTTGTACAACTCTAGTTAAACTCCTAACATAATACAATCCTTAACTAGTGCTATGGTGTGTGCAACTATAGTCAAATTTCATATATTTCATTTGCTGGGTTGTATTTTCCACCTGCTGGATAATTTTGCAGAAAAATTTTCGCTATTTTTTTTAATGCTAAATTTGACAATTTTTACCATATTTTTCATTCAGCTTGCTGCCATGGAAACTTATACTAGTAAATTACATTAGGTTTTGAAGTAACATTTTCTAAAAGACAATTTTTTTTTGCTAGAAAATATGGCACTAAGAGTTGCTGAAAATTTGAAAATACGGCTGTAAAAGGGTGAATAAAATATCATGAGAAAAAGTGTTCTTTTATAGAGAGAATGAGGTTGGTAGGTTGGTTGGTTGTTTAGGTTTATGGCATATCAACATTTGTAGGTTATTTAACACCAAATCCATTTTTATGCAAATAGTTCTATTTAGCATGAGTACATAGTTTTAATTGTCAAAAACATTTCTATTTCAAGCTATTCAGTTTATTCAAATAGTTCTAATTTAGCTGAGTATAAGTAGAGGTTTTGTTTACTCACAGTTAAATGTCAGAACAGTTCTATATTAAACAAATCAGTTTAGTGTAAGTACAGTTTCAATGTCAAAAACAGTTCCATTTCAAACAATTCAGTTTAGCATAAGTACGCAGTTTAAATGTAAGTACAGTTTAATTGTCAAAGAAATTTCCACTTCAAGCCACTCAGCCCAGTCAAATAGTTCTATTTCAAACAATTCAGCCTAGCACAAGTATGCAGTTCTATTTAACCCATAGACAGGGCCCTACCAGGTGCAACCTCTCCGGGCCTGAGTGGACCTTGGAGCAATGGCAATGAAGGGGTGCTCCGCACTCCCCAAAGCTCCAGTATCACCGGAACCTCACCATCAGACTGTTCAGTGTCACATCCAGGACACTCATTGGGGGAGGAGTCTTACTCCTCTGTAGAGATGCAGTTGAAACATAGCCATACATGAACATGCGAAATGTACATAGAATGTTCATAACATATATACATAGAACATAGGAATCCCGAAACACGAAAAACACATAACAACTTCTTAGTTCAGGGATGAAACCTTTTATTACCTTTGAGTTGAAGGTTTCGACATAAGGAAGAGAGATGCACAATCTTTCTATGCTGGCTTTTCTATCTGCCCCCGATCTCGTGCGGCACCCGCCACAAGGCCACTGGCCTGGCTTCAGCGAGCAAGTGAAAGCCAACCGTCTTCTCCTGAGGCAGAACTCAACTAACTGACTTTTTCAAAATCCTCCGCACGCTTCCGGTGCGTGACGTCACCTGCACTCTCTAGCCTCATTTCCCATCTAGACTATTGTGACATCTCTGAGTGACACGTCCGCTTTGGCCTTGCATGTGAACACCTGCGTTAATGTTGCACCTAAGTAACCCATGCACTGAGCTGAAAGGTTCTTAGCCTAACTAAATCCAAAGGCATAAAACGAAATCCCTCGGCTATTATATTACTGTTATGGTGAGATATGTAATCACCACCGGAACGTTTTAAATAAGGGACCGTGTCACCGGTCACCAGATAGAAAAACACAGAGAGACACCCTGGACTGAACACGATAAATACTACACATTCTCTCTCTGTAAATCTTTTCAATAAACTTACTTTCTTTATTTAAACCTATAGTACATATTTCTTCCTTTTTTGCTTCACAGAATACTATCTCTTGATTATCCTTATATTATTGCCACCACAGGATATATCAATTACACAGTCGGTATATTCTACAGCCCCAGCAGACTGGGCAAGAGAGAATGAGACATGCTAGAAGCAATAATGAAAAATCATTGCAAATGTTGAAAATGACTATTTGTTTGTACTTCATGATCATTAACAATAATTATATTCATTTCTTATGATAAAAAACTCATTAGCAAAAAAGGGGATTAGATTAATTGCTGAGAAAAGATATTTGCTCAGGAATGCCAGTAAATGATAATGTGCTGATGGGAGTTTATTTGGACTGATGGGAGATAAATATCTTAGTTTTTAAGTATATTTTATGATAAATATTATCACCAAATTTAAATGAAATTTTACATTCTTTTTCATTTTACATTGCTTCAATCTAGGTAGTTACACCATTTCCTATAAATTCTTCATTGAGTACTCTAGAAATTCTGGCCATGTGCCAAATCTAATCAATTAGTTAATGAAAAAATTTTAAAATTTTATCATTTATATATATATATTTTATCATCTATATATATATATAAATGAGTACATCCCTACCAATTTTTTAATAGAAAATTAATCTTCTTTCAACCAAAAAAAATAAGGATTTTATCATTTCAAGCGGAATATTATATTGGGGTGAGTCAAAAGTTTTGCAATATTTTGGTAACATGAGACACAATTTAGCAGCTCCAGATGCTTTTGTCAAGGTTGTGAAAGTAACAAACTACATTAAACTGTAAGATTCTGAGTTTGTCTGATGCTCATTAGATTTGTTTTATGGCTTGGAACTCAATCTCAGAATCAATTCTTTTAGGCCTAGCTGTCTTTGCCCAATCATTTAGGTTCAAACAATCCAAGTGAGATTTCTTGAACCATCTTGTTTTTGTACTCTAATCAATTGTGCCTTTACATTTTGCACAACAAATGCTTTTGGTTGCTTCCATGGTGTTATGGCCCAGTTCAAACTCATAGATTTGTCTCTATGGCTTAGAGCACAACCTCAGAATCAATTCTTTTAGGCCTAGCTGACTTTGCCCAATCATTTAGGTTCAAACAATCCAAGTGAGATTTCTTGAACCATCTATTTACTGTACTCTGATCGACTGTGTCTTCACCTTCCGGACAAGAAATGTTTTTGGCTTCTTAAGCAACTTACCTAATAGCCTAATTCAAACTCATAAAGCATAAATTCCCAAATGAAACTATACAGCACATTCATCTGTGTGGCTTTCAAATTACACATAGAGTGAAGCAATGCACAACATGTCAGCACACCAACTACCACAATACTATCAACAACAGTAGGTACCTTTCATGGCTTGAACTGCTTTGTTCATATGATATATTCATTGCAAACTGGCACATACAAAGATATAGCAAAACTTTTTATTTCCTCTTGCAATTTACTAAGCTTTATTCCTAGATGTGGCACAAAGCTGAATAAATGAGACACTCGACGAGACTTGAACTCACTTATTAAGTTTTGATAGTCAAGTTTGCTAACTATTATACCACCCAAGGTGCCTCTTGTACAATCAAAAGGAATATTATTAGATACAGTATTGTCTATAAATAAGTACACCCCAATAATATTATATAAAAAGTTAATTTTCTTCTAAACAGTAATGCCAAAACGGGCACCTCTGGTGGTGTAACGGTTAGCAAGCTGGACTAGCAAACCTACACGAGTGAGTTCGAGTCTCATTGGGCGCCCCATTCATTCGGCCTTGTGCCACATCGAAGCAAAGAACTTTGTAAATTACTAAATTATAATGCCAAAATTTTATTATTTTCAGTGGAAGATTATACAATCAAAATATATTATTAGGTATTATTTAATGCCAAACTTAGTCAGCCTAAAACTGTAACAAAAAATAAAATAACATAAATATATAAAAATGGTTTATCTATTCTATACAGAAAATCGAGTAAGAAAGCATATATGTGTTTTTGTGTGTGTGTGTGTGTGTGTGTGTGTGTGCATATGTGTGTGTGTGCATATATGTTTGTGTGTGTGCATATATGTGTGTGTGTGCGTGCATATGTGTGTGTGCGCGTGCATATGTGTGTGTGTGTATATACATGTGTATGTTTGTATATGTATGTATAAAAAAGTTTATGTATACATGTATATATATATATATATATATATTCAGGATTGCCTATAAATATAAACACTTAGGAAGTGCCCGTGGTGTAATGGTTATCGTCGCAGGAATTGGACACGGTGACACGAGTTCAAATCCAGGACTGATTGCATTTCACATAGCACTAATACCTTTGGGAAAGGTATGAATCCAATTATTCTCCCTCCAGCTATGGGTAAATAGTAGGGCAGACTAGGTTCTTCAGCCTTGGTGAGGCAACTAGTCTAGGAGAAGGAAAACTCTGAATTCAAACCTGTTAAACTCCACTTAAAAATTGACCTTGTGTCATATCCTCCCCGAGCGGAGGGGTTGGGTAAATATGATAAATATAAACACTGCTAGCAATTTTTATATTTGTCTTCTAAATCAAATATACCAGGATTATTTCTAGAGAAATGTTATGTAATCAAAATGGATATTATTAGGTATAACTTATTACCAAACTTTATAATACTGAAACTTTAACCAGAAATAAAATTGTGTATATATATATATATATATATATACATATATATATGAAGTATACTAATTTTGGGACTGCTATCTGTTTCTATTTTTGGTTACAGAGTTTTAATGCTGTTATAGGAATTTATAGCATGTGTGGTATTTATGGAGACTACCACCAGCTTTTTTTCTTTAATGCATTTGGCTTTCTAAATGATAACCTAACACAGACTATTTCAGTAAAGAAAAGCAAAGTCCATTTAGACAAACATAACATATATTTATATTTACACACATATATAGTACACATAATTACAAAACATGACAAACTGTGCCAAACTATAAAAAGTTACAAAAGCTGTTCCACAGAACAAGCAGTGCTGATATCAGCGGTTAAAAACATTTTTTTCTGGTGTGGAGAAAAGGTTCACATGGGATAATTTGCATGCACATGCTGCTCAAAAAATGGAGATGAAAGAGAGGGGTCCTCTTCAGCTGGTGTCTGTACCAAAAAGTGATAGAACTCGCTTCTCGGTCATATGGCTGTCAGAAGCTCAACCCATAACTCCCAAAAAGGGAGACTATTATGTTTAGTCCCCCAACATTGTACATTTTGGTAATAATACCTAATAAAATCTGAAATTATAAAATCTGATAATAGGTTTTGTTTTCGAAGAAAATCAATTTTTTTTTTTAAATGCAAGGTTATACTTATTTATGGGTAAAACTCTTTATAATTCTCACTGTTCAGTGAATATGTAACAGTCCAAAAATAAATACACCCTTAATATTTTAGATTTCTCTTTTGGTTACAGATTTTTTGCTATTTTATTTTTTGTTACAAAGTTTCAATGCTGTAAAGTATGGTAATAAATAATGCCTCAGAAGATTGCGAGTTCGAGTCTCGTCGTGGTCAAAGCTTTTAAGTGATGTACTCCTATGGACCCTCTCATATGGCCAAGCAAAAGCAGGACGACCAGCCCGAACTTACATACAGCAGCTATGTGAGGACACGGGATGTAACTGAGAAGACCTGCCGGAGGCGATGAATGATAGGGAGAAGTGGCGAGAGATGGTCAGGGATATCCGTGCTGGCGGCACGACATGATGATGATGATGAATAGTGGGTAGAGTGTTTCCCAATGATCCGGGACACCTGGGTTCAATCCCAGGTCAAGTCATACCAAAGAATTTAAAAATGGTATTTGATACCTCCTTGTTTAACACTCAGCAATATAAGATAAGTATCAAGGGTAAAGTGGAGCAATCCAGGGAAAGAAGTAGCGCCCTCCCCTACACCTTGGTGTAGTAGCTATTGAAAAGGGAGCCTTCTGGTTACCAGTTTACTTTTTACTTATAATCTTCAACTAGAAATAATAAAATCCTGGTATCTTTTGTTTCAAAGAAAATTAACTTTTTATTAAAAAATTTTTATGACCAATCTGTATAGTATATATATATATATATTGCTAAAACTCTTCTTATATTTGTATAAAGTAAGCAATACACTCAACAATGAATGATAATTTTGTGAGGTCTTTCTTAATCATCTAAATGATCAATATAAAGGAAATAACTATGAAATGCAAATTAGAATCTTTCATTCCTTCCTAAATAGAAGCATCATTATCATCATGGACTGCTGTTACAGATTCACAAGGCGTGACTTATCAAGATAGAAGAGAATAAACAAATCTCATATTTTGCAAACTCATCATCACAGACAAATTTTCAAAAGGGTTGAACAAATTGCCAAGTGAAGAGATTTGCCAGTGGGAGATAATGTACCAATCGGAATTTTATTTGGGGTGGTGGGAGATATGTATCATAGGTTGTGACTATATTTTATGATAACTATTATCTATACTACAAGTGAAGTAATTAGTATATAATTTTACTAGATGATAAATAATACACAAAGTTCGGATTAAGAGTAAAAAAAGTAGAAAGGCAAAATAAAACTTTTAATGAAAATCTTAATTTTTTGATTTTGATAATACATTCTTTGTATTGAAATAATTTAAAATAAAAATGTTATACAATTTTATTTAAATATTGATAAAATCAGTAGTGATCAATTAAGTTTTCGCATTTTCTCACATTTTTTTGTCCCTGTACAAATACCAATGTTACAGTGTTTCCCAACCTTTTTTTCAAGACCCCAGGGTATAATGGCTAAAGTGCTGGACTGCAGCTTCCAAGTAAGCAAGTTTGAACTCCAGTCACCATGCTGTTATGTTCACTTTCAGACATACTATTGTTAGGAAAGGCATGAACTCTCTTTTTCCTGCCAGCTATAGATTGAATAGTATCACTGCTGTTCTTCTACAAGGATAGTTTTGGCATTAAATAACCCACAAAGGTTGATACAGCATTAAACACAGAAACCAAGAAATCAAACCCAACTTTTTTTTGTGAATACCCACTCAAATTTTTCATCACCCACAAATTATACTCTTACACAAAGCACCACCCCTTTGTAACTTCACTTCTGTGATGTGGTAAAAGAAACACAGTTTCTTCCAGGCAGCAGTTGTATCGATACTACTATATGGATGTACTACTTGGACATTAACTAAACAGCTGAAGAAAAAACTAGACGGCAATTACACAAGAATGTTGAGAGCAATATTGAACTAGTCCTGGCGTCAACACCCCACAAGACACCAACTATACGGCCACTTGCCTCCCATCACGAAAACTATACAAGTTAGACAAACCAGATATGCAGGACACTGCTGAAGAAGCAAGGACGAACTCATCAGTGATGTACTCCTATGGACCCCCGCATATTGCCGAGCAAAAGCAGGACGACCAGCTCAAACATACATACAGCAGCTATGTGAGGATACGGGATGTAACCCTGAAGACCTGCCAAAAGCGATGAATGATAGGGAGAAGTAGTGAGAGAGGGTCAGGGATATCCATGCTGGCGGCACGACTTGATGATGATGATGATGATATAATCATTTAGTTTAGTTTTATAGCATACCAACCATTGTAAGTTATTTAACACCAAATCCTTTTTATACATATATAATAAATATCATTTCTAAACACATTTTGTAAATAGTATCCTTAAACAAGCCTGAGCTCATTTTTTTTACCTTACAGTTAAATGGTTTCACTTATTTCTGTCGACTACAAACAATTCGATTTACTATTAATCATTTGTTGCACACAGTTTAATGCTTTCAAGTATTGCTGTGTATCACTAACTATTCAATTAAGCATCAGTCATTTGTTTACACACAGTTCAATGATCAAACAGTTCAATTTCAAACAATTCAGTTTAACATATCAACAAAGTTAAATAGTTTCAAGTATTGCTGTGTATCACTAACTATTCAATTAAGCATCAGTCATTTGTTTACACAGTTAAATATAAAAACAGTTCTATTCTAAGCAATTCAGTTTAGCATAAGTGCACAGTTTAAATGTCAAACAGTTCTATTTGACCTATAGATAGGACACTACCATTCTGAGCCAGAGTGAACCTGGGAGCAATGGCAATGAAGGGATACTCCTCATTCCCGAAGCTCCACCATCAGATTGTTTAGTCATCACCAGGACACTTGTTAGGGGACTCTTACCACTCTGCAAAAATGCAGTTGGTGTATTTTGCAGCCTCAGCCACTAGGACCAATATAATTTTTTCCAAAAACTGATTTTTGTATCAAATTACCCGATAAGTATTGACATACCATGAAACTAACCAGTCAACTCTCAATATCTTCTACTGACCCAAATGAGACTTGCATTGTTACATTATTCTTTCACCCCTCATCAAAAAAATATGAAAAGAAAAAGGAAAAGCCATTCCAAGTGCTGAAAATTGCTATGTTTGTGCCTTCTGATCATTAACAATGATTACATACATAGTTTTTTTTAGTTAATATCATAAATTTTATAAAGTCTTGTAGGAACTCTCCTGTGTGGGAAGACACATAAAAGTCAGGGATTACCTCCCCTGGGAGAGATGACACAGTTAACCTTTTTTTACCAGTCTCCTGAGCAGTGAAGACGTACATTTGTGGGCTCTTACCTGAACACCATGAAGCAGAAGATAAACCTCTATGAAGGGGGCTTCGTATCTTATGAACTGAGAACTGATAACTCAAGTGAGGAAGAAAAGTGAGTACGACCCATTGTATATATTTGTAGTAAGTAAAGTAAAGTTAGCAACCATAGTCGAGGGTGACCCAAAGGCTCCCTTTTCGATAGCTACTACACCAAGGTGTAGGGGAGGGCGCTACTCCATTCCCTGGATTGCTCCACTTTACCCTTGAACCGTACCTTATAATGCTGAGTGTTAAGCAAGGTGGTATCAAGTTCCATTTTTAAAGTCTTTGGTATGACTCGACCTGGGATTGAACCCAGGTCTCCCGGGCCATTGGCGAACACTCTAACCGCTGGGCCATGTAGTAACATGTATTAAATATGGTATATGTGTATTTTTGTTTCTTATTTTAAGATTTAATATTATTAATTTGTTGAAGCTGTCTGACAAAGACACATTCTAACATTTTTTTTTTTTTAAGTTGCTGTTTTTGGTATTAAAATCACTCTATACATTAGTATTGCTTTTTTTCTTTTGTTCTTTTTTTTTTCCAAATTTGTATCAATCAGGTATTCCATACCAAACCAATTTTCTAGTGTACTGAATCTGGTTTTCACTTGGTGCTGCACCACAGTTACCTTGTCATCCTCAGCTTTGTATATAGTTGAGTGTATGTATAGATGTCGTATTGTGTAGTGAAACCATCTGTGTCCACATAATAAGTTACTTTTGGTACAAGAGATCTCTATATCGGTTTGCAAAGAGATGCATTAGTGAGAAAATGAGAAGAGATGCAGTAAACATAAATTGTGTTGTCCAAATGTCACTATGAAAAACAAAAAAAGAGGAGAATAAGACTGAGAGAGATGGAGTCTACAGATAACAATCTAAAAGAAAGACTGTTTATTATATCTGAAAGACAAAGAAAATGATGTCTTTTTGTTTTCTATCAAAGTTATGAACTCTGACATTGCTTAGCAAATGTGGTGTTATTACTTATTGGAAATTTTGTTTTCCATTTTAAATTTAGTTTCCCTGGAAATGTTCTTTTACCCTAGGTAGTATTTAAAGTCTTAGAAAAATCTGATTTTGTTTTTTTAGGGCTGTCGTTTTCAATATTAAATCGACTATGTAAACTAACTTTGCTCTTTTCCTTTTTTCCAGAAATGAAAAATCTTGTTTCTATTCAGATTCGGTTTTTCTATTTGAAATCAAACAAGTTACTCTAATATTTTCAATATCAAAATCACTTTGCTCTTTTTTCTTTTTTGTATTCAGATTAAATTTTTTGGAATACAAATCAAACAAATTATCATAAACACAAACTACAAATGCATTAAGAAAAATGAGCTGTATGGTCAAAGCTTAGTCACTTGCACAATTCCCAGTGGATCACTTTCCCCATGCAGTTGTGTATGCTCTTGTATTCCTTCTAAGCTAGTTTACTGCATTGGCTTGTGTGGTTTACTATTTCCTCTCTCTTTCTCCCCATATAGCCTACACTTGCTTTTCTCTTGCATCTTGTCTAATTCTTGTTTTTATAGTAGGGTGGGTTAAAAGTTTTGCAGTATTTTGATATGTGTAAGTTTGCTGCATATATATCACATGGTACCTTGTGGGTAGAGTGTTCACCAATGATTCGGGAGACCGGGGTTCAATCCCACGTCAGATCATACCAAAGACTTTAAAAATGGTACTTGATACCTCTTTGCTTAACACTCAGCATTATAAGGTATGTATCAAGGGTAAAGTGGGTCAATCCTAGGAAAGGAGTAATGCCCTCCCCTACACCTCAGTGTAGTAGCTATCATAAAGGCAGCCTTCTGGTTGCCCTCGACTAAAGGGAGACAACTTTACTCACATCGCTTCAGTGTGTGTGTGTGAGTATGTGTGTGTGTATGTGTGTGTGTATGTGTGTATGTGATTTGAAAGTCATACAAATGAACATGTAACATAGTCTATTTTCGGAACTTATGCTTTACTAGTTCAAACACCATGGAAGTAACCAAAAACATTTGTTTTACAAAAGGTGAACGTGCAATTGATCGCAGTACAGTAACCAGATAGTTTAAATAATTTTGCTTGGGTTGCAAGAACCATGACAATCAGGTAGGCTTAACACAATGGATTCTGAGGCTGTACTCTGGTGAGTAGCACTCAGAGAGTATTAGCATCTGACAGTCCAGTCTGGTTTGTTACCTTCACAAACACAAAAGCACCTGGAGTTGCCGAATTGTGTTTCATGTTGCCAAAATATTGCAAAGCTTTTGACTCACTCCACTTATCATTTACAAGAAAACTCTTAAAGACATTTGCAATCATACAAAAAATATCAAATTTCATTTCTTATTGATAATGTTTTGCTCTTTTTTTTCCCAACAATGGTTGATTACTTTTAAAGAAATTGCAATACACAGATTGTGTCTCTGTCAGACATGTTCATTGTAACCCCAATCACTATCAGAGGTTATCAGTTCACATACCTCCATTTTACTTCAGAATTTTGGCAAAAAGGCTTCTTACTTAAGGTATGACCCTCACAAGTCAGAGTAGCTGATCCAACATACCTCACCAGCCACAGTCTGAGTTAACTCTGTTCTTATTGGTGGGACTGGACATGAAATATACAGTATGTCCATCTAACAATTTTTTTATTCAAAGTTGATTTTTTTCAAAACCAAAGATACCAGGATTTTATCATTTTCAATTGGACATTATATAATCAAAATAGATATCATTAGGCATTATTTATTACCAAACTCTACGGCATTGAAACCCTGTAATAAAAAATATGAATATGTAGTAGTTCAAAATGAATACACCTCTACATAAAATTCTTTTCATAAGTATATTTTCAAACCAAATTCAATTGTTTTTCTTTGATATACAGTGTCAGTGTTATAGTGTTTGGTAATAAATACTAACTAATGATATCCATTTTGGTTGTATGATTCCACAAGAAATAATGAAATCCTGATATTGTTGTTATAGAAAAATAAATTTTTATTAAAAAATTTTTTATTGAAAGTATTTGTTTATAATTTAGGAGCAATAATTTATTTACTATAGAATGTGTTAGCAAATGGTCCGGAAGACCTGGGTTCAACCCCAGGTCACATCATACCAAAGACTTTAAAAATGGTACTTGATACCTCCTTGATTAACACTCAGTAATACAAGGTACGTATCAAGGGTTAAGTGGAGCAATCCAGGGAAAGGAGTAGTGCCCTCCTCTACACCGCGGTGTAGTAACTATTGAAACGGGAGCCTTCTGATCATCCTCAACTACGGTCGCCAACTTTACTTTTTATATACAGTCAATATATGTAGCAGTTGACCAGTCAGCTGGAGCTGTAGAATATGCTGACAGCTTCTCTGCAGTGGGGTAAGACCGGCCCCTACCCAATGAATGTCTTGCATATGACACTAAACAATCTGATGTGAGGTTCCAGTAATGCTGGAGCTTTGGAGAATGCAGAATACTCCTTCATTCCTATCGCACCTAGGTCCACTCTGGCCCAGAGTGGTAGCACCTGATAGGGTCCTATTTATGGGCTGAAAAGAACTAAACTGTGCACTTATGCTAAACTGAATTGCTTGAAATTTAAACTGTGTATTTATGCTAAACTGAATTGTTAGAAATAGAACTGTTTTTGAAATTGAAACTGTACTTACGCTAAACTGAATTGTTTGAAAAAGAACTGGTTTGACATTTAACTGTGTATAAACAAAAACTATACTTATACTAAACTGAATTGTTTGGAATAGAACTGTTTATTAGTACAAAAATGGATTTGGCATTAAATAACCTACAAAGGTTGATATGCCATAAAACCCAAACAAACAAACAAAAATTAAATGTAGCAAATATACAGTTATTGTATGTAATTACACAGGGCCATTGGCCGAATGATTAGAGTGTTCACCAATGGTCTGGGATACTGGGGTTCAATCCCAGGTTGAGTCATACCAAAGACTCAGAAACTGGTACTTGATGCCACCTTACTTAATGCTCAACATTATAAGGTAAGGATCAAAAGTGGAGCAAACCAGGGAATGGAGTAGCATCCTCCCCTTCACCTTTGTGTAGTAGCTATTGAAAAGGGAGCCTTTGGGTCACCCTCGACTAAGGTCACCAACTTTATGGAGTAAAATATCTAAAGTTATTATATGTGATAAATTATGCACAGTTAATTATGAAAATGTAAAAACATGAAAACTACAAGATCTTCAGATGAGGATTTTATTCATAGTTTGAATTATGTGCCTACATTAAACATTTCAGTTTTTTAAACATAAAAATTTTACACCTTCATCAGGCTGTTTGAATATGTAATGTATCTTCTGAATTTTATTTAAATTAATTTCATATTTGTGAAATGAAATAAAAAATGAGAAAATTTCAAACATTCTATTTCAAATCTGTGTTATATAATTAGAGTTTGAAAATTTATTCTAAAATTGTAACATATTTGCTTAAACAGTTAATTATATGTATACAGTTATTATAAGCAGTAAATTATGTACAGTTAATTACTAAGCTTCTATTTCTTAATTACAGATGTATAATCAAGTGTAGTCCGCGTGCCCCCCAAAAGATTAGATGAATACTTTTAAAAGTATCTTTTTATTCGTCATAATTAAATCTAATCCAGGTTAAAAGTGTGGTCAAGGTAATCTGAAGCTGAACGTTTTTTTAGACCATATTTAACTAATGCAGGTATTGTGTAGTTTTGGAAAATGCTCTATTTATCAAAATGTTTCTCGTTCCTCAATGATACTGGCATTGTAAAAAAAAAAAGGTCGAAAAATGTTTGGCTTCAGGTTATCCTTACCACACTTTTAACCTGGACTAATGATATTGTGTGATTTATTTTTTTGTTGGAATCTTCTATTAAAATTGAAAACCTGCTTAGTAGATAATAAGCTTTTAAAAAATTCAGAGAATTATTTTTTTATATTTTTGCTGTAAGCAAGTAGGAAACAATATGTTTCCTTTTTCTTGTATCCTGGGTATAACACTAAATTGAATCTCGTGATAAAGCTCAGGTTCTGGATTTCTAGAAAGTGGGACTTCTTTATTATCTTTATTCTCTGGTCCAAAGTGATTGTGTCTTTTAGAGTCTCATCTATGGGTCAAATAGATCTGTTCAAGCTAATGTTTAAAAGGATTTTGCAATATATTAATATATTGAGACTGCAACTAAATATAACATGTTTGTTATTCCTTGAACTGGATCAGTGCACTTCCAAATATATGAGTTATGCCCCTTTAGTAGTTGGATATTTTGAGAATGCAGTTGATCAGCATAGATGGCATTGTTGGAATATTTGCATAGCTGTGGTTCTGCTGGACCATGAGCCAATCCTAACTGACCTGTAGTGAAGACCACAGTTATCTAAGATTCATACTGGATTGTCTGTTTCAGTTGAAGATTTAATGTTGAATCCACAACCTAGCATGAGAAATTTTTGAGCCAGCCCAGTTGGCTGGGACTGTAGAATATGCTGGCAGCATCTCAGCAGAGGAGTAAGAACCCCCCCCCCGCCACCAACAAGTGTCCTGGATATGACACTAAATAATCTGATGGTGAGGTTCCAGTCCTGGAGCTTTGAGTAATGTGATGTACCTCTTCATTGCTATTGCTCTCAGGTCTACTTTGACCCAGAATAGTTGTCCCTGATAGGTTTCCATCTGTCAGTCAAATAGAACTGTTTGACATTTAAACTGTGTGCAAACAAATGACTAATGTTAAATTGAATTGTTAGATATAGAAATGCTTGACTATTGATTGTGTGTAAACAATTGAATTGTTGATGATACATAGCAATAATTGAAACCATTTAACTGTGTGCAAATGATTGAGTAATGTTTAATAGAATTATTAGTATTAAATAGCAATACTTGAAACTCTTTAACTGTGTGCCTAAATGGAATTATTGGTATTACATAGCAAAACTTGGAACCATTTGACTCTGTGCAAATGAATGAATAGTGTTGAATATAATAATTAGTGTTAAATAGCAATACTTGTAACCACTTCACTGTCTGCAAACAAATGATTAATATTGAATTGAATTATTAGTGCTGGATAGCAATAATTGAAACCATTTAACTGTTTAGAATCAATAGCAATATTAGTGTCCAAACAAATTAGTTCTAACTCTTTTAAAAATGAAATTAATTACAAACTATTCACTTGCAAATCATGATTGGGGTTAAGGGTGGAGGGGAAGAAGGAAGCGATAGAAAATTCAGCTTAAAGAAAAATGTCCTACTTTTACTGAACTCCAATCCAGAGAGAAAAAGTGTTTGAATTTGACACTATGCAACTTTATATCTGAGGCCACATGGTTCGTATCTTGTGACTACTACCTGTGTACAATATTACTAACTTGCAAGCCCTGGCAACCGGAGCTCTAGAATACACCGACTGCATCTCTGCAAAGGAATAAATGCCCCAATCCCCAACAAATGACCTGTGTATGATATTAAACAATCTGACTCAAAGACTCAAAAAATGGTACATGATGCTGCCTTGCATTATGAGGTAAGGATCAAGGGTAAAATGGAGCAATCCAGGGAATGAAGTAGCACCCTCCCCTATACCTTGGTGTGGTAGCTATTGAAAAGGGAGCCTTTGGGTCACCCTTAACAAAGGTTGCCAACTTTTTTTATTAGTGATACATAGCAATAAATGAATGAGTAATGTTGAATTGAATATTTAGTGTTAGATTGCAATAATTGAAACCATTTAACTGTGTTGAAGCAATAGCAATATTAGTGTCCAAACAAATTGGTTCTAACTCATTTAAAAATGAAATTACCAACAAATTAATCTTTTACATATCATGTATATCTATTTAAATGTGTGCAAACGAATAACCGATGTTAAATTGTTAGTGATACATAGCAATATTTGAAATCATTTAACTGTGTGCAAACAAATGATTAAAAGTAAATAGAATTATTTGTTTTAGATAGAAATACATCAAACCATTTAACTGCAAGCAAAAAAAAAAAATGAGCTCAGGTTCATTTAGAAATGTTACAAAAAACATGTGGTTACAAATTATATATGTTTAATGTATATGTATAAAGAGGATTTGGCATTAAATAACTGTTATGGTACCTACGTTACAGACTATAATGAACTCTTCCTATTACTATGAATACCAGGAGAATATCAATCTTGGTGTTAAGTTAACTCCAGCCTAACACTTTGGCAGTCAGACTGACGTTCAACACTCTTTTACCTACGCTGTATTTATACTTTCATTCAATATACTTGTTTCACGTAATCCCGAGTTTGTGTCTTTCTTCCGGACCTTTTACTGGTCCACAACAATAACCTACAATGGTTGATATGCCACAAAACCCTACCAAACCAAACCATTTTTGTGCCCACTGAAGCAATGTTCAAATCCTGGATGAGGCAATTTTCATTTGACATAGTGCTAATACTCTTGGGAAAGGTATGAATCTAACTATTCTCCCTCCAGCTATGGGTAAATAGTAGTTCTTTAATTGTAGTATGGGAACTGATCTAGGAGAAGGAAAACTCTGAATTCAAACCTGTCATCACACCAACTAGCACAGTACTACCAACCACAGCAAGTACCTTCTATGGCTTGAACTGTTTGGTCATGTGATATATACACTGCAAATTAGTATGTACCAAAATATGGCAAAACTTTTGATTCA
Source organism: Sepioteuthis lessoniana (assembly GCA_963585895.1). Taxonomy (NCBI): domain Eukaryota; kingdom Metazoa; phylum Mollusca; class Cephalopoda; order Myopsida; family Loliginidae; genus Sepioteuthis; species Sepioteuthis lessoniana. The sequence continues at coordinate 30,819,469 of OY757909.1, forward strand.
CCGTAGTAGACCCACTTAGAAATTCATTATTAAGGCTATCAAGATAACAATAATAATCTTTTCAAAAATCCATTTATTGATAGCATCCATTAGTCTTGCAAGGTTAAGCATTTGTGCACAGGCCTGAGCAAGCTTATGTGGAAGACCAGCAGTTGCTTATGGAGCAGGTCTTCCCTCTTCATGTCCACCAGTGTTGTTCAAGAGAAGGTCAAAATATATGTTGGCATAAGACTTATAGCAGAAGTTTACTCATGACTAGAAGAAAAGATGAATTACTGTCTTTTCTAAGGAATTAATGAAAAGTGAACACAAACAGCTTTGACTTGAATTTGAATCTTAGACTTTGCTGATACCATTTTCCTTACCAATAACCATCATATCATGTATGCCCCCCCCAAAAAAAAAACGAAAAAAAAAATCATAAAAGCACTACATTTGACAAACAAAAAGGAAGTCAGCAAAAATAGCCAGTACTGCATTTATAAAATATGTATGGAAGCTCAAGAAAGAGAGAGAGAGAGAGAGAGAGAGAGAGAGAAAGAAAAAAACCCATTGATTTTTAAATATTTACATTCTGAGAGCTGTTGGTGTTAATTGATTGCTTAAAATGTATATATCTAAGGGAATGGGAAACACGGAGACAAAAGAACGACTGGAAGTACATAAAAGACAAAACACATCATTTCATTATAAATGAATGCAATCCTTTATTTATCTTTATTTTTAGATGAAGCATTGTCAATTATTAATTTTGACTCGTATTTTCTTTCATCATAATTCTTACTTTTTATTGCAGCTAACTTAGACTGTCAATCAATGACAATAAAAAAAGTGCATACAGTATGTATTTACCCAGCCCCTCTGTCATGGGCAGGATGCCATACAAAGTCAATTTTTAAGCAGTTTAAATTCAGAGTTTTCCTTTTAGACGGATTGTCTTTCCAAGGCTAAAAAACTTACTCTCCCCTATGCATATCTAGGGGTTGGGGTTAAAGAGAGGAAGCATACAGTATCACCTTTTAATAAGTACACCTCTAATAGGAGGTGCCCGTGTTGTAATGGTTATCGTCGCAGGAATTGGACACGGCGACACGAGTTCAAATCCTGGACGAGTCTGATTGCATTTCACATAGTACTAATATCCTTGGGAAAGGTATGAATCCAATTATTCTCCCTCCAGCTATTAATAAATAGTAGGGCAGACTAGGTTCTTCAGCCTTGGTGAGGCAACTAGTCTAGGAGAAGGAAAACTCTGAATTCAAACCTGTTAAACTCCGCTTAAAAAAATTGACCTTGTGTCATATCCTGCCCAAGCGGAGGGGTTGGGTAAATATGATAAGTACACCTCTAATAATTTTGATAAAAAGTTAATTTCTTTCTAAACCAAAGATCATCATCATCATTATCATGTTGACAGCACAGAGTTCACTAACTCTCTCTTACCATCCATCCCTATCACCCAATGTTCCTGGCAGGTCGTCTAGACTGATGTATGTAATTCCTTGCTGGTTGGCCAACACTGGCATATCCATGTGAAGGAGTCCATAAAAGAACATTGCTTATAAGTTCATCGTTACTATCAGTGCCCTGCATATATTGTTTGTACTGGGATTTTATTATTTCTAGCAGAACATTAACAGATATTTTTAGGTATTATTCATTACCCATCTCGACAGTATTGAAACTTTCAACCAAAAATATGAAGGGAGTCACCATGGTGTAGTGGCTAATATGCTGGACGGCAACATCATTGTAAGTGAATCACACTATTACATTCACTTTCTGACTAATTCCCTTGGGAAAAGTATAAACTCCCTTATCCCTCCCCCATCTATGTGTTAAATAGTTCTACTACAAGTTGTTTGCTTTGTTTTATGGTGTATCAACCCTTTTCGGGTCATTTAACACCAAATTGAATTTCAAACAATTAATTTTAGCATAAGTACACAGTTTAAATATCAAAAAAGCTCTATTTCAAACAATTCAGTTTAGCATAAGTACACAGGTTTAGATCTATTCGGCCCATAGATAGGACTTCATCAGGTGCTACCACTCCACATTCCCCAAAGCTTCAGGATTACTGAAACCTCACCATCAGATTGTTTAGTGTCATATTCAGGACACTTGTTGGGGGAGTCTTACTACTCTGCAGAGATGCAGTCGGTGTATTCTGCAGCCCTATTTTTTACAAGGATGGGTTTGCTATTAAATAACTGACAGAGGTTGATATGACATTAAACGAAGAAACCAAATCAAAAATATCAGTATATAGCAATTGAAAAATAAGTACACCTAATACCTATATATATATATATATATATATATATATAGCCCATTCAGCTGGGGCTGCAGAATACACTGACTGCATCTCTGTAGAGGGGTAAGACCCTTCCCACAATGAGTGTCTTAGATATGATACTAAACAATCTGATGGTGAGTTCCATTAATGCTGGAGTTTTGAGGAATGCAGAGTTACCCTTCATTGCCATTACTACCAGGTCCACTCTGGCCCGGAGTGGTAGCATCTGATAGAGTCCTATCTTTGGGTCAAATAGAACTAAACTGCATACTTATGCTAAATTGAATTGCTTGAAATAGAACTGTTTTGATATTCAAACTGCGCACTTATGCTAAACTGAACTGTTTGACTAAACTGAATTACTTAAAATAGAAATGTTTTTGACAATTAAACTGTGTACTTACATTTAAACTGCATAAACTGAACTGTTTGAAATGAAACTGTTTTTGTATGCTAAACTGGATTGTTTGAAATAGGACTGATTATTTGTATAAAAATTGATTTGGCATTAAATAACCTACAAAGGTTGATATGCCATAAAACCCAAACAACCAACTAATATATATATATATATATATATATATATATATATATGCTATTTTATCCATTTTAGTTGTATAATATTCCACTAGAAATAATAAAAATCTGGTATTAGTTTGGCATATACTTATTTAAGAGCAATATTTTATGCATGCAATTGTAACCCTGTGAAAATTAACTTTTATTTTTTGGCTGTGGTGTAGAAGTAGAAGAAAATTTACTTTTTATTAAAAATTGTAAGAGGTGTACTTATTTAAAGACCAATACTGTCAATCAAAAATAATAAAGGTATTGGGGTGTATCCCTTACAGATGGACTCACCCTCATGTGACATATACCAACTAAGCTCTCTTCTGTGCAGTCTTGGAGCAGACTCGGCAAGTCGTTACCAAGAACGGTAATATTCATGATTGTGTTAAGCTGGGGGGGGGGTCTCCCAATTATCGTTTATGTATGTACTATTTTCTTTCAATACATTTTTTATCACTCATGTGTTATCATTTGAACCTCCCCGTGACCATAACAAAAGGTTAAGCTCTCAATGAGATTTGAACTCAGATCTCATTTGGCTCTTAAATATATCAAGCACTCTATCTGCGCTGTGATCAGTGTAAAAAAATGCTAATGACAAATATGGCGTTAGGAGAGAGAAGAAAACAGAATAAAGGAAGAGTTCAAAAGGTTAGATTTGGGCTTTTGCCAACCAATATTCTTTGTTGATTATTTGTTTGTTTATTTGGATTATATGGCATATCAACCTTTGTAGGTTCTTTAAAGCCAAATCCATTTTTATACAATAAACAGTTCTCCTTCAAACAATTCAGTTTAGCATATAGTTGTCAAAAACATTTCTATTTCAAGCTATTCAGTTTAGCCAAACAGTTTTAATTCAAACGATTCAGTTTAGTATTGGTGTAGATTTTGTTTACACACAGTTAAATGTCAAAACAGTTCTATTTCAGACAATTCAGTTTAGCATAAGCACAGTTTAAATGTCGAAAATTGTTTTATTTGTTAGAGTAAAATACATCAAATCTCTTCTGATTCACCCTCTTAACTCTTTACACATCTAACTACTAAAACATAAAACACAGACTGACAGACATACTTTCGAAGTTTAATCCTGAAAAAGTCTGTGAGTTTGCTATGGTTGGTAATATGCTGGACTTTGGTATCTGTAGATAGGTGGCTTTGTAAAGCGTCTGGTCGGTGTGTGCGGGTACCAGTGAAGGAAGCTTAAATTACTTACTTCGCTTCGGGCCAAAAGCTCACTGCCAAGTCAATTTTTGCCATCACTGACTGTTGCTTTTATAGCAAAAAGGGATTGCATATCTACTGGGCACGCACTTGTCCGATCGAGGTGTTATAGTAAAATACATCAAATCTCTTCTGATTCACCCACTTAACTCTTCACACACCTAACTACTAAAACACACAAAACACAGATCCACAGACATCGACACTGTGCATAGGCTCCGTGCATAGTCTATTCAAAATCCCCAGAAAATTCTCAGTTATAAAAAAAAAAGGTCTATTTTTCAACCAATCATTTTTTCCACAAATAGTATTTTCTGGAGCCAGTGTTTAAAGTCAGGAACACATAATTAGGGCAAATGGAGGTCACATGGGTAGTTGAATCATCGGTCGTCACTGAGAGCGTCACTCGACAACACCATCAGACTAGATCAAAGCAACTGCTCGCTGCCGACCAGATAAACGCCTGTCAGCCAGCTAGATATTTCATTCTCTTGTTTATTTTATTTATTCAATAAACAAAATAAACTAAATCTTCTTGTCAGTCTTATTTTTCTTGCAACTACACACTTCTATATAATATATTTCAAGCAATTCAGTTGAGCATAAGTACTCAGTTTAGTTCTATTTGACCCATAGATAGGACCCTATCAGGTGCTACTACTCCAGCTCAGATGGAAATGACGCTCCAACATTACTGGAACCTCACCATCAGATTGTTTAGTGTCATATCTAGGACACTCGTTGGAGGGGAGTTACCCCCTTGCAGAGATGCAGTCAATGTATTCTACAGCCCCAGCCGACTGGCAAATTATAGATTATAGTAGCTGTTGTGTTTAATCAGGCTTCCCCAAAGCAAAGAGAACATCAGTCTGAATCTCTTGTAGACTTTATCCTTTATTATTTCTGATCTGTAATGTTTTTTTATTATTAAAGATTGATGACCCGAGTGAGTTGTAAGAAAAATAACTAAATATTAACATGGAAGAAAATAATATTTAAAATAAACAATAAAAATTTCAATATTTTACGCCTTTTTTTCAAGTGATGTTATTATTATATGTTGATTCATTTAGACCAAAGTCGACTAAGATTTTAAATTGAATGCATAAATATTAATCAATCTCCTGTACATTTTACCTGCAAATACTTACCTTGCTTATGTTATAAAAAGGATGATAGATGTGTCAGGTCACTATATACAAACAGCTGTGTAGATTGAAAACTTTTTAATGACCTCAATATCTCTTCTTTCAGGCCCCAAAGATGGTCAAATGTTATTAAAATAGGCAATGTCTATGTTGGATATGATTGGTGGGGAACAGATCATATGACAAAATAGCAAGGGAGTCAGAAAGAAGACAAGAAAAGACTGAATTTTTTCGCTTCTGAGATGAAGATTTAAAAAGACAAGTTCAGTAAATTGATTGGCTGTAGCCAACTGCTGGAAAAACATACATCCAAAGAACTGACCCAAAGACAATAAATAAAGTGTATAAATTAGTAAAAGGCATTTGTGTCTGTCTTTTTGTCTCTGTATAAAATCAACAGTAATTCCTAACATTCAGGGTCCTAGTTAAGAACAAGTGACAACAAGTAACAGTTGTTTATCAAATTTGAGCACTTAATCTATATGCTGTACATTAAAAAAATCAGGAAAGATGATAGTCAATAATCAAAAATTAAGGCAAGTGTTACTGATGGAAAGAATTGTGATGCATTTATCAATATTTGCCATATTTCAATAAAATTTCAGTAAATACAAATATATCATTTGCTTCTCCTTCCTTTTTATACAACTCATTTCTGGTATGTAATAGGCTAGGCTGATGAGAACAGAATTGGCAACAGAATTATAACCTCAGGGTCAGAGATGTGTTGTTGAACCTGGGATGGGAGTTGAGTAGATGGAAGTGCACTGATTGGTTGATAGGATTGTCACATGATGAGAGAAACAGAGTTAGTGATTCAGTTTGATTCTCAAGAGGAGTTGGGAGTGATTGGTAGAGGAAGGAATCATGTGACAGGTAAAATGGAGATAGAGAGAAGACAGAGTAGAAGCCAACGTTTTCTCTTATCTGGAAACTTATTAAAGATTTGAGAACATGAGTTTGGTAAATTGATTGTAGCCAGATGCCTGAAAAATGCACATCCTGAGCCAACCTAAAGACAATAAATAAAGTGTATAAATTAGTAAAGAATGTTTGTGTCCTTCTTTCTGTTACTGTGTAGAATCAACAGTGTATCATATCATTCACGACATTCAAGATTCTTATTGAGAACAAGTGACAGCAAGTCCACCTCACTACAAAACACTCACTTTTCTCCACCCTTATCCTTTTGGGTGGTAAGTTTCTACTCTAACAGAAGTTCTGTCAGATTTTGCTTTCAGTTTTGTACAAATTTGGCAATTTCATTAATGTGGCAGAGATTTTTACAGGAGTGACGCCATTACTGGTCCTCAACCCTACTCTGAAGGTGCAGTTTTGGTTTGAATTCTGAGTTTTATTAGGGAGCTTAGTCTCTTTTATTTGCTTTGGCAGCACATATACTTAATTGGAACAATACAGAGAAGATTAGCATGACCACTGTTCGAGGATGACAAGCAAATTTGTGAAATGTTCTATATTTTTAATTATTAATGTTAGATAGGAATACTTGATACCATATAACTGTGAATTCTTTGTATTAAGAACACTTGAAGTTAGAGTTGTTTACTAAAGATTATTATTAGTTACTTGAAACTATATGACTGTATTCAGACAAATGATTATTATTAAATTGAAAGTTATTTAAAACCATATAATTATTAGTATCAGAGAGGAATACTTAAAACCATACAACAGTTTGAAAATTACTTGACTTAGATAGGAATACTTGATATTATATAACTGTTTGTAAAAAAACTTAAGAAACAATTACACAAAAATTGTAAATATAAATGAATGAGATTATCTAATCTCTTAGCATAAAATGGCCCTAGAAATGCTGTTAAAATCTATCAGACTTAGTGTGACGATACCCACTCGGTCCCCTGTTACATCAACTTCTTTAAACCATTTCAATCTTGGCCAGTGATCATCTAATGGTTCCGATAGGGGCATCGCACATTTCTTCATGGCTACAAGAAATACAATCAAGGGAGTGGGAGGAAAGAACAAAGAACAAACGAACAATATGGACTTGGGTTAAATCAAGTGCAAGAAGGTTAAGTTGTGACACTCTGCATTACTTGTGCATCAGTAGACTAACACTAGCGTGTATTTCTAGCGAAATTTCTACAAAGCTCGAGGAGTGCTAACTCATCTTGACTGGTCTTCCCTCACTGCTGCTGGACCCTATCTCATGCCGACTGGTCTCTTCTGCTGTCCGGTGTCAACTGCCAACTGCCCTTCTGCCTCGCCCATCGCCAACTGCCTTCTCTCAGTTCCTTTGTCCAACTCCTTCTCTGGATTCCTTCTTCCAACTCTTCGACTCCCGTTCCCTTGCCTACTTCTGGTCGTGTCTGAGATCTCGAGTCCAAACCCTTTGTCTGGTTTCATGCCAAAACAGACAAAGGAATCATCTGCTTGGTGGACCACCTACATAGTGTCACATTAGTTTGATTTACTTTTTAGTCATCACTGTGTGAAGAAGAGATGAGTTCTTGCCTTTCCCAAGGACATTAGTGTAAAGAGGAAGAGGATAATGGTTATCGCTGTAAGAAGTGGGCTTGATGAACTGAGTTCAAATCCTGAATAAAGCTGTTTGCATTTCACTTCACACTAAAGCTCTTGGGAAGGTCATGAATCTTTCTCTTCTCACTCTTATGAGTGCGCCCCCAGTCAGCTGATGCTGTAGAATACACCAACTGCATCTCTGCTTTGGGTTAAGACCCCCCCACTCCCCCAATTAGTGTCCTGAATATGACATTAAACCATCTGATGGTGATGCTCCAGCCTTGGAGATTTAGGGAATGTGGAGTACTACTTCATTGCCATTGCTCCCAGGTTCACTCTGACAGGGTCCTATCTATGGGTTAAATTGAACAAACTATGTGTGCAAACAAATGACTAATGGAAAATTGGGACTATTATGTAGCAATATTTGAAACTATTTAACTGCGTGCAAAAAAGAACCCAGGCTCATTTAAGAATGTGGTCTACAAAATATGTTTACAAATCATATATATATTTGATAAATATGTATAAACAGGATTTGGCATAAAATAACCTACAATGGTTGATATGTCATAAAACCAAACCAAACTCTTATAAGTAAATAGTAGGGCAGGATGGGCTCTTTGTCCTTGGTAGGGAAATCAGTCTGTGAGAAGTATAACTGAATTAAATCTCTCTGCCATTATACATGGCAAGATAAGGCCCATTACTTCCTTCATCTCAGCTAAGAGTAAATTGTAGGGCTGCCAGGGCTCTTTAGACTTGGTAAGGCCACCAGAATGAAAACTATGAATTAAAAACCATTAGTGTATAGGGGTAGCAACTTCACCCCCTAAAGACCTCCCCAGTTGCTCAAGTAAAACAAAGAAAAACTGCAGATTGCTGCCTTTATATTCCCATGGCATATTCCCAGTAGAAGCGGTTAAAAAAATTAGTGTAAAATGAGATGCAGACCACCTTGTGCGGGATTTGAACCATGCTCACCAGTTCCAGTTCTTATACTACTCATACTTTCTTCCGGCAAATGATGTAATGATAAAGATAACTATGAGAAATTTAAGATGTCTGCCTCATGTTCACACTGAAATTTAATATTTTTGTTGTTGTTGAAATGAGGTAGAAAACATCAGAAAAGAAATGAAATAAGAAAAGAAAATTCTATTTAAAAACTAAGAAATAACAATGAATGAAGACTCAGCTAAATAACTGAACAGATGTTTAAATTGAATAGTCATTTTATATGTATTATTCATTTGACACTCTATTCCTGTTTTCCTCTGATGAAAATTTATTTTCTGCTTTTTTTTTCTTTTTCTTTTTGCCTTTATTTCAACAACTTTTCAAAATCAATTGTAGTTTTAATCAACTTGTGTGAGACATTTGGAGTGTAATGCAAGTGGTTACCAAGGCAACAGAACACTGAAGAAATAATGCGAAAATGAATGAATATTTTTGTTGCTCCTTTTACTAATATGGTAGCATTGTTGAGCTCACAGAAAGTTTAACTTATTTCTTTAATTTTTAATTTTTTCTTCAATGATTTATCCTTTTTTTTTTTTTTTTTTTCCTTTCTTCTTTTTAAGATTATACCTAAGAAAGAAGTGAAAAAAAAAAAGCCAAAACAGGACCAGGTTCTACTAGAAATGAAAAGAAAAGGTGATATTTTAGAATTTAAAAATTTTTAATTTCGAATTGAATAAAGCATTTGCTAAAGATGCATTATAACATTGAAATATTTTCAAATCATCTACAACTGCAGACAAGCATCTCTGGGTGCTCCATATTTCTGTGCCATTTTAAGCTAACTTTAATAAATGACAACTTGTCATGTAGGAATAAAGTGAGATACAAGCAGTTGAACACCAATCACCAGTAAACAAAAATGGCAAACCTCCAAATAGTTTATTTTTGTTTATTTGTTTGTTTGTTTGCTTGTTTGTTTGGGTTTTATGGCATATCAACCTTTGTAGGTTATTTAATCCCAAATCCATTTTATACAAACAAACAGTTCTATTTCAAACAATTCAGTGTAGCATAAGTACAGTTTAATTGTCAAAAACAGTTCTATTTCAAACAATTCAGTTTAGTATAGGTATAGTTTTTGTTTACTCACAGTTAAATGTCAAAACAGTTCTATTTCAAATAATCCAGTTTAGCGTAAGTACAGTTTCCATGTCAAAAACTGTTCCATTTCAAACAATTCAGTTTCGCATAAGTATGTAGTTTAAATGTCAAACAGTCCTATTTCAAGCAATTCAGTTTAACATGAGTACACTGTTTAGTTCTATTTGACCCATAAATAGGACCCTATCAGGTGCTACCACTCCCTGTGAAGCTGGCCTAGCTGGCAGAATTACTGACAAGAAACCACTGTTGAGGAAGCAAAACAATGTCAAGGGGGTCCATTGGGCCAAGGTGCACAAACACTGGACAATAAAATCAAAGTTTGAAACCTTTGGGTCAAATAGGAGAGTCTATGTACAGTGAAGAGTTGGTGAAAGAGCTCCAACCCCCTGTATCATACCAACCATTAAGCATAGAAGAGACTCTGTTATCATATCATATTTACCAACTCCTCCGCTCGGGCAGGATATGACACAAGGTCAATTTTTTAAGCGGAGTTTAACAGGTTTGAATTCAGAGTTTTCCTTCTCCTAGAGACTCTGTTATAGTTTGTGTGTGGCGGGGGGGGGGGGTTGTCCATCACAAAGTTGGGGATTTGCACCAGGTGAAGGGCTGATTGAATCAGACAGGTATCCTTCAGCATTATGTGATCCTATCTGGAACGCAGCTTGTGGCTCCAGAATTTGTACTCATGCAAAATAATGACGCAGAGCATACTAGTAAACTCTGCCAGACGTACATTAAAAGCAAAGAGGAGCAGCATGTCTTAGCTGGCACAATCAGCGAACTTAAATCCCATTGAACTGGTGTAGGATGAACTTGACTGAAAAGTCAGAGCTTAACAACCCTCACATGCGACTCACCTCTGGCAACACTTACAGAGAAGCTGAGCAGAACTTTTTTCAGTATACCTCCAATCTTTGGTGAAAAGAAGGCCAAGAATCTATGAAGCAGTGATAGCAGCCTAAGGGGGTCATTTTAATGAATGAAACATTTAAGAAGTTTTTTTGGTTTAATTTGTATTTAGTGTGACTCAGGAAGATTTATATTTAGTATAATTAATGAAACCATTGTGGTGTTTATCTTGTTTCATTAAAAATAACACTTTTAGGATGAGAAATTAAACTTTTTGAGGATGGCCAAATACTTTTGACAGATAGTATATATACCAAAATATTAGAATAACAACATTTAATGTATCAGCTCAATTTTTTAAATTCTTTTTTTTATTAATGTAGCTTTTCATTTCAGAATATCATTCATAGCTTAAATTCAGGAAATTATCATATATATATATATATATATATATATATATATATATAATGTAACTGGAAGAAAACTCAAACCTGGTTAAATTTAACCAGGTTTGAGTTTTCTTCTAATTGTATTGTATACACTCTGTATATGAGTTTTATTACATAAACCTGGATGGGGAATATATAACAATAGCTATACATCAATAGCCATACACTCATAGAATTATATGAAACTCCTCATATATTCTCTATACGAATAATCCACACCAGTTGTCTTCAGATGCCGACTGGATATTATATATATATATATATATATATATATATATATATATATATATATATATATTTCATGGAATTTCCACTGGTACAACTAATATATCATCATCAAGTACAGCAGCTAGTACAGATTTTCCTGGCTCTTTCTTGCCATTCATCCATATCATCCATTAATCCCGATATGTCTTCTAGACTACATTTTGGTTCTGTACAGAGCTATTGTAGGTAAGAAATATATATATATATATATATATATATATATATATATGTATACACACACTCCTGGACAAAAATATAAGACCACCCTCAAAAACGAAGAAAAAGATATTGTTTACAATTTTTAAATCATGAAAATCAGATATATGAAAGATAAGGCATAAAAACGATTAAATTTAAAATATGAAGAAATTTTTAATTCATTTTTGATATGTATATTAGCATTTATGCTTAATTTTAAAATTTTGTTTTGACATAAATATAAGACCAATGAGTAGAACTATAGAATATAAAGGAAAATCTTTTATTCAATATTTTGTAGATCCGCCATTAGCTTTGATAACCTAAAACATTCAGCTAGGCATACTATCAGCTAGTTTCTGAAGTTGAACCGAATGTATTTTTTCTCATGCATCTAAGATTGTGTTTTTGAGTTCAGAAATTGCTGAGTACTATCAACCTCCTTCATAAACCTTTGCAACAATCAATCCCCACAAATTTTCTATAGGATTGAGGTCTGGAGAGAACATTGGGTAGTCAAGAAGTCTTATTTTTTGTTCAAGCAAGTACTTCTTTGTTATTGATGCATTGTGGATAGCAGCATTATCTTGCTGGAAAATCCATTCTTCTGCACATAGATGACGGCCTTCTTGTACAAGAGATAAATCATTTAGCATCTTCATATAATCTGCTGCTTTTTGTCAACCACTGAAAAATTGTAGTTTAAGTTTTCCTGAAGATGAGAAAGCCCCCCCCCCCTTCATAAGAGATCCTCCTCCAAAATGCCTTGTTGAGTAATTCTCTTCTGGAAAATTTTTTTGTGTGCCAGTACTTCTGAAAGCCATCTGAACCATCTAAATTGAGTTTCTTTTCATCCAAGAAAACAACTTTTCACCATTCTTTAGCACTCATAGTTTGATATTGATGAGCATATTCCAGTCGTTTCTCTTTGTGCTTCATAGTTTACCTTGGACAATGAATTCTTTTCTTATGCTTAATTTTTTTGTTGTTTAAATGCCTTCTAATTGTTCTAGTACTGCAAGGAGCATCCACTAAAGATTTCAATATTTTTGATGTTGATGAAGTTTTTTTTTTTACTTCATGAACAATTCTTCTCTTGTATTGTGGTGATAATTTTTTTGGCCTGCCAGTTGGTTTTCTTGTTTCATATTAATTTGGATTTGTCAAGTAATAGCAGATAATGGTTTTACTGCGTCCTAAGGCCTTTGAAATTTCTCTCTGAGATTTTCCAACTCACTTCTAAGCTATAATCTCACCTTTCTCAAATTCAGATAACTTAGTTCCTTTGGCCATTTATGTTTTTAGTATTTTAAGTATTACAATTTTAATAGCTTTTATATTACATAGACTATATATAATAAATTTTTCCATTGAATTAAGTCCTTTTTTCTTTAGTTTTTATTGGTGGTCTTATATTTTAAAATTTAGCATAAATGCTAATATGCATATAAAGAATGAATTGAAATTTTTTCTTATTTAGAATTGAAATGTCTCTTAACCTTATCTCTCATATATCTGATTTTCAGAATTTAATAATTGTAAACAATATCTTTTTTCTTCATTTTTTGGGTGGTCTTATATTTTTCTCCAGGGGTGTATATATATATATATATATATATATATATATATATATATATATATATATATATATAAAGAATATTAGAATAATGATATTTAATCCTTTGGTATATCATTGGTACATTTATTTCCCTCCTACTCTGTAGTACCAGTTGCGTTCAAACACCAATGGGTAAATTTAGGTTCAGGAGTTCAGAGTTGAAAGGGTTAATTCATCAGCCCAATATTTTAGCACTTTTTATTATTATTGTTGTTGCGATACTTTGTTTTTGAATCTTGCGGAATTAAATTTTTATGTCTGTCATATTTCAAAAGATGTTAAAAATTAATTAGATATTGTAATTGAAATTCTTTTAAAAATTATCACATACCAAAAAATTAGAATAGTTTATTCAAAACAAGAAAATTTTCATGTCAGTAGGGATATATCTAATCAATATTTTGTTGATCTGCTTTGATAACAGCTCCTAAGTGTCATGGCATAGAGTCAGGCACTTGCATTCAATAAGCATGATGTCATTCCACATACTTTTTAAAGATTCTTTTGGTTCTTAATTGCTTTGTGGACAAAAAATCAACCAAATCTTAATGATACTCTAGAGCTTTTCAATGGGATTTAAATCAGGGGAATTGGCTGGCCAGTCCCTATACTGTATATTATTGTTGTATTTGTGTATGGTAATACAAGAGATGAAAGGAAGAAAGAGAGTGGAAGAGGAACAACTGACTATACCAGTGTAGGGATTACATTCTTTTCCTGATGAAGAGTTCTGCTATTTAGTGCTAGGTGACACAAAAGGTCATTACCTACCTTGTCTGCTAAATAGTTCTGCTAATAGCCACTAGGCAGCATGGTCAAACTTGCATAGAAACACAACACACAAACTCTTCTAGCTTCTTTTGTCCGCAACAGCAAATTAGTATACATGTATACTTGGTTGCTAAGTCAAACAATGTGTAGTGTTGGTTTTCTTCTTTCCCTAGTTGAGTTTTCGGTAAGTATTATAGGATAAACTTATTATGTGCTGTCCTTCATGTGTGTGTGGGTGGTAAGGTAGCTTGGTCCCAAAAAGGTATGTTCTGAGATTTAACTGTGCCTAGCCAGTGAACTACAGAATGAAAAATGTGTATAGGGACTGCAAGAATGATATTACCCATTGTGGAAAGTGAGGTATTATTTATATGTTTTTAGTGGGATCAAGTGAGCATCTACAGCTTCAGGACCATTGTACAACAGTCCAATACTGTCTTGCTTTCACCAAAACACAAATGTCACGACTACTTCCAAATGTGTTTAGCATAACAGTTGGTGTTGGAAATGGAATCAGCAACTAACTCCTGGACAAGACTATGTTTCACTTCATGTTAATGCCCTTGGTAAAGGTATGAATCTATCTGTTCCCTTACCAGCTATATGTTAATAGTAGAGCAGACTGAGTTCTTTAATTTTGGTTAGACAACCAGTCGAGAAGAAGGAAAAATCTGAATTCAAACAAACTTTATTCAACTTAAAAATTGACTTTGTGTCATATTCTTCTTGTGACTGTGAGGTTGGGTAAATACTTTTGAGTGAAATATTGTTTATAAGCTGACACCTGACAATAAAAATGAAATCTCTGCAAATGTCTTTTTATGGTCAGTGGGGTGAAATGAATTCCTCTTTCCCAATAACCCAGTCAGCTGGGGGCTGCAGAATACACTGACTGCATCTCTGCAGAGGAGTAAGACTCCCTCAATGAGTGTCCTAGATATGACATTAAACAACCTGATGGTGAGGCTCTAGTACAGCTGGAACTTTGGGGAATGCGGAGTACCTCTTCATTGCCATTACTCCTAGGTCCACTCTGACTTGGAGTGATAGCACCTAATTGGGTCCTATCTATAGAACTGTTTGACATTTAAACTGTGTACTTATGCTAAACTAAATTGTTTGAAATAGAACTGCTTTTACTTTTAACTGTGTGTAAACAAACAACTGATGTTTAAATTGAATTGTTAGTGTTAAATAGCAATACTTGAAAACATTGAACTGTGTGCAAACAAATGATTAATTGAAAATAGAATTATTTGTATTAGATAGAAATAAGTGAAACTGTTGTATAGCCATAATACAAATATAAGCAGAAACATAATCAAACATAATATACAAACTTCAATGAACGAACGAACACACTTCTTTATAAAAATATATCTCTCACACTTTATTCTCGAAAGGGTGATGTTTCTTGTGTGTGGGAGATGAGCTGGAGACAGGGACAGACTGCTATATTGACCCAAGTTCTTCTGACCATAGCAGTACTTCTTTCTCATCTTGGCTGGGGTTGCTCAACCGTGGGTCACTAACGGCTCAAAGCCCTCTGTCTGCCGCTGACTCTCACTTTGGCATCTTGTCCCCAACTAACTCGAACCGCCCCGGGCACCTGGTTATATCATTGTCTCATGCCCACCTGCTTCCACTGTTCTTCCGCTTATTTACACAGGTGCATCTCTTGATTGACGGCTCGGTCGAGGGTCCATATATAACGAAACCATTTAACTGTGTGAAAAAGAATGAGCTCAGGCTCATTTAAAAATGATATCTACAAAATGTGTTTGAAATCATATATTTAATATGTATAAAAAAGATTTGGCGTTAAATGACTTACAATGGTTGATATGTTATAAGACCCAACCAAATTAAAAAAAACCTCTTTACCAAATTGCTGTATAGAGACAAAGTGGTTTTCTTCCAAAATGGCTTTTAAACACCTATAATCTTGATATAATCTTCTTTTGACCGGCATTTTTTCTCCTGTTGATGTCAATGGTTTTATCTAATATTGTCTTTAAAATCTTGTTGACAGTTGCCTGAGAGGTTGGCAACTCTTCAACTATTTTCCTTTTGTGTCAAACCAATATTGGCTAAGTGGTGAATAGCCTTTTTCACATCTTTTAAAATATCTGCCTTTCATCCCATGTTATTGTTGCATGCACTCAAGATCAGTGTATTTTCAATTTTGGAATGAGCTCTATTCCTCAGAGTAAATATCCACCATGATGTAACTTCTAGTATCATGTTCTCACTTTTTGCTTTGATAACATTACTCCATTTTTGTTATTGATCTAAATTAGAAATATTCTAATTTTTTCTACATTACACATATTATTCTATTTTTCGGTACAAGACATATTATTCTGATTTTTTAGTATAAGGTCGCTTTATGGAAATGCTAATTAAAAATATCAGTTTATATGATTTTGAAACTTTTTAACAAAAATATACATACAAACATTCAAATTATTTATTCAACAAAACAATGTCCAGTTAGCTGAACAAGATCTTTTTCAGTAAAGGCAATAAAATGTTCACTGCATTTAACAACAGATTGATAAATTCTGCTCTGAGAAGGAACTTGCATTCAAATTCTGTCATTGACATCATTATCACTTGCAACTATCTATGATCACAGCTTTTGCTTCAGTTAAAATCTTGATCCTATTTACCCAACCCCTCCGCTCGGGCAGGATATGACACAAGGTCAATTTTTAAGCAGAGTTTAACAGGTTTGAATTCAGAGTTTTCCTTCTCCTAGACTAGTTGCCTTACCAAGGCTGAAGAACCCAGTCTGCCCTACTATTTATCCATAGCTGGAGGGAGAATAATCAGATTCATACCTTTCCCAAGGGTATTAGTGCTATGTGAAATGCAATCAGTCTCGTCCAGGATTTGAACTCGTGTCACCGAGTCCATTTCCTATGACGATAACCATTACCCCACGGGCACCTCCTCTGTTAAAATCTTAATAATAGCTAAAGGTGTTAATCAAAAACTTTTAAATGATCCAATATATAAATATATATATATTAGCCACTGCACTGACCTATGTTAATTTCTATAGAAACAAGAAACATATGATAAAAAATTGAAAAAAAATCTTTTTTATCTGATCATTAATCTTTCTTTATTACCTTATAGACTTGGCCTAATGAGTAGAGTGTTTGCCAATGGTCTGGGAGACCGGGGTTCAATCCCAGGTTGAGTCATACCAAAGACTCAAGAAATGGTACTTGATGCCGCCTTGCTTAACACTCAGCATTATAAGGTGGGGATCAAGGGTAAAGAGGAGTAATCCAGAGAAAGGAGTAGCACCCTCCCTTACACCTTGGTGTGGTAGCTGTAGAAAAGGGAGCCTTTGGGTTGCCAAATTTACTTTTATATATTCTTATTCCTGAATAGTTACAAAATCCTTTATTCAAATTAGTTTTTATTTATTGTGATTTAACTATACTTACAGTCAATATTTCTGTTATGAATTAAAATATTTGAAATATTAAATATATATTATTCAAAATTTTCAAAATATTTCAGTTATGAATTATAAACAACAATCAAATCAAATGTTAACTTTTTTGAACACATAAAAGTGATGTCAGTCTTGATGGAAATGAAAAAGTTTTTATTTGAAAATATTTTAAATATTTAGATGAAATGTTAGACAACAATCATATTGCCCTGATGATGGTGGCATCGACTGAAATGTTTACAATGTTTATATAAATAATACATCATTCGAATATATATATATATAGAGAGAGAGAGAGACAGACAGACAGACAGACAGACAGAGGAAGTGATAAGACAAATAGTGTTATATAATAGCCGAGGGATTTCGGTTCATGCCTTTGAGTTTAGTTAAGCTGAGAACCTTTCGGCGCCGCACATGGGTTAGTTAGGTGCAACATTGAGGCAGGTGTTAACGCGGGTGCGCACGGGCGAATGGAGGTGTCACTCAGATGTCATAATAGTCCGAGATGAAACCGGGTGACAGGGTGCGGGTGACGTCACGCACCGGAAGCGCGCGGAGGTTGTGTGAGAATCTGAAGAAAGTCAGAGTTGAGAATTAGACGCCAAACGAGAAGGATCGACTTTTGGAGCTCGCAGGCACGAGGCGAACTTGCGCCCTATGGGGGCCGCTCGAGTTGGGGGCCAACTGAATAAGACAGCATAGAAGATTGTGTCTCTCCTCCTTACGTCGAAACCTTTAACTCAAAGTTAATAAAAAGGTTTCGTACCTGAACAAGAAGTCGTTACGTGTTTCCGAATTTTGAGATTCCTATGTTCTTTATTTGTTCTATCGTAATCAACATTCGCTGTCCATTTCACCCATTTTGCACATGGCCATATTCGTGTATATGGCTATGTAACAATAGGAATATTTCTTTGTAGTCACTTATTTTTTATTGTTCTCTTGTAGATTTGACCGTCGGAAAAATGTTTTTGTTGAAAGTTTAGCATATCCATTCATTGAAGGAAAATTATTTTTTAGTATCTGTCTTCAACTGACCATTATATGATCTCTGCTATCATAGACACCTGAAACTGAGCTTTCCATTTGGGAGACATATGTTAAGTATGTGCAGAGTATATATATGTGTGTGTGTAGTTAGGCAGCAGTCTTTCATTTAAGCGTGTTTGATTAAATAATAAAGACACATTTTGTCTATATAATTTTATTAAGATCCTTTCAAGTTTCCTGATAAGTGTCTTGGTTTCAGATTGGAATTGCTGGATGAATAGATAAGCTACAACTACAAATCCTAAAAGCCCTACATATAAAAAACAGAAAAACCTAAAATTAATAGAATTAATTTTGAAAATAGCATCAATTTTTTAAATGCCTTTATCTTTTAATTTTTTTTTAAAAATATTCCATATTTCTTGATAATATTCTATTTCCGTTGATAGCGTTCTGTTTTTAAATTCACCAGCATCTCAGTTTTATCCAACTCTGCATTTACGTAATTTTGTTGTTATAAAAAAAACCTAAGAACTTTTAAAAAGTCTTTTAAAAAAACACTTTTTATACATGCAAACAACCCCTGATGATGGCCTATAAAAGGTCTGAAAGCGGTCAGAACAATTTTGGTAAATTCATCCAACAATTCCAACTTGAAACCAAGACATTTATCAGGAAACTTGAAAGGATCTTAATAAAATTACATAGACAAAATGTGTCTTTATTATTTAATCAAACATGCTTGTACTCTCCCCCTCCCCACACACAGAGTGATTAGATAAAAATGTTAACACTTGTATGGGATAACATATAATTATTTCAAACAGTCTCTACATACTGACCACGGGCACCTCGGGTGGTGTAATGGTTAGCAAGGTAGACTAGCAAACCTACACGAGTGAGTTCGATTCTCATTGGGAGCCCCATTCATGCGGCCTTGTGCTACATCTAAGCAAAAAGCTTAGTAAATTAACTCTACATACTGACAACACCTACCACTTATTTACTGTTCCTATTATGATATTCCTGGGATTTTCCACAAGGAATTAAAAGAAAACAGCCAAGTCAACTGGGGCAGTAGAATATACTGACTGCATTTCTGCAAAGGAGTACAGCTCCCCTCTCCAACATGATTCCTGGATATGACACTAAACCATCTGATAGTGAGGCTTCAGCTTTAGAGCTTTGAGGAATGTGGGGTACCCTTTCATTGCCATTACTCCTAGGTCCACTCTGACCCAGAGTTGTAGAACCTCATAGTGTCCTATCTATTGGCTGGGGCTGTAGAATACATTGACGACACCTCTGCAGAGGGGTAAGACCCCCCCAAAATGAGTGTCCTGATAATGACACTAAATGATCTGATGGTGAGACTCCAGTGATGCTGGAGCTTTGGGGAATGCAGAGCACCCCTTCATTGCTATTGCTCTCAGGTTCACTCTGGCCCGGAATGGTAGCATCTGATAGGGCTCTATCTATGAGTTAAATAGAACTAACTATATTTATGCTAAACTGATTTTTTTTTAATTAGAACTGTTTGACTAAACTGAATAACTTGAAATAGAAATGCTTTTGACATTAAGTCTGTACTTACATTTAAACTGTGTGCTTATGCTAAACTAAATTGTTTGAAATGGGACTGTTTTTGACATTGAAACTGTACTTACACTAAACTGAATTGTTTAATATAGAACTGTTTTGACATTTAACTGTGTGTAAAAAAAATACTAAACTGAATTAGCTGAATTAGAACTGTTTGACTAAACTGAATAGCTTGAAATAGAAACGTTTTTGACAATTAAACTGTGTACTCATATTAAACTGAATTGTTTGAAATAGAACTGACAATTTGCATAAAAATGGATTTGGCATAAAATAACCTACAAAGGTTGATATGCCATAAAACCCAACCAACCAATCAACCTATTTATGGGTCAAATGGGACTGTTTGATCATTTAACTGTGAGCAAACAAATGACTGTTATAAGATTGAATTGTGAGTGTGACATAGCAATGCTTAAAAACATTTAACTGTATGCAGAAATTGAATTATTGGTATTACATAGCAATACTTGGAACCATTTGACTGTGTCCAAATGAATGAATAGTGTTGAATAGAATTATTAGTATTAAATAGCAATACTTGTAATCATTACACTATGTACTAACAAATAATAAATACTAAATAGAATCATTAGTGTTAGACAACAGTACTTGCAACCATTTAACCATGTGCAAACAATAGCAATACTCAGTTGTGTGGAAAAAAATTAGTTCTAATGTTTTTGAAAATAAAATGAAAAACTATTCACTGACAAATCATATGTATATCCATTTAACTGTGTGTAAACAAATGACTGATGTAAAATTGTTTGTGTTATATAGCAATACTTGAAAACATTCAACTGTGTGCAAAAGATGATTAATAGTAAACAGAATTATTCACATTAGATTGGAATACTTGAAACCACTTAACTGTGAGCAAACAAATGAGTTCTGGCTTATCTACAAACTGTTTGTTTATAATCATGTATTTAGTACATATACATATTTATATATACAAGACACACACACACACACACACACACACACACACACACACACAGGATTTGTCATTAAATAACCTACAATGGTTGATATGCTATGAAATCCACCCAACCAACCAACCTTAGAAGAAAATGTTAACACTTCTATGAAAAATTTTAGAAAAGTAAAACTAAAATAATGGAGATCATTTGGGAAAAATTCCAAGAATGTGTTGACTAGGATAATGAACAGATGGAGACTTTTTGAAATCATTATCATATCATAAATGTGCTCCCATAGAAGTGTTAATGTTTTTTTAATCACTCTCTCTCTCTCTCTGTGTCTCTTTCTCTCTCTCTCTCTCTCTCTATATATATATATATATATATATATAGTGATTAAAAACATGATTAATTACAAATACATATAAATATAATTAATGTATATGTTTTAAAATTTTGTTCCTTTTATCTAATTAATGTTATTTCATTTTATTATTAATATTAATTTTATTGATTAATTTTTTTTCTATTCCATATTACTTTATTTGTTTTATATTATTAAACTATATAATCTTATAATTTTTCTTTTCTTGTATGGAACAGTCCAAATGAATTTGATAATAGAGAACACAAAAATGCATAATAACAACCATTATATACCGCAGTGGCGCAGTGGTAGAGTGTTCACCAATGGTGGGGAAGACAGTGGTTCAATCCTAGGTCAAGTCATACCAAAGACTCAAAAAATGGAAGTTGATGCCTCCTTGCTTAACACTCAACATTATAAGGTACTGATCAAGGATAAGTGGAGCAGTCCAGGGAAAGGAGTAGCGCCCTCCACTGTATTTCAGTGAAGTAGCTTTTGAAAAGGAGCCTTCAGGTTGCCCTCAACTATGGTCAGCCAATTTATTTACTTATGTTACAACAGTTCTATGAATGGGGGTAATTTATATTTGGACCAGCACAACAATATATTCATTTTTCAATATTTTTGATACCTTTCATTTCTTCTCTGTACCTGATGATTGTTCACTCATAAAACGAGTAATTTTGGGATGTCTGCATATATGTGTCTTTATATATATATATATAAATAGTAGCTCTCTAAAACTAGTAGAGAAGTTCACCTACCTAGGAAGCAGTGTCTCATCAACTGAGACAGACATCAACACATGACTAGCAAAGGCATGGACAGCAATTGATAGGCTATTGGTCATATGGAGACCTGACTGATAAAATGAAATGCAGTTTTTTCCAAGCAGCAGTTGTGTTGATACTGCTGTGTGGATGCATTACATGGATGCTAACTAAACATATGGAGAAAAAGCTTGACGGTAACTTCACAAGAATGCTGCGAGCAATATTGAACAAGTCCTAGAGGCAGCACCCTACAAAGCAGCAACTCTATGACCACTTACCAACCATCACAAAAACTATCCAAGTTAGACGAACCAGACATGCTGGACACTGCTGGAGAAGTAGGGACAAACTCATAAGTGACATACTCCTGTAGACCCCTTCATATGGATGAGCAAAGGCAGGATGACCAGCTAGAACCTATATACAACAACTCTGTGCTGATACAAGATGTGGCCTTGAAGACCTACCAGAAGCGATGGACAATAGAGATGAGTGGCGGGAGAGGGTCAGGGATATCTGTGCTGATAGCTCAACATCATGATGATAATGATGTATATATATATATATATATATATATATAGTCCGGCCTTATTAATTTTTTCTTTGCTTTGGTAGAGGCACGAGTGTAGCACGTCGCGATCACAATATCATGCAGAAATAACCCGAAATCGGCAATGAAGACAGTGCATCACTGAAGACCTCCCTGATGCATCTAAGATGTATGATTGAAAAATAAATATATATCTTTATCTTGTATTTCTGCCCAACCTGAGCAGATATTAACTTCTTGTTAACATCTGATAATGACTTTTGGTTACGGTATTTTTTTTTATTAAGATAAAGAAATCAACAGTGAATACAGCCTATGTTTAAAAGTTAAAATTTAAAAGCAATATTTCATCACAGGTTTTGTCTCTGAGCATTAAGTTCTTGAATATTGATAATGGCTAAATAAATGGCTGAAACTGCTTGATCAAAAGTTTTGAACAGTTCTTATATACACAAACAAAAATAATCTACATTTACTTTTATGAAAGCAAAGGTTAAGTAAAATCATTCGTTTAAAATTTCTTTATCTGTGTCCTTTAGATAGATTGATAGATAGTGCAAACAGAGTGAGATAGATAGATAGATAAATAGTGCAAACAAAGTGAGATAGATAGATAGATAGATAGATAGATAGATAGATAGATTATTGCTCATAAATAAGTACAGCTCTAATAGTTTTATATAAAATATTAATTTTTTTCTAAACAAAACATACTAGGATTATTATACAACCAAAACAGATATTAGATGTTATTTATAACCAAACTCTGCAGCATTTCACATATGCCATTGGCATTATGGTTAAAGTGTTCACCAATGGTTCGGGAGACTGGGGTTCAATCCCAGGTTGAGTCATACCAAAGACTCAAAAAATGGTACTTGATGCCTCCTTCCTTAAGACTCAGCAATACAAAATATGGATCAAGGGTAAGAGGGGTAATCCAGGGAAATGATTAGTTCCCTCCACTATAGCTTGGTGTCGTAGCTATTAAAAAGGGAGCCTTTGAGTTGCCCTCGACTACACATTCATATTTTGGTTTCAAAGTTTCAGTGCTATAGAGTTTGGTAATGAATACTACTTAATGATATCTGTTTTGTTCGGTTTCGTTTGGTTTCTTTGTTTAATGGCATATCAACCTTTGTAGGTTATTTAATGTCAATGCTATTCTCTTAGAATAACAGTAGTGGTACTATTTAACCCATAGCTAGGAGGATAAGGGGGTTCATACCTTTCCCAAAGGTATTTGCCCAAAAGTGAATGTAATAGCATGACTGGAGTATGAACTCGCTTACTACGATTCCGCAGTCCATCACTTTAACCATTAAAAAGTAAGTGATTATATATAAATATCATTCCTGTTTGTCATATTATTCTCATTCACATGCAAACGCAAAAAGATACTGATAACTTCTTGGCCCAACCAAGAAGTGAATGATCTAAAACCATGAAAAAAAATTCCTTTATACAGTCAGCATATAAATGTAGAGAAAATAATTTTGATAGCCAAAGATTACCTCTGTACAATTTAACAGTATTTCATTGGTCAGATCTGTTCACTGTCTGCCACTTCTCAGGCAAAATATTACAAGTTTAACTCAAGTGCTAACTACTTACAAGAATGATTATATCAACATATGAAAATGATGTCCCGTTATATTTTGCTGCAATTTACACACATGCACACAAACATGTGAATGATTTTCAGTGTGAATTTTTATATTTATCATCCTACACTGTAATTAAATTTAAAAATTTTTGAAGTTGCCACACAGGCAAATTATTTTATAGTGATAATTTATAAAGCTTTTTGCTTAGATGTGGCACAAAGCCATATGAAAGGAGCGCCCAATGAGACTCGAACTCACTCGTGTAGGTTTGCTAGTCGAGCTTGTTAACCATTACACCACCAGAGACGCTCAGTAATTGTAAAATGATAATGTGGTATAGATTAAATAAAGAATATTTTCTTTTGTTTTGTTACAAAACAAATGACAAGCTGATCTTGAGCAATCATGCTATATATACGAGTTGTATATCCAGAAAGCATATCACTGTTTATATATAAATACTTTTGTGAACATGTGTTATGAAGGCATTTAAATTATCTCCTATTATTATTGCTCTTTTGTGTTAATAAATGCATTTTTTTTTTAGATATTGCTTTATTTCATCTACATAAACCCTTTTGCAAATTGTACATGGAATTATGTACATTCCTGCTTCAGATATGTTTTTATTTCTATTTTTATTTTTTGTCTTTGATTGTGATGGATGTAGTTTTGGCTATGTGAATTCTTAGGTTTTTAAAATTATAATATTCGTTGTTGTGTTTGTGAGAAACATGAAGTATGTATTGGATTCAATTTTATGTTAAATTATTCATGAATGAATAACATTTTATTAAAACGGAAATTATTTATGACTCAACCTATAGTTCTAAAACAAAAAAAGTTGCTCTAAATATAGGTTAGATAACAAGTATTAAACATTTACCCTTATTGATATATTTAAATTGATTTTGCATCAACAAACCTTTTCAGTCAAACTTTTTTTCACTTATGAAATATCATTAAAAATATGTATTTTTAATTCTTGAAATTTCTCGATATTGATAAACAAGAGAAAATGTAATTTCCTTTATACAGTCAGCATATAAATGTAGGGAAAATAATTTTGATTGCCAAAGATTATCGCTGTACAATTTAACAGTATTTCATTGGTCAGATCTGTTCACTGTCTGCCACTTCTCAGGCAAAATATTACAAAACTTTTCATTTTAAGAAATTTCATGCTACAAAAAACACAATCATCAGACAACAAATAATACCCATTTTGATTGTATAACATTCCAGTATAGATAACAAAAGATTAACTTTTTATTAAAAAAATTGTAATGCAAGTACTTATTTATTGGTGAAACGTTAGATAGATATGACAACTTGCTCAAAAGAAGGGATGACAGTTTTTTATTGAATTTTCGATGATTATAAGTGACTTCTTTTTAGTTATACACACACACACACACACACATATATATATATATATATATATATATATATATATATATATATATATATATATATATATATGAGGTGCTGAAAAGTTCTCATTTCGAACAAGAAGGAAATTACTTCTTTTGTTAATTTTTATTGATTTTTTTTAAAAGTTAAAGAAATTTGACAAACAGTGTTCAAAATGAGCTAAATTGGGGAATGAATATATATGCAAATCATTCACATGTTTGTGTGCATGTGTGTAAATTGCAGCAAAATATAACGGGACATCATTTTCATATGTTGTTATAATCATTCTTATAAGTAGTTAACTCTTGAGTTAAACTTGTAATATTTTGCCTGAGAAGTGGCAGACAGTGAACAGATCTGACCAATGAAATACTGTTAAATTGTACAGAGGTAATCTTTGGCTATCAAAATTATTTTCCCTACATTTATATGCTGACTGTATAAAGGAATTTTTTTTCATGGTTTCAGATCATTCACTTCTTGGTTGGGCCAAGAAGTTTTCAATATCTTTTTGTGTTTGTGTGTGAACAATAATAATATGACAAACAGGAATGATATTTCTATATAATTACTTACTTTTTAAACTCTTTCTCTCTTTCTCTCAATATATATATATATATATATATATATATATATATATATAAAATAGGAATGATATTTCTACATAATTACTTACTTTTTAATATCTCTCTCACTCTCTCTCTCTCTCTATATATATATATATATACACAAAAATAATACAACAAACAGGAATGATATTTCTATATAATTACTTTTTAATCTCTCTCTCTCTCTCTCTCTATCTCTATTGATATATATATATATATGCACACAAAAATAATATGACAAACATGAATAATATTTCACTATAATTACTTTTTTTCAATCTTTCTCTAAATATATGAACAAAAATCTGACCAACAGAAATAATGTTTCATTATAATTATTTACTTTTTAGTCTTTTTCTACTCGTTTTGATCTAAGGTCATCATCATCAGAACTATGTTATAATTAAAAAAACATTTTTTCAAACAATTGTTTGAACAAAGTTAACAAACCACAAAAGATGTAATGAAGAATAAACCTGACAATATGACATAAGTATGGGTTCAATGAAGATCGTTTTTTTTTGTTTTATTGGTGGGGGGGTTCAATAAAGATGTTTTTTTTTGTTTTATTGGTGGTGGTGGTGGGGGTCCAATGAAGATTGTTTTTTTTTGTTTTATTGGCGATCGGGGGGGGGGTAAATGAAGATTTTTTTTTTGTTTTATTGATGGTGGTTGGTGGTGTTCCATGAAAATTTTTTTTTTGTTTTATTAGTGGGGGTGTTCAATGAAGATTGTTTTTTTTTGTTTTATTAGTGGAGGGGTTCAATGAAGATTGTTTTTTTTGTTTTATTGGTGGTGGTGGGGGGGTCAAAGAAGATTGTTTTTTTTTGTTTTATTGGTGGTTGGGAGTGTTCAATGAAGATTTATTTTGTTTTATTGGTGGTTGGGAGTGTTCAATGCAGATTTTTTATTTTGTTTTATCGATGGTGGGGGGTGTTCAATGAAGATTGTTTTTTTTTGTTTTATTGATGGTGGAGGCTGTTCAATGAAAATTCTTTTTTTTTTGTTTTTTTGGTGGGGGAATGTTCAAGGTCTTTTTCTCATTTTTTTTTATTTTATTATTGGGTGTGTTGAAAGAAGATTATTTTTTTTTGTTTTATTGATGGTGGAGGTGTTCAACGAAAATTGTATTTTTTTGTTTTATTGGTGGTGGAGGGTGTTAAATGAAGATTCTTTTTTTTTTGTTTTATTGATGGTGGTGGGTGTTAAATGAAAATTGTTTTTTTTTTTTTTTGGTGGGGGGGGGTGTTCAAGGTCTTTTTCTCATTTTTTACTTTTTTTTACTCATTGCACAGCACTGCTGGTTATTTACTCTTTAATCAGTATTTTGTTGTTTTATTTTTTTCTTTGGGATCTCAAATTGAATCTTATTCTTCAGTCTCAACCGGGCAAAGAAATAAACCCTCTACCATCTCCCAGTTTCTTTCATTTTGTTTATAATCTACAAAATGACTTTAAGAAGATGTAAACATCAACAAATTCCATTCAAGTTAAAGTTTTAGCCATATTCGCTTCATCCTCCCCAGCTTCCCAGCCCAGTTATTCTAAATATTTGTGCCAAAAATTCATTTATTTTAATCTGTGTAAAATTAGTTGAAGTAATCAAGTGAGAAAATATTTTTGAAAATGTGATTAAGACTTCAATGACTCAGTGCATAGCTGCTGTGATTTCTAACTAAAATTGGATGAAAAATGATCCAAAACTCATTTTAAAAACATGGGAAATTTTTTTTAAATTCATTTTCCTTTCTTTCTATTTTTTTTTATTTCCTTTTTTCTTTCTAGGGTATAAAATCCTTTATTTTCTTTCCAATGTTTCTTCAGCTTTTCTTTTTTCTTTCTCAATCATTCCAGTTCTTATTCTTTCTCTCTCTCTCTCTCTCTCTCTCTCTCTCATAGTTCTTTAATTTTCCTTTCATTTTTTTTTTCTTCTTTAATTCCTGAGTGCATTTTTACACCTTTTCACTATCTTTTTCTTTGTTTCATTCTTTTTTTTTAGTAGTCAATTTTCGATGCAGTAAACATTTCATAGAAATATGTGATAAAAATTATTGTAAGTTTTAAGAGGAAAAAAAAAAAAGTTAAGTGTGATACATATCAAATTTCATTAAAATTTCGATTCTGTAAAAAATTGGGTTTATTTAGCGAGAATGACATTAATACATATATAATTCCATCTTAATTCTTTTAAATCTGAAATTCTAAAAATAAACAGCTCAAGCATAACCCTTGAGCTTACTATGTAAACCTTGACAAAAGTCTACATATATATATATTTTTTTTTTATTATAGAATCTGTCAGTCTTGTGAGACTATGTATCTACACCTGTGTATTTACCTATGCTACAGATCTTTTCATGACACCCATGTTGTCTAAGTATTTTGGGTGGATATTCATGAAAAAGGTTAGGAAACACTATTATAAAGTATACAACTACTTTGGTCACAATGACTCTCTAGGTTAAACATTAAACCTTACTGTATGGAACTGAATATATTTGGTTCTATGCCCATGAGACATGGAGATTAAGGTAACTCATTTTTGATGATGGAGTATTTCCTGGAATTTTCCACATTTCATATGACATAGTACACACATTTTATTTTATTAGCCTATAGAAAAAGGTTGCAAGAACTGATTTGTATATGATTAGCATGTTACATCACTAGCTTGTGGGATGTATTTCTAAACTTAGAAATTAATCAGCACAGTGAGGGATTAGTATGTTTTTATCTGCTTTGTCAGTAGAACCTAGAATATGCCAACTATATTTCATACAGAAGGGTAAGACTCTCTTCCCCACCAAAAAATGGGTATCCTGATTATAACGCTATCATAAATCATTAAAAAAAAACGAGTTAAAAGAATTGACAAGTTCATTAATAATTATAAAAAAAAAAAGAACAAAGAAGGTAATTTACGAAATTTGTTTATATTTTAAAATTTAATCATAGATTTGAAAAAAAACATGAGTTTCACTCTTGAACCATTCAGTTAACCAATGAACATTTGGAGGGAATACTTGATTAAGACAGTCAATAGATTTTCACCAATCGGAAAATTTTACAAAGAACAGAGAGGAAAAGATTTTGTGTTAGTTTTGAGGCCGTTAATTTTGCCAAAGAAAGAGGTATTATTGTTTTCTCTCCCCAGAATGAAAAGAAAGTTTCTCTAGTTTAATGTTTATTTATTTTGTTGTTCCTTAGGTGTTTATGGCTGGTTGGTTTTAGGACATAATTCTTGTAGGTTATTTAAAGTCAAATCCTGTTTATATATATATATATATATATATATATATATATATATATATATATATATATCAAATATTCATGATTTGTAAATGAATAGTTTGTAGGTAACATTTTAAACAAGCCAGAGCTCATTTGTTTGCACACAGTTAAATGGTTTCAAGAATTGGTATCTTACACTAATAATTTTATTTAATCCTATTTACCAACCCCTCCGCTCGGGCAGGATATGACACAAGGTCAATTTTTAAGTGGAGTTTAACAGGTTTGAATTCAGAGTTTTCCTTCTCCTAGACTAGTTGCCTCACCAAGGCTGAAGAACCTAGTTTGCCCTACTATTTACCCATAGCTGGAGGGAGAATAATTGGATTCATACCTTTCCCAAGGGTATTAGTGCTATGTGAAATGCAATCAGTCTCGTCCAGGATTTGAACTCGAGTCGCCGTGTCTATTTCCTACGACGATAACCATTACTCTACGGGAACCTCCATAAATAATAATTTTATTTAATATTAATCATTTGTTTGCACACAGTGAAGTGGTTTCAAGTATCTAACACTAATAGTTTTATTTGCATACAGTTAAATGGTTTCAAGTATTGTTATATAACACTAGCAATTCCATTTAACATCAATAACTTGTTTGCACACTGTTAAATGGTTAAACAGTTCTATTTGACCCATAGATGAGACCCTAACAGGTACTACCACTCTGCTTCAGAGAGGACCTGGAAGTAATGGCAATTAAGGGGTACTCCACATTACCCAAAGCTCCAGGACTGGAGCCTCACTATCAGATATAGTTTCGTGTCATACCCAGGACACTTGTTAGAAGCGGGGTCTAACACCCTCTGTAGAGATGCAGTTTGCATATTCTGCAGTTCTAGCCAACTCGGCTATGTGTGTATCTGCTATAAGAATTGAGCACTGAGTTTTTTTCCCTTCGAGAAAAGGAAATAATAATTTCCTGAAAATACACTGACTTGTATGTTATTGTTTAATTTTATGTTTTTCTCATACCTTAAAATAAATTGTTTAGTGAAATAATTATTCAAATTATGTTATCTTCTCAATTTTCTCATGTTTTATTAGTTGTTGAAATTGAACGTTTTTATGAACTACATCTTTTTAATTTAGCTTGTGTTTTCTTGGATATTCTTTTTTTCAAAATAACGTTTGTCTTGCTGGCTTTTATAAACCCTTGAGCTACAATGACTGCATGAAGAAAAAGTTTGATTTTTTCATGATTTGAAGTTCAAGCTGAAACACTTCATGACAGACACTAAATTGCATCTGGTAGTGAGGCTCCACGAGTTACACCCCCCCCCTTGTTTGTCGCCATTACTCTCAGGTATCGACATAATTTTCAGAAGATATTTTTAGAATAAATGCTTGCAACCATAGGACTAGAGCTTTCTAAAAAAAAACTTAATTTGGTACTGACCAGGCAAAATATTGCTTAACTAAAATGCTTATGAAGCATCCAGTTCTTCTATACATAGAAATTATTAATCCTTCATGACAAATAAATTTCTAGTTTTGATTGTTTTTTTTTTATTACTGTTTATATAAGACAACATTGTTCAGAATAAAATTTTTAAAAAAATGTAAGGTAGATTGAAAAGTCGTATTTGTTTCATAATGAGACTTGGGAGATTTTCTCTTTATTGAAATTCAGATTAATCACTCAAGCTCTTCCTTACAAAGGAAAAATAAAATATTTACAAAGAAGAAGAAAAAGAAAATACATTAAAATCCAGAACAGAAAAGAAAAGTAAACGAGAATCTATTTGAGAATAAAGATACAATGAACAAATAAATATATAAAAATAGATTTTTCAATTATGTCAACTACTTAGGAATTGATAGTGTAAATATTGAAGTTGCTTGTAGATAGTTTTTTTTTCTTTTCTGTTTTGTTTTTGAAGAGGGGGCGGGGTGCTAGATTTTCATATTGTTTGCATTGTTGTAGCATAGTCGATTGCTGTGAAAGGTGAGGTGGCAGTTCCAGGCAAATTAATTGGAGAGAACATTTGAAATGATATGAAAAGATAGAAAGAAAAGAAAAAGTTTTGAAAGAAGAAGAAGAAGAAGAAGAAGAAGAAGAAGAAGAAGAAGAAGAAGAAGAAGAAGAAGAAGAAGAAGAAGAAGAAGAAGAAGAAGAAGAAGAAGAAGAAGAAGAAGAAGAAGAAGAAGAAGAAGAAGAAGAAGAAGAAGAAGAAGAAGAAGAAGAAGAAGAAGAAGAAGAAGAAGAAGAAGAAGAAGAAGAAGAAGAAGAAGAAGAAGAAGAAGAAGAAGAAGAAGAAGAAGAAGAAGAAGAAGAAGAAGAAGAAGAAGAAATCTAAAGGTTTGTGGAAGGAGTGAAATTAAAATTGATATGAATTTTATTTAAAGGCAAATTATAAATTGCTTTTTGAAAATTCATAAATGAAAAATATTAGTAGCCTCTGAGAAATTCAAAGAAAGGCTTTCAATTTCACAAATCACATTTTTATATATATATATATATATATATATATATATATATATATATATATATATATATCTCCATGGAGACCCAAACAAAACATAATGTGTATCCATATATAAAATTTGGAATGCTATCTGACAGCATTAGAAAGGAAAATAAGTGTGACATGTTTTGCTAGATGTCTAGCATCATGAGAGAAACACATCAACTTGGTTTTTCCTTTCACACACACACACACACACACACACACACACACACACACATATATATGTGTGTGTGTTTGGGTTGAACACTTGAGTGGGGAATTACTAGCTGCACCATATGTATAAATGCAAAGCTCTTCTTATGAACACTCCAGTAGCTGATAGTGTACATATAAAAATACATTTGTAAAAAATTACTTCACTTACACTGAGAATGACAATAACTCTGGGGTAAGATATCCGATTGACGTAAAATCAGCTGGGTTTCAATCCCAGCTTGTAGCATCTCACATGTCTAGCCCCACTGAAGAGTTGTGATACAACAAAACAGTCTGTCTGTGGATGACAATATATATATATATATATATATATATATATATTATCATCCACAGACAGACTGATGATAGTTGGTTAGAAAATGCCATTAACACTAATAATTCAATTAAACATCAGTCATTTGTTTATACACAGTTAATTGATCAAACAGTTCAATTGCCACTGACTCTGTGTCTATGCTATTTAAAGATATATATCATCATGCTCTTCTCCTTTGTAAGAATCCATTTTGGGTTATGAATTCATTTTATTTTGTGTGCACGTTTGTGTACATAATCCAGCGAAAACAGCACATCATAGCAAGTTTTTTTTTTATTTTTATTCATTTTACTTTAAATGCTTTATCTAAAGTAATAAAGCAATTTCCAATCAAATGATAATTTTATAGGACCACTGTTCATAATAAACATCAATTCTTAATCATTCAAATTCTCACTAGAGATAAAATGTTAATTAGAATCCTTCACTCCTTTCTAGATAGAAGCATTAATATCATCATTGACCAATGTTACAATGGGAATACAATGGGCTCACTGGCTGTCTGGGATATACATATTCATATAAGCATTTAATGTGAACATACACACAAGATATGATACAAATGTAGACACACATTTACATTTATGTATTTCCAAAGCAAAAGCTGTTTATTGCCATTAACCAACCTTCATGGCTTTGCCTTGGCCTCTTTTGAAAAGAGGTTTCATTCTTACTGCAGCTTTGCTGTGTAAGCCACAACAAACCAATCACCTCTTTCTCCCAATACCCCTCCATATGATCAGAAATGTACAGATGTAATAAAAGCACCAACTCCAGTTCTCCTTAAGTGTATGGAACATAATCAGGATAAACTGCCATTCGCTTGGCTAGTTGCCTTGGAAGCTTTCTGTCTTAATGTCATGCCCCTTAACCTCATGTCCCTCTCAGGCACACTCCCAAGACACTCCCCGGACTCTTATGAGTAGCCCATATAATTCTTAAAGCAGGCAAGTTTGCAGGGAGTCGGCAGTGGAACTGTGTTGCATTTTGTAAAGACTATCTTGAACCATTACCAAATTATCTGTCAGTGTTGATTTAAGTTGATTTCTTGCAATTGTATTTGTTGTTGCCATTTTGACACATTTGGTTGGTTTGTTTAGCTCAGAAAACTTAGGTTAGAAGGTATGATGAAAAATGAAGAAATTTCCCTATTTGCAATCAGAAAATATTACCTGTCATACAAAATTCTAAATGAAGCTTTTATATGAATGAAGAAATTATTAAGAATGTAATTATTAAATTTATATATATATATATATATATATATATATAAGAGTGATACAAGCAATCAATATACAGTAACTGTAAGAAACAAATTTGATACTCTTCAGGAACCATTTGAAAAATATACTCTAAATGACAAATATGAAAACTTTGTTACCACTTATAGAGAAGACTAGGTTCTTCAGCATTGGTGAGGCAACTAGTCTTGGAGAAGGAAAACTCTGGATTCAAAACTGTTAAACTCTGCTTAAAAATTGACCTTGTGTCATATCCTGCCCGAGCAGAAGGGTTGGTCTAATGGTTATTGTCATAGGAAATGGATATGGCGACACGAGTTCAAATCCTGAAACAAGACTGATTGCATTTCACATAGCACTAATACCCTTGGGAAAGGTATGAACCCAATTATCCTCCCTCCAGCTATGGGTAAATAGTAGGACAGACTGGGTTCTTCTGCCTTGGTGAGGCAACTAGTCTAGGAGAAGGAAAACTCTGGATTCAAACCTGTTAAACTCTGCTTAAAAATTGACCTTGTGTCATATCCTGCCTGAGCGGAGGGGTTAGGTAAATATGTATATATATATATATATATATAATTCTCACTGCCAGCTATGGTTAAATAGTAGGATAGACTGTTCTCTGTAGCTTTGTGACCAGTTAAGGAAAAGTGGAAGAAAACTGAGTTCAAAACCTGAAAAGTGCTTTTTAGAGACTTTATGGCATACTGTTGCTAGAGACGATTGTTGTGCAAGGGTTGCCATTAAATGTAGCACACATTATTCTCGGTTGGATTCTTTCAATGCTATTTACTGATTTTAAGGCATGAGGACTGAGAAGCATTCCTACACTACTTATAACTGTATTTCTATGCAGATGCCACCCAGTCAGCGAGGGCTGAAGAATACACAGATTGCATCCCTGCAAAGGGGTACCCCCCTCTAATGAGTGTCCTGGATATGACATTAAACAATCTGATGGTGAGGCTGCAGTAATGTTGGAGCTTTGGAGAATGCGGAGTACTCCTCCATTTCCATTGCTCCCAGGTCCACTCTGGCCTGGAATGGTAGCACCTGATAGGGTCCTATCTATGAGTCATATAGAACTGTTTGACATTTAATCTGTGTGCAAACAAATGACTCATACAAAACTGAATTGCTTGAAAGAGAACTCTTTAATCATTTAACTGTTTGTAAACAAATGACTATTTAATTCAATTGTTAGTGATACATAGCAATACTTGGAACCATTTAACTGTGTGCAAACAAATGATTAATAATTATTAGAATTATTTGTATTAGATAGAAATAAGTGAAACAAAAATGAGCTCAGGCTTATTTAAAAATCACATCTAAATGTGTTTAGAAATCACATACTTAATAGATATATATAAAAAAAGATTTGGCATTAAATAATCTACAATGGGTGATATGTCATAAGACCAAACCAAAACAATCCATGCAGATGCCAAGCTTGGATTTAACTGTGTGCAAACAAATGTGTTCTAGCTTGTTTAAAATGTTACCAACAAACTATTCATTTACAAAGCCCATATATATATATATATATATAAGAGTGATACAAGCAATCAATATACAGTAACTGTAAGAAACAAATTTGATACTCTTCAGGAGCCATCTGAAAAATATACTCTAAATGACAAATATGAAAACTTTATTACCACTTATAGAGAATAGGTTCTTCAGCAACTAGTCTAGGAGAAGGAAAACTCTGAATTCAAACCTGTTAAACTTCACTTAAAAATTGACCTTGTGTTATATCCTGCCCGAGCAGAGGGGTTGGTATATATATATAGAGAAGCAGCAGCTAAGTGCATACCAACCAGACCAAGAGCCAAATATTCAGTTCTCTAAGAGACAATAGCAGTTAAGGAAAATGAGATAATATGAAAAAAGCATCCTTATTTAATAAGACATATCCAACAAACACCTATGCACAGATATTTTTGAAAGTCCATTCAGAATTTTCACATACCAAAAAGAACAACTAGAATACAATCAAGGCCAAATCAATAAAATCAGAAATTTGGTAGAAGATAGACAATCATGAAGTGAGCAGAAGGAAAAGCACCACGAGAGCAAAACTAAAAGTTGCTGACCAAGAAGAAAGACTTCAGTAGTGGAAAGAACATCTCAAAAATCTGTTTGGAAACCCTCCAGAAATTACTGATAAACCTACTGAAAAAATTATCAATAACCAACTTGACATCAAAGAGGACATTATATGAAGGAAAAACAGGATACACTAGTGAAAAAAATTAAAAGCAAAAAAAAAAACACAGACCTTGGCAAATATACCTCCTGAAGTATGGAAGACAAGAAAATTTGACAAGATACTTATTCAATTATGCAATACTTTGTATAAACAAAGCACAATAGGGAAATGGACAAAAAGCTGCAGTCTCCCCTGACCCAAGAAAGTCAACTTTGGAATCACTAATAATTAAAGTGGCATAACTTTTACTATTATAGTTGCTAAAACTTATAATGCCCTGCTTCTCAATCATATCCAACTTGAGAATATTCTTAGGAGAATCAGAATGGTTTTCAGAGAAATCGATCCACCACATCACTGATTCTGACTATGCATCGAATCATCAAAGTAGTGTATGCAAAAAATCTTGAGGCAACATCATTATCCATACATGATTTATTCAAGACATACACAAGAAAGATGGAGCAAACAATACTAGCTTGTGGTCTCCCCAAAGAAACTAATCACTATAATGTTTTGCATTAAAAAAGGTCCATTCACTTGATGATGACACTGATTTCTTCGACATTGTCACTGGAGTCTTGCATTTGTCCCATATATGTTTATAATTAGCCTAGATTAGGTACTTTGAATGTCAATAGACCTAATATTGTACCTTGAATGTCAATAGATCTAATAATGTACTTTAAGTGTCAATAGATCTAATAATGTACTTTGAATGTCAATAGATCTAATAATGTACTTTAAATGTCAATAGACCTAATAATGTACTTTGAATGGCAAAAGACCTAATAATGTACTTTGAATGTCAATAGATCTAATAATGTACTTTGAATGTCAATAGCCCTAATATTGTACCTTGAATGTCAATATATCTAATAATGTACTTTGAATGGCAAAAGATCTAATAATGTATTTTGAATGTCAATAGATCTAATAATGTACTTTGAATGGCAAAAGATCTAATAATGTATTTTGAATGTCAATAGATCTAATAATGTACTTTGAATGTCAATAGATCTAATAATGTACTTTAAGTGTCAATAGATCTAATAATGTACTTTGAATGTCAATAGACCTAATAATGTTCTTTGAATGGCAAAAGACCTAATAATGTACTTTGAATGTCAATAGATCTAATAATGTATTTTGAATGTCAATAGACCTAATAATGTCAATAGCTCTAATAAAAGAAAATGGTTTCACAATAAAAAAAAAGATGAGAGGCAGACAATATCCCATAGAAACTATGACAGATGCAGACTACGCAAATACACCTGTCCAAGCTGAATCCCTATTGCATTGCCTGGAGCAAACAGCAGGAGGCATTAGCCTCTATGTGAATATAAATAAAACAGATTTCATGAATTTTAAACAAGGAGAAACCATCTCCACTTGAAGTAGCAAACCTCTGAAATTAGTAGACCAGTTCGCATAATTTGGTAGCAATATCTCCTCTACTGAAAATAATGTCGACATATGCCAAGCAAAGGCCATGTCAGTACTACTGTATGGATGCACCATCTGGTCACCAATGAAACACAAAGAGAAAAGGCTAGGTGGAAACTATGCAAGAATGCTATGTACTGTTTTGAACAAATCCTGGAAGTAATAACCCACAAAACAGCTGCTATCCAGCCACTTACCTCCCATCTCATAAAACATCCAAGTAAGATGAACAAAACGTGTGGGTCACTGCTGCAGAAGTAAGGACAAACTCATCAGAGATGTTCTCTTATGTGTTCCTACCCATGAACGTGCAGTGTTCGTTGACCAGCAAGGACTTATATCAGCTCTCTATGGACGTTGGATGATAAGGGCAGATATGGTGAAAGAGAGTCAGGGACCTATTAGTGCAACTTGGTAGTGATGATGTTTTTTTTTGCCAGTTCATATCTATCTGTTCTTTTCTTTCATTCTTTCCTTCTATCGACCTACCTCTGTTCATTTCTATATATTTACCCCAGTTTGTTCACACCTATCAGTAGGCATAACAATCTATAAATTAAAAAGTAAAAATAACTCATCCAAAAAAAAGATAAAAAGATAAACAAAAGATAATAAATAAAAGATAAAAAGATAAACAACAAAATAACTTGAATAAATTAAACAGATAGACTAAACTATTGAAAAGAACATTTTACTGATATAAAAAATCATGATAATATTTCTTATAAAAATATGATAATAAATATAAATATAATAAATACTATAATATATATATATATATATATATATATATATATATATATATATAATAAATATATATATATATATATGTATATATATATATATAATATAATAAATATATATATATATATATATATAATATAATAAATATATATATATATATATATATATATATATATATAATATAATAAATATATATATATATATATATATATATATAATATATATAATATATATATATATCTATAATGATATAATAAATATATAGTTATAATTTTTCCTTTTGTGCCTGAATTTCTTCAGTGTTGGATTGCACAACTTTCATTTTAACATTTCGTCATATTCTCACAGATTACTAAGAAGGGTCAGAGCAACAGACTGCTTAAAGGGTTGACCAGTAGACAGGAGCCATATGAGAAGGAAGTTGGACAAGGTGATTAAGTGCCACCTTAGTCAACCCTCCCCCTGCCTACCGCATGCCGAAATCAGCAGATGCTACAGTTTGAAAAGCGAAGTCACTGATTGGCCGAAAGAAGGCATGCGACAAGGATGACCTTTTGGCGCCAAGAATACAAATTTGATAGAAAGTCAGTTGGTGAAAATCTTCCAAGAGGGACACACATAACAGCCAGACGACTTGAGCAATGCACAGTGGTTACACAACCTAAGGAAATGTCTTATGAAAAGAAAAGAACTATAGAAATTTGTTGTGAGAGCCACATATTATCAGAACGATGATAATAAAAGAAAACAACAGAAAACTTTTTGTGAAGGTCGAAAGTAAGAAATACTGCTGGGCCTTTGGACACTCTCAGGAACCTATGTATGGCACTAGACCTTGGTGTCTAGTTCAAGCCATAACCCAGCATATGTGCCCGGACCCACATTTGGGTTCGTGAAACTGCTTGCCTCATCAGGCTCACATTGCACCAAGTGAGCCGATGAGCAGCATTGACCAGCAGGGTTCGAGTCTCGACTCGTTCCTGACCTTCCCTCCCCCTTATCCCCACTTTAATCGGCCTTCGGACTTTTGACCTTGTGTCAAGTCCTGTCTGGTGGGAGGCAGTGACAAATAGCCCTTTCTGTTAACTGCTGAAAGGGAAAAGAAAAAAAAGATAGACTTTTGGTCGTGAACCCTCATGTTTCTCTGAGAGATAAAAGAAATGAATTAGTAAAACAACTTGACTGAGATAAGTAAAGACAGTGAAACCTCACACCTTTTCTGCTATCCTTCTCTGTTTCATTGTATAGACCTAAGCCACCGGATATACATATTTACATACATCATTTTAAAACCAAATAATTAAGTGACTTGTTCTTGTGTTAATTTATCCTCTTGTACTATTTTATGTTCATTTTGCTGTTGGCAAATAAATCTTGCTTTATTGTGCCACCGAATTGTCGTTATTTTGTCACTTCAAGGATTTCTGCCTCATTCTTTTATTTTCAATGTGTTCAAGCAGATTTTGCTGGAGATGAAGGAATATTTTATGTGAAAAATGTATTTGCATGGCTCTTAATTTAAGAAACAAAAAATCTTGAGGATTTAATTTAAATGTTGATATTTATAGATTGTCATTCCATTTCAGTGATAATGCAAAATTGCCAGAGCTCTGGGGTATACAGAGTCACCTTTTATTTGCCATTACTCCCAAGTCCACTCTGATTAGAAGTGGTTGTATCTGTAAGGCTCCTATCTATAGTTCAAATTGATCTGTTTATGATAAAGTTCAAAATGATTTTGAACTACATTACTATGTTAGCTCTTAAAATATTGATATTGCATCTAAGTATGAATTGTTTATCTGTTTAAAATGATTTTAAAGATACATTTTTGAACAACATATAATCGAAGACTAAATTGAACAATATCTTTGGCAGAGAATAACCCAACAAGGATTGACATATCCTAGAACCAACAAATCAACCAACCAACTATAACAGCATCAATATTATCTGATCATAAAAATTTGATGTATGCCCTTAGTATAGTATGCCATGTGTATGCCAGTTTAAATTCTTTTAAGTAATATTTTGGCTACACAACTGGATTTATTTTTATTTTTATTGCTGTATGTCTATGTAATATATATATATGTGTGTGTGTGTATATATACAGTATCAAACATAAACAAGCAATTTTTTATCGAAAGTTAATTTTCTTAACTAAATATATGAGGATTTTATTATTTCTTGTGGAACTTTATACAATCAAAATGAATATTATTCAGTCTTACTTAAAACTCTGCGGCCAAAAATATATGTAGAATTCCAAAAATGAGTCAGTTAGTATTGTATGTATTTACCAACTCCTCTAAACAGGCAGAATGTGATACAAGGTCAATTTTTAAGTGGAGTTTAACAGGTTTGAATTCAATTTTCCTTCTCCTTGACTTGTTGCCTAACCAAGGCTAAAGAACTCAGTCTGCCCTACTATTTACCCATAGCTGAAGGGAGAATAGTTAGATTCATATCTTTCTCAAGGGTATTAGTGCTATATGAAATGTAAACAGTCTTGTCCAGGATTTGATCTTGGGTTGCTGTATTTGTTTCCTACAATGATGACCATTACACCATAGCACATCCTGATAGTATTTAATATTACTGTTGGGATAATCTGGGTTATCATTTATTCAAATCTTACATCATTGAATTAACACTTTATAAATGGAATGTGGTGAATGCCGCAAAGAATTATATGAAGTGGCTGCATCTTGATCTGGCATTAACACAATGAAGTGGAAAACCAACAAAGTCTAGTGGTATTGTAAAATACTACTGAGGCACTCTAAGTTTGTGATAATGATGTTAGCCCTGAAATCATGTCTGACCCCCCCAGTCGTCATCTGATGAAGGCTTTATTAGCAACACCGTTGTTGTTTTGGGGGGAAGGGATGCAGCAGTCTGTTCATATAATATTTTTATTTGTGCAATTTTTATCCTTGGTTACAGATGTGTTGCAATTTTATTTTTAGTTAGAGTTTCAATGCTGTAGAGTTTGGTAAAAAATGATACCTAATACTATCCATTTTTATTGTGTAATGTTCTCCTCGAAATAATAAAATCCTGGTATCTTTTGTATAAATGAAAATTAACTTATCTTTAAAAAATCAATAGAGGTGCACTTATCTAGCGACAATACTAGATATTTCATTCACAAAATGTACATACTGTTATGAGGTTGGTTTGGTTTCATGGCATTATCAACCCTTGTGGGTTATTTAATGCCAAATCCTGTTTTTACACATATATCAAACATATGATTTGTAAACACATTTTGTAAATACAAATAGTTGAATGATTAAACAGTCCTATTTCAAACAATTCAATTTAGTATAAGTCATTTGTTTGTACTCAGTTTAAATGTCAAACAGTTCTATTTGACCCATAGATAGGACCCTATCAGGTGCTACCACTCCAGGCCAGAGTGAACCAGGAAGCAATGGCAATGAAGGGTTACTCTGCATTTCCCAAAGCTCTAGCATTACTGAAGCGTCACCATCAGATCGTTTAGTGTAATTTTCAGGACATTCATAGAGGGGGAGTCTTACCCCTTCTGCAGCCCCCAGCTAACTGGGCTAAACTGTTATGAGACAGATGATTTACAGTCAAGTTATACTAAAAACACTAGGTCCCATGGCTAAAGTTAAGCAAAATGAGCCTGTTCAGTTCTTTGATGGGTAACCACTTAGAACCAGCAGAATCTGGGACCTGTGTTTTACACTAAGAAAAGCTTTGTAAATTCTATAGAATTTCAAAGAATTCTTTGAACAATTAGACTCAAAACTATTCTATGGAATTGTTGAATCTGACAATCAAAGTTAACCAGTGATGAGTCTGTTCAATTCTGAAATGAATGATCACTTAGGAATGATAGATACTGTAAATAAGCAAAGGTCTATATGCCAGATTAAGCAAAACTTACTGAATAGCAACTATTATAGGTATTTTATTATTATTACTTATACCAACCCATTACCCTAATGGGTAGAGGGTTCACTGATGACTCAGGAGACCAGAGTTCAATCCCAGATCGAGTCATACCAATAACTCAAAAAATAATACTTGATGCCACCTTGCTTAACTCTCAGTATTATAAGGTACAGATCAAGGATAAAGTGGAGCAATCCAGGGAAAGGAGTCACACCTTCCCCCACATCTCAGTGTAGTAACTAATGAAAAGGGAGCCTTCAGGTTGCCCTTGACTATGGTCGCCAACTTTACTTTTACTTATTATTATCAATATTTAAAATAATCAAATGAATATATCTGCACTAGAAAAATTATTCACAAGTTTTGTTGAATTTGGAATTTGAACAATTCTAAATGACCTTTTTGCTCCTTCATCACTGAATACTAAGCAGTGAAGTAATCTTTCTACTGTCCAGATGTTCTTGTTTTAACGCAATGGAAAATCATAAAAACAACTCAGCCTTCTCCTCTCACTTTGATACAAATAATCCCCTCAACCAGCCAACTCACCCACATAAGTTCAGAAAGAGTGAGATTAGGAGAAACTTATTGGTCATTAACCAGTGTAGATATAATCAAACCACAATCAACTGCAATAGAAAAACTGCCCGGTTAGACCATCTGTTGTAATAATTTTTTAAAGTTTAGTCAAACTAGCAGTACTTATCCATTTTGCATACAAGATGATCAATATTAAAGTTAAAAGTTGTAGAGTCACTTTTATTAAAATTTAGGATTATGATTTGTATTTCAATGAGTCAAACTGGCAGTACTTACCCATTTTGCATACAAGATGATCAATATTAAAGTTAAAAGATGTAGAGTCACTTTTATTAAAATTTAGGATTATGATTTGTATTTCAAGGAGTCAAACTGGCAGTACTTACCCATTTTGCATACAAGATGATCAATATTAAAGATAAAAGATGTAGAGTCACTTTTATTAAAGTTTATTTCTACAAATACTACAACAAATACAGGAAATAAAAATAACACCGGCACAATTTTTCCACAACACTGGTTCTGCATTTTTATATGTTATAAACATATACTATATAAAAAAACCTGCTTTAGTGGAAGCGACCCAATTTTTGACTGCAGTAATTAGAAAAAAATGTTGACCAGGC
The DNA here is from genome assembly GCA_963585895.1 of Sepioteuthis lessoniana. NCBI lineage: Eukaryota > Metazoa > Mollusca > Cephalopoda > Myopsida > Loliginidae > Sepioteuthis > Sepioteuthis lessoniana. The sequence continues at coordinate 30,862,858 of OY757909.1, forward strand.
AGTCCATCTTTCACTGACCCAATCTTTGTTGATCAGCTAATTGGGTTGCTGCTGTGCTGAACTAGGTTCGTCAACATGATTGAAAAACATTACTTTCCACTTAACTATGCTTATATCCACTGTTTGGTTGGTTGGTTGGTTGGTTTTTATGGCATGTCAACCCTTGATGGATCATTTAATGCTGAAGACACTTGGGTTTTTTTGAAGCAATGATATGGTTTAAAATAATTAATGATAATCCTTTGTAAACAGTTACAGCTTCAAATAATCATTCTTTATACAAATAATTTGTGCATAGTTTTATGGTTTCAAGTATTCTTATTCAATATCAATAATGTACCATACCCATGATACGAATATGTGAAACATACATGGAATGTTCATAACATATATACATAGAACATAGGAATCCCAAAAACACAAAAAACACTTACGACTTCTTAGTTCAGGTACGAAACCTTTTATTACCTTTGAGTTAAAGGTTTCGACATAAGGAAGAGAGATGCACAATCTTTCTATGATGACTTTTCCATCTGCCCCCCACTCCCCAACATGTGTGGCACCCGCCACAAGGCCACTGGCCTGGCTTTGGCGAGCAAACGAAAGCCAACCGTCTTCTCCCGAAGCAGAACTCAACTAACTGATTTTTTCAAAATCCCCCAAATCCTCCACGCGCTTCCGGTGCATGACGTCACCTGCACTCTCTAACCCCGTTTCCCATCTAGGCAATTGTGACATCTCTGAGTGACACGTCCGCTCCACCCGCGCATGAACACCTGTGTTAATGTTGCACCTAAGTAACCCATGCACTGAGCTGAAAGGTTCTCAGCCTAACTAAACCCAAAGGCATAAAACAAAATCCCTCGGCCATTAGATTACAATAATTTTCAAACAGATCTATTTAATCCATATCCTAACAGGTATTACCACTACCAGTCAGAGTTGACCTGGAACAAAGAAGCAATTTCACACTACCTAGTTGGGTGGGGACAAAGAGAGAAAGGAGAAAAAAGATAAAGAATGAAGATTTAAAAGAAAAAAGTTCACAAAGCAGAAGAGAAGTAGAAAAAAAGAGAATAAAGAAAAATTGCAGAGAAAGAGAAAAAAACAAGGAATAATAATAATAGCAATATTAATAACAAGGGTGAGAAAAATTTGGTGGAAAATTTTATGAAGAAAAATAGAAAGAGGAGGAGAAAAAAGTTTGAAAATTTCAGAAAGTGGAGTAAAAAAAGAGGTAGAAAATAGGAGGAAAAATTTGAAAAAAAAAAAGAAAAGAAAAAATTTAAGGAGGAGGAGGAAGTTAAAAAAAAAGAAAAAAGAGAAAAATTGAGTAAGAAGAGCAAAAGGAGATGGAGGAAAATATCTGGAGGAGGAGAAAAAAATTTGAGAAGGTGGAGTAAAGAGAGAAAAAGAGGACAAAAAAATTTGAGAAGGTGAGGAAGAAAAAAGAAAATAAAGAAAAATTTGTGGAGGAAAAAGAAAATGAAAATGAGGAGAAGGAAGAAAAGAAAAATCGGAAGATAATTTTAGGAGGAAGAGGAGGAGGAGAAAAAGAGGTAAAAAATTTGGGAGGCAGTGTCAAAAGAGAGGTAGAAAAAGAAGCCAAAAAAGGCAGTGATTAGTGGTGATAATCCAGATGTCTTTAATTCCACTCAGTTTTTTATTAAGCAGTCAAATATTTGCCATCCATTTGTTCAAGAATCTTCCATTAATTCTCTCTATTCAAGTGTTTTGGTTGTCACAAGAAAAAACAAGTTTCAGGCGAGTTATGTCTTTATAAAAAAAAATTTGTAAAACCAATTAACTTTATTTTGGCAGGGGACGATAATGGCCAAATAACACAAGAAATGGAGTTGCCAAAGTTTTTCAAAATACATTTATAATTATTTTTAGGCTGGTATCTTTTAATTTCAAGCTGCAAATATGAATTATTACTTGGAGGAATAAAAGTTTTGCAGTATTTTGGTATGTGCTAATTTGTGGTGTATATATCACATGACAGAAGCAGTTCAAGCTGTAGTTTGTAGTATTATGGTAGTATATGGATTGTTTCACTCCATGTGTGATTTGAAAGCCACATTGATGCATTGTATAATGTATTTTAATTTGAGAACTTTTACAAGGGCCATAATGTCACAGAATCAACCAAAAACATTTGTTGTACAAAAGGTGATGGTACAATTGATCACAGTAAAATATCCAGATGGCTAAAGAAACTTTACTTGAGTTGATCAGGGAAGGTCAGGTAGCCTTAAAACTGTGAAATCTGAGGCTGTTCTCTAAGCCATAAAAGCAAATGCAATGAGTATCAGGCAAGCTTGCCATCTCTCAGTCCAGTCTGGTTTGTTATCTCCACAACCTCAATAAAAGCATCTAGAATGGCTAAATTGTGTCTCATTTACCAAAAAATTACAAAATTTTTGATTCACACAAGTAACTGTATACAGTATGTAAACACAGTCTTGGGGTATCAGAATTGTGTACATCCCAACAGATTCTGTGGGCCATTTAATCTGTAATCAATCATTGACAACAAAAAATATGCGATTGTGCCTGAAGAGGATTGGCAATTACTAACAGAAATGTCATGGTTACAAAAAAAAGAAAAGAAATTGTTAGCAAAGTTTACTTTTCCAGTTAAAGCCAACTTCTGTGAGTTAATCGGTTGTCTAAAGGTTAAATTCCATTTAGGGATTTTTATGTGACAACTGTAAACTAAGGTAATTAGTAATTAGTAATTAAAATGGAATATACAAGTTGTACTTCAAAATTAATATCTCCTATAGATTCCCAAAGAAAATACAATATAGATGGAATCTTCAAATGTGGCTTGGATAGCAACTTTTAAAAAAATCTACAGCTATGTTCTCTTTTTGAAATTGTCATTTTTTTTCTTGTTAAATTCAACACTCAAAGTTACAAAAATGTCTAAAAATTTGGTAGCAAAGAGGTTAAAGCAGTTAGTGGCGGTAGTATAATAACACAAAGAAAGGAATTGACAAGTCAGGTTCTATTTCAGCAGACATTGTTCATGTTCATGCCAACTAAAGTTCCAACTTCCAATCCAATACTTTTCTATTGATCAGTTTTTTAAATACTACAAGTATTTGATGAAGAAGAAAGTTATGATAGTAATTTTAATCAAATGAAATGTAATTATATAACTAATGGTCATGTTATTTGTGTGTCATTAGATCATAAAACATCATTGAATAGAATCAATAACTGGTGAATATCCTTTACTAAAAGAAAATAAACATACCTTGAATACACGGGCTTAAACCAGTGCCAGTAGGTGTCGTCAGTGATGTTTTAATCTTCTGGGTCATTGGGGAGTTTCGGGTCTTTCAACATCATACTCCCCTCACTAGAACGACCCCCTCAGAGAATCATAAATATAAATGGTGATTTCAGTAGTACTATTTATGTGGGTCTCAATTTTTATATAATTTTTTAAAAAATTTCTCCTTTTTTGTGTTTGCCACAATTTTTTTTACTTTGCTCTTCTACCAAGAACTAAGAACTACCTCAAGATTGTTGCTATTTAACAAGGGCACACAACTCCAGATCAAAGGAGATAATCAAAATAAACTTTTATCAATAACAACAGTCTATTGTTTGATAGTTTATATTTTATGTTAATATAATATCCACAAAATATATCATTTTATTTAGAACTGAAACCATCTGCTTTTTTATCATCATATTTTAAAAAGATGGTGTAAACCTATTAAATAGATTAGTTATTTATTAATTTCTTACCTACCAATCCTGAATATACTTGGTTTTATGTATTAATTAAAAATCTGACAAAAAAATGTGCCGGGTCTTCAATTAAACTACCATTGTATTATTTGAAATATCATATGGTTTTTTAATGTTTTTGCTTGCAAAGGAAGTAGAGTGTGGTTTTCAGACTGGATGCCCTTGTTGCAAGGTTATAGTACATCAGACATTTGTGCATCTTGCAGGAAAGAGGGTAACTGAATCTAATTTTCCTTCACTTCTTACAACCTCTTTCTTTCTTTCTTTCTTTCTACTTCTCAAATGTTTTACACCCTGTCAGTGGGGCTTAGAATAAACTGACTGTATCCACTGTAAATAAGTAAGACCCCCTCCTCCACTAAAAAGGTGTCCTAAGTATATCACTAAACTGCATCTCATGAGGCTCCAGTTTTGGAGATAACAATTATGAAGTACCCCTTCATTGACATTACTCCCAAGTCCACTCTGACCTGGAATTGTAGTACCTGTTAGGGTCTCACAAATGCATCAAAAAGATCTGTTTAAAAATTTTGTATTCCATAGGACTATGTGCAAAAAAATCTTAAGAAAGAACTATGCATAGAAATGTAAATATGAATGTACAAGTAATGCAATTGCCTAGCATTTAGGCATAAAATAACCCTAAATGGGAGGGAGTGACATGCCTTTTAAATTAATCAACCTAGTTTTTTCCTTCTCTTTTTCTCCTCCTTGTAAAATTGTTTCCTCCTCTTTTTTCTTTTCATTATCCTCCTCTTCTTTTTCATTTCTTTGTATTAAATCAATTTAATTTCTCATTTTTCTTTCTCTTACATTCACCCCTCTCTGTTACTATCTATTTTTCTCTCTCCTTCTCAGATTCTTTCGGTTTCCCATCATTCTGTACTTCATCTGGTTAAAATATCAGATTTTTCTTAATTTGTCATATTGCTGGAATGTTTCAAATAGATGAGATTTCCATCTTGTATTCACTGTGATTAATTGTTTCTGTTTACTTGCAACATCCTCAATGGTCAATAGATTAAATATTTCAAGTTGGTCAGCCTGGTGGAGTTAAACTGCAAAAGACATTGATTAAAACAAGCAAAAAAAAAAAAATAATAATAAAATAAATCAGAATTTTACACGAGTTTATTTTACAAATACTTGTACAATCTTTGATGTCCACCATGAGTTCCTGATAATCTAAAAATAATCACTACATATTACTGTTGTATGATACATAATATTAATTATCTACTAATATATACGATGCAATGTCACTTTGTATATACAGTGTAACCCGGGTATAAGAGAGTTGTTGGGACCGGAGAATAAATCTCTTATATCCAGGTTTAGTCTATTTTGTTTAGGTATCACAGGCTCTAATTTGGGACCAGATAAAAACATCTCTTATATCTAGGTCTCTTATATCCGGGTTACACTGTATATTTATATATATATATATATGTGTGTGTATACAAAAGTTTAAATAGCCTAAACACTGTCAGAGATCTTTGGTGACTGCCAAAAGCCATTGTGTTTATGTTGGTGGAAGGGATTCCCAAGCTGTGTGTAAATATGTAAATAATTCTTGCTTATTCTTAGGCAGTTCACTTCGAACTTTATGATCAATTTCATCCTGGACAGGTTCAATTGGTGAAAGATGTGGAGACTGAAGGGGTCAAGTTATGATTTGCTGTATTCTTTTATCTTCCTTTGATTTTATATAATTTGAACACAGTTTTTTCATTAATACATAAAACCGTTTTGAATCATTGTCTTGTTGCAAAATAGAATTTTGTTCAATAATGTGGCAACTAGAAAGAATTACATGCCTCTGTTGTATTGAATGATACTTTCCTTTCATATAATGCCTTTAATTTGAACACAGTCTCCTGCAATCTCACCTCTAAAAGTAAAGTAAAGTTGGCGACCTTATTCGAAGATGACCTAAAGGCTCCCTTTTCAATAGCTATGACACTGAGGTGAAGGGGAGGGCACTACTCCATTCCCTGGATTGCTTACCCTTGATCTCTACCTTATAATGCTGAGTGTTAAGCAAGGCGATATCAAGTATCATTTTTTGAGTCTTTGGTATGACTCAACCTGGGATTGAACCCCGGTCTACCGGACTATTGGCGTCACCTCTAAAACATACCAAAACTATTACAGCACCACCATCATGTTTAACAGTTGGCATAATGCAATTTTTACTCATTTGTTTGGAAGGAAATTGTCTGACAAATTCTCTTTGTTTACTTCTAAAAAAGCTCAAATTTAGACTCATCAGTTCATAGTACCTTTTTCTAATCTTTTAAAGTCCAATCTGTTGTACCCATAGTAGTCTTTTCAACTTATTTTTCTTTTTAACAAAAGTTTTTTTAACAGGCAAATTCTTTAAGCCCAACAGAAAGAAGTCTTCTCTTGACAACATTAACTGATATTGGTTGTTAATGTGTAGAATTAAATTCAACAATTAGTTCAGAAACTTTTTCTTTTGTTCCTTTCGCAAGACATGATCAAGTGTTTATCCTTTGCAATAGATGCTACTCTGGGCCTCCCAATTCTTTTTCTGTTAACATTTGCATTGGTTTCTGCATGTCACTGTAAGCAATAATGCACCCTATTTTTTGATATTGGTAAAATACTCTGACACTCAGAATATCTTATTCTATGGAATAAATTTCCATTTGGGTTCCTTTTTCAATAGGAATCTTAGTTCTTGGCATTTTAATGGTTTTGGAAAATTGATTTCAATTCAAATTGAATTGAACCTCTACTAAGCAGTGAAATGGAAATATTTGTAAATTTCTTCTCCTCAGTTCAGAAAGGGCATCAGGTTGTAACAAAATCTCCAAAGCTTATGCAAACGAATTTATAATGTTTGTAGGAAAATTTGTTTGAATTTTATATAAGGATTTGCATGTACACAGCTGGTGAATTTATCCGAATATGCAAAATTAGCCTTTTTATGAACTTAGAAAAACAATTCAGAGTGGTCCCAAACTTTTTGTTGCTAGTATACATGTATATATATATATATATATATATATATATATACACATATATGTGTGTGTGTGTGTGTGTGTGTATATATATATATATATATATATTTTAAATTGAACAGGTCTGCAAATGATTTCAAATTTGGTATTTAGGTTTTTTAAAATCTTTATTCCATATTCTTCCTCTATATGTGTTTCAAAGATTTCAGTCTCTGTTTCTGAAAATAGGAGGAAGAAAAATTGAGAGGAGAATTTACAAAAGATAAGAATTTTACTAGAGTTAAAGATAAGAGTAAGAATTGACAGGAAATGAGTTATAGGCATTTTGGAATGTTGCAGCTGTATTCAAATTTGATCTAGTTTAACGAAGGTTTGTTAATCTTTATATAGAGAGCTACAAGAATTTGGAGTTTTTGATTGATTTTTGTGTGATATTGAAGTCTTTTCCGTTTGAATTTTTCTGTATTTAGATGTAGGACACAAGATGTGTTTTTAGGTGTTGAGAGATGGAACTATTGTTAGAAACATGAAGTGTTAAATGTCTCAACAGAATTGTAATAGTCTGGCCTATGTATGTACTCCCTTTATTGGAGAAGCTTTCTACCAGTGGACATTTAAATTGGTACTTTATATTGGTTGTTTTTATATAAATGTATATAACTTGTCATTATGTTTATCATTTCATTACTACCCTGAAGACGGATCCAGTAAGGGCTAAAAGTACCTTGGAAACATATGTAGCCTTCCTAAATTCATCTTTTCAAAATTTAAATGACTTATATGAAAACTTGGATGGATCAAAGACAGAATAGGCAGACATAAAATGTCTGTCCTATTTAATCAAACATTATATATATATATATATATATATATATATATATATATAAAGTTTTGATTAGTTTCTAAATTATGTCTGACCAGTGCATTCTTTTAGTTGTCATTTTTCACGTCCCTTTTATGTTTATAAATTTGTATTTGGATTGATCATGAAGTTTCACCCACGTATACATTTTTACTCATGTCATAACACCAAAATAAAAACTGGAATAATCATAGGTTTTTGCCTAAGAATTCTTGGGATTTGCACCTCCAAATTTTTAGATCATGAACTTTGCTATATAGCAAACCCCTTTGTGGAATTTCAATATCCTTCATATATCATTTTACCCAATGGTTTAACCGCAAACATCAACGAAGAAAACTTAAACAACCTTGGAATCAAAACAATGACAAACTCTTTTAAAAATGAGAATCAATAAGAATAACAATCCCCAGAGCAAATCTACCATAGACATTTGCTCTGTCCAGTGCTTTGGATATAATAAAAATATGTGGGGGAACTTTCAGGTTTGATCCAAAAACAAATTTATTAACATAAAAGGGACATAAAAAATGGTGATGAAAAAACATGTCGGTCTGACATGATTTAGAAACTAATCATAACTTTAACATTACAGATCCAAAATGTTAGTATAAATAACAATGTGTATGAGTGTGTGTGTGTGTGTGTGTGTGTGTGTATATATATATATATATATATATATATATATAATGTGTGCGTGTACATTTATTATTTACCTCTAGGTGGTGTGAGAAGAAAAGGATCAATGTTATTCCTAAGAGCATTTTACATGAAGTAGAAAAGAAACAACTTCATCCAGGATTTGAACTCGGTTCCTTATGATGATAAACATTACACCATATATACAATAAGAATGAGAAAAAGTATTTGCATTTTTATGATAGAATATATTTCTCTACAGTTAACACGTTTTGATGTGATGATGGAGAATTTGTTGAAAAATTGGCTTTTGTGAATGCAGAGAGGTTTTTCATTTGAAAAATAAAAAATGTATTTGGAAACAATTAGAAACTGTTTGTAAAACTGTTATTAGTTCAGATTAAAAGTGCGGTTAGGGTAAACCAAAACCAAACACTTTTAGATCAGGTTATAGTCTATTTACCAAAACTTTTACCTTTACCATGCTTTTTATTTGTGTTATATAAGAAAATGAATGCAACCATAGAACATTATATATATATATATATATATATATATATATGATCTAGAATAGTGGTTTTAAAAACTGTGATATATGGATTCTTGTGCATCTGACAGATAATAGTCCAAGATTCACTGCTGAAAATTTAAATGAATGCTATTGTTGTGCTGGGCATTAAATGAATGCTATTGTTGTGCTGACCATCAAATGATTGCTATTGTTATACTGACCATCAAATGAATGTTATTGTTGGGCTGACCATTAAATCAATGCTATTTTTGTGCTGACCATTAAATGAATGCTATTGTTATACTGACCATTAAATGAATGCTATTGTTATACTGACCATTAAATGAATGCTATTGTTGTGCTGACCATTAAATGAATGCTACTGTTGGGCTGACCATTAAATGAATGCTATTGTTATACTGACCACTAACAAACACTGATATTGGATTGTCTTCTATTGATTAGTCTCTTTGCAGGAAGGAAACAAATAGTACCAAATCATCTAAATCAGGGCTTCTCAAACTTTTTTGTCCTGTCAGTGAGGCTTAGAATATGCGGACTGTATCCCCTGTAAAGGAGTAAGACCCCCACTTCTAAAAAAGGAGGTGAGACTTCAGTTCTAGAGCTCTGGAAAGTATAGCATATCACTTCATTGCCATTACTTCCATGTCCATCCTGAGTTGGAATGGTAGTAATTCCTGTTAGGGTCACATAGATCTGTGAAAATTATTTGTATTCGATCAGAATACTTGATATCATAAACAAAATGAAGATCCAGCTCGCTTCAGTTGGAGCAAGATTTTTTGTTAATAATAATTCAATTTCAGTTTTATTCATTAAAAATCTGTTATCATGGATAGGAATTAAAATTTCAGGCATAGTTTTTTTATTTTACTTTTTCATTATTTTTCATTCTTATAATTAAAGGATTTTCTTTTTTTCTCAAGATATTTAATTACTCATTATAAAAAGGGATATTTTAGAATTCAGTATTTTGATAAAATGATTCATTTGAAATATAATTATTTTTAAGGTTTTTCTTTTGTGAAAATATGATTATATGCATTGTTAATGATGCTAAAAAATCCAGATCTTCTCAGTCAGAGCCAGATCATTTGTTTATTTAAATGACCCATATGTTTTGAATGGTTTGTATATGAACGACACATTACCAGAGGCCAACATACTCAGTCAGGCATTTTGCTAAGTGTATAATATCAGGCAACAAGTCTTCATGATTCAGCGATTTTCATTCTCCTGTTATAAGGAGATTTAAAAATACAAAGTAGTAAATTTACTTCCTACTGGCCCCTACGCTTTTATTCACCCTGCTAAAGTTTTATTTACCCTCTGGGGTCCATACAAAACACTTTTACCACTTGTAAAACTTACTTTCAGGGTCATTCTGGGCTGTGGATTTGAATGTTAACTGCTAATTCTAACCCAAAGTAGTGTGTATTTTCATCCCAGATGCTTGATTCTATTCTTTTCCAGAATGGGGCATTCATTTTGTTGGTCCCTTTGTACCATAGCCAGATACCCGGATATGTGAAACGTACATTGAATGTTCATAACATATATACATGGAACATATGTAAAACGTACATAGAAGGTTCATGACATATATACATGGAACATATGTAAAACGTACATAGAATGTTCATAACATATATACATGGAACATATGTAAAACGTACATAGAATGTTCATAACATATATACATGGAACATATGTAAAACGTACATAGAAGGTTCATAACATATATACATGGAACATATGTGAAACGTACATAGAAGGTTCATAACATGGAACATAGGAATCCCGAAACACGAAAAACACATAACAACTTCTTAGTTCAGGTTCGAAACTTTTTATTACCTTTGAGTTAAAAGGTTTTTCGACATAAGGAAAGAGAGATACACAATCTTTCTATGCTGGCTTTTCCATCTGCCTCAAACCACGTGCGCACCTGACACAAGGCCTCGGCGAGCTTGCAAAAGTCAACCGTTTTCTTCCGAGGCAGGACTCAACTCAACTGACTTTTTTCAAATCTCCCAAAATCTTCCGTGCACGCTTTAGATGCATGACGTCATTCACATCCCCAAGTCACAATTTTCTATCTGGGATTTTTATTTTGACATATCTGAATGACACATCCTCCCTGCGCGTGTGTTAACACTTGCGCTCAAGTTTGCACCTAACTAACCCATGTGCTGAGCCGAAAGGTTCTCAGCCTAACTAAACCCAAAGGCAAGATATATAAAACGAAATCCCTCGGCGATTATATTACACCTTTGCTTCTGATTTGTGTATAAATTCCTCTTACTAGCACGTGGGTGCTGTATTTATTTCCACTCAGTTATTGGAAATTATTTATGGAGTCACCTTTTTCGTGCCCCATGATTGCCACCACACGTGTGCACGTTCTTCAAACTAACAGATCTCTTTTCCCTTTTGACACCAACGATGTAACACGGAATCTTGACTACTGAGTCCATGTGACACATTACATATGAGGACGGTCATCCCATGAGAGACTCTATGCACATGGGGACCCAAAATTCTCCTTCTTTAAGCTTTTGAATTTGTACCGACCAGCCACCAAAACTACGTGGAACTGAAAGAACTGTCATCAATACAAATGCTATAGCTAAGTCTGCAGAAAACACCTGTTTTTGAAATTATTCTTCTTTACTTTATCTCTTTCATTAAATATAAACCCTTTTTTTTTCAATCAAATTGTTGTCTTGTTCCTTTTCTCTCATCATGTCTCATGTTACAGTAAGCTTTATTTTTCCTTACACTGCAGATATTGATTTCATCCTATTCTTAAAGGGTAAAATCCCAACACAGTTTCTGGTGCTGGATATTTTGTTTACAATTCCTCAGCAGGTTGACACCTACAATTCCTTACTCTCTACTCAACAACATGAAAGTCAATTCCATGTCATTACATAGTTTCTTAGTTTAATGGCATATCAACCTTTGTAGGTTATTTAATGCCAAAGCCATTCTCCTGAAAGAACAGTAGTGGTACTATTTAACCCATAGCTGGGAGGATAAGGGATCTCATACCTTTCCCAAGGGTATTTGCCCGAAAGTGAATGTAATAGTGTGACTGGAGTACGAACTCGCTTACTATGATTCCGCAGTTCATTGCTTTAACCATTACACCACGAGGATACCCCCATGTCATTACACCACACATCTGCGTGTGATGACACCTCTGTGTACCAACATTAGCCTAATTATAATATTTTTTATTTGTTTTTTAATAAATGTTTTTTTATGCAATATTGTATTAATTTTATTCTCTTTTGGAGGAACTACTCTGAAATCTTTTTTTTTTTTTCAATTTACCTTTATATTGTTTTATCATGTTATTATTGTTACCCTATTGGCTGGGGCTGTAGAATACACCGACTGCTTTTCTGCAGAGTGGTAAAACCCCTCAACAAGTGTCCTGGATATGACACTAAGCAATCTAGTGGTAAGGTTCCAGTAATACTGGAGATTTGTGAAATGTGGAGTACCCCTTCATTGTCATTGCTCTCAAGTCTTCTCTGGCCTGATAAAGGTTCTATCTATGGGTCAAATAGAACTAAACTGCATACTTATCCTAAACTGAACTGCTTGAAATAGAACTGTTTTGACATTTAAACTGTGTACTTATGTTAAACTGAATTGTTTGAAATGAAACTGTTTTTATCTGTTAAACTGAATTGTTTGATATAGAACAGTTTTTGATATTAAAACTGTACTTATGCTAAACAGAATTGTTTGAAATAGAACTGTTTTGACATTTAAACACGTGTAAACAAAAAGTATACTTATACTAAACTGAATTTGTTGAATTAGATTGTTTGACTAAACTGAATAGCTTAAAATAGAAATGTTTTTGACAATTAAACTGTGTACTTATGATAAACTGAATTGTTTGAAATAGAACTGGTTATTTGTATTAAAATAGATTTAGCATTAAATAACCTATAAAGGTTGATATGCCATAAAACCCAAACAAACATGTTATTATTGAGTATATTGCTAAAATGTTACATTATGCATGTTTCAAATCTGCACAATAATACATTGAGACATTGAATTGATACCGCTGATTCAAATAATATCCATATTGACTTATGTTTAAATATAATTGTTTTTGTCTTTAACTGGAATCATTTTGAGATGAGGCTTTTTAATCTGAGAATTAATTAAAAAAAAAAAAAAAAAAAAAAAAAAATATTAATTCTCAGATTAAAAAGCCTCATCTCAAAATGATTCCAATTAAAGACAATTACAAATTCGGTACAGACCCGACTATGGAAGACCAGATAAGGAGAACAAATAATTGGATTTATAAGACCAAAAAATCCATCCTTGATCACCCTTCGGAGCCCGTGGTGCAGCGGATAGAGGTTTTGAGTCTCTACGGTTCCAGGTGAGCACTGTCAGAAGATAGCGGTTTCAAATCCTACTTGGTCAAAAACGTTGTGCGATAGACAACAACTATGGAAGATACAACTGGGGATACGGTTACAAGACTCAGCATTCCTATCAGAGGTCGCGGTAAATCACCTGAAGAAGGTCAGAGGTGAAATTTGGCCGAAATGTAGTGAATGAAGAAACAACACAAAAACTACCAAGATGAGGACAAAAAGTCCGCAATAAATATAATTGTTTTATATATATATATATATATATATATATATATTTGAAGAAAGTGTTTGCCTTTGTCCAGACAACTAAACGGTTTGATATAGAGCTATGAAAATTGCTACTCAGGGGAAGGTTTAAGGCAAAATAAAATATTCCTCATGATGTAAGGGGACTTTCATTTAGAGGGGTTCGCTAAAAATACACAATTATTACAAGATTTACATAATGTAAATTTTGAAACTTCTAACCAAACTTTTAAAACTTCAAATAAAAAATTTGAAATTTAAACAAAATAATTAATGAATTATTTTAATAATTAGACTTATTGTTTATATAATATGACAACATGGTTGTTTTAAAAAAAAAATTGGTTACGAAAAAATTTCATTTTCTTGGAGAAATAATCCTTCTGTGTAATTTGAAATATTTTTTCTTTTTGTCTTTAAGAAACACAAATCTGAACGACACTTTTAAAAGAATTACTGTGATGCATTTACATGAGGATAAGTACAGGAAGATGAAAGATGCTTGGATCTTCCAATAAGACAATGTCACATAGAATATGCTAAATGCATCACTTGCAGAAGGGAAAGACTGTACTCAAGAAAAAAGAAAAAAGGGGGTTTCCTGAGTATGGCACTAAATTGTATCCAGTGGTAAGTTCTTCAGATTCAGATTTCTGTTTACATATATATATACATAAATTGTTGATACACATATATAACTCACAATGTTTTCCTACTATTTAAGTTTCTTGAATGTCAAATATCATTTGACAAACAGTAAAATACTAAAACTGGAAAATTATTCCTTTTTTTACATCAAGTCCCTTGCTATCATAGGTCTTTGTTCGGTCATGTCTCATGTTATTGTAGATCTTCACCCCATCACACTTGCCTCTTGCAGTTGTAGATTTTTGCTCTGTCCACTTTTATCACCTAGACCAATCTGCTCTATGTTAAAAAAGAATGCTAGTCTTCAAGGCATACCGCATTTTAAGGTGGGTGTCTACCATATCCATGATATGGCCATTTGGGAAATGTATATCGAATGTTCATGACCACATATAGAAAACTTAGAACATAGGAATCTCAAAATTCGAAAACACGTAACGACTTCTTTGTTCAGGTACGAAACCCTTTTATTACTTTTTTGAGTTAAAGGTTTCGACATAAGGAGAGAGACACAATCTTTCTATGCTGGCTTCTTCATCTGGCCCCTATCTCGTGCGGCACCCATGGCGCGCAAATTCGTCTCGCCTCTGCGAGCCTCAAAAGCCGAACCTCCTCGTTCGGCGTCTAGTTTCAACTCTCTTAACTTTCTTCAAATTCCTCCACGCGCTTCCGGTGCATAATGTCATTCGCACTCCGTCACCCATTTCTCTTCTCGGGCTATTGTGACATCTCTGAGTGACACGTCTGCTCTGCACGCGCACGCGTTAAAACCTGCATGAATGTTGCACCTAACTAACCTATGTGCTGAGCCGAAAGGTTCTCAGTCCAACTAAACCCAAAGGCATGAATTGAAATCCCTCGACCATTATATTACAGGTAGTCGTCCTCCATCCAGATGCATGAATTTGCACTCTCAACATCCTGGCTCTTTATACCACATGCAAACTAGTTATCAATACTGAGCATGTGTCATGGACCTCTAACAAATAGCACCCTTTCATGCCATGCATCACTGATGCTTGCGATCAGGTGAGTGTGAATGTCTATCATTATAAAATCTGTTTGAAAAATTATTTTAATTAGATATCATATTACCATGAAACCATATAACTGGGCAAGATTTTTGTTTCTAAATTTTGGCATTAAATAATCTATATGGGGTTGATATGCTGTGAAAAAAATAAATCCCACACCAAATTATTTGTATTTGATAAGTTTGGTTTGATTAGATTTTATGGCATATCAACCATTGTAGGTTATTTAATGCCAAATCCTCTCTATACATATATATTAAATATATATGATTTGGTTGGGTTGGGTTTTATGGTATATCAACCATTGTAGGGTATTTAATGCCAAATACTCTTTATATATATATATATAATTTGATTTGGTTGGGTTTTATAGCATATCAACCATTGTAGGTTATCTAATGCCAAATACTCTATATACATATATATGTTAAATATATATGATTTGGTTTGGTTGAGTTTTATGGCATATCAACCATTGTAGGGTATTTAATGCCAAATACTCTTGATACATACATATTAAATATATATATAATTTGATTTGGTTGAGTTTTATAGCATATCAACCATTGTAGGTTATTTAATGCCAAATACTCTTTATACATATATATTATATATATGTTTTGTAAACACATTTTGTTTATAATATTCTTAAACAAGTCTGAGCTCTTTTTTGCACACAGTTAAATGGTTTCAAGTATTGTTTTATAACAGTCACAATTTAACATCAGTCATTTGTTTGCACACAGAGTCTGTTCCATTTGAGTCATAGATAGGATCCTATCAGGTGCTAACACTCCAAGTTAGAGTGGGCCTGGGAGCAATGGCAATGAATGGGGTACTCCACATTCCACAAATTTCCAAGGCTGGAGCCTTACCATTAGATGGTTTAATGACATATCCAGGACACTCATTGGGAAGTGGTGTCTTACCCCTCTGCAGAGATGCAGTCAGTGTATTCCACATCCAACAAATATAGAAAAGGCTACATTGAAAATTATTAGCGGTTCCTAATAAATGTTTTTGCAAGTTTACAAGAAAAGCATATGCAATGGAATATTTAAGATAGTCAATACAAGAAAATCAGTACATTTAAAAAAAAGAAAAAATATAATACACATTAAATTAAATAAGAGGAAAATTGTTAGTATTAGATAGGAATACATAAGAGTGTATTAGATATGACACTTAACTTTATCTGGTGATGAGGTTTCAGTTCTAGATAGTGTAGAGTAACCTTTTGTCATTACTCCCAGGGCCACTCTGATCCAGAGTAGTAATAATTATTTGGGTCCCATCTATGGGTCACAGGAAAAATGTTATTCAATGAAATCATCCTCAGCCCAAGGAACGTTTTGGTGACTGCCTAGATCTTGCTTAGGAAGTGAGTGCATGTCCAAATCGTTTCTTTTTTATATTGATCATGGCCTTCATAAAAGCAGCTTTCAACAAGTTCTTGGTCTTGGAGAGCCACTGGTTAATTTCCCTCTTGATGACACCCTTCATCAGGGGTGGGTAATTTAAAGGCCACAATTTATAGTTGATTAATAAGGTGTCTGCACTAGTTACTATGATGCTACAAACCATAAAAGGTACTTTTCATGGTTTGAATTGCTTCACTGATGTGATATACATGCCACAAACTAGAATGTACTAAAATATTGCAGAACTTTTGACTCACCTTAATAGTATAAAGAACTGTGATGATAAAATTAACATTCATTCAAATTTCAAAATTCTTTTTTTTACCAGGCGTTGAAGAAATTTAAAAACAAAAAAAAAAGTTTACGTAGAGAAAGAAAACTAACTCTGCAATTAAAATTTTATAGTAATCTCCCTTTATTTTAGTCTAAGAGTCAGGTCTATTTAGGAGATTTTGAAAATTTGATGGGGGAATATGTATCAACCCCATCCTCCTCAAATATGTCTTGAATTCAACCACATGTAGTGAAAATCACTGAAGTGGTTTTTGTGTTTATAAAACACAGAGCACATTTTCATAGTGTATCTGTGAGTATATATATATATATATATATATATATATATATATATATATATATACATACATATATATATATATATAAGATTTGATAACAAGGTAATCCAAGCAGAAAGATTTATTGAGAAACTAAGTCAACGCTATAGCGTTTTGGTTCTAATGAACCATCATCAGGACTGAGAGGGATAATATTAGTGATGTTAAATCAACGATGGAATTTTTGTAAAAATTATAAATTTTTTTTTTTCTGCATTGTTGGATTTTACTCCATTATTTATTTCCATATATCAGAGAAGAAAAAAAATGGGAGTAAATCTGACAGTATGAAAATGTACAGAGATGGAAAAACACATGATCTTTAGAGGAATGATTTTTTTTTTTTAATTATTTGCCAATGTTAAACATTTCAGTTTTTAGACTTTCATCAGGTTAAGTGAGTTATTAAATGAAATGAAAAAGATGAAATATTTTATTTCTGTAATCTTTCTCATTTCATTTGATAACTCATTCACTCTGATGTAAGTCTAAAAACTGAAATGTTTAACATTGAAAAATAATTCAATAAATAAAATCATTCCTCTGAAGATCTTGTGTTTTTTCATCTGTCTATATATATATATATATATATATATATATATATATATATAAATTATATAAAAAAAATTGTCCAGAGACAATGACTTTGGAATTATTCATATATAATTTTTTTTTTTTAATGAGCAATGTTTATGATTCTTTTTCCATTTTGTAAAAAGCTATCTAAAGAAGCAAGTCATGTCACCTGCCTATCAAAATAAATTTATAATAGGATAATGACACTTATATTACTGATATATATATATATATATATATATATATATATATATATATTGAGCTCATAAATGATGTACTCCTATGGACACCTTCAGATGGCTGTGCAAAAGCTCAAACCTACATACAGCAGCTCTGTGAGGATACGGGGTGTAGCCCTGGGGACCTACAAGAAGCAATGAACGATAGGGATGGGTGGCGAGAGAGGGTCAGGGATATCTGTGCTGATGGCATGAAAGATTATGATGATATATATTTATATACATATACACCCACACACAATTTAAAAGAAATGACTATACATAGATATGTATATATATATATATATATATATATATATATATAAATAAATAAATATATTATCAAGTTGTCAAGTAAAAGTGTACAATTTTACTTGATCTTTTGATATGGTTGTGGAAGACAGCACTCCAAAAAAATTAGGTGTTTCAAGAATTTTTATGAGAACGAGATAGATCTTTGAATTTATGAAAATTAATAATTTATTAAAAATTTAACTCTTCGTTAAAAATGATTTTTAATGTATTAAAGAGTAATAAGTTTTCTCTTGAAGTTGTTATTCATTAAGTTTTTTTTTCTTAGTCTGGCACACAGGCCTTTGCTTAAAGTAATTGGTGCTAAGAGGTGGTCACCCATCAAAGCAGGCTCATCAAAGCTTAACTTAGGGCATGCCAAAAATAGTTGCCGTTATTTTCTGTTTTTTTTCTTAGTCTGGCACACAGGTCTTTGCTTAAAGTAATTGGTGTGAAGAGGTGTTCACTCATCAAAGCTTAACTTTGGGCACGCCAAAGATAGTTGCTGTTATTTACTGTTTTTTTTTCTTAGTCTGGCACACAGGCCTTTGCTTAAAGTAATTGGTGCTAAGAGGTGGTCACCTATTATATAACTGCGCAAACAATTTATTATTATTGAATAAGAATAATTGTTTGAAATCATAACTGTGTAAAAATTATTTGTTTTAGATAAGTGTTGTAAAGTAGCTAAACACCCCTTCAGCACTATACCAAATGGACTGGTCCATAGCCATAAAGAGCCCATGATTAAGGGTTGATTTAATAAGCTGATTAATATTCGGACTGATCTTACTTTGTTTGGCTATACTGCATTTTGACCCTCCTCAATTCTTGTAAATTCTCTTGTTAATTGTAACTTATTAAACTGTGTTTTTTTTTTTTGTATGTATCCGTTAGCACCGGATATTAGTGCTGAATAAATATATTAAGCACTCATTCTTCTCTCTGTATCATTCACCTTGACGATACAAGAATAAGAATACTTCATGCCATATAACTGTGAAAATATTAGAAAATAAATGTTGCTGATTTTTTTTCAAAACTTTCCTTCATTCATATAAAAGTGTTCATTTTGACATAAGAGTTGTTATCATTTACAAACTGTATATATAGTTGTCTCTACCTCTTCACCTTGATCTGTGGGTGGGGCCTTGAATATGTTGATTGCATTTTCTGCACAGGACTAAAACCTCACCAGAAAAGGTTGGATAATTCATAGGTTTTACAGCCTGACAATCCTTGTAGGGTTACTTTATGTCAGTCCAATAATTATATCTCCAATTATATATGGTACCAGAATTTTATTTTCAGAATCATTTCTTGCCCAGTCAGCTGGGGCTGTAGAATACACCGACTGCTTCTCTGCAGAGGAATAAGACCCCCTCAACGAGAGTCCTGGATATGACACTAAACAATCTGATGGTGAGGTTCCAGCAATGCTGGAGCTTTGGAGAATGCAGAGTACCCCTTCATTGCCATCGCTCCCAGGTCCACTCTGGCTTGGAGTGGTAGCACCTGATAAGGGTCCTATCTATGGGTCAAATAGAACTAACGGCATACTTATGCTAAAATGAATTGTTTGAGTAAACTGAATAGCTTGAAATAGAAATGTTTTTGACAATTAAACCGTACTTAAATTTAAACTGTGTGCTTATGCTTAATTGAATTATTTCAAATAGAACTGTTTTTCGACATTAAAACTGTATTTACACTTAACTGAATTGTTACTTATAACTACTTGAATAGTTTGAAATAGAAATGTTTCTGACAATTAAACTGTGTACTTATACTAAACTGAATTGTTTTAAATAGAACAGATTATTTACATAAAAATGGATTTGGCATTAAATAACCTACAAAGGTTGATATGCCATAAAACCCAACAAACCAAACCAGAATCATTTCAGATGTAGTTGCAATGTTTTAAGAGACAAATTCACCTACCTAGGAAGCAGTGTCTCATCAACTGAAAAAGACATCGACATGCGGCTAATGAAGGCATGGACAGCTATCGATAAGCTATCGATCATATGGAAATCAAACCTGACCGATAAAATGAAATGCAGTTTCTTCCTGGCTGCAGTCGTGTCGATACTGCTGTATGGATGCACCACTTGGATGCTAACAAAACAGCTGGAGAAGAAGCTAGATGGCAATTACACAAGAATGTTGAGAGCAATATTGAATAAGTCCTGGCGGCAACACCCCACAAAGCACCAACTATACGGCCACCTGCCTCCCATCACGAAAACTATCCAAGTTAAACGAACCAGACACGCAGGACAATGCTGGAGAAGCAGTGACGAGCTTATAAGTGATGTACTCCTATGGACCCCCTAATATGGCCGAGCAAAAGCAGGACAACCAGCTAGAACATACATACAGCAGCTATGTGAGGATATGGGATGTAGTCCTGAAGACCTGCCAGAGGCGATGAACTATAGGGAAAAGTGGTGAGAGAGGGTCAGGGATGTCCGTGCTAGCACCACAACATGATGATGACGATGATGTATTAATGTAATTCAAAATCATTTTAAACGTTATCTCAAACAGATCTATTTGATCTATAAAGTGTCCTTGGTATGACACTAAACTGCATCTGATAGTAAGGCTTCAGTGCTGCAGCTTTGGGGAATTTGGAGTACCTCTTCATCGCCATTACTCCCAGGTCCACTCTGACCTGGAGTGGTAGTACCTGTAAGGGTCTCATCTATGGGTCAAATAGAACTGTTTAACTATTTAATACTTGAAATCATTTAACTGAGTACAAACAAATAATTAATATTGAATAGAATTATCAATGTTAGATAGGAATACTTGAACCCATTTAACTGTGTGCAAACAAATGAGCACTGGCTCATTTAAAATTATATTTAATATATGTATAAAGAGGTTTTAGCATTAAATGACCCACAAGGGTTGATATGTCATAAACCACAACCAACCAAATTGACTCATAAATGGAACCCTAAAAGGTACAACTAAGCCATCATCTTGAGCAGCATGTGGAGTAACCGATATTGTTGTAGAAAATAGACTTGGTAACTCAAGTTCGAATCCTGGTTGAGGCTATTTGGATTTCAGTCTGTGCTAATGCTCTAGGGAAAAGCATGAATCTAACTCTTCTTCCACTAGCTATCGGTAAATAATAGGGGAGACTGGGCTCTTTATCCTTGGTTTGCAACCAGTCTAAGAGAAGGAAAACTGAATTCAAACCAGCTGTACTCCACTTAAAAATTGATCTTGTGTTGTATCCTACCCATGGTGAAGGGGTTGGGCAAATACTCTAGGTTAAAATGGACCTAGAAACCCCAGAAATTAATTGTTTATTTCTGGGATTGTCAGTCAGATATGTATGTATATACCTGCAGTTTCCCTCAGTTAAGAGTAAAATAGTTGGGCAGACTGGGTTGTTTAGCCTTGGTCGAGCAGAAGGAAAACTCTAAATTCAAAACAAGAAGAGGAGTCCTTAAGGCAGCTTTCTAGTAACACTTGTAGCAACTCTAATACCAAATTTTATAGCATGTTGGATTGTGAAGAAAGAAGACCTGCTGCATGGGCAATAGCTAGTCTTTCATATAACCCCAAACAAGTATTTGTTGAGATTTGGATAAAAAAAAAAAAAAACAGTCTCCAGAGATTGACAGATGCCATAATGACCATATTTGGTGCTAAATAAGGTGCACTTATTTTTTCTTGTGACTTTTTAGGCTTTGAAGATGATATCACTAAACATTTTTTTTTGCAATATTTTATGAGGGTAGGCTGAAAATTCATATGCTGACATCATATTTGCTGTTGATGATTTATAAAACCAATAGGATGCAAGTACTGCAACACGGATGGAAGAAGTTTTTGGACAGCGAGTTGAAAAATAAACCTTATTTGGTCACATTCTATAAGAGGTATTTTGGTTAGCTTATGATCGTTTCAGCCGATCCTCATATTACTGTAAATCATGTTTGATATTTTCACTTTTGTAATTTTTTGTTTTATCTTCAGCAATATTTTCTGCTATTGCTAAAGTGCTTTTGTAATGAACTGCTCAATGTTTAAAATACTACATGCTTAAATAGATTAAAACTTTTCCTCCTGAATATGCCCAGCTGAAATGAAAGTGCATCAAATATGCTGTCAAATGCAATAACTGGTTTCAATCATCTGCTGTGTGTTTTTGAACAAGGTAAGCAAGGCAATATCAAAAACTATTTTTCTTAACATTGATTTAAAGCTTATGATGGAATTCAACTACTGTACGGGGGTTAAAGTTAGTTCACACTCGGAAAATCACAGTCTTCTTCTGACAACTCCTGTGGCAAAATTGATAGCAACTTGAATAGAATGTTGGATTGTGAAAAGTTGAGATCAGCTGCATTCAACTACTCTACAAGGCTGAAAGTTCACACTAGAGAAAATCACTTAAAAAAGTAAGTAAATTGTTTCAATTTATATAACCTCACCAATTTAAAAATTTCAATTCATACTGATTTACTTGTTACTGTTTTTGTCTCCCAAGTTACATCCTGACTTCCATACACATAAGTACAACAAACAACTTGTTAGTATTCTATCTACTACAAATTCAAAATATACTAATCTAATCTAAGATCCATGATCATACTTATTTAGAACTTGGGCTCTTGCAGATGTGAAAATGCAACGATCACCAATTCCCACAGAGTATGCTGTCTGATCTAGTTGGTGTGTGGTATATATCCTGTGGAGACCACATTACCAAGATGAAATAAATGTTCAAACTTTTAACTCTGATTTCAGACCCCAAAACATAATATAAGTATGCTTTTCTTGATAATTTTTCATGAATTTTATGTTTTTGCAAAATAACTGTTACTGAAGATGTTACATATTTGACCTTTGACAGACTGTTTAAGTTTCTGGATTTCAAAAACAGGATGCACCTATATCTCAAGATGAACAAAAGACAGCAGAAATGCCACATGAATTGTGTGAGTGGGATGCTGGAAAGAAGAGTAACCATAAGGTGTGTGGGGATCCGAAAAATATATAATGACAGAAGTTTTTGACCCCGGGCCAGTAGAGAGAGAGGTAGAGACTAGACATCATGTTATTCTAGATGGTCCTGGATTAGAGAAGTAGAGAAAAGTCTAAATGTACAAGACTTGTTAATGTCGAAAGCGGGTATGATCCCAGAAGAAAACAGGAGAGCCTAGAGGAGATCTCTGTAATGAATTGACTAGTATAAAGCGTCATAGAGGCAGAATGAAGAAGAAACAAAGATGATTTAGATGTTTTAAGTTGGATTTGTGGAGGCAGAAGGAAGAAGTCAGGTTCTCTGAAGATATCGTATCTCAGCCTAGTGTAAATCTTAGCAATCTCCTGTCTATTCCGACTTTCTCTCTCTTCACACAACTATTTCATAGTAAACAAAAAGGGAGATGACATTTTTATGAATGAGTGTTATTGTCTCCTTATTCCTGAATACAACAAAGAGTTCATGGCTTGGATTTTTTCATTTTTTTTTCATATAGAGTTAGATTACTTAATTGTAGTTTTGATTTTTTCATATAGAGTTTGTAAGTGAAAAAAAAAAAAAAAAGAAAAGAAAAGAGATCTCCCTCCACGTCACCAAAAGAAAGTCAATTTAGAATGATTTCATGACGAACAAACAAACACATACACAAGACGTTAGTTTTAATCAAAGATTTTAATGAGGCAGTGATGACATTTTGATGCATTCTAAAATTACATTAATTTACACTGGTGCTAGATGTTTTTTTTTTCAGTGGTATCATCTGAGCAATGCTGAAGCAAATCATGCATGACCACTTTAACAAACAAAAGAAAAATACCAGTCATATTTCTTAAATGAAAGTTAAAAAGTTTGTGTATTTTATTTTGTTTAAACAAGCCCTAAGTTAAAAATAGTCATTAACAGTCTGTAACATTTAACTCAACCATTTAAAGTCAGTTCTCTCTCTCTCTCTCTCAGACATGTAAATTTCTCAGGTTGGATAAAAAAAAAATCACATTGAGAAAAAAAAAAAAAAAAAAAAAAAAAAAAATCAAATTAGATTACTAGATTTCTCATTGTACAAATTCCAAAGATGACAATGCTGATGTATCTGTACATGGTCTCTAATATTTTTTTTCCAAACAAAATTTGTTCATTTTAAGTGAAAGAACAGGAAAGATAAAAAAAAATGAGATCAAAGTCATCATTGTCCATTATACTTTTAAATATGATTTTTTTTCTTCTTTTAGACATGAGACAATACTATTATTTTTTAAAGTATTTCTGAAGACAGATTCCAGTGCAAAGAAATAAGTCAAATAAATAAAAATATCGGCTGAAAGTGGAAAAAAAATCCCAAAAAACAATATGACTTTTTCAAGAAAAGTGAGAAACTGGACAACCATGGCCAAAGTATGAGGAAGACAATAAGAAAATGGTGTGCTTAATGTGTGAAAAAATATTTTTTTTTTTATTATATCTGTTAGAATGATGAAATTTGTAAAAAGAAAATTTGGTTGAAACATTATTTTAAAGTGAATGAATTTCCCCTCTAACTTAAAAAAGCACAGTAAGGATAACCTAAAGTGGAACATTTTTAGACAGGTTTTGGTCAACTTACCAAAACTTCTATCATTCCCAGTGATATCTGTATCAGAAAGATAAAATCCAACTGCACTTTTAACCTGGACTATACAGGCTAATTAGTGAAATTAAAACAGGCAATACAATCTATTAAAAAAAAATTTTTTTTTTTTTAAATATACTAATCATTTTTTTTTTAAAACTTGGCCACATGCTATACTTATAAAAGCAAAAAAAAAAAAATACTGTTCACATTTGTCTTTTCCAATAAAATAAAACATCAAGAAAAATTTGAATTATTTATTGTTGAATTATCTTTTGCCAGATTATATACATATATAAATGGACATTGGCTGGACAAGAAAGCTAATTTCTAACTGACAGGAAAAAAAAAAAGACATTATTTGAACTGAGAAATAAAGTAAAAGGAAGGAAGCTGCAATTAATTAATGACTTTTGCCAATAGCCTCAGTTAAAGAAGTAAAAGCAAATCATTCGGCGGCATCACTCTCTGTACCACACTTATGTTTATTTAGCTCTTCTAGAAGTTCATCAGCTTCTTCTGCAGTTTTCACTCGAAGGAGCATTGGAATTAGTTTGTTGTCACTGTCCTTGCTGACAGGAGGGTTTGGAATGCACACAAGACTCACATTGTTCTTGCCTTGCCTCTTCAGCTGCATTGAAGGAAGCAACATTATATTCAAAAGAATATTTCCTGTAAATAAAAAAAAAAAAAATAATAATAAGTCAGAAAAATTAGAGAAAACTTCAATTAAGATTTGTTGATCAACCATAAAAGAATAAAAAGATTTTTAGTTATAAAAAAGAATAAAAAGATTTTTAGTTATAAAAAAGAATAAAAAGATTTTTAGTTATAAAAAATTTAGTAGAACCTAAAATAGTTAAGAATGCTCCATATTTTTGAAGCTGCCATTTCTCTAAAAATTTGAAATTTAAAGTGGTATAATATTAAATGGTTGTCGAGAGATACAACTCTCTCTCTCTCCCTTACATGCACATATATATAACTACCCTTCCACACACAGACAGAGCAATACACCCCCACATACAGACAACCCAACCTCACCCCCGAGAGACACACACATAACTCACAACTCTGAGTCTCATGACATTTAAATTTAATGAATCTTACCTGATCATCAAAGTTGTGAGTAATCAATTTCTTTTTACTTTTTAACATAATATATTGTCACACCTTTTGTAAATTTAACACCAAAAATATAAGTCCACTCTTTATATATATATATTTATGCAATTTTATTTTTGGTTACAGAGTTTTAATGCTATAGAGTTTGGTAATAAATAATAACTAATATCTGTTTTGAGTGTATAATAATATATTAGAAATTCAGCCGACCGTAGTCAAGGGCAAACCAAAAGTATACTTTTCAAAAGCTACTACACTGAGGGGTAGGGAAGGGTGCAACTCTTTTCCTTGGATTGCTCCACTTACCCTTGATTCATACCTTATAATGCTGAGTGTTAAGTAAGGAGGCAGTAAGTACCATTTTTTTGAGTCTTCGATATGACATGACCTGGGACTGAACCCCAATCTCCTGGACCATTGGTGAACATTAACCATTCTATTTTTTAATCTTTTGGGTTTCAATCCTTTATGAAGACTGTATATACACATTTTTTTTCATGCCATCTGTGATATCATGAGTAGGATATATTAAACAAATCTATCAAAACATTCATTCATTTTAATGACTATATATATATATATATATATATATATATATATATATACACCCCCACACACAGATTGTGACAGTAACTTGTAGTGCTGGGAGAGCAATGAAATAATAATCACACTTCAATTTTTGTACTGACTAAATTTGAACCTGGTGTACACAAAAAAGGCCAAAACTTTTCATATTGACCACTTACTTTATGGCTACTCCATCACTTTTTCATTTTAATAATTTGCTACAATAACTATTTCTGGTCAGTTGGTTGTATCTTATGGCATATTAACCCCATGTAGGTTATTTAATGCCAGATCCTGTAATATATATATGATTTGTAAACAAATAATCAGAGCTCATTTGTCTGCACATAATTAAATGATTTTAAGCATTGTTATCTAATACTAATAATTCAATTTAATATTAATCATTTGGTTGTGCACAGTTTACAGCAAGGTAAATGATTAAACAGTTCTGTTTAACCCATAGATGGGACCCTAATAAGTACTACCACTCTGGGAGTAATGACAATAAAGAAGTACTCCACATTCCTCAAAATTCCAGTACTGTAGTCTCATCATCAAATGGTTTAGTGTCATTATCAGGACATTCATGGGGGAGGGGGTCTAACCCCTCTGCAGAGATGCAGTCTGTCTATTCTATAACCCTAGTTGATTGGGTTGAACTATTTCTGGTTGTAGGAGAAAAATACAATTATACAAGCAACAAATTTTACTATTTTTAATATGTGCAAATTTTTACCCACAGTTTCTCTACTATACATGGAAAAGAAAGGGATTGTCACTAGTCAGGAATTAGTGTGAATGATATTAACAAAACTGGGTTATTTGACAAAATCGTATGATATGTATCATATATACGGCTCATTGGTCTAGTGGGTAAAGTGTTCACCAATGGTCCAAGAGGCCTGGGTTCAATCCCAGGTAGAGTTATATAAAAGACTTTAAAAATGATACCCCCTTGCTTAACACTCAGCAATATAAGGTACGTATCAAGGGTAAAGTGGAGCAATCTAGGGAAAGGAGTAGCACCCTTCCCTACACTTTGGTGTAGTAGCTGTTGAAAAGGGAGCCTTCGGATCGACCTTGACTACAGTCGCCAACTTTACTTACTTTATAATAAGACACACAAGTTACAGTATGTTTCTTTTTCACATTGATAATGAAGAAAGTATATATTCCTTCCTTTATTTTTAGATAATTACTGTTATTTCAATATTTTCATTTTATTTCATTTCTTAAATCACCCAAAATAACGAGGTGGAAAGCGGAAGTTTAAACGTTAGGGTTCAGCAAGAATCAAACTTGAAAAAGTTTCAATTGAACGAAGCAACTAATCAAAGGGAAGTAAATTTGTCGGACTCGAAAACGCAGGGGAAGCAACTGTAGATTAAACTTCTGTTAACTTATTAGCAAAATATTAACGGAAACTAACTTTCTCCCTTCATATTGCGATTCAAGTTCTTGTACTTAAACCCCCCCCCCAAAAAAAAACCCTTGTTATTGTCGTTTGGTACACAAGGTAAGTCTGTTTTTTGATGATAGGTATAATATGTAACTTTTAGGAAACTAGATCCTTCGTCGGTACATAAAGAAATGGGGGAGGGGTGAAAATTCTTTTTTTTTTTAAAATTCAATTTTAATCACTATCCTGATTTAATAGTATCAATTTCTGTTGTATATGTCGGTGGCACAATGGTTACTGACATGGAATTGGCAAGACAAGTTTAAATTCCTACTGAGGCTGTTAGCTTTCACTTGGTAAGGAGCAGTGAGGCTTTTTAAGAGGACAATCCTGAATTCAAACCACCGCTCAATGTATTATGGGCCAGCGTACTAAGGTAAGACTCATTACTCCCCATGTTTTACAGATCTTGGGGAAGGCCTATTGAAGAGGGAAAGTGCAGGCATATGACATTTGTGTAATATTACCATGCCAATCAAATGCAACTTAAAGTGAAAACATATGAATACAGCAGGTAGTATTGAGTTACATGGTACCAGTAGCATCTTCAAAAGACTTCTGCATTAATTTTCTCCTAAACCAAAGATACAAGGATTTTATTATTTCAAGTAGAAACTAATACAATCAAAACAGATATAATTAGGTATTATTTATTATTTCCAGTAGAAACGAATACAATCAAAACAGATACAATTAGGTATTATTTATTAACTGGCTCATTGGCCCAGTGGGTAGAATGTTCACCAATGATCCGGGAGACCTGTGTTCAATCGCGTCATACCAAAGACTTTAAAAAATGGTACTTGATACCTCTTTGCTTAACACTCAGCATTATAAGGTACATATCGAGGGTAGAGTGGAGCAATCCAGGGAAAGGAGTATGCCCTCCCCTACACCTTGGTGTAGTAGCTATTGAAAAGGGAGCCTTCTGGTCGCCCTTGACTACAGTTGCCAACTTTACTTACTTATTTACTTTAATTATTTATTAACAAATTCTATAGCACTGAAATCTTATAACCAAAAAGGATACTGTATAAATATATACATGAGATGTACATATTTTGAGGCTATCATATATTCATATTTTCGATTTTTGGTTAATAAGAAAATCAACTTTATAAAATATTGGTAGTGGTGTACTTATTTAAAGGTGATACTCTTGTAGCAGAAAAAATTTCAAACCATTATTTAGTGCAGGAATTGTTTTGCTATTGGAATTTTGAGATTATACATTTCACCCAATGAGAACGACCTATGCTATTCTACCCAGGCACACCTCCCTGGGCACTATAAAAGGCAGCGCTAACCATGCTTGATCTCTCTTTTCTTTTCTCATTCCTCTTGGCTGGCAGCTAGGTAAGACCAGCCGATACGAGAAATAACATTTCTCTAACTCGGGACGAATCCAACAGCAGACAGGGACTATTCATCTCAAGAGAGCACACTTCAACAATTGTTCCTCTGCATACCTTAGGAGACCATTTCCTGGTCAATTACTTCTCCCTCCTAAACCAAATGAACCCGATGCCTCTGGCTAAGCACTAAACTCCCGCATAACCATTTACAATTGTTTTCCCATTCTCTTCAACTCACGGCATAAGGAAAACTTCCTCTCAAGCAGACATTAAACTATTAGATTGAAAGCCATCAGTATCTACGCGTTCATTATTTGTTTCCTTTCTATAAAAATAACAAGAGGCAACATCATCTGCTCTTTTTGTTATAGATCTATTTACATACATAGGAAGATATGGAGAAAAATTGAAGAACTAAGTAATCCAAAGTGATGAATTTATTGTGAAAGAAAGTCGACGCTATGTTTTGTTTTTAATAAAATATCATTAAGAGTTTAGAAAAGATGATACTTTTTGAAATATGAATGCTGATTTATTGAGTGTTCTTCCTTTCTTTGTATATTTAATTTCCTCCCTAGTTTTTGTATTTTATTAAACATCCATTGTTGATCTAACAACACTTGGTATCATCTTTTTTTAAAGTCCTGATGATGGTTTATTAAAACCCAAATGTTTTAGCATCAACTTTCTTTCACAATAAATTCATCACTTTGGATTAAATTGTTTTTCAATTTTTCTCTATACTGTCAGATTCTTTTCCATTATTTATTTCCATAAGAAGATATGTTGAATATAGAAAAATCAAGAATGTAGTCATCAAGAGATAACCATTATAAAGATCTTGGTGTAGAAGTTTTTTTTTAAAAATCTAATTCCACTCCAACTGAAGCCCAAATAATACTTGGTGTCAATCATTTAATCAACTGAATATGTAGTAATAGTTTACCAGTAATTATTTAGTCCAATTTATTTTTACAAAGTGAAATAGATATGAATGAATAAATAAATAAAATACCATATATGGATATTTATCTCTACCTCCCACCAGACAAGATTTGACACAAGGTCTTTTTTATAGTGGGGTCTTAGGGAAGAGGGAGGTTGGGCACAAGTCTTGGCTTGTGTCTTGCTGGTCATCAGCTCACTTTGTGCAATGTGATTCAGATGAGCCTGCTGAACTTGGACTCACTAGATGTAATGTGAGTCCAGTAGATGTACCTGTTCATTGCTTAAACTAGGCCAGAAGGTCTAGTGCTATGCTTTGTTTGTTAATACCCCATCCAGTACAAATACCAGACAGCCCAGCTAAAAAGACAGGTAAGTTGAAAGATACACAACTGCAAATTACCATATAGAGTATCATTCAACTTTCTGAGACTTGAATTTTAGCCTAATATTAGAGGCTTGCATTATATGAGACACAAAAAAATGTGTGTATAAAAAGTTGGCCAAGGCTAGGCCTAGTTTGTATCGCACATATAGTGTGAGATACATCTGGTATTAGGATAAAGTTTAGGTATCAGAAAGTGGCATATGTGAGTATTTACAGTAATAGTTTATAAATATTCTGGATATTCAGATATACTCTAAGAGTACAATTTGTAGAAATAACAACAACAACAAAAAAAAAAATTCTATTACAAAATTTTGGGGCATTATCTAAGTTTAATTTATTCCTGTAGAAACTTTGTAAAACAGTGGATTCAGTTCTAGACAACCTCCATTAGTTGGGTCTGATACTTTTGTTTCACACTTGACTGATTTTTTTCCAGATATGCTTTGTTTTTTTTAACAACTCTTGTGTTATAGATATCAGTCTGGTGTCTGTGTTGTGGCATTACCAGTTGGTTTACAGGGGGTGTGTTTAATTCAGTTCTACTTTCACACCATCGTTAATGATGTCCTGATTAGTTCTCTCCCATAGGTCAGTGTTGGAGAGCTCTTTTGGGATCACCAGATATTCAGGATATGTGTTGTAGACATCCATTTACAAATGTCTGGATCTTGTTGGTCATGGTATTAATCATTCTCCATCACTCTTAGGGGAACTGCCTTCACGTTATTTATTTAACTTGTTTTGCCTTGCATACAAGTTAGAGGCACATTTAGTATAATGGTTATCATTATAGAAAATGAAATCAGTGATCCAAGTTCAAATTCTGGAGGAAGCTGTGTTTCCCTTGACAAGGCATGAATCCATGTGTTATTCTCCCAGCTAAGCATAAATAGCAAAGCAGTTTGCTTTCTTTAACCTTATTAAGGCAACTAGTCTGGGAGAAAGAAAACTGGATTTAAACCACCTATACTCCAATTAAAAATTGACTTCATGTCATATCCAGTCCATAGTAGAAGGGTTGGATACATACATACATTACATACAATACCTGCTATTACTAAGTGGTAACCCATCTAAGTACCGAACAGGCTCATTGCTGCTTAACTTTTGTAATCTGGAAAGAACTGGTGCTTTCAGCATGATTTGACTATAAATAAAAACTTTCACATTAATGTTAAAAATTAAAGACACAATAGATGTTACCAGATCTTGTTTAAAAAAAAATTAACCAGATGTCACCAGATCTTGTGATAATTTTTTTCTTTTTAAACTCAGATTAAATTTCTTATATCATAAATTTTAAATGACACACTTCTTTATAGATATTTTTCTGAGATTAATCTAGTCTGCCACAAGGTTACAATAGTGAAGGACCAGATAGAACTGAACTCACTAACAATGGGTTGCAAGAAAAAAAAGTCTTATCAATGCTCTACAGAAGATTGCCAACAATAAATAAAGTCTCCTTACCGAGATTTGTATCAGCTCTTATTATAAGCTGAGCTTTGTCCTTTAAAGGTTTCACATGCAGATTTCCCACACCTTTGTCGATCCAATTCTTGTCCTTTTCATAAAATAGTTTACATCTGCAAACAGACAGAAGAAAAGTAAGTTACATGTAAAGTTGATTGGTTTTATGGCATGTCTGCCTTTGTTGAGTTATTTAATGCCAAAGTCATTTTTTTTTTTACAAGTAATTACATGACTTCAAGTAGCTCAAGTCTGAATACTAATAACTTTTACACAATTGCATAGTTTCAACTAACAAATTCTATTCAATAATAATTTGTTTGCACACAATTATATTTTCAAGTATTCTTTTTCTTATCTAATGATTTGTATACAATTATTTCATTTCAAGTAACTAATAATAATCCTTTGTAAGCAATTATAGCTTCAAGTAATTATTCTTGATACAAATAATTTCCACATAATTATATGTTTTCAAATATTCCTATCAGATATAAATAATTTTCAAACAGAGCAAGATGGGATTCTAACAGGTCCTATTATTCTGGGTAAAAATGAATCTGGCAATAAAGGGTTCACTGCTCCAATTTCTCAGAGCTCTAGAACTGGAGCCTCACCACTAGATCTAGTCATAACCAGTACCTTGCCTCGCCCCTTTTTAGGATAGGGAATCTTACATCTTCTGTAAAAGTAAAGTTGGTGACCTTAGTCGAGGGTGACCTGAAGGCTCCCTTTCTGACAGCTACTACACCGAGGTGTAGGGGAGGGTGCTACTCCATTCCCTGGATTGCTCTACTTTACCCTTGATCCTTACATCAAGAACAATTTTTTGAGTCTTTGGTATGACTTGACCTGGGATTGAACCCCTGCCTCCCGGACCATTGATTAACACTCTTAACACTTAACACTTTACATTAACACTTAATTAGGCCAATGGCCTGGTGTACATCTTCTGTAGACAAACTTAAGAGAATGATTATTGCTGTAGGAAATGGAATTGATGAGCAAAATTCAAATTTTGGATAAGACTATTTTACTTTGCACTAATGGCCCTGACAAAAGGCATGAACCCATCTGTTCCCCCCCCCCCCGCTCGCTCTGGATAAAATAGGAGAGAAGATTGGGTTCTTTAGTCTTGGTTAGGCAACCAGTATAGAAGGAAAACTGAATTCAAATTAGCTTTAGGCTGCTTAAAAATTGATCTTGTGTCACATAGCAGAGGGGTTGGGTAAATACAGATCCCTCTACACAAGATGCAAAAGTCTAGGCCCAGCTGGCTGTGTGCTACATAAAAATCAATATTGGTTCTCAGAGATAAGTCATAAAAGAAACACTTAACAATAACAGTAATAAAGTTACAATAAATATAATCTAAAATTAGGAGCAGTTCATTTTATTTCATTTCAAATCCTCAACTAATTTTTTTTTTAAATTAATAGCAGATAAAAATAAACCTAACATAATTAACCAGCCTTATAGGCCGGGCTTAAAATTGTGAAGATTAGAAAAAAATAAAATAAAATGTGAGAATGATGCATGCCCAAAGAAAGGACCATCCCTCCGCAAAAGAGAAACTCTATCTCACTTCAGACTCCACTGCAGCACTGAACGGACTGAACCCTCTTTCATATAGCAGCAAACACATGTGCTGATTAGGTTTTTTTAGCCTGATATGTAGCCATGTTTACTTCTAGCAAGCCAACACCACCGAAACAAATATAAATAACAGACAACACCGATTTTGGATGTATCAACACTGAAAACAATTAGTGCATTTCAATGCTTTATTTGGGAGAAACAACTGTTCTCTAATGGTCCAGGAAGTAATTCCTTTGCTACAGAATAGCTGTATGAAACCCAAAAAGAAAGTTGAAATTTAAAAGGTATCAGTCTCTTTTCTTCCTTCCTTCAATGATTCTTTTGCAGCCTTCTACAAACACAGGAGAAGCCAACAAATTGAATGGGGAAAAGAAGAAAGAAAACAAATGGAGTCAGATATCTAAACTCAAAACCGACTATTACCAACCAAACAAACGGGAGGTGCCCGTGGTGTAATGCTTATCGTCGCAGGATATGGGCACGGCGACACAAGTTCAAATCCTGGACGCGGTTGATTGCATTTCACATAGCACTAACACCCTTGGGAAAGGTATGAATCCAATTATTCTCCCTCCAACTATGGGTAAATAGTAGGGCAGACTAGGTTCTTCAGTCTTGGTGAGGCAACTAGTCTAGGAGAAGGAAAACTCTGAATTCAAACCTGTTAAACTCCGCTTAAAAATTGACCTTGTGTCATATCCTGCCTGAGCGGAGGGGTTGGGTAAATATGATTACCAACCAAACAAAAGAAATACCAACAAATTCCCATAGCCCCATAAAACATACTGACTGTATCCTCTGCAGTAAGGCTCCAGTTCTAGAGATCTGGGAATTGCGGAGTACTCCTTAACTAACATTACTCCCAGGTTCACTCTGATCCAGAATGGCAGTACCTATTAGATGGTTAGTTGGTTGGGTTTTATGGCATATCAACCTTTGTGGGTTATTTAATGCCAAATCCTGTTTATACATATATGAAAAAAAAAAAAAAAAATATATATATATATATATGATTTGTAAACACATTTTATTGATAATATTCTTAAACGAGTTTGAGCTTTTTTTTGCCTCACAAATGGTTTAAAGTATTGCTATATAACAGTCACAGCTTAACATCAGTCATTTGTTTGCACACAGTTTAATTCTATTTGACTCATAGATAGGACCCTATCAAGTGCTGCCATTCCAGATTAGAGTGGACCTGGGAGGAATGGCAATGAAGGGGTACTCCACATTCCCCAAAGCTTCAAGGCTGGAGCCACGCCATCAGATGGTTTAATTTCATAATCAGGATACTCATTGGAAGTGGACCACTTTGTACCAAATTCTTAGCAGTCTTTTATAAAAGATGGAAAGATTGATGAAACATCTCAATTATATATCTTTACCTTATAAAACAGTCATCATACTTGATAAGATGAAGAACAATATTTTTGATTTTTCTGTCATCTTCACTTGAACTTGTATTAAGACTTCTGCCTAAACAAATAATACTTACTTAGACATTTTTATGTTAGAATTCTGTTTGTGATAATTTTAGTTAATTTTCTTTTAGAAGTAAGATTTCAATATGCCTCCCAAAACTTTGCATGATTGGGAAGAAAATCTTCCAAAGCTTTGGGAGAATAAATTTTTGTCGAACAAACTGGGCATTAGAATGTTATGTTTATCTGAGGCAACACTAGGTATTCCTAAGAGTTTCAAATTATTATATAGTATTAATATTTTTTTCATACATTTTTAATAAATTAACTTGGAATTGGTTAATATGAATAATTACCAGTTTTATTTAATCATATCACACTTCTAAAGGATATTGTCAGAATTTTTTTGGGTACATTTGGCTTATACCCCTCCACAAACTTTTTAGCTGAAAATCTATCAATATAAGTATTTCTATATATATATTCATAAATCATCATAAAGAAAAAGAAAAAAAATTACCTTTTAGTGTAAACAGCACCTTCCTCTTTGATTTCTTTCATCTCTGGTTTGGGTGGTTCATACTCTTCTTCTTCTTCAGCTGCAGGAGCTATTGAGAGAGAGAGAGAGATAAATAATTTTTGGTTTGGTTTTATGGCACATCAACCATTGTAGGTTATTAATTCCAATTCCATTTTTATACATATAAACAGTTCTATTTCAAACAATTCAGTTTAGTATAAGTATAGTTTTTTTTGTTTACACACAATTAAATGTCAAAACAGTTCTATTTCAAACAATTTAGTTTCGCATAAGTACACAGTTTAGTTCTATTTGACCCATAGATAGTACCCTATCAGGTGCTACCACTCTGGGCCAGAGTGGATCTGGGAGTGATGGTAATGAAGAGGTACTCTGCATTCCCCAAAGCTCCAGCATTATTGGAACCTTACCATCAGATTGTTTAGTGTCACTTGCTATGGGGAAGGAGGGGGTCTCACTCCCCTGCAGAGAAGCAGTCAGTGTGTTCTACAGCCCCAGCTGACTGGGCAAAAATCATTTTAGTTATGAACATTTTTTTAAATATATAAATGAATTTGAGAAAAAATCAGCAATTACATTTAAACAACAATAAAGACCACAATGAAAACAATGAATAACGCCAAAACAAACCTTTCAAAATTAGAAATGTTTATCCATAAATTATTCTAAATAAGGAAAGAAAGAGAAGAATGAAAAACTATTCATTACATATATATAATTTTAAATTATTTATTTTAAAGATATTTTTGCAGAGTAGACGAATAAGATATTTTAAATTATCTCCCTTTAACTATAAAGTTATTACCTAGGAAAGCATTTGCCACACTGAATATACCAAAAACCATTTCATGCATTATCTCTAATCAAAGAATTATTTGAAGCTTTAAAATTAATTTGTGAAGCATTAGGGGGAAAAAATCACAAATGGTTGTATAGGAAGAAACTTTATAATCATGAAACAAAAAAATTACACACTCACTCACTATATATATATATATATATATATATATATA
Organism: Sepioteuthis lessoniana; assembly: GCA_963585895.1. Classification (NCBI taxonomy): domain Eukaryota; kingdom Metazoa; phylum Mollusca; class Cephalopoda; order Myopsida; family Loliginidae; genus Sepioteuthis; species Sepioteuthis lessoniana. Next base: position 30,899,618 of record OY757909.1, read on the forward strand.
TATATATATAAACTCACTGACTCTTTAAAAAAAGCAAAAAAAAAACAAAAAAAAAAACAAGATTTATATAACCAATTATTAAATAAAACTTAAGTTTTGTTTTTCATCCAACACTTAATAAATGCTTAGGCCATTTCTTTTTTTTTTTTTCCAAATAAATGTAAAATGATGAATATTTAAAAGAAAACCCTGAATGCTTTCAAAAAATTGTCAGTTGGTATTGCTTATATATATATATATACATAGTAATATCCATGACAGCAAAATAGCAAATATACCATGACAATTTCTTGATAGAAAATAAAAAGATACAAATGCAGCTAATTTGATTATATCAAGCTTATAAATTTAGGATATGTTCAAGTGTGAACACAGTAATAATATATATCCATACATACAAATATAAAAAAAAACAAGGTCTTCAGAGGATATTTATTGATAGTTGAATAATTTAAAAAAATATTAAACCATAATTAGGACAATATTAATATTACTGTTAGTAGCATTTTGTTTCAAAACTATGTGGAATAATAAGTGTTTAAAATCTATTTTAAAGCATTATTTATTTTTTTTGTCTTCCTTCCCTTTTAAAAAATTTTCTTTTTATATTTTTATTGTGCAGCTGTTTGTAATTAAGGAAGAATTATGGTGAGAAGTGTTATTGAGAAACATTAAAAGTGATTATAAATAAAAAATAATTTATGAAGTTAACTAATTCAAATAAAGGATTTTTGATCTTTTTAGCACTAATTTGACTAAATTATTATTGGAGGTGCCCGTGGTATAATGGTTATCCTCGTAGGAAATGGACACGGTGACACGAGTTCAAATTCTGGACAAGACTGATTGCATTTCACATAGCACTAATACCCTTGGGAAAGGTATGAATCCAATTATTCTCCTTCCAGCTATGGATAAATAGTAGGGCAGACTAGGTTCTTCAGCCTTGATTAGGCAACTAGTCTAGGAGAAGGAAAACTGACTTCAAACCTGTTAAACACTGCTTAAAAATTGACCTTGTGTCATATCCTGCCCGAGCGGAGGGGTTGGTAAATAGGACTAATTTGACTAAATAAGGAAATAAGTTGAAAAAACTGTGTCTTTCTTTGTGTTATGCTACCTACCTTACGGACTATAATGAACTCTTCCTATTACTATCAATACCAGGAGAATATTCATCTCGGTGTTAAGTTAACTCCAGCCTAATACTTTGGCGGGCAGACTGATGTTCAACACTCTTTTACCTATGCTGTATTTATACTTTTGTTCAATATACTTGTTTCATGTAATCCCGAGTTTGTGCCTTTCTTCTGGACCTTTTACTGGTCCACAACACTTGGAAACTATTATAATTATTATAATAATGTGAGATTCATATATCTTTCTGTGTTTTTATGATGTATATTAACTAACATTTTTGAATCTTTAAAGCAAAAATTGATTAGTTTCTGAATTGTGCTTGACTAACATGTTCTTTTTGTTGTGAATTTTATGTCCTCCTTATGTTCACAAATTTGTTTTTTGATTGATCATGAAGTTTCACCCACATTTTTTTTTTTAATGGCATATCAACCTTTACAGGTTATTTAATGCCAAAGCCATTCTCCCGGAGAGAACAGTAGTGGTACTATTTAACCCATAGCTGAGAGGATAAGGGGGTTCATACTTTTCCCAAGGGTATTTGCCCGAAAGTGAACGTAATAGCGCGACTGGAGTACAAACTCTCGTACTACGATTCCACTGTCGATCGATTTAACCATTACACCAAGAGGACACCCCCCACATTTTTTTAATGACATCCTAAGCACTGGATAGAGTAAATACATGCATCACATTTGATGTGGTTATTGGTATTCTTATTATTATAATATTATTATTATTATTATATTTTTTTCTTTGCTTTGGTAGAGGCATGAGTGTAGCACGTCGCAATCACGGAGGCAGCTTGGCTCTTCCAGAGTCATGCCGGGGTTACTGTCGGAGCCGATATGATGCAGAAATAACCCGAAATCGGCAATGAAGACAGCGTATCACTGAAGACCTCCCTGATGCATCTAAGATGTATGATTGAAATGATTATATTCTTAATTATTTTTTAAGAGTTTGTAATTACTTTGATTCCAACGTTTGTTTGAATATATTTCAATGATGATTTGTGATTGAGTTATTGAATAAAATAATATATCAGTGTTAAGAGATTATAATTGGAAAAAATTGTTATAAGAAATTTTTGGAAAGCATAACCAAACCATTAAAAAAAATCTTCCATGCTTGATTTAGATATTTTGAGTATTTTTAGTAATCTTCTTATGATAAGTACCAGCTCATTGGCCCAGTGGGTAGAGTGTTCACCAATGATCTGGAAGACCTGGGTTCAATCCCAGGTCATGCCATACCAAAGACTTTAAAAATGGTACTTGATACCTCCTTGCTTAACACTCAGCAATATAAAGTACATATCGAGGGTAAAGTGGAGTAATTCAGGGAAAGGAGTAGCGCCCTCCCCTACACCTCAGTGTAGTAGCTATTGAAAAGGGAGCCTTCTAGTTGCCCTTGACTCCGGTTGCCAAATTTACTTTTACTACCTCTTATAATATATAATCTATGATTTTCAAGGGATGTCTTCAATCATCTGATATCAATCCTAACTAGTTCACTTCACTATTCAGCATTATATAATAAGAAATCTGTAAAACAAAATTTCAGACCATTTTTTATTTTATTTTACACAAGTAACCATTTACAGTATCTTCTCTATAAACAATCTGTTATATATATATATATATATATAATCTTTTTTTTTTTTTTTTTTTAAATATCATAGAAAGAGTGATCAAAAGTGGAACTTTAAATTTAAAAAAAAGTTTAAATGCAAATAAAGATGTGTGCACAGTTGAGCAACTTATAAATAAAATGATATCAAGACAAAATCAGTCCCAATTAAAATAAATAAATAAATAAATAAAGGCAGTCTTGATACTTTTAAACAGCAATTTTTAGTGAAACACAGGACTGTGCAAGCGCATCATTTTCCATACTCATCAGATCCTAGCACTGTACAACTTGTTCTCATTTCTTTAACTGAAAATCAACCTCAAGGGTAAAATTTTTAGGATGTGAAAGGCAAAAACAAAACAAAGTTGTTTCACACTATATCAAAAGAAGAGTTTCAGGTGCTTTGACCAATTGAAAACTCACTGGAATGTGTGTTAAATGCTAATGAGACTATCTTGAAGAAAACTAATGTTTCATTTATTGTTTGTCTTGGTAAATACAGCTTCAATATAGATACTTTCTGAATACACCTCATGCCAAAAAGGCTATTTTCTTCCATCTTTAACATTGGAATCAAACAAAGATGTAAATTTTTAACCCCCACCCACCTACTCTGCTGATATGACAGGTCATTACAGTACAAACAAAAACAATCTTTTATACTGCAGACTTGAGGTCATATGGCTCCTGGCTTCGGCTCGAAGAGCTGCATCATTGACACCTTTATCACTCTTGTATAGCACTGGACCTTGCAGTCCAGTTTAAGCTATAATCAGGCATACGAGCCTGGACCCAGATTTGGGTCCATGTCTATCTAGGCTCATCAGACCCACATTGCACTAAGTGGACCGATGACCAGCATAGTCCAGCAGCACTCGAGCCTTGGCTCATACCTGACTTTCTCCTCCCCTAAATTCCCACTATAAACAACCTTCAGGTCATTGACCTTGTGTCAAGTCCTGTCTGGTCAGAGGCAGAGACAAATAAACTGTAGTTAAAATTAAATTCATAGGAGATACTGTATATATTAATTAAGTCAATTATTCATCTTCATCATTACAAGGACAAATTTAACATGGTCAAAATTTATGTGGATAATTCTAGAAAGAATCAAACCCTGTATGATAATCTCCTTTTTGGGTTGCCTCAGACATCAGGCATTAACCTTGGTCATCTTTTAATGGGAATAGGTGCCAACTGGGGATGAACTTAAGATCAATTTATACTTCATAGCCCAAACTCTGAGAACAATCTATTAATGATACCTTACTGAGCAAAGTATTTAAAAAACAAATATTTTGATAAAATTCTCCGAGTTTCCACTGACAGCCATATAACAAAATTGATATACGAAGTCTAAAACTTCTACAAGGAGTTTTATATAAGGTACATTTTTCTATATTGTCTACTGTGATTAATTCAGGCTTTCCTTTAACAGACTTACAATAGGATAACAGCCAAATATTCTTCACAAAAAATCTAGATTTATCAATGTCAATTTCATATTATCCAAGTTCTAAATTCTATTTTCTTTCTACTTTATAAAAATATATTTCCACCTTTTTTAGATAGAAAAATTAATTTCTCTTCCTCTGTTTTTAGACGATAAATATTATGATGGTTAAAATTGTAACATCTTACCTAATCCAAAAGGTAGAAACATCTTTTGTTATACATAAGGCAGAAATGTGTGTTAGATCATTTAGCTATATTGCTACGAGCTGTAGCGAAAACTTTATTGCTTTCAGGGTAATTTCTAAAAATATTCACTAAATGCATGTTATTTTTTGGTGTTTGTTTTGTATCACTTTAAAAAAGACATTAGTGAAGCTGTGAAATGAGCTTGAAAATCTATTATGGATATAAAAGGGTTCATTTTTGTTTGTTTTCAGCATTAAACCTCGATACAATAGTCCTCTTTCCGATTACCTCAGACAGTGACTTTTAACTTGTCCTGTTTGTTAATAATGACATTAGTCAGTCTTTTGTTAGCCACTAGTTTCAAGGCAAGCAGTTGTCTTGTTTAATGGACCTCAGTTGATCCTGGACTGTGTGCTTCAAGTGTTTGAAAATGAAGCCCATAAGAGGATTATGTTGACATAATATAATCAGAGATGATCAGAAAGGAAAGAACTCTGTTGTTCAGGGGATGACTAAAAAAAACTCTAGGATTAATTGCTACAAGTGGAGAAATCATTTAGCTTCCAACAATGAAGTCGGAAGGAGGTTGTTTGCTTTGCTTGACTAAACAAGATTATTATTTTACCAATCTACATCTTGTTAATATTTGATTTCTCTCATATTCTAATTAGATCATACAGTTTACTTTTATTTTCTGGTTATTTAACCACCAATCAAATAGCTTGCAACAAATTTCTTTGTTCTAGTCTTCTTACTTTGACAGTGAATCAGATAGTGAGTAAAGACAATTTTTAAGTGATAAAGATTTTATACTAGGGTTAACTGAAAAGTTCATAGGCTCACCAAGATACTTTCATGGAATATGAACAGATGAGGTTTATTTTTCAACATAGTCCCACATTAATTCTTCCATTGGTATTGCAGTGCTTGGATCCCATTAATAAAAAAAGTCATCAAGAACAGCTTTGATGTCAGCCTATGAACGTTTCAGCCTAACTTCTTATGCAATGATTATCCTGGAGTTGCTGATAGGATATCTTAATATTGATAGGAACAGGAGGGGTGAGTGATATAATATTCATCATGCACACACAAGAAAAAAGAAAAGAAAAAAATCACAGTTAAAAAATTTAAAAAAATAAAATAAAACTCTTAAAAGGTCATTTTTTTTTCTACACTTCTTATAATCTTACATTTAAGAAATACAAAATTTAAAAATTTTTCAACAGAACATCATGGCAACATTTCCATATAACAGATAGAGAATAATATAGCCCTGTGGCTTGAATAACAGGTTCAGTTGGAAAGTCCCAATGTAATGTAGTGATCCTGGTGACCAGCTATGTATCCTTCAACAAAAAGTCGGCCATGAGAAATCACATTGTAAGTGTGAGAAATGTTCATACAAGAATTGGGGAATTTTTGAAAAGGATTGGTTAGTAAGCTACAGGCAGGGTGACTAGTAAAACCTACATTTCAAGGCTAGCAAAACTGCTCCCTCCCTTGGAGGTGGGCTAGCCTTTATCAAACAATAGCTCTTTTCTTCACTGATAATAAAATATGACTTTACAGCTTCTTCTTTTTAGATTAGTCCAGAAAGAAGTTGCAAGTTCAATAATATAAGTGGAATTTTGTGTGACCCCATGTCTAACTTTTTCCTTTCCTGATATGAACTTATTATCATCTCTTCATCTCGTCTTTGTTTCTGCTAAATGTCAGAGTACATAAAAGAACAGCTTTTATTACCATTCAAAAAAATGTTGCCTTAATTTACAAACAATTTAACAGTCACACCATATCATGGCGTATATGTATTTACCAACCCTACCACACAAACAGGATGGGACACAAAGTCAGTTTTATAACCAGAGTTTAACAGGTTTGAATTCAGTTTTCCTTCTCCTAGATCAGTTACCATACTTAAGTTAAAAAGCTTAGTCTGCCCTACTATTTACTCATAGCTGGAGGGAGAATAGTTGAATGTACACTTTTCCCAAGAGCATGAGCACTATGGGAAATGCAAACAGCCTTGTCCAGGTTTTGAACTTGCTTCGCCATATCCATTTCCTACCATAACTAGTACACCACAAGTGGCTCCTTTGTCATGGTGTGATGATTAACAAGCTATGCTAGCAGACCATTGTTTGTGAGCTTGATTCTCAATAGGTGGCCTATATATCTGGTCTCATGTTAAACTACACTAAGTTTAGTAAATAACTACTATGAGTACTAGTATGTATTTACATTGATAAGGTCAATTTCTGAGCAAAGTACCACTGGTTTGAATTAAGGAAGGTGCCTGTGATGTAATGATTATCATTGAAGGAAATGGACATGGTGACATGAGTTCAAATCCTGGACAAAGCTGATTGCATTTAACATAGCACTTATACCCTTAGGAGAGATATGAATCCAATTATTCTCCCTCCAGCTATGGATAAATAGTAGCACAGACTAGGTTCTTTAGCCTTGGTTAGGCAACCAGACTAGGAGAAGGAAAACTGAATTAAAACCTGTTAAACTCTGCTTAAAAATTGACCTTGTGTCACATCCTGGATTGGTTGGTAAATACACACTGGTTCAAATTCAGTTTTCCTTTTTCTAGATTGGTTGCCATACCAAAGTTAAAAAACCCAGTCTGCTCAACTATTTACCCATAGCTGGGGGAAATAAGTTCGATTCATATGTTTCCCAAGGGTATTAGCACTATGTCTAATATAAACAGTCTTGTCCAGGATTTGAACTCGGGTTACCCAGTCCATTTCCTATGACGCTAACCATTACACCACAAGTGCCTCCCTAGGAGCATTTGTATGCAACTAAATAAGAAGAAAATGAATTAAGGTCACTTACAAGTAATTGTAACATAATTTGCATTATTTTTGTAGCTCCTCCATTTCAATCATTGTGCCATACTAATTTAAGATTTGTGAATGATAACTTTAGTATATGGTGCAAGAGGCTGATGATCAAAGAAATTTAAATGCTGCTTTTCAACACAGGCAAATTTTCCTCACTTGGAAGATTGACATAATCTTTTCACTATTTTCGTTATTCTCAGCTTTGTAAATATCAAGAGAACTCTGCTTTTATACTATAGACAAAATTATTGGGAGTCTAGTCTCTAGTAAAGATAGAAGATTTCATTAAAAACATATATGGATGTAGAAGGATCAGGAAAATATTAAAAAACAAAACAAAAAAAAGAACCCCCCCCCACACATACAACAAAAACAGCCTTTTTACCTCATCACTGAAAGAATCTTCCCTTTTACACAAGGAATTCTTATTTTGATGGATTACATTCTTAGACCTCAAATAAAATTATTAATACCAAATTAGAATGAACACCTGCTTCTGAAATCCCCAGACAAATTAACCAATCTTTTTGCAGACATAAAAAAAAAAAAATTCTTCTGTTGCTTGTTTTCATTAGCTCATCATTTGCTTTCTAAAATTTGACACATACAAAAAACAGAGAAACTATTTTCTATTTTGTAGCTAATTGACACTAGATGAGGGATTGGACAAGCAGAATAAACTTGAAAACTTTACCATTTTAAGGACCAAGACTTTAATTGATTTTTGTCCCGTTACTTTTGGAAACCAATTCAGATGAAGTTAAAAGCACTCGAAAACTTTTTTTTTTTTTTTTTTTTAAACGAGTGGCACTTAGATTAATTAAGATTTTGTGAATTCAAAGTGACATTTCAATTATTTTAATCAACATTTAAAAAAAAACCAAAAACTCCTTTGTCTGCCAAATATTTCATTCATCTTCCCCTAAACACTAACATTCATCAATTTACAACCACAGGTCATTTGTGACATTTGTTTTTACTTGAAATCTAAAAGCGTGCTTTGTGCAACGGTTGTTGTCATAGAAAATAAAATTGGCAACCCAAGTTCAAATTCTGGATGAAGCTGTTTGATTCATGTGAATTCTCTTGGGAAAGGTATAAATTCAAAACAACCCACAATTTCAGTCCAAAGTTGTAATAACTTCTATTATTTGAGGGTACAAAAACAATTAAACATGGTACATGCAAATTTGATCTTACCATTTTTGGCAGCTGAAGTGTCAAAGCTAAAGGCAGACTTTGTGTCAGAGGGCTTAAAGCTGAATCCAGTTCCACCAAAGATAGAAGATGGTTGAGTGCCTGCTAAAGGAGTCTTGGTTGTATTACTTGATGAAAAAATAGAATTAGGTACAGAACTAATTGTCCAAGGACTGGCAGTGGAAGTGTTGGTTGAAAGAGCAGCTGAGTTGGTGGTTGTGGTTTGAGAAGCTGGGTTAGTGATGCTGCTATCAGCACTGGTAGTAACAGTAGTTGTGTCAGTAGATGAAGGTGTAGCTGAAAAGAAAGAAGAGGAGAAATAAGATCAAACTTTTCATTTGGTTATGCCAGATTTGTCTGTGGTTTAAGCAAGAAAAAAATTAATGTTACAGAAAAAAATCCTATCTTTGCAAGACATTTGATAATACAGATTTTGATAATTTTGATAATACAGATTTTAATAATTAAAAAAAAAAACAACAACTTTTTTTTACCCACTTTAACAGGTAAAGTTTTGCAAGAGTATGAAGTATTCATGATAATTAAAATGGCAAACTGTAGCAGCCATCATGCTAACTTGCAACAAAAAAGAATAAGGGTCACACTGTGCATTGTCTGTCAGAGAGAGACTCGGAATTCAACCAGAAACAGACGACTTACGGAAGTGGAAGAGAGCATCCATTCTTTTCCACCTCCTCATTTGATTGGTTCTGGTATTATGTCACTAAGTATCTGGATGGTTAGGCTTTGGGCTCAATAAATGGAGAAAAATTTCGGCAGATCACTGAGGAGGCAGTTTGTCCAAGTAGTGAAACCGATGCATGGATGAAGCGAAGAAAAAAGTGGGGGAAGGAAGAGGAGAGAAGGAGAAGAAAGATTATTCTGCCAGTAAGTGTTGGACTTGATTGTTGACTCCCACCTCAACAAAGAAGTTTGTTTTTTTTTACTTTCCAAACACAGAACTTAGAAACCATTGAGATGCAATGAAATCTTCATGGTAAAACTCTGGAAATACAGCCTTGAATCAAAGTTAGCCTGATCCAACAAATACAGCCTTGAATCAAAGTTAGCCTGATCCAACAAATACAGCCTTGAATCAAAATTAGCCTGATCCAACAAATACAGCCTTGAATCAAAATTAGCCTGATCCAACAAATACAGCCTTTAATCAAAGTTAGCCTGATCCAACAAATACAGTGTTGAATCAAAGTTAGCCTGATCCAACAAATACAGCCTTGAATCAAAGTTAGCCTGATCCAACAAATACAGCCTTGAATCAAAGTTAGCCTGATCCAACAAATACAGCCTTGAATCAAAGTTAGCCTGATCCAACAAATACAAACTGCAATATGCATATATAGAAGTTTCATCTGATGATTGTCTTCAATTTTATGACAAATGAAATTACTTGTAATGAGATAAAATTAAGAAGCTGAGATCCTAATTACTTTAAGTTTTTATATGCCACTGCTGGGAAACATTTGAGCACTTTTGATTCATCAAATGCTTTTTAAACCATTGTTTATTTTCATATCTGTGTGTGTGTGTATATATATATATATATATATATATATATATATATATATATATATATATATAGATAGATAGATAGATAGATATATATTCCCCTACCCCTGTGGGGTTGAGTTCTCTGGCGAAGTAGTAATCGTGTTGCCATTAGCGCTCATTGCAAGCCTCTTCGTAGATGAATTGAGGTCTCGGCAACCGTTTGAACGGATGTATGTAAACAATAGTAATTGTAATTCATAACTGTTTAAAATTTACTTCTCAGCTAATGTCTCTTTGTAGCTGAATGATTAGAAGCTTTGGTTTGGCGTTTGAGTTAACTGGGTTTCGATCCCACCTACGGGAAGCTACTGTCTAGCCACACTGATGAGTTCTGATAGAACAAAACAGATCTGTCTGTGGATGACTATATATATATATATATATATATATATACACTCATACATGCACAAACAAACACATATATGTGAGTGTATGTATGTGTGTGTGCATGCTTGGTTAAAGAAGGCAGATAAGGAGGAACATATGAAATCTAAAAAAATATTTTTTTTCTTGTTTACGAACAAATGAATGTAAATCCAAAGACCATAAAAAAGAAAAACTTAAGAAAAAAGAAAGAATTCAGACATTCTTCTTTGTCTCTTCTCTTTAACCAAAGATTAACAAAAAACTGCTGACCGATTTAGGAGGCACTCATGGTGTAATGGTTATCATTATAGGAAATGGATATGGTGACCCAAGTTCAAATCCTGGAAAGGATGTTTGCATTTCATGTAGTGTTTAATACCCTCCAGCTGTGGGTAAATAGTAGTGTGCCCTTTAACTTTGGATATAAACTGCTTAGAAAAAGATTTACCTTGTGTCACATCCTGCTCATATGGAGCTGCTAAATACACACACACACACACACACACACATATGTGTATATTTGCTCTACTCTGTATTGAGCACTTTTTTGTTTAGCTTAGCCTTCTGTCAGAGATTTTTCTTTTGGCTAGACATTATGATATTGGTTGATTTTTTTCAGACAATATGTATGTTTTTAGCCTTTTCTTTTTTTTTATGGAATTTTTTCCCAAAATATAAATTTGCGTATTTGTTTATTCACAAGTTGGATCATTTAGTTTTTTTTCCCACTCTGCCAGAGTTAAAGTTAAGGGTTAACCTAAAATAGAAAAGGACCGGCTCATTGGCCTAGTGTTCGACAATGGTCCAGGCGACCTCAGTTCAATCCCAGGTGGCGTCATACCAAAAGACTTTAAAAATGGTACTTGATATCTCCTTGCTTAACACTCAGCAATATAAGGTACATATCAAGGGTAAAGTGGAGCAATCCAGGGAAAGGAGTAGCGCCCTCCCCTACATCTCGGCGTAGTAGCTATTGAAAAGGAAGCCTTTGGGTCGCCCTCGACTATGGTCGCCAACTTTACTTTTACTTTATATATATATATATATATATATATATATATATATATATATATATACATGATGGACTTATCACCTTCAACAACAAAATTTGGCCTGTCTACTCCCTATTTATATGATAGACTCTTTCCAACCAGAATATATGAGGGCCTAAGAGTTCAGTTACACAGGTGATTTGTTTTATAGTGGTGAAAGATTGGGTGTGCTGATCACAGAAAAATAGTGCACTAATGTGTCTGAGATTCTGTAAACAGCTCTTCTAACAGTTGCATATGTGAATTACCCAACCACATGGACGTGTTCGTAGGATGTTTGAATTCAGAATATTTCCTTTTCTTAAACAATTTTCTTTACAAAAGATAGGGAGCCAGTACTTTTTACTGTTTTCCTTGAGGGGAGAACAGATGGATACATACTTTTCCCAAGAGTGCAAAGTGAAACACAGACTTATCCAAATTTTTTTTCATTTCCACACACACACAAATTCATGCATAATTTTCTTCTTCTTGGCCTACTGAGTAGAGTGTTCACTAATGGTCCAGGAGACTGGGGTTCAATCCCAGGTCGAGTCATGCCAAAGACTCAAAAAATGATACTTGATGCTGCCTTGCTTAGCACTCAGCACTATAAGGTTAGGATCTAGGGTAAAGTGGAGCAATCCTGGGAATGGTGTAGTGCCCTCCCTTACACCTCGTTGTAGTAGCTATTGAAAAGGGAGCCTTCGAGTCAACATTGACTAAGCTTAGTATACTAAAAGTCATTCACAAAACATTTACATATTACTAAAAATTACACACACCTTCTTAAATAGAAGCATCAATATCATCATTGATAGTTTTTACAAGAAAAATAAATTAAGAAGCTTTTGATAGGATTTGAATTTGCATCTTGTATCACTGTTATGGTGATATACCCCATGACATCACTGCATGGACCCTCCCCAATACTATAAATAGTGACTGACTCAATATACAAGTCAAACGAGTCTAGTCAGTTACCAGTAACCATTACTGTCTGTATTTCCATGAATATATACTGCTGTACCTTACATCTCTTTGTGTTATTCATTTCTGGCCATTCAAGGCCACAACAATATCACAAGTTCATCTTTCATGGATGTCACCAATACCAATTTGCCCACAGGAACTATTTTTTTCTAATTTTTAGCTGTTATCAAGTAAGAGTTATGATTGGCACAGAAAAAAAAAATTAAAGAAAGAAAAAGAAAAAAAAGTCAACAATCATAAGATGGAGGAATAATAATGATAATAATAAGCTGTGGAATATGGGGGTGAAAGTGATGTCAATTGTAGTTGGTGCACTTGGAACAATACCCAAAGGCTTAGGGGAAAAAAGAGGAGGAATTGGAAATCATAGTAAAAGTTGAAACCATCCAAACTACAGCATTAAGATTGGCTAGAATTCTCAGAAGAGTCCTGGAGATTTGCTTGTTGAAAGACCATTATTTAATACTTGAGTGAAAAACTCACAAAGAATTAAATAATAATAACAACAACAACAACAACAACAAGAGAAAAATCTTAAGGAAATTCTTAAATGTTTGTTGCTAGCCCTTAATATGAAAATAGGAAGTAAACAAGAGAATAAAAAAACGCTGAGTTCATAGAAGAGTCAGGTGATTGAAAATATAATTGCTAGGAGTTAAAAAAAAAAAAAAAAAAAAAAAAAAAAAAGAGTGAAGTAATTAAACTTCAAACATATTTTGTGTTTCATTACAGAACAAAAATGAAATTTTCTTGGGACGAAATAAACAGTTAAAAATACTAAAAAGGTTGAATTCTCCCACAATTCCCAAGTATTCTTTAAAGCTAGTTTCTTTTTGATTGTGATTTCTGGTTTCTTTGTTTAACAGTATATGAACCTTTGAAGGGTTATTTAATGCCAAAGCTATCTTTGTAAAAGAACAGCATTGATATTATTGAACCCAAGACTGGGGGAATAAGGGAATTTATACCTTCCTTAAGGGTCCAAAAGTGAATGTAATAGTGTGACTGGAGTTTGAAATCATGTACTTTGAGGCCAGAGGCCAGCACTTTATCTATTATGCTATGGGGACTACCCAGCCAGTTTCTTTAGAAAGCCTAAATGGGGCATTTGGATCAATACAAGATTATAGATTTGAACTCAATATTTATTTAAAAATCATCACAAACATGAAGTCAGAATCATATTGGGAGAAATTTCACAAAAGATTTCACCGACATTTTTTGGAAATCAAACTTTTACTGGCTTTTTAATTTAAAATATAGGATATATCACTAAACATCAAGAGGTTAATATTTATGGCCCCTTAGAGGTCACTATTTTGATCAAGAAGTAAGAATTTTGTGTAAAAAAAAAAAAAAAAAAAAAAAATGCTTAAGATTGTTGCCTTCTTTTTTTCTTTACAAATGTAAACATTAAACTTTTAGTTTTTCCAGTGACTATAAAAATGCAATAGAAAAGAACTTTGGTTACTGGCCAGAAAATTTTCAGCTCAATATCTACTTTATATAATTAAGATTCACTTAAGCATTATATTTACAAGGTAAATTGAACTCCTACTTAGGAAAAACTTAGAAAGTTTTGGAATCTTCAAAACTTAGTATACTAAAAACATGCTTCAGGGCACCTATCAATAACCAGGGAAAATCTAGCAGTCATAATTTTGGCTGTCCTGGGATTATGCAAAGATAAATAAAAAGACATTAAAAAAAGATGCAAAAAGAGTTTTTATGCTGATAATTTTTTTTGATAAACAACATTAACAGTTTTTTGTTTTGGGGCAAATATAAACAGTTTTTTTTTGTTTGTTTTTTGGCAGATTGTACTCTTAAATGATCTATCTCATAATAACTTGATTATCTTTTTCTATTTGGCTAGAAATAGAAGTTTTTATGATAAATTGACCTGTGGTAGTCTCTAGTGACCTTTGAGGTCAGAACCACCTAATCCAGTCAATTTACTCTTATAAACTAATTTTCAGCCTCCAGTGCCCAACTAATTCACCATGAATAATATGAATATACCTAATCCCTTTGCCATATACAGGATGCAACACAAGATAAGTTTTTGATTATTTGGCTAAATAGCATATCAACCCTTGTGGATTATTTAATGCCAAATCCTGTTTATGAATTGTAAGCAAATAGTTTGTAGGCAACTTTATTTTTAAACAAGTTAGAGCCCATTTGTTTGCATACAGTGAAATGCTTTCAAGTATTACTATTTGACACTAATAATACTAATAATAATCTAATATTAATCAATTGTTTGCATACAGTTGAATAGTTTTAAGTACTGCTATCTAACACTAATAATTCAATTCAATATTAATCATTTGTTTGCGCACAGTTTAAATGGTTTTAAGTAGAGCTATCTCAGTCCAATTGACCCTCAGCCACTGCTTTCTAGCACCTTTAAAATAAAATAGGGTTGGGTACTTGTTTGCCACAAGAGCAATTTGAGGAATACTGTTAAGGTGTTAGGGCTTGATATGACCAGTTGATTGATCAAATTGAGCTTCTGACTAGCCATCTAATCCAGTAAGGGTCAAGGTCACATCACCACTATAGTTGTTGGATCACAGACTGCTCAGCTACCAGGATCCCGTCCTCAAGCATTATGGGTTGTCACCTATAGCCAACAGGTAACCTCGTTAGAGGGGTCTTACCTCTCGGCAGAGATTCAGTTGGTATATTTTATAGCCTCAGCTGTCAGGGTAGAAGATCAATTGGTTTCAATTTAGAATTTACCTTCTAGACTAATTACTATACCAAGGCTAAAGAGCCTAGTCTGTCCTACTATTTATCCATAATTGAGGGGAGAACAGACACCTTTTCTCAGGGTGCATTAGTCACCGATAGTATGTATACAGCCAAGCTTTATACCAGTTTCATTATATTTATCCTTTTAATACATCATGGTGCAGTGGAAGGTGCTATTCCATTACCTGGATTGCTCTACTATGCTATGAACAGGCCAATTGGCATAATGGTTAGAGTGTTTGCCAATGGTCCAGGAGACCAGGGCTCAATCTCAGGTTGAGTCATACCAAAGACTCAAAAAAAATGATACTTGTGCATCCTTGCTAAACACTCAGCATTATAAGGTACCGATTAAGGGTAAGTGGAGCAATCTAGAGAAAGAAGTAGCACTCTTCCCTATTGAAAAGGGAGCCTTTAAGTCACCTTCGATTAGGGTCAGCTAACTTATTTTATATATATATATATATACACACACACACACAAACTTTATTCTATCAGCCTTCTTTTTGAGCTTTTACGAAGGTCTGTAAGACATGAGGAGGTATAAAAATTACTGTTACACAGACCCACAATTGGTAGGGGGTTTGAATTCAGAGTCCCCTTCTCCTAAGCTACTTACCCTATTAAGGCTGGAGAACTGAGTGCCTAATTTACTCAAAGTAGAAGAGATGAGCCAAGGGCATTAGTGCAATGTGAAATGCACTTATTAACCACTTATTAAACCTAGCTTAATCTGAAACAAGCATGGAGCCCCTAGTGAGGATAAAATTCATTACTTGGTTATAATTGTCCATGAGGTTAACTTGTTTAAAACTGCTCTATGGTAAGATGTATAAATAAGGATGATATTTGTCCACTGGTAACAGCACTCCTCACATTTTGAATGCAAAGTTTGTCCTTTTCTTAGGCTAAAGAGTTCAATCTACTCTAACGATTTACCCATAGTTGGGAAGAAGAGATGGATTCATGCTTTTCTTAAGTGTATCAGCATGACATGAAATGTAAACAGCTTTGACCAGGATTAGAACTCTGCTTGTTGAGTCAATTTCCTGTGTTAAAAACTGTTATGCTATGTGCCTCTGACACCTACATAGAGAACAAAAGAGACAGAATAGATAACAGCATTTATATGCACATGCAGATATAGTTTGCCAGACTTAGAGCTAAAGTTGTTAATTTTTTTATGCATAAATACTAAAGTATTTTATCAGAAATTGGATTAAAAAAAAACAAACAAATTTATTGAAATACTTTTAAGGCTGCAAATTGAGCTTAACAATACATGATTAAATTGAACTGTCTAGAAACAAGTTAACTACTTTCCTTTTCAGCTCTAGAGAGGAGTAATAGATACCATTTGGCTTTTAGGTAGGAAAATTAAAAAGAAAAAGAATACAGACTACCGGCTCATTGGCTTAGTGGGTAGAGCGTTTGCCAATGGTCCGGGAGACCTGTGTTCAATCCCAGGTCACATCGTACCAAACACTTTAAAAATGGTGCTTAATACCTCCTTGCTTAACACTCAGCAATATAAGGTATGTATCGAGGGTAAAGTGGAGCAATTCAGGGAAAGGAGTAGTGCCCTCCCCTACACCTTGGTGTAGTAGCTATTGAAAAGGGAACCTTCTGGTCGCCCTTGACTATGGTCGCCAACTTTACTTACTTTTATAGTGCTTCGATGATAGTTTAGTTCAGTTCATTTGTTTAACAGCCTATTAACACCTTGATTCATTTGTAAATGTTTGATTATAATCATAAATATATTTTTAATTTTCCATTTCATTTTTTGTTATAATTATACATATTTGTCTAATCATTTGTTATATGGTATCAAGTATTCCTATCTAATACAAATAATTTGCACACAATTGAATGATTTCAAATTCTTCGATCTAATATTAATAATTTATATACAATTATATGGTTTCAAGTAACTATTTCTAAATTGTTTGTTTGCACATAGTCATATGATTTCAAGTATCAATATTGATAATAAGTATTTAATATTAATAATTTTCAAAACATATATTCAACCCATAAATGGGCCCTTAACAGGTATTACCACTCCAGGTCAGAGTGGCCATGGGAATAATGGTTTTAAGATGGTAGTCTTAAACAGGACTTCTATTTCCACACTTAAGATTATTTTCAATGATTAAAAGCTAAGTAAACTATTCATAACGATACATCTTATAGACACACTGCGACGCATCATCAGTGATGTTCTTGTGTTCAGTAGGAGGTTTTGAGTTTTTTAACGTCAGACACCTTTACTCAGGTAATTCAATTGAGATTGATCCTTTCCTAGATTGCAATCCCAGCCGCAACTATGCATGGTCAAGGAGACCGTGGGTTCAATCCCAGGTCAAATCATACCAAAGACTCAAAAAAATGGTACTTGATGCTGCCTTGCTTAACACTCAGCACTATAAGGTGCGTATAAAGGGTAAAGTGGAGCAATACAGGTAATGGAGTAGCGCCCTCCCCTACACTTTGGTGTAGTAGCTATTGAAAAGGGAGCCTTCGAGTCACCCTTGACTAAGGTCGCCAACTTTACTTACTAATTTCCACCTTCATTCTCACTCGGTACCTCTTATTATACCAATTCTAGTCAAGGCCCTAGAAATAAAACAATATGAATATTAACCTTAATTCCCAACATAATTACGATGCAGAAACTTATTTTTTGGACATTAAACTATGCACTCTCTAACCAAAACTTTACTTCAAATATCTGTGACCCTAAAATTTGGGTTATTTTATTTATGTATATTCATATAGATATACAATTTAATTATAAAAGTGTTTCTCTACAAAACTAAAAATACTTTGCCAATTATATCATGAGTTAATATATGAATAAAGTACCTGACAGAATAAAAGAGAAATAAGATGTGAAAACCAATTTGGTGGAGTGTTTATATTAGAGATGGGCAGTTTAACTGAAAAAACTTACTTTTTTTCAGTTTCAGCTTCACACCATGAAACCACATCAAAATTTTTTTTATGATTGGTTGGGTTTTATGGCATATCAACCTTTGTAGGTTATTTAATACCAAATCCATTTTCATACAAATAATCAGTTCTATTTCAAACAATTCAGTTTAACATGAGTACATAGTTTAATTGTCAAAAGCATTTCTATTTCTACCTATTCAGTTTAGTTAAACAGTTCTTATTTAAACAATTCAGTTTAGTATTAGTACAGATTTTGTTTACACACAGTCAAATGTCAAAACAGTTCTATTCTAAACAATTCAGTTTAGCCTAAGTACAGTTTCAATGTCAAAAACAGTTGGATTTCAAACAATTCAGTTGAGCATACAAAAACAGTTTGATTTCAAACAATTCAGTTTAGCATAAATACAGTTTAATTGTCAAAAGCATTTCTATTTCAAGCTATTCAGATTAGTCAAACAGTTCTGATTTAAACAATTCAGTTTAGCATAGTTACGCAGTTTAATTTTATTTAACCCATAGAAGGGCCCTATCAGGTGCTACCACTCCAGGCTAGAGTGGACCTGGGAGTGATGGCAATGAAGGGGTACTCAGCATTCACTAGAGCTCCAGCATTACTAGAACCTCACCATCAGATCGTTTAGTGTCATAACCAGGACACTTGTTGTGGGGGAGGGTCTTACCCATCTGCAGAGAGGCAGTCGGTGTATTCTACAGCCCCAGCCAACTGGGCAAAATTTTTTATGAAACCAAAATAATTTGGTTTAGTGCTATTACTTCTTAGTGACCATATCCAAGGGAACACTGTTGAAAAAGACTTTCAGATTTTAATAAAATTAAATTTTATCAACATTTGTACCATTGTAAGAAAAAAAGATTGAACAAAAATATAAAAACATTTAATTGACTAGTTTTAGGAAATAAATGTGAAATCTATTTGTTTAAAAAAGAAAAGAAGAAATGACAATGCGACAGAAATGACACGTGGAAATTTTTCATATCATAGAATGTTTTTAAATAGAAAAAAAAGGGCAGGATACGACATCATGTCTGAAATCTATTTGTTTCAGTTGTCAAAAAAATACTTTTTGCAATAAAATTAAGTTAACAACACAATAGCAAGTAAAAATAAAAATAGTTTCCGTTTCGTCTTAATGTTAGATTTTATTTTATTTAGAAAGATTATTTTCTTTTGTTTCTAGCCATATAAATATTTTTAAGATTGAACCAGAAATACACGGGAAATTACGAGTTGAAATGACTAAGTTGCAAATTTTACAATCTCAAACTAAATCAGATATGGACTGGAAATATTATCATTACACAAAAAAATGAATGACTTCCTTAGAAAGCAAAAATACTAAATTAAAAACTGAATTGAAATCCATGACATCGAAAAAAAAAAGAAAGAAAAAAAAAAATCAAAACTGATACTGAAACATAAATTGCTAAACCGCCCAACTCTAGTTTATGTATTCATCATGTTTTGCTCATCATCAGATAATGAGAATTTAGAAAAATTTTAAATTATGTGAAAAATATTGTATATTCATCTATGAGTTTGTCATGATAACATGATTAGTACAATTAGAAGGTTGAAAAAGTGGGGTAAAAAAAAAAAAAAAAAAAAGAATTTGTATCTATGAAATTATCTGTTTTTTGCACATGGTTCCATTGAATACAAATTTTTTTAAACAGATCTATTTGACCCATTCATGGAACGCTAACAAGTACAACCACTCCAGTAAGAGTGGGCCTGGGAGTAATGCTAATAAAGATGTACTCCACACTTCCCAGAGCTCCAGAACTGGAGCCAAACCATCATATGCAATTTAGTGTCATACTTAAGACACTTCCTTTTTTTTCTGGCGGGAGTCTCACCCCACTGCAGGAATACAGTCAGCATATTCTAAGCTCTGCCAACTGGATGTTTCAATTTAAGAGCTCATAGAATATATATCCCTTTGCATATCTAGATAATGTATTTAAATACATTGAAAATTTTAATAACGTATCACTTTTTTCTGATAAGATTAATATTACAACAAAATTATATTCTACTTAATTTGACATGAGTTAAAATTACAAAAATTATCACTAAGATTCTCTAATGTAGTATTTACTTACTCATATTCTTTACATGCAACAATATTTGAAAATCTTTTAATTCAAAATTTAAATATTGGTCTTGAGTACAATTCTGAACATTTTCTTCATTTCCATATTTTAAAGTGTCATAATAATTGGTGCTTTTAACTATGTCATTATGACAACCTTATAAAGAGTTGTAACTTTCTCCAATATTCTTCTTAAAATTAGATTTTTTTTCAAAATCTTTGTTTAATAAAGCTCATATGAGGTGAAATATCATCATAAACAGTTCAACAAATCTACTTTCATGTCTTATTTTTCTTCTAAATGATATAATTTTCAGAAGTCTATTCTTAATCAAAAAACAAAAACAAAACAGAAAAAATGTTTTTAATCACTTATAAAACACAAATAAATCAAATATACTTATATATGGGTACAAAAATAGTATTTTAGTATGAACCTAAGTATAAATGCATTCATGTGTTTACATATAGTTTTAGCAAAAATAAAACTTTTAATATGGAATCTGTAGAATGACAAAGTATTTTTAGTAAACCATTATGTTGCTAAATGTCAGGCTGAACTGTAAAAAAATTCTTATAAATAAATTCCATCCATTTAACTTTATATCTATTCAACAAAAATATGACCAACTACTTGAGAGTTCTGGGAATTACACCAAACAGCAACTGGTAGTGAGAGTCCTGTTCTAGAGTCACTCTTTCATTGCCATAACTTCCAGTTTCACTGTGACCCAGAGTGGGTGTACCTGTTAAGGTCTCACTCATGGAGGCTTGACATAAAATTGCTTACAGATTATGTTTTCAGTAAGAATAAGTAAAAAGTAAGTAAAGTTAGCAACCAGAAGGCTCCCTTTTCAATAGCTACTACACCAAGATGCAGGGAAGAGCACTACTCCTTTCCCTGTATGGCTCTACTTTACCCTTGGTCCGTACCTTATAATGCTGAGTGTTAAGCAAGGTGGCATCAAATATCATTTTTAAAGTCTTTGGTATGATACAACCTGGGAATGAACCCAGGTAGTTACTTGAAAAAAAAAAAAAATTTTGCAAATTATTATTACTAAATCGGAATACTTACTTGAAACTATATAATTGATAGGAACAAAAACACTGACTTCAGGCATAAGATGGCTTGGCTGTCAACTATTTCAGAATAAAGATAAAAATGTCCACAACAGAAAAGCTTATATATCTTATTTGTGATTAACTAATTTTATCAAATGGAAAGAAGACAATTTAGATACTGTTCAAATAATACCGAACATTGGCATGATGGTTAGAGTGTTCGCCAATGGCCCAGGAGACCTGAGTTCAATCCTAGGTCGAGTCATAGCAAAAACTCAAAAAATGGTACTTGATGCCACCTTGTTTAACACTCAGCATTATAAGGTATGGATCAAGGGTAAAGTAAAGCCATCCAGGGGAAGGAGTAGCGCCCTCCCCTACACCTTCCAGTCACCCTTGACTAAGGTCACTAACCTTACTTATATATATATATAGAACTGATCTCCTATATTATGTTATGTACAGAGTGTTTCGGAAGGCAGAATTTCTGTATCAATCTAAACATTTGATAATACGACACAGCAGATATTATCCTCATTTGAACATCCATTCTGTTCTGCTGTGTCATTTACCAAAGGCAAATATATTGTGAATATAAATCTTACCAATAATAACTTCAGTGTTACAGTATTAATTATATAATAACACTACACTCAGAGAAAGCAGTATTTAACAGTTGAACTCATTACTTTATGCACTAGCCTCATTTGAGTATCCCTTCCTTTCTGTTGTATCAGCTGTGTCATTTACCAAAAGCAAATATATTGTGAGTGAAAATCTTATGAATGTGTGAGAAGTGAATTTAATGTATAATTTCTACATCTTGGTGTAGTAGCTATTGAAAAGGGAGCCTTCGGGTCGCTAACTTTACTTACTTTTTACTTATTCTTACTGAAAAAATAATTTGTAAGCAATTTTATGTCAACCCCCCATGAGTGAGACCTTTCAAAACAAATTCACCACATTATCTGTCTATATTTCAGAGATGAGGTATTATGTACATTATTTACATTTTTCGGACTATTGTCCTCATCTTTGTCGCCATGTTTATCACAACGTTTCGGCTGTTGTACACTCTGGCCTTCTTTAGGTGGTTGGAATGTCAAACAATGTACAACATCCGAAACATTGTGATAAACATGGCGACAAAGATGAGGACAATAGTCCAAAAAATGTAAATAATGTACATAATACCTCATCTCAGAAATATAGACAGATATTGAAGGATTGGTACGGACCCAACATACCAAAAATATGGAGACAAATTGAAAAAATTCACCACATTTCATTTGGTTGGTAAATTGTTTCTAATGAAAATATGATACTATGTATTATTAATGATACCGAAAAGGTCCAGATCTTTCTTGTCAGAGCCATATGATTCATTCATTTAAATGACACACATTTTGAACAGGTCATATGTGAATGACACATCACTAGTAGCCATCACATCCAATCAGGTGTACGATATCTGGTAACTAGTCTACATGATCCAGTGATTTTTATTCTCCTGTTATAAAGGGATTTATAAATGCAAACCAGTAAATTTACCCCCTGTGGATTCCTATGTTCTTATTTACCTTGCTAAAATTTCATTCACTTCCAGGGATCTATTTTAACCAGTCTGAGAAGTCTTGACCTAGAGTCATGAATCATACATGATATTTCTTATCTTCATCCCAAAGTTTAATACACATGAACCATTGTTTTTACAAGTTCCTTTAAGTTAAAAAAAAAGAAGTAATTTTCATGTTGTTCAGACTGTTAAGTTTTCAGCACCTAGTAGAATGAAAAATATTGTTGATCAGAAAAAAAAAAAGTCTAGTCTTGCATAAAAATATTTAATCTTTGAACTTAAAAAAAAAAAAAAAAAAAAATCTGTTTTTCTTCTACAAAAGATATTCAGATTCTTTGAACTCTTTCTTTCAGTGTTTACAAATCTTTGCAATTGTTGTTCCGTCTTGTGTGGCATATCATGTCAAACTTGTTGATATTCTAACATCATAATAGGCCAATTACAATATGGAACAACAATGATTCAAGGTGTAAGCACAAACACAGATTAATTTGAGCAAATAATCACAAAAGCCTGTATAAATGTTATGCATAATGAAAAAGCAAGAACAACTATATAAATATGAACAAAGGTTAAAATAATACTCCAAAGTGGTGTTAAGATTTTTACAGTAATTTTTCAGAAATTCCTTTACAGCAATAAATTTAAGAAGCTCTTTAAAATTGCTTCTTTCTGTTAATAAATTAGTTGGTCAGCTAAATTATACAAATGTAGACAATTAAGTTTAAAAGCTCTGATGTAATTGTTTTGATTGCAGATTTATTTTTAGATTCTTGAGCCAAGCAAACAGAAAGCATAAATTACTAACAACACTGAAGTTGTAATGCTGCAAGATTTCTCTTTCTTTAACCTTTTTTTTTTTTTTTTTTTCTTTTAAATTTCTTACTCTTTTGCATTTTTTAGTGAGTCTCTTCTTTGTTTTCGAAATTGCTGGCTTTTTGCTTTAGATAAATTGATTGATTGGTTATAACAGGTTGATCAAGTAAGACTCAGATTTAATAACAGAGAAAATAGAGAAAGGAAAGATAAAAGCAAAATGAAAGATAAGAATTCAAGATGAAAAAATATAAAGAATGAGTCATTTGTAGCTAAGCAAAATCTTTAAAAAGATTTCCAAGTAAAAAAAAAAAAAAAATGAAAAAAAAAAAAAATGAAAAATAAAATAAAAAATTTCTAAAGAGGAGAAATAAATTAAATTGTATTAAAAAAAAATTAATTTATTTTCACAAGTTCAGTCATACATATTAGTTTATCAATAGATTCTACTTAAAAATATAGATTAAAGATTATGATTTAAAAATGCAATTAAAAAAAGAAAAGAAAAAAAAAAATACTGATTTTTACACTGTTCACTTGGAGAAATTTACAAAGAAAATTGATATTAATTTGCATTTATTTATCTTGTGAATTAAAATATTTTTAATAACATGTCTATAAATTTAAACTCATCAGAAATTTCGATTTCTTAAGTAAGAAATCTATTTTTGAAATACTTAAAATTGAAAAAAATGAATAAAGAGCATCATAATTAAAACTCTTAAAATCTTGAACTTGCAGGATTATTTCATCAGAGCTCAGCTAATTTTAAAGACTAATTTTAGATAAAAGATTTTAAGAAAATATCCTAAAGGCAAATTTTTATTATTAAATAGAATTAAAAAAACTTTTCTTCCTAATTTCAGAATATTATATGTTTTGGACAATATATTATTCAACATAGAAAGGTGAGGCAAAAAAATGACAGTGAAAAAATTTCATTTCTTTTTCATTAAGTAAGAATATTTTTAATATTTGAAATCATAGTTCTAAGATTGATTAATTTAGTCACATATGACATCAAATTTTCAGATTATATAATATCCATGAGATAATGGCTTTATTTTATTTTCTTTTGATTGATTTTAATTGCATTTCAACTCAACAGGGGTTATTTTATGCCAATAGGTTTAATGTTTAATGTACATTCAAATTTACATTTTTTGAGTAAAGAGGATTATTTTGTTATTTTCATAATAAACTAGTCTTATGAATAAAAGATAAAGTATGATGTGGAACTTTCCAAATGTGAGAGCTAAATTGTTGGAAATTTACTTTTTACTAGTTTAAAGTTTTATCCTTTTGTTTTGTATAAATTAATTTCTTGATAATTTTGTGGCAGTAAATTAGAATATATGATTCTATTTCTTTTTTAATTAAGAATATATTTCATAATATTAAAAAAAAAAAAAAAAAAAGAGGGAATAAATTGGAATGAAATTACTTGCAAGAGAAATCACCAATTAAAAAGGGTCTTTTTGTGGAGCCTAGAATATATGAAATGCATTCTCTGCTGAAAGGCTAAGACACTACTCTATAATAATAATAAAATTAGATTAAAAAAAAACAACAAACAAAAAAACAAAAACGGGTGAGGAGAAGGGTCATGTATATAGCACTAAACTCAATCCAGTGGTGAGGATCCAGTTCTGGACCGCAAAGGATTGTGGAATCACCTTATCATAATCATTACTCCCAGCTACACTCTGATTCAGAATGGTTATACTTTTTAGGTTCTCATCAATGAGTCAAATAGATCTGTTTGAAAATTATTAGTTTCGTTTGGTTTTATGACATATCAACAATTGTAGGTTATTTAATGCCAAATCCTGTTTTTGGACTAATAAGTAGAGTGTTCACCAATGGTCCAGAAGACCTGGGTTCAATCCCAGGTTGAGTCATACCAAAGACTCAAAAAATTGTACTTGATGCCGGTTTGCTTAGCACTTAGCACGATAAGGTGAGGATCAAGGGTAAAGTGGAGCAATCCTGGGAATGGAGTAGCGCCCCCCCTACACGTTGGTGTAGTAGCTATTGAAAAGGGAGCCTTCGAGTTGCTCTCGACTAAGGTTGCCAACTTTACTTATAAGGGATTTGGTTTGGTTGGGCTTTATAGCATATCAACCATTGGAGGTTATTTATACATCTTCCTACATATATACTAAATATATGATTTGTAAACAGATTTTGTTGATAACATTTTTTAAATGTCTGAACTTTTTTTTTTTTGCACACAATTAAATGGTTTCAAGTATGGTGATCTAATACAAATAATTCTATTTACTATTAATCATTTGTTTGCAAGTTAAATAGTTACAAGATTTGCTATATATCACTAACAATTCAATTTCACATCAGTCATTTGTTTGCACACAGTTAAATGATCAAACAGTTCTATTTCAAACAATTTAATTTAGTATGTCATTTGTTTACACATAGTCTAGATGTCAAACAATTCTATTTGACACTATCAGGTGCTAACACTTTATGCCTGAGTGGACCTGGGGGTGATGTCAATGAAGGGGTATTCCACATTCCTTAAAGCTCCAGAATTACTGGAGCCTCACCATCAGATTGTTTAGTGTCATATCCAAGACACTTGTTAGAGGGGAGGTCTTATTCCTCTCCAAAAATGAAGTCGGTGTATTCTACAGGCCAAGGTGACTGAGCTATGAAAATTATTAGTATTAAGAATACTTGAAATTATATGATACTGCAAACAAAATATTATCTTTTAAATAAGAACTATCTGAATCGATATAATTGTGTATAAATTATTACTATTAAGAATAGTTAATGGAAGCTAATATTGACTGGGCCATTGGCATAATGGTCAAAGTGTTCACCAATGGTCCGAGAGAGACCGGGGTTCAATCCCAGGTTGAGTCATACCAAAGACTCAAAAAAATGGTACTTGATGCCACCTTGCTTAACACTCAGCATTATAAGGTACGGATTGAGAGTAAAGTGGAGCAATTCAAGGAATAGAGTAGTGTGCCCCCCTACACCTTGGTGTAGTAGCTATTGAAAAGGGAGCCTTCAGGTCGCTCTCAACTAGGGTTCCAACTTTACTTTTAATATCATTTACAAATGATTATCATAAGTTATTTGAAAGCCTACGATTCCTTGAAAAGAAGATTAACTTCAGTATTAACCCTTACTGCATGGAAACAGAGTATACTTAGTTCTGTGCATGTGAAACATGGGAGTTGAGTTAACTTGTTTTTGATAGAGAAGTACTTCTTGAAATTCTTGACATTTCATATGATGTAGTACACACATCAAATTTTTACTAGCCAATAAAAAGAGGTTGTGAGAACTGATTTGCAAATGATTAGCTTATTATATCAACCAGCTTGTGGGTGTTTTTCTAAATTTAGAATTTAATCAGAAATTAAGGATTAAATAAACCAATAAGGGTTGACATGCAGTAAAACCAACCAACTAATTAAAACTATCCCTGGAATATAGAGTATATACAATTTGTTTAATTTTATAGGTGAAATTTATTTGGTTTATTGGAATATTGATTATCATAATTTAAAAAAAAATCATATACAGAGCTAAGCGTAGTGATATAATCGAACATATTTATTGCCTCATTCTTAATCATACATAGCCAAGGATCAATAAGTAACATGTTTAGTTTAGTAAATCTTTTCTCAAGCTGTACCCCACCATTGCACTAAAGAGGAGTACAGCTAGAGTTATTTTTTAATGTTTGTGATATTTCAAAGGCAAAGGTAAGGGAATTGGATTGGTATCTATGGATTTTTATATCAACAATGGCCAAGTCTCAAGAAAATTATGGATCATGGACTTAGTGTAAGATAAGATGTTATTTTAGCTTGTTTCTTTTTTTGTTTTTTGTTTAATGGCATATCAACCTTCGTGGGTTACTTAATGCCAGAGGTATCCTTGCAGAAGAACAGTAGTGATACAATTCAACCCATAGTTAGGGGAATAACGGGGTTCATGCCTTTCCAAAGGGTATTAGTCAGAAAGTAAGCATTATAGTGCAACTAGACTTTGAACTTGCTTACATTGAGGTGGCAGTCTAGTACTTTAGCCATTACACCACAGGAACTCCCCTCAAGATGTCATTTTAAATTTATAGTAAAACTAATAAAAAAGATTTTTTTAAAATAAATAAAAGTGTGTGTGTGGGGGAAGCAATTGTATGTGTGTTTTGAGTGAGTGCTAAAAATAGGGCTAGAAAGCCACTCTAAACAGATGGTCTGTAATAGTTTGGTTGGTTAGTTTTACATCTTTGTTGAGTTATTCAATGCTAGGGTAATTTAAGATTTTTTTTTTTTTTGCAAGCAATCTTTTCTAAGTTAAATAATTTGCCAGCAATTATATGGTTTCAAGTAATTCTTGCTACTTAAATATAATCTGTTTGCACAGAGTAGTATGGTTTAGATATTCCTATCAAATATTAATCATTTTTAAATCTGACCCTAACAAGTATTAGCCTACTGGGTCAGAGTAGACCAGCGAATAATGGCAACAAAGGAGTGATTCCACACTCCCTAGAACTTCACTATTGGATGCAATTTAAAGTCATATCAAGATAATCTTTTATAGAGGATGAGGTGGAGATTTAAAGGTGTTAAGTCACTGCAGAGGATGCAGTCAGAATATTCTAGGCATGGCTGAGAGGGTAGGAAAAAGTTTGAGAACCAATGGTATTAATCAAATAAAATGTACAGGGAAAAGTTCAGTTGTTGTCAAGTTCTCAAAACATTTTAAAAACATGTTATATATTTACCCAACCCCTTCACAGGATGCCATACAAAGTCAATTTTTAAGTAGAGTACTGCTGGTTTGATTGGTTGTAGTTTTGTTTTGTGGTATATCAACCATTGTAGGTTATTCAATGCCAAATCCTCTTTATACATACATATTAAATATATATATGATTTGTAAACACATTTTGTAGAAAACATTCTTAAACAAGCCTGAACTCTTTTTTGCACACAGTTAAATGGTTTCAAGTATTGTCACAATTTAATATCAAACATTTGTTTTGCATACATATGAGGATCATTAAATAAGTTTCCAGACTTTTTTTTATATGGGCACTTTTATTAATCATACACAGATGAAACCTAGTCCCCTTCGAAGTAATCTCCTCCAGCTGCAATGCACTTGTTGTACTGTTTCAACAACTTCTGGAAGGCCCCATGGAAGTCCTCCTGTGTGAGCATGTCAATGACCTTCGTCACAGCCTCTTTCATCTCCTCAATTGTCTCATAACGACAGCCTCTGAGCTTGGGGAATAACCAAAAGTCACAGGGAGCAAGGTCTCGACTATAGGGAGGGTGAGGAACAGTCCTGATGCCCATCTTGGTCTGTGACCAGGATGGAGTTGTGGACTGGTGCATTGTCCTGGTGGAAATACCACTGACCTGGTTTGAAGAGTGCGGGCCTCTTCCTGAACTCCCTTAAAACCTCAACATAGTAACCCTAACCCTTTGGCCAATCAACTCTGGTGTATTGACTTCCTTACTCCTCCCACACCTCTCATCATCCCTCACAGACTCCCTGCCTTCCTTGAATCTCTTATGCCACTCAAAAACTCATGCTCGATTCATGCAAGATGGTTGAAAAGCAGTCTGAAGCATTCCATACGTTTCTGTGGTCTTTTTCCCAAGTTTAAAACAGAATTTTTTTACATATTGTTCTTCCTCATATCCAGATGGCATTTTTGAAATTCACCAGCTGTGATAATCAGGCTTTAGTAGGGTGTATTCCAATTGCTTCTGTAGCTGTTTATTTGTATGTGAAATCATAAAAATTGGTCAGTCATCTCATAAGATGTATAGCAATAACATACTGAATTTTCAAGAGTCTACAACAATTTTAAATGCCTGTACAAAAAAGTCTGGAAACTTATTGAATGCACCACATAGTTTGTTCTATTTAACCTAGAGATAGGACTTTATCAAGTACTACCACTCCACATTAGAGTGGACCTGGGAGCAATAGCAATGAAGGAGTACTCCATATTCCCCAAATCTCCAAGGCTGAAGCTTCACCATCAGGTTGTTTGATGTCATATATAGGACACCTGTTTGGGGGGTGGTCTTACCCCTCTGTAGAGATGCATTCGGTGTAATCTACATCCCCAGCCGAATGGACTGAGTTGGTTTGAATTCAGAGTTTTTCTTCTAGACAAGCTGCTTTACCAAGGCTTAAGAACCCAACCTGCCCAACTATTTACATATAGCTGCAGAGGAAGAAAAGATGGATTTATGTCTTTCCTAAATAGCATTTGTACAAAGTGAACAAAAGCAGTCTTGTCCAGGGTCTTACTTGGGTTGCTGATTCAATTTCTTTTGATGATAACCATTATATTAAGCCTGCCTCCCATATTGTACATATTATTCTAAGTAACAAGTTGGTGACTTTAGTCAAGAGTGACCCGAAGGCTCCTTGTTCAATAGCTACTAAAATGAGGTGTATGGGAGGGAGCTACTCCTTTCCCTAGATTTATCCACTTACCCTTGATCCATTCCCTGTAATGCTAAGTGTTAAGCAATGATCCATCAAGTACCATTTTTGAGTCTTTGGTATGACTCAACCTGGGATTGAACCTGGTCTCCCAGACCATTGGTGGACAGCGAATAAAAGCTACTTCATAGTGCTCAGTTGATAAATAATTCTTTTTGCAATGATTGATTGCATGTTCAGTTAACTTACTAAATCAATTTGCCTGGTTTGGTTTATTCAATGGCATATCAAACCCTGATGGGTTATTTAATGCTGAAATTTTATTATTTGTAAATGTCAGATTATAATCATGAGTATATTTTCAACATTACATTATAAACATTTGTCTGCACACAGTTATATGATATCAAGTATTGCTATCTAATAGAAATAATTTGCACACAGTTGTATGGTTTCACGTATTCTTATCTAATAGGAATAATTTCTGCAGAATTATGATTTCACATATTCTTAATATTACAAATACTTTTCAAATAGACCTATTTGCCCCATAGTTGGGACTAACAAGTACTACCACTTTGGGTCAGAGTGGACCTGAGAGTAATGGCAATGACAGGGTTTTCACACTTCACAGAGCTCACAAACAGGAGCCTCAACACTGGAGGTAGTCTAAGGCCATACTCAAGATACTTCTTTTTGGAAGAGGGGCCTTAGCACTCAGCAGAGGAAATAGGCAAAGTACTATAAGCCCTGCCAACAGGGTGATTTGTCTGATTTAGTTAATTCTTAAAGTTACTTTGTTTTGTTCTTTATCTTATACTGACATACCATATACACAGATCTGACTAAAGTCTGTACAACATTAAATTTAGGTATACTTTATAAATTGCCTAAACTTTTAAGCATACTTGGGTATAGCACTAAACTGCATCCAGTAGTGAAACTCAACCTCAGGAACTTTGAGTGTAGAGCCCCTTCTTTCCTGGCATTACTCCTAGGGCCACTCTGATCCAGAATGGGAGTACCAGTTAGAGTCCAGTCTATGAATCAAACACAACTGTTAGAAATAATATACACAATAATATATGCATGCATGCATGCATGCAATCAAGTCTAGTGTAAAGTTAGGTGGCTTTCAATCCCAGCTTTAAGCGTCCTGCGTGTCAAACCACACTGAAGAGTTGTGATACAACAAAACAGTCTGTCTGTGGATGACAGTATATCTGCTCCTCTCCAAGGGTTGAGCACTCCGGTGAAGGAATTAATGGTTGCCAACTGTTTAATGCAATGCTCTTCTAATGAATTGAGCACTCTGGTATCTGATAGTGAAAAATATAAAACAAACGAAAGCTAATACATATGGGTTATAATTCGTGAGCTGATGTATGTCACCAAATGGCTGAGTGGTTAGATACAATGTCTAGCATAAAGTTAGGCAGGTTTCAATCCCAACTTGAAGCATCCTGTGTGTCTAGTCACACTGAAGAGTTGTAATGCAATGAAATTGTCTGTGGATGACTATATATATATATATATATATATATATATAGTGGATGACTATATATATATATATATATATATATATATAGTGAGTGAATTTCAAACAAATTCTACAGTAACAAATATAAGAAAAAAATCTTCTTAAGCAAATCATTGCTTGGACCTTTTCTTTTTCCAATAATGAAATTTTGTATATTTGGAAGGTTAAATCTCTTTTTAGTACAAATAAATATAGATGTACAAGTTAGGGTTAAGAAATTTTAAACAGAAAAAAATAAATAAATAGAATAAAAAGTGTTTTACAGCAATTTTTTCCCGACTTATACAGAGCATTTCACTTGCTGATTAGAAAACAAGAGTTCACACTTGTCAGGAATTATTGTTTTTTCTCTCTAGGAGAGAGAGAGAGAGAGAGAGAGAGAGAGAGTCTTCTTCGTATTATTAGTCACACTTGAAATAGAAAAATGGAGGAGGAAGAATAGACTGCAAGTTATTGACTGGAGTTTGTATGCCACTTTGACTGAAAATGACAACTAAAATGAATAACAATTTTTCTCTATTCACCTTTGGTCAATAAAAAAAATGGAGAAAAGATGTTTCTATCTTTTTTGCACTTTTGTGTTAGAAAAAGAAATGAAAGACATTGTTAACAAAATGAGCTTTTGCAGAGACAAAAATAGTTTTAGAAATTCTTTTTTTTCTCCATTTTATCCATTCCATTCAGATAAGCAGGCAAGAGACTTTCTTTTTAAATATACTTTATATTACCAAATAAAAATATTACAAATATGATTAGAAGCTTTTTATTTTATCTTTTTTAAAGCAGGCTTTTCAAGGCTAGAGGGTTGGGAGAGAGGGGGAAGAATCACTGATTGATTTTCCAAGTGAACACCTTTAAAGTATTCAAATTTTAGATATAAGGATAAATTCCGCTGTCTTTTTTTTTTTTTTTTTTAGCACTAACCAAGGTGAAAGACCTTTAAATACTCTTTTTTTATCATTATTATTATTAGCAGCAGCAGCAGCATTTGCTCCTAATGACTTATTTAAAGCAATTGTAGGAATAGTTGCTGTGAGATTAATTTTTCTTATATCATAGCCTATAAGGAAAGAAGGGGGGGGAAAAAAAAAAAATCTATCATGTTATCTACTTAAGTAACAAAAATATTTCAGTACTTTTTTTTACAGTTGGTCAAGCTGACATAAGGTATATGGCAACTGGTAATTTTTTTTTAAATTGAAAAATCAACTAAGATTGAAAATTTTCTGCCCTGATCCCTGTATATATCTTAAATAGACAGATACTAAATATGCTTTCATCCCTACCTATAATACAAAATTCTCTATATAATAATAATCTTTTTTATTTTTTTAAACATAAATGTCTACTCTTAGGTTCACATTGTCTGAAAATAAGAGTGTATATATATATATATATATATATATATTCTACAGTCCTGAAAAGATTCTTTTTGACAAAAGTTTTTTTCAATAAATGTGTACTCTTAGGTTCAAGTTGTCTGAAAATAAGAGAACATATATATATTTTCTACAGTCCTGAAAAGATTCCTTTGGACAAAAGTTTTCAATTAACACCATTGAAAACAGTTAAAAAAATTTTTTTTTTTTAAAGTTTTTATTTTATTGAGTATTATATTGATTTTATTTTCTATTACAGAAAACCAAACAAGCATTTAATTTTGCCATATTGTGCAGGCTTATTGAATTGGTAATTCTAAGCAGGTAGAAAGAGCAGCAAGAAGGGGCTAAACTAGTTCCCTTCCACTATCTAATATTTTCCCCAACCGTTCAACATGAGATTGATTAACCAGAGAAAGTTGTGGTATTTGTAAGTGAATGAGTTGTGTGAAAGAAGCGTAGGTGGGTGGTGTCACTGCTACTACTACTACTACTAATACTGTGAAACAAGATTGGTACTATGCATGCTGCCACTGTAGCGACTATTTTATCAGAGTTAGTGAGGCTTGTAACCAGATTAAAATTTCTATAATAGAAAAAGAAAAAACAAAACAAAAAATACTTATAGCTGAAAGTTTATGTAGGAGAAAGACAAAAAAAAAAAGTCTAACAAAAAAAACTTTGATCCAGAATAAAAATTCCTTTTATCTCACAGGTAATCTTATGCATCTGGGAATATCTTTACATTCTCAATAATAATAATAATTATAATAATAGTAATGCTACTATTGTTGCTGTAATAACTACTATTACTGCACCTATTATTTTCATTACTATATTATTGTTATTACTATTTTTATATTATTAGTAACCCGACTTATCAAGTAAATTAGTTCTTTAAGCACTGAACCTTTTAAGTTTAAACTTAAGAGTGCATATAAAACATTTTGGGTAAGTTTTGTATATCTCATAAAAATCAGGAATCAAAATTTTATAATATCAAACAGAGAAAAATAGAAATACAAGTTTAGTTAATCCTTACTTTTTTTTTTTTTTTAATATAAAAGGACAAAATGAATCTTAGCAATTAGATTTTTTTTGGTGCTATCCACTTGCTTGGGAAAAAAAAAATTAAGCTTGATTCAATACACATGCTGATAAAAAAAAAGAAGTTATTTTTGAGAAACTGTTACATGATAAAAAGGCCTCTTAATGAATGATAGATTAATTGATTGATACCAAACCCCAAAAAACTGAGAAAAAAAAAAAAAAAGTATACGAAGCTTAAGTTATTAAAAGAATTTCTCTACTGATAATAATAAAACATTATTAGAATCAAAACATTTTGTGATCACAAACAATGTTAGCAGCTGCAGTAGTTTTATAGATAATTAAAACAACAAATAATCAGGTATAAAAAGAAAAAAAAAAGAAAAGCTAAATTGCAATGTTTTAAAAGGCCATTTTTTAATGGCCTGTTTTCAAGTGATTATTTAAATCACTGAACTATGAAGAACTACATATAGTAAAAGAAAAAACATGTGTATAACTTAACAGATAATTCTTTTAATTATTATGACTGATGTAAGTTTGAGCTGATAAGTGGGTAAGGTGTGTGTGTGTATATATATATATATATATATATATATATATAACCTAAAGCTAACTAAAGTCAGTCCATTTGTGCAACACTACAATCTACAAAAACTACAGGCGTAAATAGCTATTAAAAGTGCAAGTACGTGTTCCATAAACACGTGCTACCCAAATAATGTTTTTGTCAAATAATCAACTACATATCACAGCCAGCTGTACTGGTCGGATAAACTCTCTTTCCTGTTGATTCTTTCATCAACCTAAAGACCTCTCTCTCTCTCTCTCTTTTTGATACACACACACACACACACATATATATATATATATATATATATAAGCATACTTAGAAATGGGAGAAGAAATCAGTTTGTTGAATAAATAAAGATAGCAATTTAGAGAACATCTTCCATAAATTATGAGTCCCTACCCATACCAACCACCTGTCTTCTCTGCAGTGTCACCCCCACCTTCCAGAAAAGCAGCAGCAGCAGCAAGTTGTTTCTTCTTCTTCACCACTCTACTTACATCCAACAAAGCCACCTGACTGCCAGACTTTAACAGAAGACAGCAAATAAAAATGTAGCAGAAATACATAAAAACAGTTTCAGGAGAACCCCCGCTCCCCGCTGACTTTGTAAACAGTTTGAAGTTAAACCCCCCCCCCAAAAAAAAAACAAAAAAAGAAAAGTATATGACAATGACATTAGTGATACTAAACACTTCATATTGATAAATATACAATGAATAAGATAGTACTTTTTTTTAGTCTCTTAAATATGAAAAGAAAAGTGTATAATACATTTGCAGCCTTCCCAAAGTAATTTATACTCAAACGACTGCAAAGATATCAAACTGTAGATTCTGTCGATTGGAAATGGACAAAGTGGTTCTATTCTCTCACTAAGAGAGCTGAAAGAAAATGGAATCTGATTCTAATAAAATGGTTTTAATAAGTTACTAGACAACCAATGAACCCATTGTGTTCCGATTGTAACAGTGGTCCATGATGATACTATCACTTTTATTTAGGAAGAAGTGAAGGATTCTAATTAGCATTTCGTAGTAATCTCCATTATATTGAGAATTTAAATGATCAAAAAATGACATTCCACATGAATGCAGACCCCATAAAATTATCATTCAGCTGCAAATTACTTGAATTTGTTTTATTCTCAATGTTAGTGCATTTTAAATGCATTGCCCTACTAAAATTCTTACTAGGAGGCACTGGATTATATATATATATATATATATATATATATACACACACACTTACAGAGTTTGAAAAAAAATCTACCAAGATTTTACCTAAACGGATCATCAGGATGATTCTGACTAAAGAAGGGTTGGACCAAAACTACATTCTATTGATTAAAAGACCATCAGAAGAAATAAAATTACCACAAAAAATACATACATACATAAATAAATTAATTGAATAAAGAAAAATATTTTATAATATAATAAATGAATAAGATAAAATTAAATTGTAACTTATCTACCAAATAGCCAACTTTTCTTATGTCTACAAACATTAAATATTTCCAGCCTTTGATTAAGTAATTCATTGGGATTATTATAGGAAGCTATTGCAAGTTTCCCCTTCATGCATAAATTGCAATATTTATCCACCGTTTTATATTTACGGTATTTTTTACTCTCATTTTGATATAGGATCTGTACCTAGATTCTTCTTAATTTCCTACACAGATAAACTAGTTTTATGGCTATACACTTTGTGTGCAAAACTACTATGAAAGGACCCGGTGTGGAACCTACAAATACTTTTTTTTAACATTCCTACAAATGTCACTATCGCTAGATCCATGACTATGAGTGTAGAGTGTTTGAGCTGGAGGTCCAAACTGACACTTCCCCTAGAAGGGGCAATCATTTTTATTAGTACAATTGCATTTAGAGGTCTCAGTACTTTGATTATTCCTAAGTTTTTTAATGTCACTTTTATTGATTAAGCTTGCCACATTAGGCATAGTACTGTAACTTAATTTAACAGTGTTCCTGTTAAATATTTTGTATAAGCTATTCGACGGGGGAAAGTTTTTCTTTAATAATCTGAAGAATTCCCTCCCTATCTTATTAGCTGCGACCACATTGAATGGTGGCATAAGCCATAAAATATTGCTTGCTAAAGCAAGCAATGTTCCTATTATGTATATTTGCTGCAGATGTACATTAGATATTGCTTTGCATTTTCCCCGTAAAGATTTTACGAATTAAAAATACTTTTAGTGTTGAAGTTTAAGCATAACCACACACAGACATAAACATGACAAGAATTTTAGTAATATATAGACCATACCTTTAATGTAAGAAATACTTTCTTTGAATGCTATAGTTTAATTCTAACTCATATATCTGAAATTTTGTAAATATTTAGAAGGTAATTGAAAAACATGAAACAGAAAAAAAAAAAAAAAAAAAAAAGTTAAAAAATTTCTTAGTTTTATTTTAACAAAAGTGAAAATGTTTTTTTGAGAAATATTTCTAAATTCTGTAATTCAAGCTTCTAAAATACCAAAGGCTCTTGTAGCATAGTTGGTAAAGCAGCTGATGTGTATAACAAAGAGATGCGAGTTTGAGTCTCATTGATTGAGAGCTTAACCTTAATTATTGTTTCTGATATATACCATTCCTATTAAGGCCCAAGTAAGTTTCAATACACATAGCAACTCAAGTTAAATGCTGAAAGGAAAAGTATTTTCTACATAAATGGATAAAAATAAAATGTGCTATTAACACTACTGGTGTGATAAAATAACAAAAAACATAGCTTCAAAAGACAGAGAAAAAGTAGGGGATACATTTATAGGTACAACATAGGCTACTGCAATATCAATGACTCTTGCAGTCTAATTGATAAGGATGTGGTTTAGTTAACTAAGCTTTCGTGATACAAAAGGAGATGCGAGTCTCAATAAGAGCATATTCTTTATTTTTGTCTTTGATATACTCTGTTCATTGTTGTTATAGGAATGACAATTGCAATGAAATAGCAAATAAATTAAAAAATGTTGAAAGAAAATACAAGCCAAATATTAATAATGACTCACAACGCTTCATCTAAAAACATAAAAGATGCTATAACATGACTAGTATATAAATACAATGATAAAAAAAGGGCTGATAACTTGACAAACAGATGGATTTTTTTATTAGTGTGATTTCGGATTCTGAATGTTGATGGCTCTTGTAGCTTGGTGTTAAAGCAGTCAGTACAGATAACCAGGCTTCCTTGGTAAAAGAGGATGTGAATTTGTATCTAACCAAACCCTTTACCATGAGTAGAATGTGAGAGAGGGTTAATTTTAGGTAAAGTACAGCTGATTTGAAATCAGAATTTTCCTTCTCCTAGACTGGTCATGATGCCAAGGTCTGCCAATCTGCCTTATCCATAGCTGGTGGTAAACAAGAAGAGATGAATTTATGCTTTTCTTAAAGACATTAGTGAAAAGTGAAATGCAGAGAGCTTTGTCCAGGATTTGAACTCGTCAAGTTTCCCAAATCTCCAAGGCTGAAGCTTAGATGGTTTTATGTCATATCCAGAGTATTTATTGGGTGGGGGCTTTACCCCTCTGCAGAGATGAATTTTACAGCCCCAGTTGACTGGTCTCTCTCTCCCTATCTATCTATCTATATATATATATATATATATATGTAACGGTTCCATTATCGGTTAGAGTGTTCACCAATGGTCCGGGAGACCTGGGTTCAATTCCAAGTCAAGTCATACCAAAGACTCAAAAAAATGCTACTTGATGCCCCCTTGCTTAACACTCAGCATTATAAGGTACGGATCAAGGGTAAAGTGGGTCAATCCTGGGGAAAGGAGTAGCGCCCTCCCCTACACCTTGGTGTAGTAGCTATTGAAAAGAGAGCCTTTGGGTCACCCTCGACCACGGTCACCAACTTTACTTATTTACATCAGAGTAGGTGAGCTTGATTCTAATAGAGAGCTTATCCTTTATCATTATCATTAGCTCAGACATATTCTTAGCTGTCATAGAAATAGTCCCAAGTGAGTTGCAGTGAAAAACAACAAAAATTAAAATGCTAGTCAAAATTAATAAAAGATGTGTGTGTGTGTGTGTGTGCGTGTGTGTCTTTTCCCTATAATTTCTTAGTTTGATAGGGGGCTATCCTGAATATTTCTTTTCATGTGAAAGGTTGTACTGAGTTACAAGAAGCAATCTCTAGCCCAACTTCTTAAGAGTTACAAATGAAAACAGAACATTAGCTTAGAAAGTTACCTTTTCAAAGTGATCTTTTTTCCTTTTAAATAGGACCTCATATGCAGGATGGATAATGAAAAGAAAATAATTAGATCTAACCTTTGAGCTAAAATCCTTAATGCCAACTTATATAGTGGCACAGTGGATGTCTGACAGTTCAGTATATATGATATAAACAACCTAAATAAATAAATAAGCAAGCCTGACAGTCATGGATAACTTGAAATGTGCTCCTTCCAAATTTAACCTAAATGAAAAACTTATTAGGCTGGTGTCTTCACCAGAGATAAATAAAGGTCAGTTGAAAACACTTAGATACCAAAAAATAATTTTCATTCAACAAACAGATATGCTATGTCATCAGTGCATTTTTCATCTTTTTTCTTCACATATACATTCCAAATGAAAAAGTCATTTGTCAGGTTTCTTTATGACAAATATATAAAGTTAAAGACACTTAAATACCAGAAAATAATTTTCATTTAACAAATGGATATGCTATGTCACCAGTGCATTTTTCATCACTTTTCTTATAGCATATCAAGTTTTCATAAAATTCATTAAAAAAAAGAACTGGATAAAATTCAGATATAAAAAAATGTGTTAACATTATATATAAATTTGCTTACATTGTATATAAATGGAGTTATATTTGAATTATATTTTACATTTTTGAAAAAAATGTACGAAAGTTAATTTGAAAATTTACTAAAAAATGAACGAATTAAGGAAAATTAAAACTTTTAGTATCTATTGATTAAATAGTGAGTTTATTTACAAAAAAAGTTATTTTATTAAAGAAAATTATGAAAATATTTTTAATGAAGGTTCATTCCTCACCTTATTTAATTCTACGATATCTTGAATTTCTTACAAAACAAAGGTGTTTACACTTTAACTAGGTAATTTTCTGGAGAATATAAATCATTTTAAAGTCATAGAAAAAAAAAAAAAAAAAGGTAAAAAAATTGGTTTCTGGCAAGGAAATTTTCAACTAAATTTCTAATTTATATAGTTAAACAAAATGATTTAATTTGATGGACACCAAGTAAGGGCCCAGTTTAGAATTATGCTGATATTGTAAATTGAACTTCTTTGCTAAAGACTTTAAAAGTGTGGTATTTAAAAAAAAATAGCATGTTAAAACCATGCTCCATTAGTAAGCACACAAAATTTGGTGACCATAGCTGTAGTTGTTCTTGAGTGATGGGATGATAAACAGGAAAAAGAAAAACAATCATATTAAAATGATGGAAGATACACTGAAAATAAATGGCGATGACAAAAAAAGATAATGTCTGATGGCAAATGATTTTGATTAATTCTTTTTTTTTTTTTTTTTTTTTTTTTTAAAGTAATAACACAAACAAAAAAAGCCACTTTTTAAGACAAGTTTTCTTTAGGGGATTAATTTCAAAGTGATTTATTCATATTTAATGAATCTTTTGGATGTTTCTTATCTTACTTGTTTGTTTCTTTTTTAACATTCTAACAGATTTTTTCTTTGAAACAGGAAGATGAGAAAAGTTTTTTTAAAAAAATCACCGAATATCAATTCCACTTAAAAAATCCGATAAAAACTGATTTGCTCAATTTATTATTATTATTATTTTTACACAATGAAGGTTTGACATTTAAATAATTGCAATGAAAATTTTATTGCACTTGTCCTTAATCATATTCAGAAATAATCAAAAGATGTTGGTACCATGATGATATGGCATTGCAGATAAGGGGGAAAAAATTTCTAAAAATGGAAATAGATAGGAACACTAAACAGATAGGCGGGGGAGAAAAGAAATTTTTTTTTTTTTTTTAAGATTAAAAAAAAAAAAAAAACTTGAAAAGATAAATTAAAAAAAAAAAATTTCTATGTATAGCACAACAGAATAAGACTAAATAGACTTATTCATTTGATTTTCCATTTTGATCAAATAAGCTATATATTATAATGATCTGGCTTTTTGTATGCCACTGAAACAGCCAAAAAAAATAGCACATCTGAATGACATTTTTGTTAGCACAATCACAGTAAAATGCAATTCAATTTGCAGCTTAACAATAATAGAGTAAAGTCTTCATCCATACTCATCCAGGAAGATGATAATTAGAGAATTACAGAACAGAAGATAATAATTACAGATTTACAGAACATTTCCTCTTATTTGTAATTAATCATAGATACTATAAATATGATAGGATATATAATGGCCATTGAAGTAAATTAAGGGTTTACTTGTATGGTCCAGTAAAGGAGACAATAATACATTCCCTAAGGTATAGATTTTCTGTTGGAGTTTCTTTCTCCTTAACAGGGGTAAGAGTTTTCCACCCCTTAACTGATAATAAGGTTGATTGGAAAAGATCGTATATACTGTTTCCAGACTAGTTGCAAAACTGCAGTTCATTTGTTATAAAGTTTTAAAGGTTCAATTTAGTATAAAATTTTCTCATATATTCTCCTTCACATTTGTAACCATCACTTTCTAGCATACACATTATAATTTAGCAGTAACTGCAAAATAATTAAGCCGAAGAATAATTCTACCTTATTCCAAAAGATTTTCCACTACTTATGAGATCAACATCTACTATTTAAGTGCTTTGAAGATCAGACACTTTTTCTTTTAATACGTAACAAATATAGGATAAGAAATGAGCTATGAAAATCTTACAGAATCTGATGATGGAAAAAAAAAAAAAAAATAGGCGGAGGAGAATGAACTGTGAACAAATATGATTACCAGAGAAAATTTATTGAAGACAAAGGCAAAGGTGCTGTACCATGAACTATAGAAATACATTTTTATCTAGGTTAGGATTCTTTGTTTGGTGGCATATCAACTTGTTGTGAATTATTTAATACCAAAGAAGTCATACTATTTAACCCATGGCTGGCGGGCGGGGGTATATAAGAGGGTTCTTACCTTTCCAAGAGGATTAGTCCAAAAGTGAAGATAACAGTATGACTAGTGTTGAACTCACTTACTTCAAGGACACAGTTCAGTACTTTAGTTTTAATGCCATGAAGACCCCCCACCCTTCTGCAAATACTCCAGATCAACAACAATAATTACATTATTATTAAATTGAATGAAAAGACTGAGTGCTACAGATAAAAATATTTGAATGTGGAAAATCAATGAAGAACTTATAAAGTTAATTGTCAAAACTTCCTAATGGAATGCAATTCCTTCATTCTTAAAAAGTCTATTTGTAACATTAGAAATCTTTTACTTTGATTACATGCAAATGCCATTATATATATATAATGTAGTTGGTTATATTTATAGATTAAGAGTGCTCAATATCAGTGATAGAGCATATTGTCACGTGATATCCCACGGAGACGATAGAAATAAGATTAATACTATCCTCCCGTCAGAATGAACAGTGGCAAACCGCCAAAGATACCGTTAAGAAAGAATGTAGGTCACAGAGGGGATATCAACAGATGTTGGTACTTAGTAACCTCAGGTCGCCGGACACCGGAAGGGAGAAGGAGAGAGAAGCCAAATGATTGGCTGGGACCCTAAAATGGAAGTGGCACCTTCTCACCATCGGCGAAAAAAATGAGAAGAAAAATCAGTTGTTTGGCAGGGTTCGTAGTGGGCAGACGAACCAAAGCCAGTATTCCGGGTAGAAGACAAAAGAATATCTGAGACACGAGGGACCCGAGTTCTTCAAGCCAGTATTAAAAATAGCTTAAAGTCTATTAGCCCGTGAAAGAAGAAAGATTCTCCAGTGGAACCCCGTCGAAAAATAAGATAAGTAACTTTGGGACTATTTCTCCTTTATACCCAAATTTTATATACCACCCTCTCTCTCTCTTTGAAGAAACGAAAGAACAGAAAAGAAGGAAGACATTTATGTCCATGGACTGTTCAATTCATTATACATATTTGACACTTTGAAAGTGTATCTCTTTGTATAGTAAAGGATTCACGTATTTTTATGTTACCACGTAGTCTAAGTTGTTCTTTGCAGTTCTGCTACGAATTTGTTGAGTCACATTTCCTTTTCAGCTTCTATTCGCCTTATGTTATCTTGCTTAGAATTGTCCTATTAATTCCTTAAAATATCACACGGGAGGCTGGAGTTGCCGACTACTACAATATAATATTATTATGACTAAAACCTATAGGTCCATATCTTCCATTGTCTAGAGGAAGTTTAGTGGCCTTGGTGGGTGTGTGGATAGTGTGAAATTTGGAACCCCTTGCCAGCAGCGGTCAGTCTGGCCCTAAATTAATCCCTCACGGAATATGCCAGGTCTTATATGCCTGAGAGAAAAACTCTGAACGAGGACTTATTCTATAGGGGATCAAGTGCCAACCTGCTCCGTCTTCACACGTGCAAAAATAAAGTCCCGTTTTGGGATTTTAGTCGATTTGCCGTCACAATATGTAGATCTAAGTTAGGTTATTGTAGACATCAAGCCAATGGTGCTTGACAACCCTCAGTTTCTTGGTTATATGATCTATATATATATACACACACACACAGAGGATCTGGTTTGGTTGGTTTTATAGCATATCAACCATTGTAGGTTATTTAATGCCAAATCCTGCTTTTACAAATATATCAAATATTAGGATTTGGTTTGGTTAGTTCATTGGGTTTTATGGCATATCAACCTTTGTAGGTTATTTAACACCAAATCCATTTTTATGCAAATAGTCAGTTCTATTTCAAACAATTCAGTTTAGCATCAGTAC
Source organism: Sepioteuthis lessoniana (assembly GCA_963585895.1). Lineage (NCBI taxonomy): Eukaryota > Metazoa > Mollusca > Cephalopoda > Myopsida > Loliginidae > Sepioteuthis > Sepioteuthis lessoniana. Next base: position 30,943,282 of record OY757909.1, read on the forward strand.
ACAGTTTGTCAAAAAGATTTCTATTTCAAGCTATTCAGTTTAATCAAACAGTTCTAATTCAAACAAATCAGTTCAGCACAAGTATGCAGTTTCAATGTCAAAACAGTTCTATTTCAAGCAGTTCAGTTTAGCATAAGTACACAGTTTAATTGTCAAAAATATTTCTATAACAAGTTATTCAGTTTAGTCAAACAGTTCTAATTCAAACAAATCAGTTCAGCATAAGTATGCATTCTAGTTCTATTTAAATTCATTTTTATACAAATAATCAATTCTATTTCAAACAATTCAGTTTAGCATGAGTACACAGTTCAAAGGTGAAAAACATTTCTATTTCAAGCTATTCAGTTTATTCAAACAGTTCTAATTCAGCCAATTTAGTCTAGTATAAGTACAGATTTTGTTTACACACAGTTAAATGTCAAAACAGTTCTATATTAAACAATTCAGTTTAGCATAAATACAGTTTCAATGTCAAAAACAGTTCCATTTCAAACAATTCAATTTAGCATAAGTATGCAGTTTAGCTCTATTTAACCCATTGATAAAGCCCAATCAGGTGCTACCATTCCGGGCCAGAGTGGACCTGGGAGCAATGGCAATGAAGAGGTGCTCCACATTCCCCAAAGCCCCAGCATCACTGGAACCTCACCATCAGATTGTTTAGTGTCATATCCAGGACACTTGTAGGGGGGGTACCCCTCTGCAGAGGTGCAGTCGGTGTATTCTACAGCCCCAGCCAACTGGGCAATGGTTTGGTTGGGTTTCATGGCATATCAACCACTGTAGGTTATTTAATGCGAAATCCTCTTCATACATATATATTAAATATATATATGATTTGTGAACACATTTTGTAGATAACATTCTTCAATGACCCTGTGCTCTTTTTTGCACACAGATGGTTTCAAGTATTGCTATGTCACAATTTAACATCAGTCATTTGTTTGCACACAGAGTCTGTTCCATTTGAGCCAGAGATATGACCCTATCAGGTGCTACCACTGCAGGTCAGAGTGGATCTGGGAGCAATAGCAATGAAGGAGTATTCTACACCCCCCCACAAATCTCCAAGGCTGAAGCTCAGCCATCAGATGGTTTTATGTCATATCCAGAGTATTTATTGGGTGAGGGTCTTACCCTTCTGCAGAGATGAATTTTACAGCCCCAGTTGACTGGTCTCTCTCTCTCTCTCTCTTTCTCTCTCTGTCTATCTATATATATATATGTAACTGTTCCATTGGCCTAATGAGTAGTGCTGACCAATGGTTCAGGAGACCAGGGTTCAATCCCAGATCGAGTCATACCAAAGACTCAAAAAGTAGTACTTGATGTCATCTTGCTTAACACTCAGCATTATAAGGTACATATCAAGGGTAAAGAGGAGCAATCTAAAGAATGGAGTAGTGCACTCTCTTACACCTTGGTGTAGAAGCTATTGAAAAGGAATCCTTCAAGTTACCCTTGACTACAGTCGCCAACTGTACAATATAAATGAGGGCATGTTGAAAAGGTCTTGGACTAACCAAGAAGGATATAACCTTGAGTCAAGAAATGTATGTGCTATTACACACATTTATACAGATCAATGAACTTGACACATTATTTCTCAAGTTTCTTTGACTCTTCAAAGACAAAAATGAAAAAGTAATTTTCTTCTTGGTTGAGGTAAGAACTTTTCAGTGCTTCTCTCACACACACACACACACACAATTTCAAACACTGGAGTATTAATAAAAAAATAATTACAATCCAGCAAGAATCTGTAAGCACTAACAGGGTAGGCCTCAATTTTTTCTTGTAATGCTTGTCTATGCATTTTCTAAATCAATATTGGCAACAGCTGGGATCTTTAGAAAAAGAATCAAGTGAAAATTTTTAAACATTGTTATTAAAATAAAATTTGAAAAAAATATATATATAAGAATTAATGATTTTTTTTCTCCTGATATTTGCTGCAGGCAGAATCACAACGAACATCAAATACAATGGAATCCAGAATTTTAAAGGAAAGGGAAAAAAAATAAAATAAAATAAAAAAAAATTTAAAAAAAGGAAACAAAATGAACATTTATTGAATCACATACACTTACACAACAGCAGAAGTATAGTCTAAGAAAATCCAAAAACTATTTTATTTGTTGAATAAATGAGAATATACATAATCCTTTTTTCTTCTTTTCTTCCTCCAGGGAAAACTTTTTTTAAAAATCTTAGAGATTAAATATTATTGTAATATTTTTGATAAAAAAATTCTACTTTTTACAGTTCAGATTTGGAATCAACATCTTATGATCTGAAATCTTCAAAATTAATTTATCATTCTATTCTAAGAAAAAGGAAAAAAATCTACTTTAGTTAATAGTTACAAATGAATCTCTTTCTTTTGGGAATTTCTTTTCTTTTCTTTTTTTGCTCTAATCTTATTTTGTACATTAAAAGAGGATTCAATAAAACTTGAATTAGAGAAATTAATGAAAAAACTTGAATACTATTTTCATTTTAACAATATATCATAAGGTTGGTGTTAAAATAATTGCATTTTTAGTTTTTTTTAAATTTTAATACATAGTTATATAATAGTTTATTTCAAATTATGCAAATAAAAGTAACAATTTCAAAATACAAATTTTGATTTACTGATTTATGGTAATATTTTTGCTTATTCTTGATTATTTTAGTCTGGCTTATTTAACAGCATATTAACTTCTTGTGGATTATTTAAAGCCAAAATTTAATTCATTTGTAAATGAATGACTGTTCAGAGATATATTTTCTTTGTACCATATAAATTTTTGTTGCTTATTCTTGTTAATTTTAGACTGTCCAATTAAAAATGGACCCCTCCCCTGAGAAAAAAAAAAAAAAAAAAAAAAAAAAAAAAATTTTTTTTTTTTTCATTGTATGAGATCAAAATAAAATAAAGCAATAATATCAACCAAGCATTTGACCAATAAACATGCCACTCGACATTGATTTTTAAAAAAATTTCAACCTTCCCATAAGCAAAACGTTCAACTTAGAAATTGGAGAATGTTGTAGAAAATAGTTTCACTATTTACATATCTTAGACTATTTTCTACATTCTGATTGTTGAAGGTTACTGATAATATAACAAAAGACAACTGAAGAAGGCTGATTGGTTGAAATGTTGTGAATATAATAAGTAAGAAGAGGACAATAATCAGAGATGTGTGAAATATATAACTTCTCAACTCAGAAATTTGAACTAAGCATCAGGGTTAGAAATATAAAAATAATCTCAACATTAGTAATAAAGTTTATAATAGTATTGGTAATGATATACTAATAAAAATAGTATTGGTAATGATATACTAATAAAAATAGTAACAATAGGAGCTACAGGATGTAGCAAATTTTATCAGCACTTGATTATCAAAAGAAAAATGCTTAGTCATTAGAATTATCCTTCTTTATGGTAAGTTTTCTATAATATGTCTTATCAGGTAGGGAGTTAAAATGGAATACAGACTAATTGAGCATAATTGCTATTTTTAAGCTTTTGTTTTATCAGGTACAAAGGCCTTAGATAGCTGTTTTTAAATGGAAGCTGCTTAACTTTGCTGGGGGGAACTAGTGCTTTCAATGTGACTAGACTGAAATACTTCTCTTTTTATATGTTAAACAAAATGGAAAATATTAATGTAAAGGTTGTAGGTATTAATAATATCAATTATGACATATTCATTATAATATCTGTTTTAATAAATCCTATCAATTCACTAATTCTATCAGAAAAGGAAATAGAAAAGTTGGTTAAAATTAGATCTTTGTTTCAAAATTCAAACTTAAAAAAAAATAGAGTATCTATGTCATCTTATTTTTTTATAAGAGTCATAATAATAGGTGTAATGAATAATTAGATGACTTGATGGGTTTGTGACAGAAGTCCATGATGATATTAATGCTTCTATTTAGAGAGAAGTGAAGGATTCTAATTAGCATTTCATAGTTACATTCATTATATCTAAAAAATATTTGGTAAAGAAAATTACATTTAAGTGCAAATGGAGATGCCAGATTATTATCATTCAGTTAGAGCATTTCAAGTGTATTGTTCTACTAAAAATCTGATTATGATGTGGACTTTTTGCTGGGTTATGGTTACTATATATATATATATATATATATATATAAAAACGATCGCAGTTAGTAATAATGAAACATTGGCCCTAACTGATAAAAGCTTTGTTGATAGCACAGCTGTCATTTTTTTTGGCATGTGTGTGTAATATTATCAAAATACACAATCAATGAAATTATATATATATATATATATATATATATAACAGTAATATGATAAGTAATGACAGTAGTAACAATAGTTAATAGTAACTTTATTTGAACTGTAATAGCAGTGAGAAACAAGTCTGTAAAGAAAATGCTGAAGCTATGAAAGTTGTGGGATGTGGAAATTTGTGACGATCTGGTCCTTCATCTAACAACATTGTTATTGTTGTGTGTTGGCATCTTTGGGGTGGGGGAAGAAACATTGCTTCCCCCTACAACTGGTATTAATCTAGTTCTGGAGCAGTGTCAACCACCCACTTCACATCTTTATTATTACCTCCTTCCTCCATCTCTTCTTTTACACTCACAAATGTATAGATCTCTATAGAAGAAAGGATGAGAGAGAGAAAGAGAGATGAAAGTAAAAATGGAGGGATGCTGACAATTTCAAGTCACAGGCATTTCTATTTGAGTTTCAACTGAATACAACTTGCTCATGATGTGGTTATGTTAAAATCTACCTATTCTTGCCTTTCCATAGCATGATTAGTCAAGTGCAGGTGTGCTTTGCAAAACACACACACACTATTCTTTTTTCTCTTTCTCATTTGCTGAAAAGAAGCAAAACTGATCAAATAATGAAAATAAAACAAAAAATAAATTAAAATTGAAAAGAAGTTTACTGACGGATTGACAGAGAAATGACAATGAAGGATTAGTTTGGTTTCATGGCACATCAAACATTGTTGGTTATTTAATGGCAAATCCTGTTTTTACAGATATATTGAATATATAGGATCTATAAACACATTTTGTCGATACAAAAAGTTAAATGATCAGTTATATTTCAAACTATTCAATTTAGCATAAGTCAAAGTTAAATCGTTCTAAGTATAGTTATGTATCACTAACAATTCAAGATCAGTCATTTGTTTACACACAGTAAAATGGTCACACAGTTCTATTTCAAGCAATTCAATTTAGCATAAGTCATTTGTTTGCACTCAATTTAAATGTCAAACTTCTATTTGACCCATAGTTAGGACCCTTTCAGATGCTACTACTCTGGGCCAGAGTGGACATGGGAATAATGGCAATGAAAGGATACTCTGCATCCCCCAAAGTTCCAGCATTACTGGGCCTCACCATCAGATTGTTTAATGTCATATCCAGGACACTTGTTGAGGAGGGGAGCTCTTAATATCCTGCAGAGATGCAGCCGACTGGAGTGATTCCACAATATCCAGAGCTATAAAACTGAAGTCTAACCACCAGATGCAGTTTAATGCTTTACCTTAGACATCTATTTTGGGTGTGTGTGGAGGGGAAGGAGGGTCAAGCATGAAGTTGGTGTATTCTAGGTTCCACCAACAAGGTGCATAATTCGAGGTTAAGTCCCAAGATTTTACCATTTCCAGAAGAAAACAAATAATTAAGAATAACAAAATAACAATGTAATTGTACCATTATAGATTCTGTCCCATAATATTAGTTACATTTGCATATAAATTTTATATACTAAATGTAACGACTATTATGGGACAGAGAAAGTAAAATCATATCTTTGTCCCAGAATAGCAGCTACATTTGCATATAAATTTCAAATGCAAAATATAACAAGTATTATGGGACAGAGAGAAAGAATTCCTATAGGTTAAATATTTCTCAAAGGAAAAAGCAATATATTTTTTTGTAATTTTTTTTTGCAATCATTTTGAAAATGAAGAATAAAGACCTTTTTATAACCTGTGTGATAGAAGAGGATGAATTAGAATCTGTCTTTGTATTGCAACACAGAAAGAAATTAAAATGTTACAGGACTAGCAGCAAAAAAGGCATTAGGTTGTAAAAATATACCTTAGCAAAGTATTCAACCAAGAAATCAGATAATGATAACTTTAGTGTAAGATACCTCATGTGTATGCGCCTCTTCAGATTTCACATTTTGAGGCACCTCAGACATTAGGGATGTATCCTGACCATTTAGTGCAATGGGGTAGGTGCAGCCTAGAATGACTCCCACCAAGAATGAACTTTAGATTAATTTGTGCTTTGAAACCAAAAAGCAAGATGGTTCACAAAAAAACTTTTTGAAAGTTGTTTCAATTTTTCAAATTTATTTCTTCTGCAATGTGATATTTACAAGGGAGGTAACTCAATTTAAAGCATTAAACTATTTCAACCCACCTCCATCCAAGTCAATTGTTATTAAGGAAATTTAGTGAATTTAAAACAATTTAGTTTCTATATTTATCTACTTTATCAACAAAATTTTACATGAGATTAATTTAAAAAAATATCTGTAAGCTACAATTTCACCCTTTTAATAGCAGCAACAAATTTTTATATCTTAGAGTTTAAGGCTTTAGTTGCAACTGTCTCTGCAACAACGATTGTACTTAAATTGCTTAAGAGACACTCAAACAAGTTGGAGCCTCAGTCCACTACTATCAGTACAACCACTTCCAATGCCATCTATAAAGCCTTTGAGAAATAATGAATAATATTCTCCAATCATGCAAATAAAGCCTTCAAAAGTTAGTGTGTCTATATTGATGCTAGGTTGGTGATCTTACACTCATCTACAAAATAATAGTTATATATATATATATATATATATATATATATATATATATCGCAATACTATTTTTCGTTGTTATATATTTGATGGTACTTAAGACCACCATAATTTCACCAGGGAATGTAAAAAAAAATTTTTTTAGCATATTTATATATTTTAATGTATAGTTCATCTTTGCATGTAAGACCAGGGAGATAATATTTTTTTTTGCTCTTTTATTTATTTATTTTTTTGGTGGAGGGGAGAGAAAAAAAAGAGTTCCACCATAGTTTTGAAAAAGAAGTCTATTATATCCTGCATTCTCAATGATATCAAATAAGAATTAGAAAAAAAAAAGGTTTAAAATAAACTGAGATCAAAATTATATAGGTATTGCCGTATACGAGGAAAATGTATGACTGGAAATAAGAAAAAACAAACAAAAAAACCTTTTGGTGCAGCATCAAATTTAATGGCTTGAATGTACACTGGAACATAAAATAAAAAAGCTTACAAATAAAAAAAAAAAGTCACTGAAGTTTCAATTACAATACTACATTGTGAAAGGTAATTAAAATGTTGAAGGAAAAGATTTGCATCATGTATGATGGGGAGTTTATTACACAAGTGTTATTATAAGAGAATTTTTTTATTCACTTATACTTCTAAAAATGATGTTTTTATAAAAGTTTTTCAAAGTAATAAAGTTTTATTTTATTTTTTCAATTTTTAAGGTACATTGAAAAATAGGCACTTAGGCAGTTGAACAAAATCCAAAATTTTTGAATACTGTGGACTTAAGTTGCATAAGTGACTTGAGTTGCTCTATGCTCCAAAAGAGTTTAAAAGATTTGATTTGAAAAGAGTGAATTTGGTTCTGCTGCAACAGAAAAAAACTTTCCAAAGTAGACATAGTTTAATTTAAACATTTTAATTGTTTATTTTGTCAATAGCAATATTCAGTTTAAAAGGAATGGAGTGGGATCTGAACAGATTGCAAACAACTACATATTAATTATATTATCATCCTTATTATATATTTAGTATTTTCCTTCAATCTTTTAATTTCAGTTACTTTTTTTAATGCAACTCACTCTGACATTTTATGATGAGGAACATTATGATTCTGAAACAATAATAAAGACTAATCTTTATTATTCTTTGCTGGTATGAAATGATAACCTGATTGGTTTGGTTTGGTTTGGTTTGGTTTCTTTGTTTAATGGCATATCAATCTTTGTGGATTATCTAATGCCAAAGCCATTCTCCAAGAACAGTTGTGGTACTATTTAACCCATAGCTGGGAGGATAAGGGGGTTCATACCTTTCCCAAGGGTATTTGACCAAAAGTGAACATAATAGCGTGACTGGAATTTGAACTTGCTTACTACGATTCCACAGTCCATCGTGTTAACCATTACACCATGAGGACACCCCCTTCCTGATTGGTAGGCGTATTCTTATTTATAGGCAAAGCAGTATATACTTACATTTATTATATAATCAAGGTACTTAAGGGCTTACCATAGTGATCAAGCTTGTTATGCTTGGGGTGTACTTAATTTTATGCAACAATGTAAATTTAAAAAAAAAAATTAAAAAGATGAAAAAAATACAAGTCAAAATGAATAATAACTGACAAAATTTCATCTAAAAATGTCCATTAAGTTATTAATAATCATTCCAAGTCATTGAAATTTATTTATAATTGCATACATATATAAGCAATTTTTCTATCTAAATATTTCTATTTCATTCTATAAATCAACCAATTATTAAAGTAAAGTAACGTTACAAACCATGAATGAATCACACACACACACACACACACACACACACACATTACCTTTGTCCCATAATAGTTGTTAAATTTACAAATAAATTTCATATACTAAAAATAACAACCATTTTGGAATGGAAGTAATAATTAACAAACATATTCAGAAGGATATATAGAGAAAAATTGATAGCAAGGTAATCCAAGTAGAAGGAGAGATTTATTGAGAAGCAAAGTCGACACTATAGCATTTTGGCTCTAATGAACCATCATCAGGACTATGAGGGATGATATTAGTGATGTTAAATCAATGATGGATGTGTAAAAAGTGCAAAATATAAAAACCTAAGGAAAATTTGTATAACAAGAAAAATTTGGACGTTTATGACAAAAAAAGTTGGCTGTTTGATTAATGAATCAGCGTTTGTTGTTTTAAATTACGTCATTTGACTTATTAGGATATAGTTCAAGCATTTAGAATTACAAGATACATTCTGATAAAAAAAGAAGAGAAATGGATAAATAACCATCCAAAGCTTCCTAAGATTCAAAATGTCATAACTTTTAAATTCAACTATTCTACAAACATCATCCCATTTAACAGATTTGAAGATTACCATTTTATATCTAAATCTACTATGCTAAACATGGCAGATTGTAACTTGTGGTTCAAAATACCTTGTTTATAGTTTGATAACCAATTAAATTTTTTATTAAAAAATCATCATTATCATTTTTTACTGTAGCTACATTACCTTTGAGTACATCCCTAGAAAACAAATTTGCTAGCCATGGTATGCATTTACTCAACCCCTTGAGCACAAGGTCAAATTTTAAGTGGAGTAAAGCTGGTTTGAATTCAGAATTTTTTTTCTCCTAGACAGGTTGGCTAACCAAAGTTAAACAACCTAACCCGCCCTACTATTTACTCATTGCTGGATTGAGAACAGATGGATTCATACCTTCCACAAGACCACACAAGATTTGATTCTACTTCCGATAACCATCATAGTAAGCACCCTTAAGTATCTTGATTATATAATAAATGTGAGTATATATACTGCCTTACCTATAAATAAAAATACTCTTACTAACTTTTTAATAAAAAGTGAATTTTCTTTGAAACCAAAACACCAGGATTATATTAGTGATTATAAACTGAATTAAGGTACATTATCAACGGCCCAATATTTGTGAATATCTTTTTAATTATTAAGTGATATAATTTCCAAATGATTTCCCCAGGTTAGAATACTTTTCTAAATGAAAGATATGGCCTATTGATACTTTTGTCAGGAAAAAAAATGAGATTATCTCCAAAGGTAAGCCCTAAAGTACCTTTATTATATAAAAAATGTTATTATATATTGCCTTACCTATAAATAAAAATACTCTTATTAACTTTTTAATAAAAAGTGAATTTTCTTTGAAACTAAAACACCAGGTTTTTATAATTTCTAGAGGAACATTATATAATAAAAACAGATATCATTAGGTATTAGTCATTAATAAACTCGACAGCACTGAAACTGTAATCAAGAAAAAAAAATTTGGTTAAAGAATTATTCGTTTTGTATAAAATGTACTTCTTTTTAAACTGCTACATATATTTTTTGTTAGAGATTCAATGTTACAGAATTTGGTGATAAGTAATACCAACTAATATCAGTTTTGATTGGTTAGTTAAGATATGTTTTATGGCATATCAACTCTTGTAGATTATTCAATGCTAAATTATATATATATATATATATATATATATATATATATATATATCATGATTTGTAAGTGAATAGTTTGTAGGTAACATTATTTTAAAATGAACCAGAACTCATTTCTTTGCACACAGTTAAATGGTTTCAAGTATTGCTATCCAACACTAATAATTCTATTTAATATTGATCATTTTCTTGCACACAGCAAAATGGTTTCAAGTGTTTCTGACACAAGTAATTCTATTATATATTAATCAATAGTTTGCACACAATTAAATGGTTTCAAGTATTGCTATTTAACACTAATAATTCTATCTAATATCAATAATAATTGAACAGTTCTATTTGACCCACTGATGGGACCCTAACAGGTACTACCACTCCAGGACAAAGTGGGCATGAGAGTAATGGCACTGAAGGGACACTCCCCATTTCTTAGAACTCCAAGGCTGGAGCCTTACCATCAGAGGGAGCATTATACAATCAAAACTGATAGTGTCCTGGTTATGACATTATCAGTTTAGATTGTATAATGTTCCACCAGAAATAATATAAATAATAATAATAATAATATGTATAAAATAATATGTATAAAATAATATAAATAATAATAATAATAATAATAATATGTATAAAATAATAATATAAATAATATAAATAATATAAATCTTGTTATCTTTGATTTAGAAGAAAATTCACTTCAAGAAGGAAAGAAGAAGAAAAAAAAAAAAAAAAAAAAAAAAAAAGGTAGGGATATACTTATTTAAGCATGATATTCTGAGTTTTAGAATTATTCTTGTGAATAATTGTCTTTTTCTTTTTGCTCTGTTTGAGATCACTGCAAAAAATTAATCCTCAAATAATCGTACAAATGGTTTCTTAAGCTCCAATCAAGACATGTTAAATATTATTTAGAATTAACTTTGCAACATTATTATGCTGTGTCAATTTTATCATAATATATTTATAAGAACAATTTATTTTGTCCAACCAGGCATGTGTTTATTGCCTCAAGCAATATTAAAAACAAGAGAACAGCCTCAGGAAAACAAATCCTACTCCGCTTTTTTCCCATACCCTGCCAACTACCATCTTGCCATCTTTTTCTTTCTCAACTTTAAAAACTACAAATAGAGTGTGTGTGTGTGTGTGTGTGCGCGCGTGTGTGCATGCACATGTAGCGCTAAGGTAGAGACCAGGCTGCTATGACAGGCGGAAGGTCAATATGAGTAGGCGAACTGGAGACTCAATGGTCTTAGGAAAAATAACACCCCCCATTTCTAAAGGCAAGGCAGGAGAGGGACATTCCAATGTCTTCTAGAAAACATAATAAAAACACTTGAAGACATTTTAACTTTTAGCTCTTTGTTTAACTGCTTATTTTTGTGTTTCCACTTGCATTATAGTTGTGTCCTTCTTTGTAAAAGTATTTTTGTGTATCTTGGCTGTAGATAGCAATGTAGAGGAGGTAAAGAGAGAAAGGTGGAAGATAATATTGAATTTCTTTGCTCTGCTGGTAGATCATTGACCTCAAGTCAATAATGGCTGAGGCTCAGTCTACTGATACACAACTTTCAGTTCTTTATATGGTGAGCTCATCAGTTAAGTAAAAAGAAACTATTTATAATACCATGAAACACTTTTAATCGAGGAGATTAAGATTTCAAGTTCTTAGTAGGAACTACTTATTTTATTTAGAGTAAGCAATATGTCTTGTCACTATAGCAAGTGAAAAAAATGAAGAAATTTCATACTTTACAAAGATAGCTGTCATCAGCAAGTAATCCTAAAATGATTTACTTACAAGAGATGTTCTTAATATAAGTAAAAAGTAGTATTGATATTATTAGAATTATTACATGCTAAGATAGTCATAGAAAGGTACAATAAAGAAAAATCAAGTTTTTCAAAGGGGTTGTGACAGTTCATATAATCCAACAAGCAGCTATTAATGGACAGCATATGGATTTATCACAATTATGCTAGGATTAAAGAAAGATGAAGCTTATACTATTTTAAAGATGTAACAGCTGTGTATATCCATGACATCTTATCCAAAAGGCTTTGGATAAGTTTTTCTTTATTTGTTTTTACCTTTTTAAACAGATCAAAACCAGTAGATTATTTTTATTATGGTGTTGATGGTAGTAGTAGTAATAATTGTAATAATAATGATAAAAAAGTTTTTAATAAAAATTAACGTAAAGTTATAAATAGTTACAGGATTCCTCAAACATCCATTCATCTATTTTTTCATGATATTTGTAAAAAAGAAAAAAAAAGAAGTAGAATTTCTTGTAATAAAATGATTGTTTATAACTACACTCATTATCTTTATACTATTTTCTCTATGATTAAAATTTTCTAAATGAATTTCTACTCGACAGAGAATGTTTTCTATAACCTTTTCAATCACTGAGGTACCAAGCTGAGTAATTTCACTTCATGGTATCTCAAGACAATGAAGGTTACTTGGCGGCGCCCATCTCCTCTTCTATAACCTAGGTCATTGGGGCACCATGCAGAGTAATTCTTCTTTATAGCATCTCTTGTAGGCAACAGAGATTACTTGGTAGCGCCCATCTCCTCTTCTATAACCTAGGTCATTGGGGCACCATGCAGAGTAATTCTTCTTTATAGCATCTCTTGTAGGCAACAGGGATTACTTGCTAGCGCCCATCTCCTCTTCTATAACCTAGGTCATTGGGGCACCATGCTGAATAATTTCTCTTCATGGCATCGCTCAGGGGAATGAAGGTTACTCAGCAATGTCCATCTCTTCTCCCATAACTAAGGTCATTGGGGTGCCATACTGAGTAATTCTCCTTCATGGCATCTCTCAGGGCAATGGATTTGTAGCCCTCATCTCCAATTCAAATATCATGTGACAAGTTGTACTGGGTTACATGGCCAGGAATGGTCCCTTACCTGACCTATTGTTATTTTAAGCTTCAAAATAATGTCCATTTACTTAACCTTTCAAACTTCAAATCAGATTCTGACCCCCACCACTCCTCCTTAAAATCTTTAGACTTCACAGCCATACATAAATCTGACTTATATTTGTAGGGTAGGGTCATAAAATTAAGCTTTAGAGGTTAGAGTTATAAAAATGATTTACAATAAACAGAATGTATTTTCTGAAAATAAAGGATAAAAAAAGAAAGAAACTTTGTTAATTGTGAATTATATGATAAAACCAAAGATATTTTAACCAGTCAACTATAGAATTAATTTTTATAATCATTTCATTGTTTAAAATGATATTTATTCTAAGATAACCATATCATAATTGTAATAGTAACCTAAAATGAATTAGTACATTTTATAAGGAGTTTATCAAGATCTTACTAATTTGATTTAAAAACAAGTTCAATTTAATTTTTGTTTAAATTCAAACTAATTTTATGAATAGGTTTAAGTTTTAAAAAAAATTTCATAAAAATTTTTCAGCTATTTCAAATAATAATCTAATCTTCAATCAATTTTCTTACAATTTTATTATGAACTTCTGATTTATTTGAATCAATTTGAGTGTCAAATTCCATATTCCTGGAGCATCTATCTGGAATCTTACTCTCAATAGCTAGCAAAAGCTGTACTTTTTCCACAGCTCAGAAAGTGATGATTTATTTTGAAAATGACATATAATATCAAAAACACTCCCAATTAATATGTTAATTTTAAACACTAATAATGAGCTAACAAGTGTGTAACACTGGTGGTTTAGCAACACAAAGATAATATTATTGTTTAACAAGTGAATCAAACTATTTTGGTTAAAAACAAGTCTGGAACAAAAATCTGCTGAGAGTTTAATTTCTTTTTATTTCTTTCTCATGATTTTATTGATTGTAATATATACTAGTCCAAATATTCCTATGAAGAGCTGTTTTTGCAGAGTTATAGTTACAAAGAAGCCAAACAAGAATTTTAATATATAGATTACTTAAACTATTTTGGCTGAATAAAACACTACACAGAGTATATATATATATATATATATATATATATATGAAAATGGCGTACTTATTCAGCTCTGAGCCCCAAAATCAAGTTTTTAATGACAGTAAACTCATCACAAATGCTTGAAATGAGGGTTTAAAAATAAAAATAAATGAATAATTTGCCAATATTCATTCAATCTATCTTCCCTAAATAAAAGTTCTGATAATAACTTCTTTTTGATGAGCTTTTAATTTAGCACATAAAGATAACATCTACGTTAGGTAATGGAATAGGAAAAACTCGCAAGTCAAATAAGGGAACAGGGGGGAAAAAAGATACAAGTTTTGTAGCTATCAATAAACTTGTCACAGAGTCTCTATCTTGGTGCATGCTGAGAGAGAGAGAGAGAGAGAGAGAGATCAAGCAGTACAACTACAGCTGCTATCAAATGGCATCCGATGTTTAGTTGAAGATTAAAGAAGAAAACTAAAACTAAATTTGCCGTTGATATTTTTTAGCCGAGGACAAACACTGCCAAATGGAAAAATCAGTTTTGATTCCAGAGCTACAAGTGATTCAAACCAATAATTAACTGTTAGTTTTATTATCATTATTATTACACAAATGGTGTAATGATCAAATGGTTAACATTTTCTGTATTTTCTCTCAGGTCTGCAGCACAAGAGACACACTGTCATTGTAGTTGTGGTTGTTATTGTTGTCACCTGTAGACTTGTGAGAGTTTATGAGGAGAGACCTGAGATAGTGGAAAAGAAAGACATGGAAGAAAAAAAATGGCAGGAAAGTGAGTTGCTTTTCTCTACATCACAGTCACTTGAGTCTACAAACAAGGAGTGTTATTTAAGGGAATAGAATGCATTAAATGCTTTTAGTATTTGCAAGGGGAGTGCATCTTAAAATGACAGTGACAAGTACTTTCTAATATAATTTGGCTGCTTTAGCAATTGACTATATATATATATATATATATATATATATATATATATATATATATATATATATGAAGAGTAAATAAAGGATTGTAATCCGACACTATGTAGAAAAACTGATAACAACGATCCAAGTGGAAGGAATGATTTATTGAGAGGTCAACACTATAGCGTTTCGGTTCTGCTGAACCATCATCAGGACCATGAGGGGTGATATTAACAATTTTGAGTTAACGATGGATGTTTAGGAATGTGAAATACAAAAAGGTTTTTTTTTTGTATGATGGTTCAGCAGAACCGAAACGCTATAGTGTTGACCTCTCAATAAATCATTCCTTCCACTTGGATTGTTGTTATCAGTTTATATATATGTTTAGAATTCAATGCCAAAAGTGCCTCCAAATCATAAAATCTTTACTCTGCTCAATACACAAAAAGGTAGAGCCCTATCAGAGTATATTAGCAGTTATAATTAACTATTATAAAATCGTCAGGTAACCCATATGTATGGATTAACAGCTTAGCTGATGAATGAAGATATGAAACTTGGAGTCATAAGTTATAACTCTTACATTTTCTACAATTGTGTGTAACCCCCCCCACACACACACAATGAGTGAAGTTGCTAATATATACCCACCAATTCTTTGTTGTTAATCTTAAATAGATTTCATTGCAATTTGTTTTAGAAGTGTTTTGCATTTTATTTCTTCAAATAGAGAAAAAAAAAAACCTCTGAATTCTTTTAATATTGAAATATATCTATAAGCTAAAGAAAGCATGTCAGTGTAGTATCTTAGACAAATAATCTTATAAGACTTATCAGAATTGTTAATATTTAAAACGAAAATCTATATTAAACAGAACAGACTGCAAACCTGAAATACATTTTGACAAAATGTTTAGACACACATTATATATACTAACAAGTACCTACCCATATTACAAGAGTTGTAAGATAGTCATTATTAAAAGTCAAGGCTATAGATCCACTTTTATTAAAGTTTAGGATAATTATTCATATTAAAAGGATGATTTAATTGTTTTTATTTTAAATCTAATATGGGTTACTGTCATGTTTACTCTGAATGTGGCAAATGGTTGTGAGCTTTGGGTTCATGCAGTGATCATAAATATCCTTAAATCCTAAAAATTAATATTTCAAATAGTTATTTAATTCTATTATTTTTTGGACTCAGAAATGTAATATTAACTTAATTCTTTTTTAAGAATTAAGTTTGTAAATCTTTTTTTTTTTTTTTTAGATAGGAAAACTTGAGATCAAATGAATTCCCTCTTAGCAGCTTGAAAACTGACTGTGACAGAAAGGGTCTAAGTGAATATAAAGAAAAGAAAAGCCATCTCATAATAAATACCAAGAGAATGGTTAAGTACTGGTTTGGTTTGGTTTTAATGGCATATCAACCATTGTAGGTTATTTAATGCCAAATCCTGTTTATCCAAGGATAAGTACTGTGAGCGTATCAGTTCAAAGTAAATGTAATAACATAACTTGATGTCACAGTCCAGCATGTTAACCACTATACCACTAGGACACATCACTAGCTGTATGGACAGACATTTGGGTTGGTTGGTTGTTTTACAGCATATCAACCTTTTCCGGGACATTTAATGCTGAAACAACTCATTTTAATAAAAACTTTGTTTTAGTTTGGTTTGGTTTTATAGCATATAAACAATTCTAGTTTATATATATATATATATATATATGAGAGAGATAGAGAGAGAAAGATGAATAGGAGGTGCCTGTGGTGTAATGGTTATCATCTTAGGAAATGGACATGGCGACACGAGCTCAAATCCTGGACAAGACTGATTGCTTTTCACATAGCACTAATACCCTTGGGAAAGGTATGAATTCAATTATTCTCCCTCCAGCTATAGGTAAATAGTAGGGCAGACTGGGTTCTTCAGCCTTGGTGAGGCAACTAGTCTAGAAGAAAAACTGAATTCAAAACTTTTAAACTCCACTTAAAAATTGACCTTGTGTCATATCCTGCCTGAGCGGAGGGGTTGGTAAATATGTATAAACCATTGTAGGTTATTTAACGCCAAATCCATTTTTATACATATAAATAGTTCTATTTCAAAGAATTCAGTTTAACTCATATATGTCCTGATGAAGGTCCAAAAATAAAATCATCTTCTGAAGACCATGTTTTTATATATATATATATATATATATATATATATATATATATATATATATATATATATAATAAAAAGCAGACTGAAAAGCAAACATTTACAATAAAATTAAAGAGCTAAGATCTTTGCTAGCAGAATAAAAACTAAGATGATTACACACGTTCTTATTACTGTTACTATAAATTTCATGTGACATATGAAACTTTTAGTAACAGTCATTCGAACATGCATAATTATCTTCTAGTTTACATGTATATATATGAGAGAGAGAGAGAAAGATGAAATATATCTTAATTTAGCACAAAACCACACATATAAGACACTCAGTGAGAATTATCATACTAAAAGATTGCCACACATGCACATTATATATATATATATTAAATATTTCGCATATCTTTATTATGTTATAAAAAAACGTTCAAAACTCATTTTTAAAAAACAACACACCTCACACAAGCAAGCAACCCCTGATGATACCTATGAAGGGTCTGAAAATGCTTGGGAGAATTTTGGGAAATTCATCTACCAATTCCAACCTGAAACTAAGACACATCAGGAAACCTGAAAGGATCTTAAATGAATTATACAGGCAAAATTTGTCTTTATTATTTAATGAAACATGCTTAAATGAACAACTACTGCCTATATATATATATATATATATATATATATATATATATATATACATACACACACACACGCATGCATGCATTATACATATTACAAAGACACACATGTAATAACCTTTGACTTAATTTGTATAGAAAGTGAAATGATATAATACATAATACATTTTTTTTTAAGATTGATTGGTAGCATTTGAAATACATTGTTCGGATTTTCAGACTATAGTTCTTTTATGAGAAAATGAAGTCAAAGAAAGGAAAAGTTGATCATGTGAAACCACCATGAACAAAGAAAAAAGTTTTAAAAAAAATACAATTTGAATCTGAGAAACAAACATGTGTTAGCTCATTATATTCAATTAGAGTCAGATAATGAAACTAAATCAGTTGGCTGAAAAAAAAATAAAAACATAAAAATAACACACATTCCTCCCACCCACATAACAAAAATGCTCACATGCCAAAATCACTTGCATGCAAAAAAAAAAAAAAAAATTCACGGGTGACTTTATTGTGGTAATAAAAACATAAATTTATGGTCATTTTATATAACCTGTCAGGCAAATTTTTAGCTAGTAATTCTAATCCAATTAAAATAAAGTGATCATAACTGATAGATTTTCACATTAATTCACATTGTCTCACAATATTAGTAATATTTAACCAAGTCTATGAAAGCAAAAGAGTGCTTTATTAATATGTGTAATAAGAAATAAAGAACTAAAATCTGAATATACACCCATACAGTCATCATGTTGTGCCACTAACATAGATTTCCCTAACTCTCTCTTCCCATTTGTCTTCCATCATTCCCGGCAGGTCTTCTTGACAACATTCTGTGTCCGTGCAGAGCTGTTGTAAGTTCTAGTTGGTCATCCAACACTTGCTCGTCTGTGTCAAGGTTTCCATAGAATGTCGCTTATGAGTTCATCCTTACTTCTCCAGCAGTGTCCCTCATGTGTTGTTCGTCTAATTTGGTTGGTTTTAGAGATGGGAGGTAGGTGGCCGTACAGCTGCCATTTTATGAGATGTTGCTTCCAGGATTTATTCAATACAGCTTGCAGCATTCTTATGTAATTGCCGTCAAATTTTTTCTCTAGATGCTTAGTCAGCATCCATGTGGTGCATCCATGTAGTAGAACTGACACAGTCGTTGTTTGGAAAAAATTGTGTTTTATTTTATTAGAAAGGTCTGACTTCCATATGACCGATAACCTATCAATAGCTGTCCACATGTCTTCACTAGTCACATATTGGTGTCATTTTCCGTGAATGAGATGCTGCTTCTGAGGTTGGTGAACTTGTCTACTAGTTTTGGAGACCTACCATTTAGTGTGGAGATGTTTCCTCTTTGATGAAAGCAGATGTACTCTGTGTTGTTTGCATTCACATGGAGGCCTATGCAATCTGCTGCCTATTCCAGACTATGCAGATTCAGCCTGGGCAGGTGTTTTTTTCAGAAGCACTATGTCATCTGCATATAGCCATTTTCTTTCATTAAATCTATCAACATTCGAAGTACGTAGTCTACATAGATTATGAATAGGTATGGGGCTTACTGCTACATGGATGCACTACTTGGACGCTAAGAAAACGGCTAGAGAAGAGGCAATTACACAAGAATGTTGTGAGCAATATTGAACAAGTCCTGGCTGCAACACCCCACAAGGCACCAACTATATGGTCACCTGCCTCCCATCACGAAAACTATCCAAGCTAGATGAACCAGACATGCAGGACACTGCTGGAGAAGCAAGGACGAGCTCATAAGGGATGTACTCCTATGGACCCCCGCATATGGCCAAGCAAAAGCAGGACGACCAGCTCGAACATACATACAGCAGCTATGTGAGGATATTGGAGAAAGGGAGGATGCAACCCTTTATCCATCTGCCAATTGTGTTCTGGTTATATACATCGGAGCAGTATATTGTTGAATTTCTTTGTCTTCCATACTTCTGGAGATATTTCATTCAGACTGGCAGCTTTCCTGTTTTTAATTTTTGTTAGTACTATGTCGAGCTTTTCTTCTAGTTTGATGTCAAGTTGATTATTATTAATTTTTGTGATAGTTTCATCTGTAACTTTAAGGGAATTTTCAAGCAGATTCTTAAAATGTTCTTTCCACATGTGTATTCATTCTTCTTGGCTGACAGCCTTTAGTTTAACCCTTGAGGTGCTCTTCCTTTTACTCACTTCATTTACTGTCTGCCATACTGTCTGAGATTGTCTATTTTCTAACAAATTTCTAATCTTATTGGTCTGGTCTTGAATGTATTCTGTTTGTTCTTTTTGGTATGCGTTAAGAAGTCACAAAGTGAATTAAGTTTCTGAGCATTGGCATTAGTTGGGTTTCTTTTATTGCATAGGGATGTGGTTTTCATGTTGTCACGTTTCTTCTTAACTG
Organism: Sepioteuthis lessoniana; assembly: GCA_963585895.1. NCBI lineage: Eukaryota > Metazoa > Mollusca > Cephalopoda > Myopsida > Loliginidae > Sepioteuthis > Sepioteuthis lessoniana. The sequence goes on from OY757909.1 coordinate 30,963,688, forward strand.
CTAGCGTCTCCCACTGAATTCTATGTTTGGCTCTTAGTTTAGTTGGTATGCATTCTGCTGCTGATTCCATGTGGGCATTGATGAAGTTCTCATATTCGTCACTCAGAGTAAGTGTTTCTGATATCTCCTGAAGTGCATTGAATTTGTTTCTTAGTGTTATCATATATTCATCACTAATATCTCTCTTGCTAAGCAGGAACCAGTCATAGTTTGGTTTCTTTGTTTAATGGCATATCAACTCTTTTTAGGTTATTTAATGCCAAAGCCATTCTCCTAGAAGAACAGTAGTGGTACTATTTAACCCATAGCTGGGAGGATAAGGGGGTTCATACCTTTCCCAAGGGTATTTGCCCAAAAGTGAACACAATAGCGCGACTGGAGTATGAACTCGTGTACTACGATTCCGCAGTCCCTCGCTTTAACCATTACACCACGAGGACACCCCCCACCAGTCATAGTGTTGATTGGTTGATTGTGTTGCATTCTTGCTTAGGCTCAGACAAATTTTTACCATGACAATTTAGTGGTCAGAAGACACACTTGCAAAAGAGGAGTATGCCTTACGATTTAAACCACTATTAATCTATTTCTTATTCACAAGAGTGTAGTCTACCTGTGCTTTGGCATTATTTGCGTAAGTGTAGGTCTATAGTTTTCCCTTCCTTTTCTGAAATTTTGTATAAGGGCATGTTACTTCATTTTCTAGTATGAAATCAGTTAGGTGTTTCTTATTTTTGCTTGATGAATTGTGTAAGCTGAATTTGTTGTTCACACTTTTACCTATTTGGGCATTCACATCTCCTTTGATAATTAGCACGTTGTGTTTAGGGATTCAACAGACAAGGAAGGATAGCTTGTTATAGAAGTTGTTTCATCACTAGCATTGGTAGGGCTGTAGCAGGAGATAATGGTTGTACTGGAGTTGCCATTAAATGTTGCAAACATCATTCTCAGTTGTATTTTCTTGATGCTGTTAACTGATTTTAGGGTGTGTGGACCGAGATGTATTCTGACGCCCTCTATGGTGGCGTTAACAGAGTTTTTCCATGCAGATGCTGAGATAAATGTCCATTCACTGCCAGTATTGTGGTATTTTATTTCTACTTCATTATGATAGTATCTGTGTTTTTGTACGCATACTATGTCATGCTCTACCACAGATGCTGTCCGATCTGGTAGTTGGTCTATTCTATTTAAAGTTCTGAAGTTAAATGTCACTATGTGTATTGAGCTTTTACACTGAAGTAATTTTTGTTTGTGTTTAAGTTCTGTAGCTGATTTTTTGAACACTAGAGTCAGAGCTCCAATCTCAGCAGAACATGCCCCTTTTTTACCTGCATGAAGGGCGTATGGTTTGAGTGAGAGTCATGGCAATATTTCAATAGCTGTATTTTAACCTCATCAATAGATGCCACCCTTAAAGATGAGTAGTAGTAGTTTCCTGATTGAACTATCTGATTCTGGCCGTTGACCTGGAGGGTTTGTTTTCTGCCCTGCATCTGGTGAAGCGTGCCATTGATCTGATGCTGGGTTCATCTGCTTTACCTCACATCCACCATGCTGCTTCTCATGGCTCCTGAGGTTTAACTTATGGGTTAAAAAACAAAACAAAAACAAAACAACTCCTTTCCTTTTTTTTTCTTTTTTCTACCCACCCTGTACAATCCTTAAGTTTTAACTTAGTCTAAGTCCTCAGTTAGTTAAGCTATTTTGAAAATTCCCCAGATAATTCTAAGTCCCTAGATATTTTCTGGCATTTCAGGGTTGTGATAGGGGTTTGTGCTAATTAAAGCAGATGGCTAGTGGGAACTCATTATAGGAACCTTCTGTTTCCTATTTTATATCTGGTTCTGGACACTAGGTAATGTATTCTTATTTACAGATTCTAGCAATCTTTAAGATATTCAAATTTTACACTATTTTATGTATTCAAATACACACTATACAAAAATTGAAACGAAAGTAAGAAATCATTTTAACTTCCGTTTCAAATTAACAGATTCATTTTTTCATTTAAATCAAAGATAACATTCAGCAAAGATTTTACTTTCATAGACAAAATAAAATCTAACACATGCAT
>OY757909.1:30970767-31023267 GCA_963585895.1 Sepioteuthis lessoniana
GGTTCAATCCCAGGTCGTTATACCAAAGATTCAAAAAATGGGACTGGATGTCGCCTTGCTTAACACTCAGCATTATAAGGTAAGGATCAAGGATAAAGTGGAGCAATCCAGGGAATGGAGTAGTGCCTTCTCCTACATCTCAGTGTAGTAGCTATTGAAAAGAGCCTTCGGGTCAGCTGCAACTAAGGTTGCCAACTTTACTTATATATATACATATATATATATATACACACATACACACACACACATATATATATAAATGTCAATTCATTTACACACACACAATCTTAGTAAATGATCACTTTATTCTGAGCACTTCACACGGTGTAATGGTCAACAAGTTAGGCTTGTAAGCTATCACGAGTTTGATTCTCACTGGGTGCTCCGTACTTCTAGTCTTGTATTGAACTAAGTAAATGACTGACATGGTTAAATCAAGCTGGAAGCATCAGACCAGATCATTGAAGTTAAGTAATGATGAACCTTCTAAGTAGCAAGATGGATGGATGACCACTTGGTAACAACAGGTAACATAAGCAACCTTAGGCATGACAAATTAAGCATAAAGAGAATCTCTTTCTTTCCTGGTTTGTGTGTGTGTGTGTGTGTGTGTGTGTGTGGTACTTTGGAACTTTAAATTGCAACAAGTTAATCTTTTTTTCTATGAATGAGGGCTAGTAAAAACCTCTTCCTAAGATAAGAAGAGAGAGAAAATAGTGAGAGTAAAGAAAGAAAAATAAAATCAATAAATTATGTGCTCATACAATAGTAGCATTATTCTTCAAGTATTTCTTTACATTTAAGATGATACTATGTCTCACTTACTGTCTTAACTAGTAACACAATATTATATCCAAAGGAATAAAAAAGAGTAAGAAAGGCAAAGTGTCTAAATGTATTTTATTGGATAATTCTTTTGTGCTTTAAATACACATGGGAACAAATGGACAAAAACAATGGCAAATAATTGCACTGTAAAGATTTTTCCCTCTTTATGTGTGTGTATGTATTTAAATTATCATTTTTTTTTTTTTAAAGATTTTCAATAAAGATTTAAAAAGATAAACAGGTAAAAAACAAAACATCTTAATACTGTTAGAAATATTGAACATAAGAAAGACAAATATTTGGTGAACTATAAAGCTGAGAGATAAGAAAATGGAGGCATTAAGTTGTCTAAAGCAATATTCAGAATTTTAGATTGGTCATTGATAAAATAATATCCTGGAATTTTTTAAAAACTTAAACTGGTTGATGAAAGGAATGTGAACATTGATTCTCACTGAGTGCATCATACTTCTGGAATTGTGCAAAAAAAAAAAAAAAAGAAGTAAATGACTAACTTACACATTTGCATAGGTAAGGCATGAACTGTTATTGTCAGGTTAATAACCATATGGAAATCTGATTTCTCAGAAAAAATAAAATGGGAATTCTTCCAAGTTGTAGCCATGTCAGTACTACTGTATGGTTGCACCACTTGGACTTTAACAAATTGCCTAGAGAAAAAAGAAGCTAGATGAGAACTACACAAGGATGCTGCATGCTGTAATGAATAAATCTTGGAGGCAGCAACCTACAAAGCAGCAGTTGTACAGCCACTTACCTCCCATCTCATAAACCATCCAAGCAAGACACGCTGAACACTGGTGAGGAGGTAAGAACTCACACATAAGTGACATTCTTCTATGGACTCTTATACATGGACACACCAGTGTTAGCTGGCCAACAAAATCTTCCATTCATCAGCTCTGTTCAAACACTAGATGCTGTCAAGAGAACTTACTAAGAGTGATGACTGATGGTCAAACCATTCTGGAAGCTTTGGTTTTCAACACATCATCAAAGTTAAGCAGTGATAAACCTTTAAATTTATCTGTAAACACATTTCAATAAATGACAGACAGAACTTGCTCAATTTTTTTTTTGGTCAGCAAGTAACATGCCGAAAGTGTGGATCAAAACATTTTACTCACCAACTAAAAGATAAATAAACAATCCTTGTTTTTAATGAAATATGTTTAATAGTATACATAGTATCAACCATAAATACACCTTGATCAATTTTTTCTTAAAAAATCTCTGTTTTTAATGAAATATGTTTAATAGTATACATAGTATCAACCATAAATACACCTTCATCAATTTTTTTCTTAAAAAAAAAAAAAAGTTAATTTTCATCAAAACCAAACATACCTGGATTTTATAATTTCTAAAGGAATTTTATACATTCAAATTGGATATTATTAGGTATTATAATTTGTTGTCAAAATTTACAGCTTTGATACTCTGTAACCAAAACTGTTGGAATTCGGAAAGCCATTCTTTTCTCTAGTTGCAGAATTCCTGATACAAAAGGTATGTCTTGTCAGTAGAAAACTGCAATAATTGTCCCTCCTCAAATATTAGTCATTGCTGACTGGCCAATCTCCTGCTGCTACTGACCAACAAGTCTATAAGTACAATCTACCAGATTGTAAAAGTCTTGCACCCCACTTAATGACCCTCCTCCAAACAATCTAACAAAAACTGAATATGTAACAGTCCATTAATATATACACCCTTAAATATATTAGTGAAACTTCATTTTTGGTAGAAACAGCTTGAACTTTTCTTTCCAAGTACTTTCAACAATCATTGGTCATTTTCAAGAGACAAGTTGAGATATTATTGCTTTCAGAGTAACTTTGATGTATTTGGAATTTTTTAAAGAACACTCAGACAATTTTTTTTCTCAGATCATCCAAGACTACAACACTGCAAAAATCAGCTACAATAGTGAGAAGAATCTTGGAGATCTGAGCAGATTTTTTGACTTCAGTGAGGAAAAAGAAAAGAAAAAAAAAAAAAAAAAAAAAAAAAAAAAAGAGCAAGCATGAAAATTTTGCAAGGAATAAATTAATCTAAACTTAGTCAAATAAAACAACAAAAAAAGAAAATTGAAACATGAATGTGATAGAGATACTAATCATAGTCAAAGCCCTTGGAAAGATCCCAAAAAGACTGAAGGAAATAGAAATCCAGGGAAAGGCTGTGATCATGCTGACCTCAGCACTGTTGAAATCAACTAGAATACTGAGAAGAGTCCTGGAGAGAAGAGGAAACTTGTCATTCAGATTTCAGTGAAGGCTATCAGTTGGTACTGGAGTGAAAACTCACAGAGCAAATGATAAAAAAAACCCCAAACAAACAACTAAGTTATTATGGCAGCCACAGGCTCTTAAGCAAACACTGATATTGCTTATACTCTAGGCTGGTCCTGCTAACAGGATAACAGTTAAAAAAAAAAAAAAAAAAAAAAGGAATTAGTTGCATTGTGTACATTACTATGAATGGATTGGTCAGATCAAATGAAGACAATGAAAATTAGCAGTTGTCTATAACATAACTTTTATATTCTGTTACTGAGTTACAGAAAAAAGATAAATCTATATTTGAAGGATTCTACAACTTTGATGATAAGGAGACCATGTGTTGTTAATATCTAGCATTATATATATTAGTACACACACAAAGGTTAAGATTCTTAGAGTAATAGTTGGCAAGCAACTGCAAGTAAATGCTCTTATTTTAGCCTTGTGCCTGGCTATGCTAAAGTTAGTAAATTCCTTTAGAAATATGCCTTTTTTTACAATTAGACTTAATAAAGTCACAATACATTAACTATTTAAAATAGATTTCAAGATTATAATTAAATTCTATGATCTCATTTTTATTTGGTTTGCCTTTAAAATAAACAGTTTAACAAAATACATGAACAGCATAAAGAAAGATAAAAATATCAGTTTGTGGTTTTTGTAAATACTACAATACAAAATCCCTAGCTAATTTTGTGTAGCTTCTTAAAATAGTAACTGAATTTCTTTTTTATGAATAGATGAAAAAGAGGGAAGTAGAGTAGGTTGAAGATACATTAATCCTGAATGTTTTCAAAAGTAACAACAAGATGAGACAAATCTCACAATAAAAGTTCTAATGGTAAAAATGGCTCATGAAATAAATGAATAAATATATAAATAAATAAAATTTTAAGGAAATTTAACTCTACTATTACCATGTAACAAAATGAACAAGGAAAAAGAATTAGAGAGAAAGGGCTGATTTAATGACAATAGGTGAGCTCTACTTCCAAAACGATTAACAAATGAAAGACAGGTTCCTGAGATGTGGAATATGAGTTCAAGCTATTACTTTAAATTTCTGATTATCTGTATGATAAAAAAGCAACAATAATAAGATGGAGAAAAACTAGTAATAACAGTAATATTAAAGAATTTAGTGACACAGAATGTTATGAAAATAAGATGGAGTAAATGAAGTAATGAGAAAGAATAAATACTTAAATCTTATCCTTATTTCGTTGAACATAGAAAAACTTTTATCTAAGATTTGAAATTTTCAAAGTGTTTTGAAAGAGAGAGAGAGAGAGAGAAAACATATATATATATATATATATATATATATATATGTGTGTGTGTGTGTGTGTGTGTGTGAACAACATAAGAATGTGAATTGAATGAGCCAACTGGATATCGAATCAGCAACCAGCGACTGGAGGTGACCATGTCCTCTGCAAAGAGTTCAGATGTAACTTGTAAGACACAATCAGGTTAATTGGCAGCACAATTACCATGACTAGTTGATTTGGCATCATTTTTGTATGATGTGGATTGGTGGCTCAGTGGTAGAGTTTTGGCTCTGCATTCTGTGGTCACTGTTTCGATCTCCAGTGAAGAAGATTACGGTATACACTGCTGAAGAGACCTAATAAGGTCAAAACAGCTGTCCAGTGTTTCCGTATGTCATGTGCAAATGTTCGCTGGGTTCTCTGGTCATGGTAATTCAATTGACAATATAATTCCTCAACTTAAAAAAGAAAATGAATACAAGAATGCTGCATACTATTTTGAAAAAATCCTGGAAGCTTCACCCTATAAAATTGCCGTTGTAAGGCAATTTGCCTCCCATCTCACAAACCATCCAATTAAGCTAAATAAGATGCTGGAGAAGCAGGGATGAACTCATAAGCAACATTTTCCTGTGGACTCCTACACAATGGACATACCAGTGTTGGCTGACCAGCAAAAACTTACTCACATCAGCTTTGTGCTGACACACTGGATATCGTCTAAATGACCTACCAATAATCAATAGGGACAGATGACAAGAGAGAGTCGAGAGATTCCATATTATCAGCATGACTTGATAATAATTAGTAAGAAACTTTTTTATGACAACCCAATAGAATAGATTATGATGATACATTGTAGCTTAAAAGTTAGGATACACAGGAATTATCATTAATATTCTATCTTTCTTTAGCAGACTATTTATGTGCTTGTCAAAAAAATTGAATTGGTACGATTGAGTGGATGTGAGAAGTGGTTTGGTTTTATGGTACATCAACAATTGTAGATTATTTAATACCAAATCTTGTTTTTACATATATACAAAATATATGACTTGTAAACAAATTTTGTAGATACAAAAAGTTAAATGATAAAACAGTTCTGTATCTAACAATTCAATTTAGCATAAGTTTGCACTTAGTTTAAATGTCAAACAGTTCTATTTGATCCATAGATAGGACCCTATCAGGTGCTATCACTCTGAGCCAAAGTAGACTTGGGAGCGATGGCAATCAAGTGGTACTCTGCATTCCCCAAAGCTCCAGCATTAATGGAACCTCACCATTAGATTGTTTAATATCATATCCAGGACACTCATTGTGTGTGTGTGGGGAGGGGCTTACCTCTCTGCAGAGTAGCAGTTGGTGTATTCTACAACCTCAGCTGAGTGGGCTGGATGTAAGAAGTGAACATATCGACAGAAAGCAGACGATTTTAATGAGTATCTTCCCAGAATGACTCCCATTTCTTCTGGCAGAATGACAAAGATGGTTAGAAAATTTAAAAAAAAAAACAGGCAGTGTCTTGAAATAAAACATTTTAGATGACCAATTGTAATAGATAACAAAATGAGAGAAGTTGTCATTGCTAAAATCACAGCTAACACCAAAAAGTCAATAGGACATTCTTAGAACTGGATATTCCTTGAGAAACTCTCAGTAGGATTCAAAAAGAAGAGATGACACAATGTTGAAGATGTTTTTGATTAAAACCATTACTATTATTATCATTAATAATATTATCAAAAATATTCAATTTCTCCTATGAATCCAGAATTTCTGACCACCCTGTTAAAGAATATAAAATAAGTAAATATAAAGAAATTGAAAATACCTAACCGCTTAAAACTATTGTTTTGAAATAATTAAAGCCCCTAGGTATGATCAAAAAAGATACAGACAACTATGTTAACAAGACTGTTGTTAGCCTCTGTTTACAAGAGATTTAGTGAATTATAATATATAATATTGCTTGTCTACCCAAGAGAGTATTATCAATGTAAAGAAAACATAAAACAATATATTTGTTAAGTAATCAGAATTATATATATATATATATATATATTTGTAAATTAACTTAAATCGCGAGTCGAAAATCTTCTACTAAAGTTTCACCTTATCGGATCATCAGGAAGCCAAACTTCGACTTAGTTAGGCTTCCTGATGATCCAATAAGGTGAAACTTTAGTAGAAGATTTTCGACTCGCGATTTAAGTTAATTTTGTATTTGGCTCCACTTGTGTTGAGCACTTTAGTAATTATAGCATTGCAGGATTCGCGGAAGGTTTTTAGTTTTCTTTTGACCACTGACTGCGTATCCCTTGATTTTTTTCAAGGGGTGGACAAGGTTGGCCTTTTCTTTCTTTTTCCCCCGGGCAGGGATTCGAGATACTTTTATCTCTTCCTGGCGTTTTTTTTTGTTTTTTTCTGGTACTGTGAATGCTGGTAGATATTAGATTAGTAAATATATATATATACACACACACACACACACATATATATATATATACATACACACACACACACACACACACATATATCATCATCATGATCATGTCGTGTCACCAGCACGGATATCCCTGACCCTCTCTCGCCACTTCTCCCTATCATTCATCGCCTCCGGCAGGTCTTCAGAATTGCATCCTATGTCCTCACATAGTTGCTGTATGTAAGTTCGAGCTGGTCGTCCTGCTTTTGCACGGCCACATGTGGGGGTCCATAGGAGTACATCATTTATGAGCTTGTCCTTGCTTCTCCAGCAGTGTCCCGCGTGTCTGGTTCGTCTAATTTGTATAGTTTTCGTGATGGGGGGGCAAGTGGGTGTATAGTTGGTGTCTCGTGGGGTGTTGTCGCCAGGACTTGTTCAATACTGCTCTCAACATTCTTGTATAATTTCCGTCTAGTTTCTTCTCCAGCCGTTTAGTTAGCGTCCATGTAGTGCATCCATATAGCAGTATCGACACAACCGCTGCCTGGAAGAAACTGCGTTTCATTTTATCGGTTAGGTATTGTATATATAAAATTATAAAGTACGACAAGAGGCACCTAAAGAAAGTTGAAGAGTATAGTGGCCAAAATGCTGTGAATATAGCAAGATGAGTAAAACAGTTTGCAATGCATAGAGAATACAATTATACATATGTTTATATGGATTGAGAGATGCAAAACTTTTTTAATATTGGAATCACAGCCAAGATTTGTTAAATCTTGGCTGTGATTAAATGGAACCTGAAAAATCTGAAAGAATTCGTTTCAGCATAATGACACAAAAAGCAATGAAGCCTTTTCTTTATTACCAAATATGGTTGCTATCTCATCTGATTAGGTTTTAGTTATGGATTGGTAGGTTGGTAGTTTTGTTTTACAATATATCAACCCTTTTTGGGTCCACTGATGCCAAATCAAGTCATTTTAATCAAAACTTTGTTTTAGTTTGGTTTTATGGTATATCAACCATTGTATGTTATTTAATGCCAAATCTATTTTTGTACATATAAACAGTTCTATTTCAAACATTTCAATTTAGCATAAGTACACAGTTTAGTTCTATTTGACCCATAGATAGGACCCTATCAAGTGCTACCACTCTGGGCCAGAGTGGACCTGGGAGAGATGGCAATAAAAGGGTTACTCTGCATTTTCCAAAGCTCCAGCATTACTGGAGCTTCACCTTCAGATTATTTATTGCGATATCCAAGGCACATGTTGGGGGAGTCTTCCCCCTCTGCAGAGATAAAATCAGTACATTCTGCACCCAGCTGACTGGGCCATTTAGTTATGGAAGAATTTCAAACCTTTCTTACTCAAATTATTAAAAGTTAAGTATATTTGATCCTATCAGAAACTAAGTATTTAGTTCTGATATTAGGCTGCTTATTTTTTTACAAAAGATGTAGAAAACTAAGATCAGGGATAAAAAAAAAAAAGAAAAGAAAAAATTAGTAAAACAAATTTTTAAAAATACATATTGTATCACCCATGAATAAGTATATTCCTAATGTTTAATAAAATGTTAATTTTCTTCTTCTTCATCAAAAAAAAAAAAAAAGAAAAGATACCCGGATTTTATTATTTCTATAAAGTAAAAAAGTAAAGTTGGCAACCATAGTTGAGGGCGACCTGAAAGCTCCTTTACCTTTGATCCATACCTTATAATGCTGAGTGTTAAGCAAGGCGGCATCAAGTATCATTTTTTGAGTCTTTGGTATAATTGATCTGGGATTGAACCCCAGTCTCCCAGATCATTGGTGAACACTCTACCCATTAGGCCGACAAAACAGTTATCATTAGGTATTATTTATTACCAAATGCTATGGTACTGAAATCGTAACCAAAAATAAAATCATATATATATATATATATATATATATATATATAAAAGAAGTATACTTGCTGTGGCTGTGTCAGTCATACTATATGGCTGCACCACTTGGACTAACAAAACGCTTGGAAAAAAGTTAGATAAGGACGACACAAGGATACTATGTGCAGTTTTGCATGAATCCTGGAAGCAGTACCTTACAAAACAACAGCTATATGGCCACTTACCATTCATCTCACAAATCATCAAAGTAAGATGAACAAGGCCTGTTAGAGAAGTAAGGATGAACTCACAAGCAAGGTCCTCCAATTCACTCCTTCATATGAACACACCACAGTGTTGGATAACTAGCAAAAACTTACATTCACTAGGGGTGCAGATACTGGATTCCATCCAGAGGACCTACCAAGAGTGATGATTGATAGGGCAGATGGTGAGAGAGAGAGAGAGAGTTAAAAGAATCAATGTTGGGGTATGCCATGATGGTTATGATATATTGATATTTTTGGTTTAGAAAGTTTCAATATTATAGGATTTGGTAATAAATGATACCTGATAATATCTATTTTGACTGTATAAAGTTCCACAAGAAATAATGAAATTTTGATGCCTCAGAAGAAAGTTAACTTTTTATAAAGATTGATAGTGGTGTATTTATTTATGGGCAATAGTGTGTGTATAATCCTATTGAAAGCTAGTTATTTGACTCTGATCCAATTGTTATAAAATGTAAAAACGACCTGAGCTTTGTGATAAAAGTCAACATGAAAAGAATATAAGAAAAACTAATACAAAAAATGTGATTTCAACTTGCTAATTTGTAGCCTTTATAACATCTTGTGTGAATGCCAGAAATTTAGTATGACTGTGTACGTGTGTGCATGCAACACATTGCATCCGCCTGTCAGATAGTTGTGATATCAATCAATTCAAAACCTGCATTGTCAATAGGTGTTATGGTTTCTCCATCAAATAACTCAAGCCTTAATCCAAAATTTATTGTCCTTGACATGACACTAAACTGCATCCAATGGTGAGGCTTCAATTCTGGAACTATCAGAGCAAAATTACTTCTTGATACTCTGATATAGAGTGGTAGCACATGTCAAATAGATCTGTTTCAAATAATGTTTGAAATGGTTTCATATATCATCTCTCAATACATTGTTAGTGCAACTAAGTATGAAGATTATAACTGATTGATTTTAATGGCATGTCAATATGTCTAGGGTTATTTAATGCCAAGAGATTATTCATTCATTGTATATTTATATTTTTTGTGTGGTTGTTTAAATTTTTGTTCTTGTTTGGCCACAGTCCTATTGAATAAAAATATTTTTTAACAGAGCCAATTGACCCAAAGATGAGACCCTAACAAGCACTACCACTGTAGGTCAGAGTGAACCTGAGAGTAATGCCAATGAAGGAGCACTCCACATTCCCTAGATCTCTAGAACTGGAGCCTCACCATCAAATACAGTTAAATGTCATACTCAGGACACTTAATATGAAGAGTTTACTTATCTAAAATGATTGTGAAAATAAAAATGATGCCTATTAGAATAAAGAATTTAATAAAATTTGACAAACAGAAAGTAAACATTCTTTCTCATTGGCCCAGTGGGTAGAGTGTTCTGTCTAGAGGTTAGGGAATAAGGTATGTTGTACATTTACAATTACATTTTCGTAGTTAACGGTTGACTATATGTTTGCATTGTTGGGAATCATGTTGTTGGGTTACTAGGTATGGCATTGATCAGGTTTATGTTTATATTTTTTTTTTTGATAATTTTTAAAAAAGAATTTCATCTACGTTGATATTTTCAAATAGTTCTTTCATATTTATTTACATTAAAAAGGTATTTTCTGATGTGAGTGAAAGCTTTACATTTGATAAGAAAGTGTTTAACAGTGCGGGGTGTTTGACGTCAAAGTTGTGGTTCTTGATTGAGTATAAAGGAATGTGTAAATCTTATGTGACCAATCAGAATAGAGTAACTTGTTCCTTTCTGAATTTTCTGAATGTAGGTCTCCAGTGATTTTTGTAAGTGAAGAGTAGCCTTTAGTAGTTAAAAATACTTCAACTATTTCAATCCAGTTTTCCTCTTAATAATATATGAATTTGGATTTTTTTTTCTCTTACAAGTAGATTTAAAAAAAAATCTTTGTCTTATGTTTATCCTGACATAGAAAACTTCATTAAAGCTCATTTTTCCAATCAATAAGTATCCTTAAATTATGAAAAAAACTTTATAACTAATATTTTGTAGTTTAAATCATATTTATAAGTTAAAATGTAGAAATAACTTGTTTAAAATACATAATTGGACCTATGTAAAAAATATACCAAAATATGTTCACTTCTTCTCAAGTGTATCCTGAGCAAGACAAGTTTGGGAACTATTACACTAGATTGTGTGTAATATTTACATTGAGTCTTGATAACTGGTCTTAAAATTCTATCTATAATCACCCAATTTAGATGGTTACCTAATTTTTTAAAACACATTTTCAAATTTAGGCACAAAGTATGCCAAAATATTTTTGTTACTTCTAAATGGGTCCCAAGCCAAAACAGACACATTGGATATAAATAAGAAAATGAAGCTTTTCTTGCTTTGAGTTTTTTGATTAGAGAAAAAAAAATCACATGGAAGTATTCAAAGACTTAAAAATTTGATTCTATCAGAGACTATATATTTAATTCTGCTATCAGTTTACTGACTGAATGGTTATAAAATGTAAAACTTTTGCAGTGATGAATAAGAATAATAATTAAAAAGGAAACCTAAATGTTTTGCTTTGAATTTTTGATTTGCAAAAAAAAAATTTTTTAAATCATTTTTCATAAATGAAGTTTTGTCTATTTGTTATTTTTTTTTTTGATTGAAAGACTTAAAATCTGTCTCAATATCAAGACCAAATAAATTACTGAAAGTGTGAAGTTAAAATCATGATAATCTTGATTGAATTTAAATTTCCTGTACTGTAAATTTTTAAAAAAAGTACATATCACACTACATAATTGAGGAATCTCAATAGAATGGTTAGTTGGTTTTACACCATATTAACACTTCTTGGGTTATTTAATGTTCAAATCAGTCTTTTTTTTTCTTTGCCAGCAAATTATATGGTTTTAAGTAACTAATAATAATATGTAAACAATTATAGCTTCAAATGACAATTCTTTATACAAATAATTTAGATACAGTTTCAAGTATTCCTATCAATTACAAAGAATTTTCAAACATATCTATTTGACCTGTAGATGGAACCCTAACAGATACTACCACTCTGAGTCTGAGTGGATCTGGGAGTAATGACAATGAAGAGTTGACTATAGTCTCCCCAAAATGCCAGAACTGAAGCCTTACTACTGGATGTAGTTTACTGTCATACCTAGGACAAAAATCTTTATATTCAAAACAAATAAAATCTAAAGAGCTTTAATTATTTTTACTGAATCACACTTGAATGAGGATTTTCTCCAAGTCAAAAGGATGCAGTTATTTGCTTATTCTAAATTGTAATCTACCAGTTACTGTGGGTCAGGAGAATGGATCAAAAACTGGAATCAAATTATCAAGAAAGAAAAGATTATGATCAAAGTTTCTGGATTTGAGCCATTAGTAGAATAGCAAAATAGAAAACAAAAACTAACAAATACAAAAACAAAAACCTAAAACAGATTTTTAATATAAAAATAGTGAAGGAGTGTCATTAAAAAATATAAAAAATTTTTTTAAAGAGAAAAAAAACAAAAAACAAACAAAACATACACACAAACAAACAAACAAAATGAAACTTACTTAACGAGGATCCATTCTTATGAAGGTTTGATTCTGTTGTAGACAGTTCAGAGTTTTCCACGTTGCTACCATCCGACTTGCTTTTCCGAATTTTATTCAAATGGTCATCATAATCTTTGAATATTGGAGTTAAAATACAAAATGGGTTGTCAGCTACATGCTGCTCAATCCACTTAAGAACACTTTCATTTAGTTTTTTCAAATGACTAAGAAATGCCGAGTCTTGGTTCTCAGAGTTTTTGTTAGTACCGGTGGTGGTGGTAGTGGTGGTGGACTTGATGCCATTGTTACTGCTGCTGCTGCTACTGCTGGTGGTGGTACTTAGAGCTGATGCAGTTGATTGCATCTCAGCTGACTTGGAGTCAGTAGAGCTCACACTGGTGCTGGTGGTGGTGCTGCTGCTGCTACCAGCACCAAACAGAAACGGTTTACTTGGCAGTGCAGAGAATCCAACAGTTGTACTATTGCCACTCTGGGAGGCAGACCCAAAGCCAGCAAATGAAGAAAACAAACCAGTTCCGGATGATGTCTAGAAAAAAAAAAAAAAAAAAAGAAAAAAAATTTTTTTTTTAGGAGATATGTTTCACAGCTTATTCTGATGTCCATTTTAATTTCCAAAACCAAAATTATATGATAACAAGGATTTAAAAAATATGAGTGAGAATTTAGTTCAATAATGTGACAGCAAGTTTTCCCCAGGATCTTAAAAATAACTGGCCCAATGCATATACGAAAAGGATTTATTTATGATTTCTTTCCCAAAAGGAGATTTTATTATCATTATTGGTCTATTATATTATCATCCACATCATGATGTTACCTGATGATCTCTGGAAAATGTACCAAATGAAACAATGTGAAAACTAAAGCATAAGGATTATTATTAAAAAGAAAAATCTCACCATTATATTGAAAAATAGGATTAAAAATCATGTAAATGTGTACAAAGTAAATATATTTTCACCTCCATTATATTAAAAGCTATTCAACAAAAAGAATGTGATTTTGGATCTCTGATAAAGTGTTAGTTACAAACATAAAATTTCTTGACTGATACAAGGAAGAGAAAGAAAAAGTGTTTTTGTATAGAGAGAAAAATTTCTGACTTGTGAATGTGTAAGAGTGAATTTTTATATGGAAGAAAAATACTAAGTAAAATAAATTCTTTTATTACAGATACATGTGTGAAAGAGTACATGTTTCTGAACAGACAAATACACACACACACACACACACAATCTGCTTGGTATATCAGTAAGGTTAAAAAAACTTTACTGAGCTATCTGATAGGGATATCAGAATTGTATGCTTATCAAAGCATTATAAAAAGAAAAAAAATGAAGATAATAGAGTCCAAAAATGTATTTTTATTTTAATAAAAAAAATGTAAATGGTTTCATGAAATCAAACAAAAATATTTAGATAATGGAAAATCATGATCTATTTAATAGGGAAAAAAATCCAGACATTTTAAATGAGATTATGATGAAAACTCCTGTGGTGTCACTTGCTACATAACATTCAATCCAGTGCTTCTTTAATTTATAACAAAGAATCTTTGAAACTGTAAATCCCTAGAAAAGCAAACTTAAAAAAAATAAATAAATAAAAAAAATTGGTTACTGCATTTGATCTTTTTTAAGTGTGGCTTAATTGAAAGTTAAGTATTTAGAAAAAAAAATTGCTTTCTATAAAAAGGTAAAAATACCTTGGATTTCGATATTCACTTTTGTACTTGTAAAATATTCAATTGCCAGGAATACAGATATCAATATTTTCAAAGAAATAGAGCACTAGACAGGAGAATTTCACAGATGAGGAGTTCAAAATTAATAAAACTGATAAATTATAATTCTCCTAAAATGAAAGAAAATAGATTTAATTCACGGAACCAAGTGATTTATAAGTTCAATATCAAAGGCTGAATCAGTAAGAAAAATATTTTTGAATGAGATCTGGTTTTTTCTTCATTGGTTGGTTTTGTAGAATTTGCAATATTCAAATATTATTTAAAAAAGAAAAAAAAAAAAATTAAAAGCATTTAGTAATTTCTCTTACATGCACATATAAAAAACTAAAACATATGTAAACAATTATAGTTTCAAGTATAAAGTACAAATCACAAGCAAACTGATTTTGATAACAGATATTTACATCATTTTTGATAAAATGAATGTTGAAATTTTTACTGTGTTCGTTAATTATGCAGAAAATAAAACAATTACAAATCCTGTTATTCACTCAAAAAGATATTTTAGAAAGCATCAGAATAAATTTACTGAAATTTATATTACAAAACAAATGATTATTTGAAAGTAAATATTTATTTCATTAATGAATTATTATCCTTTAATGCAGGTTTACTTTATACAGTAGAGTAAGATTTCTAGTGCTGGGTTTGTGAGGTTGCATACAATATAATTTTAAAAAAAATCTCAATTTAACCAAGACAAAAAAAAAACAAACTTGTTAATGAAATAAGTGAATACGAACTTTTCAGAATTTTTTCCCCCCACTGTACTTGTTTTTATGAATATTGTTTAGATTGTCCAATTTCTTTTTGTCTATGTTTTTCAGCAATTATCTTCCAAATTTCACAAAAAAGGGTTTTTTTTCACCTTTCATAAATGAAAAAGACTTTTTTCTAAAGTATAATAAAAAGATGAAAACAGAAAAGGAAAGATATTGTGAAGCAATTTATTTAATGCAATAATATTGAAAAATAAAAATAAAATATATAAAATACGATGACATGTGTTTGTGTGTATAGGAACAGTTGTAGAAACTTGGACATTTTCCCATATATTCAAATAATGCTAACTGCAATCAACTATAATGCTAGGCTAATCTCAAGGTACCTCTACAGTCCAATTGATACAAGAAAGATTTAATTTTTAAAAAATGAACATTGAAATTTTTGTGTTAGTCAATTTTGCCGAAAATAACAATTACAAATCTTGCTATTCGCTCCAAAAGATAGTGAAAAAAAAAAAAAAAAACCTATTAAAATGAAGATTCAGAGATTTATATCAATAAGTAAATATTTATTTCATTAAAGAATTATTAGTGTGTGTGTGTGTGTGTTTATATGGGTGCAGCACCCACATATATAGAGCTTCTTTCTTTGTTCAGTGACATATCAACTTTTGTGGGTATTTTAATGCCAAAGCTGTCCTTATAGAAAAAAACAATAGTTGAACTATTTAACCCAGAGTCATGTGTGGGTATATATATATATATATATGGTATATTTAGATAGCAGCTTTGCTTTTAAGCAGGTTTTGGAAAGAAAAGCTTTTTTTAATAATTTTATTTATTGATAAAAAAATATCAATAAATAAAATTATTAAAAAAAGCTTACATGATTTCTTTTGTTAATTTAGCTTTATCTAAAAATTTCTCTCCTGAACCTTTTCTACTATCAATGTTCATTTTCAAAAGAATAATCAAGATATTAAGATGTAATTTTTTCTTTAATACCAAGTAAAACTTTTGTTTTTAATACCTGAAGTGCTTTCTGTCCAGAGAAGAGAGAGCATATATACATAATTTGCAGCTTCTGTTTTTCTAAAGTGTGAGAGGAGAAGAAAAAAAAAAACGAAAAAAAAAAAAAGAAAGGAAAAAAAAAAGAAAAAGAAAAAAAAAAAAGCAGACCATTTAAAGTTCCTATCAATATCTGCACATGTAACAAAAGGACACACACAAAAAGAAAAAAAAAATTAAAAAAGAAAAAAATAGGAACATTTGGAAATTAAAAGGAAGAAGAAAAAAATCCAGTCATCCTCATTTTAAATGTTTGAAACAGAGCCAATTCCCAAAGAATGTTTTTGGAATATTTTTTCTTCTCTTCCCTTCCAATTTGGAAGCTGATTATGTGTTTTGAAATAAAGACCACGATTACTACAAAGGCAAATTGAGGAGTACCAAAACATCATAAATAGGAGTAACATGCAAATCAACAACAGCAATTTAGAATAAAGTGAGTTATGAGGAAAAAGGAGGAGAAAATAACTTCTTTTCACCTCCTCTTAAAATTTCACTGGCCATAACTGCACATCATTTTTCTCTTTAAGTAACATCAAGATTCAAAGCCTCTCACTGAATTTGAATTCATTATTCATATCTGTATGAAAAGATGGAGGAAATTGAAAGAAAAATAGGAATAACTATTTTCCTACTATATAAATGAACAAAGAATGATTACTCACTGTTCCTTGGGGATTATCAAGAAAAGATTTATTACCATATTGATAAAATCTTCAAGGGAAAGTTTCATAAGATAAAATAAGCATATGGTAAAGTCTTTTTATTATTGTACAATTTAGAGGAAAGTCACTTTTCAAACAAGCCATCAATAAATAATATACAAGTGGTTTCAAATTAAGGAAATAATCTGCATAGAGATCTATTTGACCCATAAATGGGACTACCACTCTGGATCAGAGTGGAGCTGGAAGTAATGGCAATGAGGTACTGGGCATTACTTACCCCCTAGAGCTCCAGAATTGGTATCTCAACATAAGATGCAGTTTAGTGTCACACTCAGGACACCCCTTCTGAGGTGGGGAGGGTCTTAAACTTCTGCAGGGGATACAGTCAGCATATCCTAAGCCTTGCAGACAGGGCATCACAAGGTCTAGTTCAAATATAGTTCAATTAAAAGAGCCTGATTGTTAGGCACACCAAAACCTATACGCACTGTGTCCACTGTGAAATATATAGTTTTTTTTTTAAACAACTTACAACCAACAATGGACTCAACAAGTGTGCATATTGTATATCGTGTACTGAGGTTAGAAAAAAAACTTATTTTAGAGGAGAATAGACAACTTGTGAACCTGTAACAGCAATCCATGATTATACCGATGTTTCTATTTAGGAAGAAATCAAGGATTCTAATTCACATTTCATAATTATCTGTTAGGTTTAAAAATTGGATGATCAAAAAATGATGTCAATGAAAATGCAGACCTCACAAAATTATCATTCAATTGCAGACCGGGCTAAAATGGCTTCTCTTAAAACATATTGCTCTAATAAAGATCTTGCAACATTGTGTCATTTTTGCTAAGGTGTGTGTATATATGGAAGTGAATAATGGAAAGGAATCCGACAGTATGGAGTTTTTTTTATATTAAACATCCACCGTTGTTCTATCAACACTTGTTTTACCATCTTAAAGTCCTGATGAAGGTTCATTAAAAATGAAATGTTTTAATGTCAACTTTCCTTCAAAATAAATTCATCATTTTTGGATTACTTTGTTATTCAATTTTCTCTGCACACACAATTTGACATGATTACTATTAACATCTGCCCATCTGATGAGTGTGAAAACATAAAACTCAGAGATATGGGAGAGTTACAAGAAAGCTTGGGTTTTCTATCTTTGTTTTCTGATTTTTAATTTATTTTTAATTTCCTTAATTTTCCTATTTATCTTCTGAATACGAACTGTAACTCCTCATTCGTTTCACATCTCTGGGACAATACAGAGCATGTAAAAGAGTCATCCGATGAGACAGAGAATATACCAACAATGTTCTCCGCCGAAATAAATTTATTATGACGGCTTAACCGAGTTTGAGTCTCCATTTAATTGCACTATATATATATATATATATATATATATATATATAAAGGTTTTTAAACCAGCTCTGCCATAACACCATGGAGCACTTTTTGCATTCTTTTCTGAGTAAGTTTTTCTCTGAATGTATTATTAATGGAAGCAGCTTATAATAATTTTTTGATAGCATTTCACATAGCACTAATACCCTTGGGAAAGGTATGAATCCAATTATTCTCCCTCCAGCTATGGGTAAATAGTAGGGCAGACTAGGTTCTTCAGCCTTGGTGAGGCAACTAGTCTAGAAGGAAAACCATTTGTAGTTAAGCACTTGTTGAAAAGAATTAAAAAATGCAGATGCAGTTGTTTTAAACGTTATCTCAAACAGATATATTCGATCACGAAGTGTAAAGGTTATTGTTAGAAAATAGATTGTGACCTGTATTCAAATCCTTGATGAGGCTCTTTGCCTTTCACTGTTCTAATGAAAATGAAGAAAACATGAATCTGTTCTCAACTCCAGCTATTGTATGCCAACCAGTCTAGGAGAAGGTAAACTGAATTCAAACCAGCGGTACTCTGCTTAAAATTTGACCTTGTGTTGTATCTTAGCAGTGGCTGAGAGGTTGAGTAAATATATATCTATATAACCAATATATGGGACTCAAACATGTAATACAACTCCAGGTTGGAGAGATCCTGAGAGTAATGGTAATAAAGAGGTGACTTCACACTCTCTAGAACTCCAGCATAAGAAATTCATCACTGGTTACAGTTTAGTATCATACACAAGTTATGGTAGTTTTACATAGTCCAGTTTTAAAGCATCAAGAAGGAAAAAAGATTTAAAGGTGAAATACTTCAATCTTTTTTCATGATTAATTACTAGTGACTGAAATTCCAATGTAATATTTATTTTTTCTTTAACAAAATAAAAAGGGAATAAACTAGATTTGTTTTAATCTTAATGCATTAATTGAGTACAGGAAATGCTCTCCATCTTGATTTAAAGCTCTTCAAATACTGGGAAAACCTCTCTTCTAATAGATATCCTTATAAAGCAGTTTACTCTGGCAGGGGAAATTTTGTAACTTTTTTCTCTTAATGACTCAGTCATAAACAGTAATTGGATAAGTAAAAAGATAACAGATAAAGGGTGATATGTAAAAGGTATTAAATAATAGGTAAAAGATACCAGGTAAAAAGTAAATAATAATAATAAGTAATATGTCCCATTGCTATAATCGTTAGAATGTTTGCCAATAATCTAGGAGACTGGGGTTCAATCCCAGGTCGAGTCATAACAAAGACTCAAAAAATGGTACTTGTTCCCTCCTTGCTTAACACTCGGCATTATAAGGTTTCGATCAAGCGTAAAGTGGAGCAATCCAGGGAAATGAGTAGTGCTCTCTCCTACACCTTGGTATAGTAACAATTGAAAAGGGAGCCTTCGGATCACCCTTGACTATGGTTACCAATTTATTTACTGTAAGGCAATATATGATTAGAATCTGCAAGATGTAAGATCTAAGTACTGTAAGGTTAAAGATGAATAATGGGTTTCAATTAAAATCTGGTCACTGAAAACCAAACAACTAAGTTGTTGTAAGATAAACCTATAGTATCTATCCTTTCTGACTGATAATGATGATATTTCAAATATTGTATGGTAAATTTGCTAGAGGAGTGAGCCCTTCACAAAGTGGCTAAAAGTGTGAGTGAAGTGACCAAGCCAAGAAGTAGCTGTAGTATGTATGGTGATTTTGTTCATCTCAAGTTTAGATATAGATTTAATGAAAAAGTTTGCATTCGTTTCTGAGATAGTAACTTCAACACGGAGAGGTAAAGATAAAAAAAAAAAAAATAAATAAAATTTTAGGTTTAGGCAAAGATTGAAAATGTCTATGTAATAATGGAATTATGTTATATTCAAGGCAATTTTTTTTTCACTGCTTAATTCAATAGCCAAATAATTCAACAGTTATGAAGCTGGAATAATCTCATTTAAATAATATAACATCCTTTTTTTAAGAATGATAAATCCCCCAAAATACTCTTCTTCCAAAGAGGTATTTAATATCAATCTACTGACTTGGATAGATTGATTTTTATTTTAATCTTAATTTGTAATTATAAACATTACTTGGGCAGATTAAAGTAAACTGTAATTACATGATCTTAAAAAAGAATGTAAGCATTCTTTAAAAAAGTTATTTTTTAGTACATGTAGTTATTTTACTCTCATTTTTTATTTCTATCTGTTTGTTTGCACCCCCCCACCCAAATACATGTATTTGTAAAAAAAACAGACATTCCTCATTAGGCCAGGTAGGATTAAAGTGTAGTATCTACTCATCTTCCTCAGCTGTGTTATTGTCTTTGAACAGGATGCAGCAAAAGAAAATAAAGGTAACCTTGGTCTTAAGGATTAAAATCCTGCAACAGCAACCCTCCATTGCACTCAAGGGAGAAGGTCAGATTAGTCTGACACCTGCTTGACACTGGTCATGGGAACTAAGGCTGGGCTACTTCAGTTTTGCCGATGCTTACACACATAGGTCCATTTATCAAACTGACCATGTATCACATATTACACCTGAGGGGGTAGGATAATGTAGGAAAATACTTGATTTAAATAGTTTTTAATACACAACCTATGTCAGATATAGTTGCAACCATTTTCCTGTTTTTCAATTAAAAAATATTTTAAAAATGCAATGTAAAATACATTCTTTATACGAGAGCTAAAAGAAAAAGTAGAATCAAAAACAGTTGGAGAAAATACTGTTCTACTTTTTTCTTCTTCTTTTTTTAAACTACTAAAAGTATTAGGTTGAATTTAGAGTGGCACTACCTTTCATTGAGAGAGAGAGAGAGAGAGAGAGAGAGAGGCAGCATATTACCAACAGAATGGCTGACAATGTACGCTGGTGAATAAGATCAATAGGAAGTGAAGTATTTCCAATAGAACCTAATCTTCCTATGCTTCTCAACATTGCTTCTGTTAAATTGACTTGTTTGTTATCTTATTTATAGAGCTTTTATTGATAGCAACAAGAGGCTGGCTTTAACAGAGTCCCAGCTAAATTTGACAAGGTAGATTCTTGTCTAATTGGGTTAGAGGTAGTAATGCCTTAATGTATTCAAGACAGAATGCAAACAAGGAACACTAATTTTGTTAACACTCAAGAAACTAGAAAGCCACTATCAGAAGAAAGATACTATTTTTGTAAGAAAAATATTCTATAAATATTTACTCACACACACACACACACACACACACATATATATATATATATATATATATATATATATATATATGCAAGTTTAAAAGCTTTCCAAAAACATCATTTTTTTTAATGCACTTAGAAAAATAATATTTTCTGATTTAAGGGTCTTCCTTAAAATATGTTATAGCCAAAAAGTACCACTCATGTCAGTATATAGAGCAAAATACCAACAATAAAAATGAAAGAAATAGTGTTTTTCTCCTTTTAATTCAAATATCATCATCATATCGTGCTGGTAGCACGGATATCCCTGACCCTCTCTCGCCACTCCTCCCTATCGTTCATCGCTCTAGGTAGGTCTTCAGGACAACATCCTGTATCCTCACATAGCTGCTGAATGTACGTTCGAGCTGGTCGTCCTGCTTTTGCGCGGCCATGTGTTGTGGGTCATGGTTATCTTTCGATGGCTGTTTTATTCTCTTCTATAGAAGCCACTCTTATAGAGGAGCAGCAGTAGTTCCCCGATCGAACTAGCGATCCTGAGCGTAAAGTCGAGCAATTCAAATATAGAGAAAACAATTATTGAAATAGTTTACACTCATTGTCAAAAATGATGTCAATCTTTAAATAATTTTGACATGATATTTTATAGGTAATATGTTAGAAACTTTATCATTGCATTTTCTTGTAACCAAAAATGTGAAAGTTAAGCAATCTAACAATAATAATAAATACTATATATATATATATATATATATATATATATATATATATATATATATATATATATGTGTGTTAGGTGACTTGAAGGCTCCCTTTTCAATAGTTACTACACTGAGGTATAGGGGAGGGTGCTACTGCTTTCCCTGGATTGCTCCTCTTACCCTTGATTCATATCTTATAATGCTGAATGTTAAACAAGGAAGCATCCAGTGCCATTTTTTGAGTCTTTGGTATGACTCAATGTGGGATTGAGCCCCAGTCTCCTGGACCTTTGGTGAACACTCTAACCTTTATTCAAATGAGCTGATATATAAGTAAGCTGGCTGACTGCAGTCGAGGGCAACCATATTTATACAATTTTATATTTTGGTAGTAAGTAATACCTAGTACTATTCATTTTGATTGTTTAGATTCCACTAGAAATAATAAAATCCTAGTAGGTTTGGTTTAAAAGTAAATTAACCTTTTTTAATCGATAGGGATGTACTTATTTATGGGGAGGAGATGCAGTATATAAATTTACTTCTATATTTTTTTTGAAGAAAATTAACTTTTTATAAAATATCAGTAAGGGTGTACTTATATATGGGCAATACTGTATCTAGATTTACTATATTTTTAGAAAAAGATTAACTTTTTTTAAAAACATTGTTAGTGTTGTATCTATTTATTGTCATAGTCAATTTACCATTATTGTACACTGTACAATGCTAAGAATTTGATTATAGTTGTGCCTGGCATGGTACTAAGAATTCAACAATAGTTACACATTATACAGTGCTAGAAATTCAACATGTGGCACTGTGCTAGGAATTTGACAATGGTCACACTCCACAGTGAAAGGGTTAATACCATACAAAGCAGAAAAATAACAGAGGGCATCAGAAACTTTTGGCAGCTGATGTTAATTGTATCAAAGCAAAAATAAATATCTTAGCAGAGTTTTTAAGATCTTTTCCAACACTAACTAACAAAGATCATTTTTGAATAACATTAAAACAAAATTCAACAAAAACTTTAATGAGATTCCTGGTTGTAGATCAGCAGACATTGGCTGTGTTGGAATATCTTCAATGGTTTTAGTTTTTTTGTTTTTTAATATTACCAATTAAATACTTTCAGATTAATAGCTAAATTAATTGGTTACTTAATGTTTTTATCTATCAAATCTATTTTCCGATGTACTAAAGATTTCAAATGGTCTACCATATTTCATATGTCTAAAATCAATCTAACCAGTTAGTTGTCTATCACATGCCAGTAGTCAGAAAAGAAAACTTATGGCTTCATAACATCAATTCTTAGATCATTTTAAAATAGATATTTTTCTATAACATTTTTTTTTCTTTTTCAGATAGAAAACAGAATCTATTGACAGACTAAAAGTTTTAAAAATTCATATGTAACATGTTTTTAACTTGCAAATAAGAAATGAGCTTAATTTCAATTTTTGTAATATGTTTAAATTTTTGTGTATATTTTTATCTATGGCCTATTTTCAATAATGAAACATTTAATATATATATAATTATAAATAACTTTAATACAAAGTTGAGACAAAGATTAAACATGTCTGCCTGTTAAAGTGCAGAGAAAAAAAAATTTAATAATATATAAGACAACCTATGACTCTGTTGTATTCTTAAATATCAGTCTATAATAAACGTTATTGATGTTTTATTTAGAAAGCTGGGAAGAATTCTAATTAACATTTCATAATTATCTCTTCTGTGGAGAATTTGGATGATTAAAAAGAAATTTTGTTCATTGCAAACAAAGACTCCAAAAGAGTAGTTCTCTTAGTATTCAACATATTTCACTGAGTTTTTTCCATTGATTAAAGTTATTTTGAAATGGTGTGACACTGTGACATACATCCTTTAATGTCTTCTATTTCCTCAAATCTTATTCTTGAGATAATATTTCCATTTAGGAAACAAGAAAAACTTGTACAAAGCTAGGGGGTTTAGAGAGCAGAGAGGATACTATGCTTGTTTCAACAAAAACTGCTTTTCAAAACTATCAAGACTGGTTTTATAATTTTTTTTTTTTTCTATTGGCACTGACCTGTTTAGATATCATCGCTTTGTTATAAAAGTTGCTCAGTTGTGCACACATTTTTCTTTGTTTTGAATATCAAAATCTAAAAAAAATCAAAAGCTTCTTAATCTTCAGTATGTGATGGATTCTCCCAATAACCTTGAACCGAGCATTTCAATCAGAGATATGACCCATTGGACTATTTACAAGATGATGTTTATGTTGGTGAAGGCCTGTATAGAACCAGCCACATTTTGAGGGATGAGCTGATAGAAGAAGAATGGTGTACCAATGTGCCACAGATTCTCCCAGTCAACACTACTCAGATTTTGAATTCAGATTTTTCCCTTCGCCAGGACCAACTGCCCAGTCTATTGTGTGTGTGTATAGATAAATAGATATTAATCAATGATTAAAGAGTTATCCCAGTCCCTATATAAATTTCATGTTTAAATCAGTTTGGCCAAGTTCTAGGTGTCACTCATAAGCTTGAAATTATATAAAGTATATTTCTATCAAGTTAAGAAACATTTTCATGAGCTGAGCAATAAGATAATCATGGAAAATTATAGAATACTTTCTATTAACATAACAACACACTCTATTAATAACAACCATCTCAACACTTAACATAATTTTCAAGACATCAGTGTTGTCATTGGTTGTATTATAACATCTTCATTACATGCAAGACTATAAAACATAATTTTTACATATGATAGAGAACAGGCATTATTTATTAGAAGTAAAAGTAATAGTTAAAATTATTCAAATTCTAGCAAGAATGTCTCTGAGGTAGGAAGACTGGCAGGTACTGTGTTGTGGTCTGTTAGAGGCCAGAAAGAAGACACAGAAGAAGAGAAAGTAAGTTGAACAAGTGTATTGAATAAACAGAACATATATACAAAATAAGAGTGTTAGTACAGAAGATAGAAGTGTCCATCTGAACTGTCAGTTTTGACTGTAGGGAAAAAGTCTCAGTGAGAGCAAAATAAGGTTAGTATCTATCAAGGAGGAAGAGTTCATTATCATGTAGGTAGGTTAGGTCACCATAACAAACTGAAACTCCAGATAGGAGAAGGCATTATGTTAAACTAGCTGCTTTAATTCAAGAAACAAATTAATTAAAAACAAAAATGGTGTTTGAAATACTTCATATCATAATAGAAACCAGAAAAAAAAGGAAAAAGTTATATCTGCTTTTCTGTTTATGCTTTGTTAAATTGAATTAATAATGGTTACAAGTAGAAATGAAATGGAGATTCTTGTGAATTTTAATTAAAAGCCACAGATTGCTCAAGTGATAAGTGGAACACATTAAATGGGACTGAATGCACAAAGACAATTTTATATGCATTGGGGCTAATCTGATGTTGTTTAATGGCTAAAAAACATTTACTTAATTTGTAAGCATTAAAATCTATCAACAGAACAAGATGGAGGACTAGGAAAGGGCAGCAACAGAAAAGGTTGTTAAGAAAATCATAAAAAGTGGAAAATAAAGAAATAAAAAATAAGAATGAAAAAAAAGGCAAGAGAAAAGCTAAGAGATTCTGATTTTATTTCTTTCGAAGAGTTTATAAAAACAAATATTTAAGTCTAAAGATTTGGCTTTGTACTGAGCAAAAAGAGAAATGAAAATTAAAAAAGAGGCTGTTTATTTCTAATTGATGAGGAAAAAAAATTTAAATAAGTACTTTTTTCTGCAAGATAATTTTAATTTTAGGTCACAGAAAGTCACATGATATGCGAGCATCATGTAAGTCTACATTTTATCCTAATATTAGGGAGTCGCATCATATGTAAAATACAAACTTTGTGTAAATAGTTGACCAAAGATAGGCTTAGAACAACTGGTACATCTGCAGTTTTCCGTTGCAAAAAGTCTTAATTTATGTCTCTGAAAATTGCATGATATTTGAGTGTATTTGGTAACTAATTATTTTAATGGTTATCTAAATACATGCAAAAACAATAAAAGAATGATTATAAAACCACATCTTTTTAAAATTAACTTTGTATTGAATTCTGTCTGTAGCACAGAAAGTGGGGGGTTAAATACATACATTAATAAGTAAGAGGAACAATATATGCTGAGTATTGCTGGAGAAGAAAGAACAAACTGATATGGACTCCTACACATAGATGTTCCAGTGTTGGCTGACCAGCAAGGACTTACATCAGCTCTGCCCAGACACTGTCAGGAGAGATGGGTGATAGGAATGGATGGAGAGAAAGAGTGTCAGGGAACTTTGTGCTATCAACACAACTCGATGTTGATAACTTGTGGATTCATTTTAGTTTCTACAGTCACAATGTCTTGGCCATTGATACTTTCTGTCTTTCTTTAAGTGTCTGAAAATGGCCTGCTGAATAAAAGTATTGGTTATGTCCATCTAGTTGCCTAGATGTCCTAAGTTCAATCCTTGTACCAAGTGATGAAACTTTGTTCAAGGGAGAAGTGAGGGAGGAAAAAACACTCACAAGAGCTAAGTAATCAATATGAGATATCTCCTAGCATAGAATGATGATAATCTATCAATATGGATTGAATAAAAGGTTCAATTTAAAATTCTCAAGCGGTTTAAGGTAAATGAATAAAAATAAAATAAAATGAAAAAATGAGAAGAAATCATATGATGTGTACGTACTCTTCAATGGAGGAGTAACTGAATTAATAGGCACAAAAATAAAATTGAAATTAAAAATTTTAATTTTAAATTTTGAATTTAATTTAATATAAGTATTACTGTATCCTTACGTAAAGTTATTAAAGAAAGTTATATTTATCTAAATTAGTATTAAATCTGGAGTTTTAAGTCGACATGTATTTAGAATTTAAAAAAAAAAAATTAAAAAATTAATTTCCTATAATTCCAACCGGCAGTAAAATAAAAAAAAAAAAAAAAACGGAAGTGGGCTAAATGAGGAAAAAACTCTTCATTCCTCTTCTATCCCCTCCCACCCTTCTTTCCTGTGTCTATTCTGAATTATTTTATCCATAAGATCTGAAGAAGTCCTGTTAATTTTTTTTTGGTGTTTTTGATTTATATCAAAAACCCATAACAGGATGGAAATAAATTCATAATCCTAATGTGACTGGTTTTTGTTTTTTCTTAAAAGATTATATATATATATATATATATATATATATATATATATATATATATATAAAGAAGGTACAACAGATTAAACCAAAATAAGGACACTAGTTTGAATAAATCAATGTATAATTTATAATATTAATAAAATAAGACATAGACACATGTTTTTGAATGTTACACTGTCATCACCTCAGGTAAATAATGAACCATTGTATTTAATGAAGAAAGGGAACATGCTGCCCTTCAGAGAGAAAAAGAAAGCAAATATAATGAGAATGAGAGAGAGAGAGACGTAATAGTGTATATCAGATGCATATTGTTTGGTTCAATGAAATGGAAGGAAAAATAAAATGAGAGAGAGAGAGAGAGAGAGATGAGTTATAAAAAATAAAAAAAGATAGACATGAAGTATGCTTATTTTGAAAGTTTATTTAAAAAAAAAAAGAAAGAAAGAAAAGAACTGGTATTTCATAAAACAATAAAATCTTCTGAAAGTCAATAAATTATTCAGTTTTAATAAAATTTCCGGTACAGATGAAAACAAACTAATCATCAAATCCAAACTGGTGTAATTACTCTTATTTATTTGTTAATCTGTAGGAAAGTGACTAATGAGTAAAAATAAGTAATAAAAGATAATCTATAATATAATTTATAGAAAATTATGATACAAGTGTATATAATTTAAAGAGTAAATTTTTATTTTGTTCAATAAAATTTTCTTTGTAAATTTATTTATCAAAATAAGAAAAAGAAAACTTATAAAAAAAGGGATATTTCCATAGGAAATGATAGCAATGATAAGAGAATAGTTTCAGAAAGATAAACAAGTTTTAATTGTAGTGCCCTGGCCAACAAACTCACTCCCCCTTCGATTTAAATCCCACTGAGCACTTATCGGGTGTCATGGACCAACAAATTTCCTCTGCAGAAGCTGCACTAAGTAACTTAAACAGTTAACTCTTTTACAACTAAGTTTTTTTTTTTTTTTAAAGTTTTGGATATGCAAAATTATGTTTTTTTGTAAAATGTTTTAAAGGTCAAAATGAAATTTGACTGAGACACCTATGTCCCAGTGGTGTCGTATATTGAACTGCTGGACAAACAATGAAGGACTCGTAGATATATGTAAAAATAATTTATATTTTTATTCTTTGACAGCAACGATTGTGTGTAGTAGGAATACAGTCAGAGAGAGTTTGCACATATCTTTCTTTTCTGGCAGGGACCCTTTTTGTAAAGTAGTGTGATGGCCGGAGAACACACACGAGGAGCTGACAGGTCTGCTTGAGTAATCAGTGGATCTCTGCCTTCAGTCCAAAATTACAGACCTTATATTGTCTTTTCAAGTTCCATGCAGATATATGAATATCCTCTTAGCCCACGTATTTTTCTGTTTATGGCTGGTTATCGGAACTTACATACTTCTGATTTTTTCCCCCCCGGTTATTTGTTGATCTTATCTGCAAACGGAAATATCTGTCACTCTATCCATCAGCAATAAGTTATATTCTTGCCATCATATTTTATATTTCTCTTTTTTGTGAAAACCACTTTGTTGATGTTATCTTGCGACTGCATCGTCGCCAGCTAAGCTAATATATTACAAGTGGGAGTGAAAGGATTAAAGGGCCAAATCCCACAGCTAACATTTAAAATTTATGTAGGGTTCATGCCGGATAAGGAGAGACTTTTTTCCTTTTTTTTTTTTTTTTACAGGTACATAGAAGATTAACAACTAACTAGTGTATCTATATCAAAATTCTCATATAGTAACAAATTCAAGCAATGTTAATGTTTTCACCAAAGCTAAAAATGACTAATTAGATAATTTCTTCTCCTTTACTTAGACTACTCTAAATTATATTTGAAAATTTTCCATGTGAGTGTCACCTATACAAATATCTTATCACATGACTAAATCTCATGCTTGATTAACCACTTTTCTCATGCTTGGATCTGTTGATTGTGCACAGTGCATGAAACTTTAAATAATGAGTTTTTAGTGTCCATAATTGTATTTTTCAGGTTTTATACCAACTCTGTCATAAGAGCATTGAGTATTTTTTAGGCAAGTAAAGTAAGTAAAGTTGGTGACCAGAGTTGAGGGCAACCAGAAGGCTCCCTTTTCAATAGCTACTACACCAAAGTGTAGGGGAGGGTGCTATTCCATTCCCGGGATTGCTCCACTTTACCCTTGATGCGTACCTTATATTGCTGAGTGTTAAGCAAGGAGGTATCAAGTACCATTTTAAAAGTCTTTGGTATGACATGACCTGGGATTGAACCCAGGTCTCCCGGACCATTGACAAACACTCTACCCACAAGGCCAATGAGCCGGTTTTAAAAACTTTCCTTATTTAAATTTCTTTTATCATTAAATCACATATGTGTATAAAGGTATGGAAATAAATGTAATGCCCGATAACTTTGCTCATAACATTTTCTTTGGCATATATAAAATGAAGCTGTGATGATGAAAAAAAAGCAAATATTTAAATATAATTCAGCAGAGATCAACTAAAATATTTAGCAATTTTTTTTAACCATAACCATACAAATATTTTTTGTGTCTAATGGAATATAAGACTGTATTTTAAACAGCCCTAGCAATTTTAGAAAAGTTTATTTTACTGACAAAATTTGGAATGTGCTAACAAGAGTTGCTTTAAGGCAGTCGTTAGTTGCTAATAGACCTTAGTTGAATGCACTTGGAAGAGAAGAAGAGGCCTAAAATTTTGGTTTTAACAAATGAAAATTATAGTTGTAACTGCAAAATGAAAAAGCTTAAATTAAGCAGAACTGCTGTAAACAACTTTCAATAAAAAAAAAAATGAAATAAAAAAAACCTAAAAAGTATGGCACAAGTAAATGAAGTGGAAGACCCCCAAAACTGACAGAAACTACAAAAAGACACTTTGAGAATCTTCCAAAGGACAAGCATATTCCTAAAACCTCCAGAAACAACTCCAGCTAAATATAACTCCAAGGTGTGTATGACAAGTATTAAATAAAAATGATAATTTAGTTCATTGGTCAAGAAAGAAGGCATCACCACAAACACAACTTCATAAGAAAAAGTGCATTGAATGAGTGAAGGAAAAAGTCATTTGCAGCAATGAAGAATGGACTGATGTGGTATTTTCTGATGAAAAGAAGTTTAATTTTAGATGGTCCAGATGAGATACAATATTACTAGCATAATTTATGTACAGAAAAACATATTCTCAGAGACCATTTGGTGGTGGTTCTTACAATTTGAGTGCCCTGTTCTGTAAAAGGTAAAGCCACATTAGAAATAATAGAAGGACAGCAAAGTCTTTAAAAAGAACTTAACCCCCCAACTTTTTTTTTTGCTCTCATCTTAACCATAAATTCATATTCCAACAAGAAAAGGCAACCGTCTATAAAAGTCACCAAAGATTATTTCGAGAGCTAAAGCATCATTTTAAGCAAGCAAAGTCTCTAAACCCTACTGAGAACTTGTGGAGAATACTCACCAGGAGGGTTTATGCTGAAGGAAGGCAACTTGAGCCAAAGGAAACTGATTTCTTGTGTGAAAACAAGTTGGGATGAAATTCCAACTGTCACATCAAATGATTTAGTATCATCAATGCAAAACACAAGCACAGATATTCTACAAATGAAAAGAATGTTTAGCATGTATTAGGAACTGCAGAACTTCTCTAAAAAGCTAACTTTTTGAGAAATGTTTTATATTCATTTCAACCCTCAAAAAATGACATCTTTAGTTTTTGTTAAAAATACAAACATTTTCAGAATTGATGATCTTGTATGATTATCCTTCATTACTGAAAGTGTTATTTATTTTCAAGTATCCTATAAAAAGTTATAGGCAGATTCATGAGGTGTTATGTATATTTATATGTGTATTGATTTTGAATAGACTTTTCTGTATTTTACTAAAATTGAAAATCTGGATTCTTTAAAATAAATCTATTAACATTGTTTCAGTAACTCGAGTTTGATATCACTCTTTCTGCTTAATAAATCTGTTATGATAAGCAAAGACTAGTAAAAATACCTGAAAGTCAAGAAAAACAAAAACAAACAATGAATGTAAAAGAGAGTATGAAAAAGTAATAAGAAGAATAAGGGGAAAGACCAAATCAGAGAGCAGGACTTGACTTATAATAAGTAAGTAAAGTAAAGTTAGCGACCATAGTCGAGGGTGACCCGAAGGCTCCCTTTTCGATAGCTACTACACCAAGGTGTAGGGGAGGGCGCTACTCCATTCCCTGGATTGCTCCACTTTACCCTTGAACCGTACCTTATAATGTTGAGTGTTAAGCAAGGTGGTATCAAGTTCCATTTTTAAAGTCTTTGGTATGACTCGACCTGGGATTGAACCCAGATCTCCCGGGCCATTGGCGAACACTCTAACCGCTGGGCCAATGTCCCGGTTTTATTATAATTAGCCTTTAATAGATCAATAGAGTAAATGACAGCGACTGGATAGTTCAATTCTTACTGGGTGCTCCATATTTATAGTCTAGTATCATTAACTAACAATAAAATTGATTGTTTGGTTTCTTTTTTTAATGGCATATCAACTTTCAAAGGTTATTCAATACCAAAGCCATCCTATTAGAAGAACAGTAGTGGTACTATTTAACCCATAGCTGAGGGCAAAAAGGGGGTTCATACCTTTCCCAAGAACCATTAGTTAAAAAGTGAATGTAATAGCATGAATGAAGTCCAGACTCACCCTAATGAACTTGACAAAATTTGCATCTGATGAATTAACCAACCAAAACATAAAAATAAAAAAAAATATGAACATGACTTACACAATTCATCAACTTGATAAAGTTGATTACATCTATGACACCAAAACAGCTTGACATAAAAAGCTGCATTTTAGTACAAAAGCTTAATATCGTATCAAAAGATTCAGATGTTTTGACCAATGGAAAGCTCAGTAAAATAAGTGTCCAATGCCAAGGTTCACTTTTTTTAAAAAAGAAAATTAATGTGTCATTATCCAATGTTAATTTCAGTCTTGGAAAATACAGCTCCAATTTTAATGCACATTATATATATCATCATCATCATCATCATCATCATATCGTGCTGGCAGCACGGATATCCCTGACCCTCTCTCGCCACTCCTCCCTATCGTTCATCGCCCTAGGTAGGTCTTCAGGACAACAACCTGTATACTCACATAGCTGCTGAATGTACGTTCGTGCTGGTCGTCCTGCTTTTGCGCGGCCGTGTGTGGGGATCCATAAGAGTACATCTCTTATGAGTTCATCTCTGCTTCTCCAGCAATGTCCTGCATGTCTGGTTCGCCTAACTTGAATAGTTTTCGTGATAGGGGGCAGGTGGCCGTACAGTTGGTGTCTTGTGGGGTGTTGCTGCCAGGACTTGTTGAGGATTGCACGCAGCATTCTTGTGTAATTGCCATCTAGTTTCTTCTCCAGCCGTTTTGTTAGCGTCCATGTAGTGCATCCATATAGCAGTATCGATGTGACCGCTGCCTGGAAGAAACTGCGTTTCATTTTATCGGTTAGGTCTGATTTCCATATAGTCGATAGCCTATTGATAGCTGTCCATGCTTTCGTTAACCTCGTTTCGATGTCCTTTTCGGTTGATTCGACGCTGCTTCCTAGGTACGTGAATTTGTCTACTAGTTTAAGAGGGGTTCCTTCTAGAGTGGAGATGTCCCCCGCTTGGTTATAGCACATATATTCCGTTTTGTGTGCATTAACATCCAAAATATATATATATATATATATATATATATATATATATATATATATAACATATAATATCAGATATATATATATATATATATATATATATATATCTCTGATATTATATATATATATATATATATATCTGATATTATATATATATATATATATATATCTCTGATATTATATATATATATATATATATATCTCTGATATTATATATATATATATATATATATCTCTGATATTATATATATATATATATATATATATATATATATATATATATATATATATATATATATATATATCTCTGATATTATATATATATATATATATATATATATATCTCTGATATTATATATATATATATATATATATCTCTGATATTATATATATATATATATATATATATCTCTGATATTATATATATATATATATATATATATATATATATATATATATATCTCTGATATTATATATATATATATATATATATATATATATATATATTTATATATTTATATCTGATATTATATTTTATCTATATATATAAAATATCTGATATTATATATATATATATATATATATATATATTTATATCTGATATTATATTTTATCTATATATATATAAAATATCTGATATTATATATATATATATATATATATATATATATATATATATATATATATATATATATAAATATATATATATATAAAATATCAGAGATATATAGATATATATATATATAAAATATCAGAGATATATATATATATATATATATATATATATATATATATATCTCTGATATTATATTATATATATATATATATATATATATATATATATATATATATATATCAGATATATATATATAAAATATAATATCAGATATATATATATATATATAAAATATAATATCAGATATATATATATATATATATATATATATATATATATATATATATATATACATAAAATATAATATCAGATATATATATGTATATATATATAAAATATATTATCAGATATATATATATATATATATATATATATATATATATATATATATAAAAAATATATTATCAGATATATACATATATATATATATATATATAAAATATATAATATCAGATATATATATATATATATATATATATAAAATATAATATCAGATATATATATATATATAAATATATAAAAAATATAATATCAGATATATATATATATAATATATATAAACTGGATATTGGCATGATGGTTAGAGTGTTCGCCAATGGCCAGGTTGACCTCGGTTCAACCCCTGGTCGCGCCATACCAAAGATTCAAAAAATGGTACTTGATGCCTCCCTCCTAAACACTCAGCATTATAAGACACGGATCAAGGGTAAAGTAGAGTAATCCAGGGAAAGGAGTAGCAACCCCCACACCTTGGTGTTGTAGCTATCAAAAAAGGAGCCTTCGTGTCGCTCTCAACTACGGTCGCCAACTTTATGTATATATATATATATATATATATATATACATATAAAAGGTTTTTAAACACACCTTATACATAATGGTATTTTACATAAATTGCTCTAATGATAATCTCACAATGATATGCCATTTTTTTGTTAGACCAGATATTCTGTATTTTACTTGTATTGATAATTCCCATTTAACCATGAGGCACATCAATACTGGAATTGAGCTTAGAAATTCTAATGCCCTGTTATTGGTAAGTATTCCAATACTATCATCAAATTAAGTTGTAAAGAAGAGAGAAGGTCTCTCATCAGGACAAACAATGACAATATCCATATGGCAATTATGTCTCAACATGAAGCCTGGTGATTTAGGAACAAACACAGCTCAACCAACAGCAATTTGGTTGCCTTCAGGCCTTCACTGGGAAAAATCCAATAAAGATGAATTAGATATATACAAGTAAGGAGATAAAGATATAGAAATAGAGCCAAACAGAAAGTGGAGGGGAAAAAATCAAATAAAAAGTTAAAGAGCTCTTAGTCTTGACATTTTAAAGTAATTTACAAAAATACAGTGTCTCAAAATATGAAATATCTTTTCATGAACAGCTTGCATAAAAGTGTAGTTATCTAATTGAATTCAATAAGTGTTCACAAGGAAGTGAAGAGTAAAGTAGATTATTTCATAGTATTGTGTTGTATACAAGACATTTTAAACTCTTTAATTCATTTTTAGATACATATATACATAAAGAAAAAATCATTTTCCTAACTTCAAAAGTGTCTGGATATTAATAAGTTCCAATGAGTTAATAATTAACAAATTACAGTAAATATATACCTTTAAGGATAAATATAATATATTAAATCATTTTTTAAATAAATTAACTCAACATAAAAAAAAAAATTCACCGTACGAACAATATTCAAAAGAGAAATGTAAAATATGAAGCAGTGTTGAGTACCAGTTTTCTTGTACAGGTTTTGGCAGTAAGACTTCTTTTGGAAGACATTTTTGGATGTTTGAATACTTATCCACGTCCTCTCCTGTTGTTGTTCTTTGGAGCCATCAGTATATAAATGTGGGAGTAGTTAGATTATTTTTTGGATGGAGAATTTCTTTTAATAGATTAAAAGGTGAATGTTCTTTTTGGAGAGTTTGGTTAAGTTGAGGATTAGCAATGGTTGTTTAAATGAGGGGAGAGCTTAGTTTTATGGTATCATGGATGTTTGGGAGTAAGATTTCTATTTCTTTCAGTATGGTTTTTATACAGAAATCAAAAGGTTTTATTGCCTTTTCTTTTTGGTTGTACAGAGCTTGTTGTTTAGGGTTGAAAATGCAGTTGGTAGAGTTTGATTTGGTTTAATTTGATGGCATATCATAGGTTATCCAATGTCAAATCCATTTATACACACACACACACACATATATATATATAAACAGTTCTATTTTGATTGGTTAGTTGGGTTTATGGCATATCAACTTTTGTAGGTTATTTAATGTCAAATCCATTTTTATACAAATAATCACTTCTATTTCAAACAATTCAGTTTAGCATGAGTACACAGTTTAATTGTCAAAAACATTTCTATTTCAAGCTATTCAGTTTAGTTAAACAGTTTTAATTCAAACTATTCAGTTTAGTATAAGTTTAGATTTTGTTTACACACAGTTAAATGTCAAAACAGTTCTATTTTAAACAATTCAGTTTAGCGTAAGTACAGTTTCAATGTCAAAAACAGTTTCATTTCAAACAATTCAGTTTAGCATAAGTATGCAGTTTAGTCCAATTTGACCCATAAATAGGATCCTATCAGGTGCTACCACTCTGGGCAACAGTGAACCTGGGTGTGATGGCAATGATGAGGGCACCTCACATTCCACAAAGCTCCAGCATCACTGGAACCTCAACATTAGATTGTTTAGTGTCATTATCAGGACACTCGTCTTACCTCTATGCAGAGGTGTATTCGATGTATTCTATAGCCTCAGCCAACTGGCAAGTTCTATTTCAAACAATTCAGTTTAGCATAAGTACACAGTTTAAATGTTAAAAACAGTTCTATTTCAAACTATTTAGTTTAGTCAACAAAGTTAGTTTGGTTTGGTTGGTTTTATGGCATATCAACCTTTCTAGGTTATTTAACGCCAAATCCATTTTTATGTAAATAATCTGTTCTATTGAAAACAGTTCAGTTTAGCATAAGTACACAGTTTAATTGTCAAAAACATTTCCATTTCAAACTATTCAAGCAGTTATATGTAATAATTCAGTTAAGTGTAAATACAGTTTTAATGTCGAAAAACATTTCTATTTGAAATAATTCAGTTAAGCATAAGCACGCAGTTTAAGTGTAAGTACAGTTTAATTGTCAAAAACATTTCTATTTCAAGCTATTCAGTTTTCTCAATTCATTTTAGCATAAGTATGCTGTTAGTTCTATTTAACCCATAGATAGGGCCCTATCAGGTGCTACCACTCCGGGCCAGAGTGGACCTGGGAGCGATGGTAATGAAGGGGTACTCCGCATTCCCCAAAGCTCCAGCACTGCTGGAACCTCACCATCAGATTGTTTAGTGTCATATCCAGGACACTCGTTAGGGGGGGGGTCTTACCCCTCTGCAAAGGTGCAGTCAGTGTATTCTACAGCCCCAGCTGACTGGGCAATACACAGATTTAAATGTCAGTTT
Organism: Sepioteuthis lessoniana; assembly: GCA_963585895.1. Classification (NCBI taxonomy): domain Eukaryota; kingdom Metazoa; phylum Mollusca; class Cephalopoda; order Myopsida; family Loliginidae; genus Sepioteuthis; species Sepioteuthis lessoniana. The sequence continues at coordinate 31,007,854 of OY757909.1, forward strand.
TATTTCAGATATTTCAGTTCAGCATAAGTACACAGTTTAGACGTCAAAAACAGTTCTATTTGGAGCAATTCAGCTCAGCACTAGTACCCAGTTCCAATGTCAAAACAGTTCTATTTTAAACAATTCAGTTTAGCATAAATATACAGTTTAAATGCAAAAAACAGTATAGTGAAAGAAGCACGGTTACGTTCTATTTAACCCATAGATAGGACCTTTATCAGGTGCTACCAGGCCGGGCCAGAGTGGACCTGGGAGCGATGGCAATGAAGGGGTACTCCGCATTCCCCAAAGCTCCAGCATTGCTGGAACCTCACCATCAGATTGTTTAGTGTCATATCCAGGACACTCGTTGGGGGGGGGGTCTTACCCCTCTGCAGAGAAGCAGTCGGTGTATTCTACAGCCCCAGCCGATTGGGCAATCAACAAAGTTAAATGGTTCCAAGTATTGCTATGTATCACTAACAATTCAGTTAAACATCAGTCATTTGTTGACACACAGTTAAATATCAAAACATTTCTATTTCTTCTCCTAGACCAATTGCCTTAACAAGGTTACAGAACCCAGTTTACCATAATATAGCTGGGAGGAAGAAGAGATAGATTCATGCCTTTCCAAGGGGCATTATTGTAAAGGGAAATATAAACACAGTCTTATCTAGGATTAGGTTCAATGAGTCCAAAACACTATTAGCAATAAAATTAATTTTTGTTTGGAAAATTCTTCAAACTATTATTAAAAAATAATCTAATATTTCAGAATTCAAACATAACACAGATGATGCAATCTAAAATATCACTGACTTAAAAGTACATCTTACATCTCACTAATCAAAGCTACAGAGTTTGTTTTTTTTTTTTTTTCTCTTTTGAAAAAATATTATTAAACTGCCATGTTTAATGTATAATGAAGTATAATGACGATGCATGTGTCAAAAGATTGACACTCAGTGATAAAAACTAATTAATACACAAGGAATGATTTAATTAATTTTCATAAAATTTTATATTATTAGAAAGAAGAATAATTAAAGAAAAATATGATGATTTTATTAATTGATAATTTTTTAAAATGCAAGTGTTTTTGGCATTGAAAATGTTCCGACTGATTTTTTTTTTTTTTTTTTTTACAAATGTTAACAGAAATGTCAAAACTCAATAATTTTGCTTCTATATAATGTAAGGAAATAATTCTGATATCAGATTTTTCTTCAATTCTTCTAGATAAAAAGAAAAAAAATAATTAACGGGTTATATGTAATTGAATAACTGTTTTGTTAATTTGTATCAATTTTTTGACAAGTATATAGTCACATACCAAGTATAAAAATAAGTAGAAAGCTGCAAGGCTGAAAATTAAAAAAAAAAAAAAAAAAAAAATCACTATCTACAACTGAAGTTTTCTTATATTTAAGTTTATAAAATCTTGTTTGTATTTTTAAAACAAGGGTTTTTTTCCTTCTTGTAATTGGACTATTTCCTTTGTTAATATTCTTTTATTCATAATGTTTCAATCATCTATGTATTTACCCAGCCCCTTGACACAAAGTCAATTTTTAAGCCAAGTAAAGGTTATCAAACCAAGGCTAAAGAACCCAGTCTGTCCTACTATTGCACCATAACTGGAGGAAGGGAAAGAAATAAGAGATATATTTATACCTTTTGCAATGCAATGTAAAATGTGAACAGCCTTTTCTGGGATTTGAATTTGAGTCACCAATTCCATGTTCTATGATGATACTCGTTAACCCAAACACCTCCTATGTTTTAGTGATTAACTCACAAGATTTGGTTTGGTTTGGTTGTATGGCATATCAACCATTATTGGTTATTTAATGCCAAATCCTGTTTTTACATATATATTAAATAGGATTTGTAAACATTTGGTAGATTCACACAGTTGAATAATCTAACAGTTCTATTTCTAACAACTCAATTTAGCATAAGTCAACAAAGTTAAGTAATTTCAAATATTGCTATGCATTACTAACAATTCAATTAAACACAAGTCCTTTGTTTACACACAGTTAAATGATCAAACAGTTCTATTTGACCCATAAATAGGACCCTATCAGGTGCTACCACTCGAGGTCAGAGTGGACCTGGAAGTAATGACAATGAAAGGGTACTCTGCATTCCCCAAAGCTCCAACATTACTGGAGCCTCATCATCAGATTGTTTAATATCATATCTAGGCACTAATAGGAAGTGGGGATCTTAACCCTCTGTAGAGATGCAGTCAGAGTATTGTACAGTCTCAGCGGACTGGGCTTTTACCCATTAGACCTTTTTTGGTAGTGTTGGATTTACTCAATTGGAAGCAGTTGGTATCTAGTGTTTATTGAAATTCTAATACAATTACAATTTTTTTTAATCTTTAGTTTTCAAACAATAAAAAAAATTGTATTTGAATTCTAGTAAATGTTAGGCATAAGCTCCCACTAAGTGAAGGAATCCAACACCACTAGAAAAAGGCTGGAGGTTATATTACTGACATGTCATAAATAAGACCATAGATGAAAAAAAAAAAATCATTCAATTACAAGAAAAAAGTTCATAAAAATCCCATTTTGATTCAATTTAGAAAAAAAAAAAAAAAAATCGATTAAATTTATTACAAATACAAAAAACAACAGAATGAACTAAGTTGTAGAAATATGTATTAAGCAATTGTAAAATCATTTTAGTCACATAAATATTTACATATCTTAAAAGAAAAAAAAAAAGAAGATATACTGATATATTGATGAAGTAAATATTTCATTACTTTTTTTTGCACTTTCTTTTCTATTTTCTTAGTGAATATTAAAGGAAGTTGTTGCAGACAGAGAGAGGTTCCTTCCAACAAATCAATATATCCATTCACATAGCAGAAACAAGCCTTTTATATAACCAAGTTTCAGCATCTAATACTATAATATTAGATAAACTTATCAAAATATAGACAAAAGCCTATAGGTATCACACTATACAGCTATTTTTAGGGGGTGAAAGGGGAAAAACATTTTTTCAGTAAAACACATCTGGTTGTTTTTGGAGTTTATGTGAGGGTGAACAATTATCTTTTTATGGTAGACATTAACCTCTTCATGTTTATTTGATGAATAGGGGAGAAGAAATGTGGCCTAGTTTTGTCATTCTTACCTATATAAATAAGTAAAAATTGTTGATGCCAAGTGAGAGAATCCACTTTGACATATTGAGAGTTGCTGGAGATAGTAAGATGCTACGAACATTAAAAACAACATTACAACTCCTCCTATATATGATAATAAATTGCTTTAAGCAGCCAAAAACATTACAAAGGCCTTGAACCAGAAATATTACAGGCCAGTTATATTGCACGTAACGTTTGCTTACTTGAAAATAACAGCAGATTCTTTTTTGTTTTTTTTTGTTTACAATTTTTTGAATCACAGAAAAATTCAAAGAAATTAATTTATAACATTGAAAGCATTTACTTTTTAAATTTGACTAAACTACTCTGTGTTCGCTAATTGTCAGGGAGACCTGGGTTCAATCCCAGGTCGCGTCATACCAAAGATTTTAAAAATAGTACTTGATACCTCCTTGCTTAACATTCAGCAATATAAAGTACGTATCAAGGGTAAAGTGGGAAAGGAGTAGCACCCTCCCCTACACCTCGGTGGAGTGATATTTACCAACCCCTTAGCTTGGGCAGGATATGACACAAGGTCAATTTTTAAGCGGAGTTTAACAGGTTTGAATTCACAGTTTTCCCTCTCCTAGACCAGCTGCCTCATCAAGGCTGAAGAACCTAGTCTGCCCTACTATTTAACCATAGCTGGAGGGAGAATAATTGGATTCATACCTTTCCCAAGGGTATTGTGCTGTGTGAAATGCAATCAGTCTAATCCAGGATTTGAACTTGTGTCGCCGTGTCCATTTTCTACGACGATAACCATTACTCCACAGGCACCTCGGTGTAGTAGCCATCAAAAAGGGAGCCTTCTGGTCATCCTCGACTACTGTCACCAACTTTACTTACTCTGTTTGAGAATTAATTTAATATTAATTATACCTTAATTCTGACATTACTGCTTTTTATATCACTGGCTTGAACACCTTTCGATGTAGTGATAATTTCTTTTGTATTTTACTTATTTGAGAGTTTTTCACACCAGCATTAGCTGATGGTTTTCTGCTGGAGTCTGAGTGACAGCAAGTCTCCTCAAGCCTTCAGGACTCTTCTCAGTATTCTGGCTGATCTCAACAATGCTGTAGTTAGGATGGTCTCCATTCGACCTTTTATTTCCTAGTCCTCCAGTCTCTGTACTAAACCTTTGGTGACTGTTCTGAGCACATCATTTACAATTGGTATAACCATCTCTTTCACGTTCCATAGTTTTTTCAGTTCTCTAGCAAAGTCTAGGTACTTATCTTTTTTTTGTAGACGATCACTAAGTTTGGTCATCTGGCCAAGATATCACTATCTCACAGATCAATTACTGTTGGTTGGTTGTGTTCTATGGTATATCAACCCTTGTAGGTTATTTAATGCGAAATCCTGTTTATCCATCTACATTCAATATATATAGTTAGTTGATTGTATTTTACGTATATCAACCCTTGTAGGTTATTTAATACCAATTTAAGTAGATATGGTTAGTTGGTTATGTTTTATGGCATATCAACTGTTGTAAGTTATTTAATGTCAAATCTTGTTTATACATATACATAAAATATATATGACAGTTTTTAGGTAACAATTTTTACACAAGCCAGGGCACATTTGTTTGCTCTCAGTTGAATGGTTTCAAGTATTTCTATCTAACACTAATAGTTCTATTTACCACCGTTAAATGATTTCCAATATAGTAAATCATTAAACAGTTTTATTTGACCCATAGTTGGGACCCTAATATGTACTACCACTCAAGGTCAGAGTAGACCTGAGAGTAATGGTAGTGAAAAGGTACTTTACATTCTCCAAAGCTGCAGGACTGGAGCCTCACCATCAGATGGTTTAGTGTCATATCCAAAACACTCATATTTTTTTACCCCTCTGCAGAGATGCAGTTAGTATATTCTATAGCCCTAGCCAACTTGGCTAAATTATAACTGGGTCGTGAATTCATTAGGTGTCCTGTACTTCTGGCTTTGGACCAGAACCAAACAAAACTAAATATTTTTGTGACACATTTGGTATAATGATTAGTAACCTAGGTTTGAGATCAATTACTACTGAATATTGAGTTCAATCTTCATTGGGTGCCCCATACTTGTGGCCTTGTGCCAAATATAAGCAATGTTTATTGTTTTTTAAGGGGATCTCCATCATTGTGTAATGGCAAGTTAGTCTCACAGATCAATTAGTACTGGATACTGAGGTTCATCTTCAGTAGGTGCTTTCTACTTGTACCGAATCTAAGTTATGCTTAGTTTTTAAAATCACACCTTGTCATATGTCATAGTGTACTAGTTAGAAAACAAGACATATCACTTACTAATAAATATTAAGTTTGATCCTCACTAGATACTTTATACTTTTGTTACATACTGACCCTTGACTGAGCCGTCAATCAGAGATGCACTTGTGTGAATAAGAGGAAGAATATCACGTGATCTAATCAGAAGTAAGTGGGCGTTATAAAATAATATATGCAGATGCCCATGGCAGTTGAGTCAGTTGGAGACAGTGAGGGCCAGAGTCAAAGCCAGTTTGCAGTCAGTGAGAGCACCCCAGTTGGAGCTGCTGCCTCCAGTTGAGCAGCCTCTAGATGAGAATTGGAGACAGTGAAGGCCAGAGTGAGAGCCAGCTTGCAGTCAGTGAGAATGCCTTGCTGCGGGCTGTTGCTCTCAGCGGCCTCCAGTTGACCAACCCTGGTCGAGAAGCAGAATAAGTGCTAAGTGGGTCTTGAAGATTACACAGCGTGCTATGGTCAAGAGAAGAAGTTATGGGTCAATATAGTAATCTGTCTTGTCTCCACCCCCATCCATCTCTCACACACTACGGAGATTTGATGTCAAAAAGAATAAAGAAAGTTATATTTTCATAACTAAGTGTTGTGGTTCTGCAATCCTCACGGTATACAACACTTTCTTTATGCCCAATCAAGCTTAGTAACTATCATATATAGCTAGTTTTTATACATTTATTACTTCACTATCAGGTCAATAATAAGTATTAAAGTTTACTACATAGTTGGTTTTCATAGATTTTACAAGTATATAACATATAGATTATGAATCTCATGTTGTATATTCAGATTAAAATTTTGGTTTATTCAATGAAAAACTATATGAACAGACCTCACCAACTTGATGCAAAGACGACAAGAACTTATAACTCTTATCAATGAATGTGATGCTTTATAATGAAAATCTAAACACCAATATTGTTTGTACTTGAAATTTCAAAGTTTTAAATCTACTTGACTGTTGTCATGAAAACATCTTAATGTTAAATTAGTGATTATATACTAATTATAAGACTATATAAAATCTGTATAATATGACAATTTAAAGTTTTTCATAAAAATAATTTTTTTTCATATAATTTGTGACACAGAAAAACAAACAGAATTGAAAGAAATTTTTAATTTCCATTTTTTATGACAAACTTATAATAATTTAATCAGGTTTCTTAAAATCTAGTCTGGACAAAAAGGTAAGACCACTTTATAAACAGTAAAGAAAAAACCACCAATAACGATTCATTATTTAGTCAAACCACCGTTTGCTTTAATCACTTCAAAGACTAGGTTAGGCATGCTTTCAATAAGTTTTATGAGGAGATTTTGTGCCCAATCAGTTAAGATATCATTTTTAAAATCTAACACCAAAGAAAACTGCCAGCCTCCTTTATAGACTCTCACAGTAATCTATCTCTATAAGTTTTCGATGGGGTTTAAGTCTGGCGAGCAAGGTGGGTACTCAAGAAGGCTTATGCTTTGATCACTAAAGTAATTTTTTGTGGCAGATGCTTTATGAATGGCTGTGTTATCTTGCTGAAAAATCCGTGGTGTAATGGTTATCGTCTTAGGAATTGGACACGGCGACACGAGTTCAAATCCTGGACGAGACTGATTGCATTTTCACATAGCACTAATACCCTTGGGAAAGGTATGAATCCAATTAATCTCCCTCCAGCTATGGGTAAATAGTAGGGCAGACTAGGTTCTTCAGCCTTGGTGAGGCAACTAGTCTAGGAGAAGGAAAACTCTGAATTCAAACCTGTTGAACTCTGCTTAAAAATTGACCTTGTGTCATATCCTGCCCGAGCGGAGGGGTTGGTAAATAGGATCTTGCTGAAAAATCCAATCATTTCCACAAAGGTGAGCTTCCTCTGTATTCAAAGATGCATTTGCTAACATTTTTGTATAATCCAATGCATTTTGGTGGCCACTGAAAAATTACAACTTCATTGTTCGATCAATGTGTATCTTGTCAAATGATGCTCTGGCAGGAAATTTTTTATCATGCCAGTATTTCGGGAATCCATTTGGGCCACCTAGATTGAACCGTTTTTGCCTGGAGACCCCCCTAAACCCCCAAAATAACAAACAAACTTTTTTTTTCTTTTTTCAACTCCCTGTATTTGGTATTTGTGGCTATAGTCTAACCTGCTTTTTTTTTTATGCCAATCCAGAAGACAAGGTCTTCGCAATCTTTTTTTTTGAGTTTTAGTCCACTTTGGCTTAAAACTCTTCAGATTGTTCTTGGAGTACATGGTGAATCAATAGATGATTTTATTTGCTTTGATGATGCAGCTGTGTTCTTAACTTCCCAAACAATTTTTCTTTTAAAAGCGTGAGAAAGTTTTTGTGGTAGCTAAATTGTCTCATGGAAGGATAAAGGTCTTAAGAGTAATCAATTGGAATCTACCTCTGGGCCCAAGTTCAATAGAAAGAAAAGCAATATCACAAGAGCAAATTAACTGATATGAGATATTCCAAAGGATGAGACAGTAGAATGAGAAGATTTGACTCCCATGGATTAAATAAAGGGTTCAATTCTAAATTTCCTGAAGGCAATGACTACAACAAAAATGTAGATTAATTTTTTTTTTTCTTTGTTTAATGGCATATCAACCTTTGTAGGTTATTTAATACCAAAACCCTCCTTCTAGAAGAACAGTAGTGGTGCTATTTAACCCATAGCTGGGAGGATAAGAGGGTTCATAACTTTCTCAAGGGTATTTGTCCGAAAGTGAATGTAATAGCACGACTGGAGTTCGAACTCGCTTTCTACAATTCCACAGTCCATTGCTTTAACCATTACACCATGAAGACACCCCCCAAAGTGTAGATATATTTAGAATAACGGTTATCAACATAGAGAATGAAATCAGCAATGCGAGTTCAAAACCTAGATAGGGCTGTTTGTGTTTCATTTTGAAAAGGGCATGGATCCATCAGTTCTCTCTCTTAGCTATGGAGATTTATTCATGCCTCTCACCAGGCAGGATTTGATACAAGATCTTTTTCATAATGGAGATTTCAGGGGTAGGTCAGGCATGAGCCAAAACTTGTGCCCTGCTGGATATAGAATTGGTGGGTGCAATGCGAAATTATGCAAGCCTTTGCAAAGTCTCCTAGCATGTATGCCAGGTGACCTTGCTGGTCATAGCATAACTAGACCCAAAGGTCTAGTTCTATGCTTGTCAATGATTTTTTACCCACTTGAAGGAGGCCTGGCTGAAGCCACGGGCAATTCGCCCTCGAATCTGTCATTGGCCTTAATAATCCATCCAGCATGAATGCCAGATGGCCCAGTTAAAAAGCCAGGTCATACTCTGATGAGAGTATGGATCTATGGGTCAAAAGTAGAGCAGACAGGGTTCTTTAACCTTGTTTAGGCAGCCAGTCTAGGAGAAGGAAAACATTGAATTCAAATTAGCCTCCCCCATCCTTTGGAATATCTCATATCAGTTAATTTGAATTCAAACTAGCCCCCCTCTGCTTTAAAAATTGATCTTGTGTCACATCCTGCTCATTGTAGAAGGGTCGGCAAAATATGTATACAACACAAAAAAAAAAAAAAAAAGAAAAAAAAAGAAAGAAAAGGTCGAATTGTACAATGGGCAAAATATTGTGAGTATAACAACCAAGATGAGGACAACAGTCTGAATTGTGTAAATAATAAATAGAAAAATGTATTGATAAGGGTTGATTAATCGATGCCTACTGATGAAAGTCTTTGTGGTCAAATTAGTGATGACAGTGTCATGGCATGAGAGGGCTGCCAAGGAAAGAGATGTGAATTCAAGTGTTGCTCATTCATTATTTATCATTCATGCTGCTTAGTTAATGATCATAGAATGTGAACCTCAGAGTTGTGATAAAAAGCAACAGAATTAAAATGAAAGAATAATAAAAAATTAATGACAGTACTTCACTGAAGAAATTTTATTTGGTTAGTTGATTTTACTGTGGGTCAAACCTTTATTGGTTCATTTAATACCAAAGGCATTTTCTTCTCAAGCAATCATATGGTGTCAAGTGCTAATGATAATAATTTCTAAATGATTGTAGCTTCAATTCGCACATAGTTATATGATTTCAAGCCATCCTTAATACTAATGAATTATAGATATAAGGTTTCAAACAACTCCTCCTATTTAATAATAATCATTTACTTGCATAGAGTTATATGGTTTCAAGTATTCCTATCTAATACTAATAATATGCACACAGTTATATGGTTTCAAGTATTTCAAGCAATTATATGGTTTCAACTAACTAATATTAAAATATTTTGTAAAGCAACCATTTAAGTAACAATTTTTAATACAAATAATTTGCATATTGTTATATTACCTCAAGTATTCCTATCTAATATGAATAATTTTCAAACAGTTCTATTTGATCCAAAGGTAAGAAACAGGTACTACCACTGCAGGTCAGAGTGAACCTGGGAGTAATAGCAACAAAGGAATGACTCTATATGCGCCTGAACTCCAAAACAAAAATAGTAAGACAGATTGAGTTCTTCAGCCTTGGTAAAGTAACCAGTCTAGGAGAAGGAAAACTTTGAATTCAAATTAGTTGTAGTCTACTTAAAAATCGACCTTGAGTTGCACCCTGCATCTGGCAGAAAGGTAAATATACATATATATAACTTGAGGTTGGTGTGTGCATTTAATTAAAGAAGGAACAATGATAAGTAAAATTTAGTTTAGTTTGATTTTATGGCATATCAACCATTGTAAGTTATTTAATGCCAAATCCATTTTTATGCATATAAACAGTTCTATTTCAAACAAGTCAGTTTAGCATAAGTATACAGTTTGAGTTTCAAAAACAGTTGTATTTCAAACAAATCAGTTTAGTCAACAAAATTAAATTGTTTTAAGTATTGTTATGTATTATGAATAATCCAATTAAACATCTGTCTTTTATTTACACAAATGTCAAAACAGTTTTATTTCAAACAATTCAGTACAGCATAAGTATGCAGTTTAAATGTCCTAACAGTACTATTTCAAGCAATTCAGTTTAGTATAAGTATATAGTTTAGTTCTATTTGACCCATAGATAGGACCCTATCAGGTGCTACCACTCCGGGCCAGTGTGGAGCTGGGAGTAATAGTAATAAAGGGGTACAACACATTCTCCAAAGCTCCAGCATTACTGGAGCCTCACCATCAGATTGTTCCATGTCATATCCAGGACACTCATTGAGGATTGCCTTACCCCTCTGCAGAGGTGCAGTCGGTGTATTTTACAGCCACAGCTGACTGGGCCAGATAAGAAAAGGTGTTGAGCATTTCTCCCACATATTGTAGAAAAAGTGTCCATCTGAATCTCTTATATAACAGAGCCAATTAATCTGCTTGATGAAATGACAAGAAATGAGGTATTCTTGACAAAGAACAAAAACTCCTAAAATATACAAAATATAAACTAAAAATATTGACAGTTGGACTAATAGCAAGGCTTAGAACTGTCATGGGCCAACTGCGATTTGTGGTGCTTTCTAAATGGCCTGACAAGACTTCAATTTTTTGTAAAATAGACCTTTTTACCAAAAAGAAAGAAAATTAACTTTTCCCTATTTCTAAGGCAGATGCATATGCCAATGTCTTCTGCAATGAAAATAATTGATGTACCTTCAATATAAAATTACCATGAACATTTTTTAGTATTGCAACCTGCCTGATGATGAGCCATGTCTCCTCATGTGGCCCACTTCTTGAAAAGGTTGCCAATACTTGGCTTAGAGTAAAATAGATATTGTCTAAGTGTAGGGTGCTGAAGATAGATTCTATGATTAGTAGGTAAATGTTGGTGCCATAACTGTTTTGTGTCTCACAGTCTTAAAGATTTATCTACTGTGGTAAGCTTAATATGGTGAAAAGCCAAATATTGAATACTGGGTTAAAAAAGATTTTATTGTATCAGATCTTCCAAGTAGGAAAAAGCCAACATTTCTAGAGGAGGGTGGAGGTCACTGAAATACTGGCTTTTTACCTCGGTTCAAACATACACTAAGAGGAAATTGGTAACTCTCCCAGTCATGAGACAAAATTAAATTTAGACTTTTCAATGGATACATTCTTGTTAAGATGTTTTGCATGATGGGATATTAGCCATCATTTACTGAAAGAATGTTTATCCCTTATAATTGTACTTGACTGAGTAAAATATATTATATCTTTCTTTTTTTTTCTTTTGAAAAATTTTTTTTTCTGGTTCAATCCTTTACCAATTTCAGGTTGACATTTCTGTCTATTGTTGAACATATTCTTGGTTCATTAATAAAATAATAAAAAATATTTATTGAATAATAACATCTCAAATTTTAATGCAAGAAACATACATGGGAATTTAATACCTGGCTGAAGGCAGTCGTAAGTGATTTAGTTAGATTCAAAAAGTTAGTTGAGTTGGGGATTTTGAGAATGAGAGAGTCACAAGAGTTTTTGGGAGATTTTGATATTTTAGAGGCTCATTTGAAGTGCTTTAATAGAAATTTTAAAAGGTGCAAAGTTTTCTCTTCTCTATGAATGACAGGAATCAACTGGGAAGGCATGCCTGATTAATTAAAACATTAATAAACATGGGGACCAAAGTTTGTCAACTTCTTTCAATACCTGGGATCAACTAACAACCTTTGATTAATTGATTTTAATGGCAGGGTTAACACTTCTAGAGTTATTTTATGCCTGTAGGTTAGGGAATTGTGTTCATTATACAATCATATTTACATTTTTTTGTGTAGTTGTTTCTTAAGAGGTTATTTTTTGCAGACTGTTCTATTGAATACAAATAATCTTTAAACAGATCTCTTTGACCCATAGATGGGGCCACTCCAGGTCAGAGGGGACCTGGGAGTAATGGCAACAAAGGGATACTACACACTCCCAAGATCTCCAGAACTGGAACTTCATTATCAGATCCAGTTTAGTCTTATATCCAGGATACCCTTTTTTTGGTGAGAGTTTTACCCTTCTATAAGAGATACAGTCAGTGTCATCTAAGCCCCAGTGACAAGGTGATGACAGCTTTTAAATCCTCACAAGGTATTACACTTCTTATTAAAAAAGCAGGGCATATTGAGCACTTTAGCCATGGTGATGAGCAAACGGTGTAAGAGAAGGACAATTGCAAATTTAAACAATTGAAAAAGCAATAGAAAACTAGTTTACTATCTCTACTAAGAACAATCATAGTATTACACAGTTTACTGACAAATCAACTTGAAGGAGACATAGCACTTTCTATTCAGGTAGCAGAACAAATAAACATTGGCTTGAATAGAAATACTGAACCAAATAAATAAGTAGCAATAATAATAGTAAAAGAAAAAAAAAAAAATTAAAAACATTCAAGTGGGAAGGGATTCATCTTTGAGTTATGTTGTATATATCTAATTGGTTATTTATATTCTTTATTAGATAGACTGAAAACATTTTTTTCCCTTCCCCTTTTCTTCTTACCATATTTGGATCTATTTGTAATGTGTTTATAAACTTTTGATCTTTCAGGCTTGAGCAGATTTATAAAACATTCTTAACGCATGTACATATGGAGAATCCCCCACTCTCTTCCACCTACTTTGGCCAAATGAACTACTTAAAACTCATGAATATATACTGACTAGAAAGATAAGAAATCTCCCCCCCCACCACCACCACACACACACTTTGTGAAGCAAAGAATAAATAATGCTATCTGGATGCACCAAATAAAAAGCAAAGAGTATTGATAGTAACTCATGCAAACAAATCGCTTGACAATTCATTCTTGAACATCTAAAATCTGTGACAGACACTTGATGTAAAATATATTGAAATATTTGATTTTTTTTCTTAGTCTGGATTTAAAAATTTTTGTTTTTTTTACATTCAATGGCGTGAATGTCAACAACAGCATAAAATATTTCAAAGAGATGTTTTTGTTGCCATGTTTTGGATAATCCATTCTAGTGATTTTTGAGGTGTACTATATATGTACACACACATTCATAAAACACAAGGGTCATTCAATAAATTCAATACAAGTAAAATATCCAAGAGAGGTAAGGTGTTTTCTAGTTCATGAGTAAAAATCTATAGTAGTTTCCATCTACAAGAGTAAATAACATCAACATAATAAATTTGATAAACTTTATAGACACAATGATTCCGATTTCAACAAAGGATTTATACAATGACTACTCACTGCGACCACTAATGTTAAGACAGATGACCTTGCTTTACCTAGGAGGGAGAAAGCTGCATTGAGATATTTGTCCAGGAATAATAATCATCATACCTTCTGATAAAGGTGGTAATTTGCTAAGCTTTTTGCTTAGATGTGGCACAAGGCCATATGAATGGGGCACCCAATGAGACTCGAACTCGCTCATGTAGGTTTGCAAGTCTAGCTTGCTAACCATTATACTACCCGAGGTGCCCCCTTCTGATAAAGGTGGTGGTGTTGTCATTATGGATTCAACTCATTACGAAAACAATGGAATTATCTAATGACAAAAACACAAATAAATTTCTCTATAATGTAGATGTTTATGATAAGCCTTAAAAAAAAAACTAACCCCTAAAGACAACAAATTCTGGTCTTCATCAACTGATTATCATCCAACAAACCCTAAAATTTATGGTCTTCATAAAACCCAAGATTCCTCTATGACCAATTATTTTAGGGATTGGATCCCCACCCCCACCCTCTTTGATAACATTGCAAAATCTTTAACCGAAATGTTATCCCCCCTCTTATGTATGATTAGCAATTTGCAAATCAAGAACTCTGGTAATTTACACAAAAAAATCAATAATTTAAACATGGAAAACGAATCTCTTGCCAGTCTGGACATAAAATCATTATACACCAAATATTCCCGTTAAAAAATGTATCAAACATTTAGAAATTCACAAGAAAACATGCGTAATCAAAATTTACACATTATGCAGAAAACATTATTTTTTTTATAAGCAAAAATCTGGTTTACCCATGGTTTTGCCTCTAAGTGGGATCCTTGAATTTCTAGAATCTGATTCCTTTAAATTTATAACACCCAAAGATTTTAACTATTTCTGTTACATAGATGATATATTATCTATATATCCATAGAATAATGAATTTACAAATATTATGAATACATTAAACAATATTGAATCTTCCATAGATTTTATTTATGAACTAGAAAATAAAACCTTACCTTTCTTAGATAGTTTACAAATAAATAATAAATTAGAATTTAAAGTTCAATACAAATCCACTAATAAAAATGACCACATACATTTTTACTGACATCATAACACAAAAAAAAAAAAAAAAAAAAAAAAAAAAAAAAAAAAAAAGGGGAACAATCATAGATTTTTATCTTAGAACTCTTAGGATCTGCACCCTCAAATTTTTTAGTGATGAATTTGACAATATAGAAAATTCCTTCCTGCAACTTCAATATCCTAAATCTTTGATGCAATGTGCCAAAATAAAAGCTCTCAAAATTCAGAAATTCTCCAGAAATTCCAAACAATAATTTTTAAAATAATAATTAATTACATAAATATTCATTTTTTCTCAACAATTCAACTGTAAACATTGAAAAAACCTAAACCACCTTGGAATTAAAACAGTCATTAACTCTTCAGAAACAATTAGTAATAAAAATAACAATACCCACATCAAATCAAGAGCAGGGTTTATAAAATTCCATATCTGAATCATAATAAAAGAAAAAATTTATAGGCGATTCTTCTTGTAGCCTCAAACAAATTTACAAGCACACGAGATTTAAAAAGAGGAAATATAAATAACAGTTTGGTCAAACAACATTCAGAACTTAAATTTTAAGGATTTTGAGATGTTTGTTTATATACATAATAAAAAAGTGCCTGAAAATTGTTGAATCTAGTATCATTTTAAATCACAGTACTATTAAATAGAGACAGAGTTTTTTGATTTGTTTCCTTATTTCATGAGATTGGTGCTGAAAAGTTATAAAATC
>OY757909.1:31025767-31288267 GCA_963585895.1 Sepioteuthis lessoniana
ATCCTCCTCCTCTTCACTCATATGCCAAGCTACCCTAGTTTCTTCTATGAATATTTCCATTTTAGTAAAGCAGGACAGGTCACTGAGAAATGTGGTAAGGAATCAACAAGTCTTATTTAATGAATAACTTAAAATCAAATGCCACTTTTTTTGGCAGAGGCTTTCCACTTTTTCTTAATCTTGGCACAGCATTCAAAGGAAGCTGCTAACATTGCATGTGGACAAAATTCCTAAAGTAGCAAATGCCAATTGCCTTTTCCTTTATTGCCATTTTATCCTGTGTCAATGTTTGAGCAGTGGAAATGAACTCAGCAAACCAAGTTCAAACCCTGGAGAAAGCTGTTTGTACTTTGCAATCATGCTTTAGGAAAAGGCATGAATCCATCTCTTACTTCCAGAAAATATATAAATATGAATCTATCTCTTCTTCCCTGAGAGAATACATAGATATGTTTATTTGGCTCCAAAATGTGACACAAAGTTGATTTAATGTTTAAAGCCTCTTGTGAGAGGGTGCAAAAATTGTTTAGCTTCTGTCTGCATTTCCTTCAGGGATACTTCAGAACTGGGCAATATACTCAGCTCTTCATCCTTTGAGAAGTAGGGACAAGTGCTACCTGGAGAAAAGGCCATAACCTTGTGTTACATCCTGCCAGCAGCAGAGTGATTGGATAAATATATACACATATGTACACAGACAATGGTGTAACGGTTATCATTGTAGGAAATGGACACAGTGACACGAGTTCAAATCCTAGACAAGACTGATTGCATTTCACATAGTACTAATACCCTTGGGAAAGGTATGAATCCAATTATTCTCTCTCCAGCTATGAGTAAATAGTAGGACAGAATGGGTTCTTTAGCCATGGTTAGGCAACCAGTCTAGGAGAATGAAAACTCTGAATTCAAACCAGTTAAACTCCACTTAGAAATTGACCTTGTGTCACATCCTGCATGTGTGGAAGGGTTGGTAAGTACATACACATATACTTGCACATTCTTTTGAAGAGAAGGAACCTATGAATTCTGATTTTTAATGATTTGAAGCTAAATACCAAGTTACTAAGAATTTATCAGTGGTGGCTATTTAACTTACCTCATTTTCTTGCCTTGACATCAACTACATCTTTACTAAAATTGACTCAGACATATCACATTGAAAACACTTTAATACCAGATCACTGAAGTTAAGCTGCAATGAGCCTGTTCAATACTTAGATGAGTGACCATTTACTAACAGCAGGCAATATAAGTAATCAGAAGCATATGTTCCAGACTAAACAAAACTTACAACTTCAGGATGTTTTAACTCATGTAGTGTTTGGTTGCAAAGTAGGCTAAATTAAAACTAAACCTGAAAAGATTCCAATTATAAAGCTATGTTTTCCAACTGTTTCCTCATATAAGAGTACGATCTCCAAGGAATTAGTATTTAACAAACAAAAAAATCTACATGAAAGAAAAGGCTGATGGATGGCAATATGTTTGATTAGCACTGAAAAGTTTTGTTGATGTCATTCAAGTACATTGTTGTCTAAATTATATAAAATAGGTTTTCTTTTGTACTGCAGCTTTTGCTTTGAGTATGTAGGGATGAGATTTTCCCAGAGATCCACATATATATATATATATATATATATATATATATATATATATATATATTTTTAACCAACCCTCCACTCGAGCAGGATATGACACAAGGTCAATTTTTAAGCGGAGTTTAACAGGTTTTAATTCAGAGTTTTCTTTCTCCTAGACTAGTTGCCTCACCAAGGCTGAAGAAATCAGTCTGCCCTACTATTTACCCATAGCTGGAGGGAGAATAATTAGATTGATACTTTTCCAAAGAGTATAAGTGCTAGGTGAAATGCAATCAGTCTAGTCCAGGATTTGAACTTGTGTCAATGTGTCCCTTTCCTACAACGATAACCATATATATATATATATATATATACACACACACACACATATACACACACACACACACATACACTAAGCTATATTTATATATGAAATGATAAATATTCTTCAATGATCTCTCCTTTTGATTCAAATAGATATTCTTTTCCCAAGATTACACACACACACTAGTTATACCCATAGGAATTACATAAAATATTTGCATAATAACTACATACATACCAGGTATAAACTGGAGGAAGAGGAGCTCACAAAGTAGTTTGACTAATGAGAAGAGAGCCCCTTTGATTTGAATTCAGAGTCTTCCTTCTAGACTGGTTATTATTCCAAGGTTAAAGAGTTCAGTCTGCCCTACTATTTATCCATAGGTAGAATAGATGGATTCATACTTTTCCCAAGGGTATAAGCATTATGTAAAATGCAAACTGCCTTATCCAGGAATTGAACTTGAGTTACTGAGTCCATTTCCTATGATGATAACCACTACACCACAAGTGATTCTAATTTGAAGTATAAATAACATCCTGAGATTAATTGTCAATTTTTATTTAAAAATTTGCTGACTTAATTATATCACATAAACAAAACCCATCTATGAAATATATAACCTTACAATGAGAAACAAACAAAAAATATGAGAAACTGACCATGACGTAAAGGATGCATTTGTTATAAGAACTATTTTTAAATTCATTTTTAATCATGGTTTCGATATTTTACACTGAATGAGTGGCTCTATCCCTGATAGTGAGCACTGTATCAGAAAGAAGAAAAAAATGTAAATTATTTATATTTTCTGCAGACATACACATACAGAAATGATTTAAATAGTGAAAAAAATTTCCGTAAAAACGAGTGTCAAAAAAATCTTTTTTTTAACAAAGTGACCAATGCCAGCAAGCATAGCTAGGTAAAACCTTAAACAAGTGACTTCCACTTACCACCTCCTTGGTTGCCACGTTAGTATAAGTTTCTTGTCATTGTCTTTAGAAGGAGAAAGCTGCAATCATTATATATCTCCAACACCACCACGTGGGCAGAATGTGACAAAAAGTCAATTTTGGAGCAGAGTTTAACAGGTTTGAATTCAGAGTTATCCTTCTCCTAGACTGGTTAATGAGGCCAGTTTATCTTACTATTTACCCATAGCTGGAAGGAGAATAGTTGGATTTATACCTTTCTCAAAGGTATTAGCACTATATGAAATACAAACAGCTTTATCCAGGATTTGAACTTGGGTTGTTGTGTCCATTTCTTATGATGATAACCATTGCACTACAAAAGTGCATGCACAAGCACATATATATATATATGTATATGTATGTATGTATGTGAGTGTATGGAGGGGGCTGTTTCTGAAAAGGTTTTAGAACAAATAAAAAGAGAATTACTTTTTAAAATTCTTTTTGATGAGTAGTAAAAGAAAATTTGAGAAATAATGAGTCAAATATTGTTGCGTTCTAGTTAGTAAACGCTTGTAATATTAAATAAAGGACAAACCACGATATGAGAGGAAATAGAGATATATTCTCAGGAAAAGGTATATACAATAGAGAGACTATTAGTAGACAAGAACATAGGATTAGTGAATACAGAATAAAGATATAGTCCAACGATAGTATTGGCGTCCGTTATTACGGTAGCAAGTAAGGTGATCTAGTGTGATCTCCAGTCTCCAACGCTCTAATACTATTCCTATAAGAAGCTGCTCTTCACCTTCTAGTCTGCCCTGGTATTAGTAGCTACTGCTATATATGGCAGATGGACTAGTTCATTGTGTGGAAAAAGGTGGGTGATACCCAACAGATATAAAGAACTTTGGTATGAATAAATGGAATAGCGTGAATATTTCATGGTTCTAGATCATTTCCTTCTTGGTTAGTTGGAGAACCTTTCAGCACACCTAAACACACACATTTTGGATATTTGTCATTTATTTTAACCTTAAACCTTTTTTTTTTCTGCCTGATGCATTTTCCATAATCTTGAATATTTTTGTCTGGGTAAATACAATATTTTAAGATAGAATTTTTTTTTAAAGACTGTAATTGAATATTACAGTCTTCTTATAATTGTCTAAAATTGCTCCAAGCAGTGAAAGGGTTAGATCAGGTGTTCTTTAGCTGAAGTGAGTTTTATTTATTTCATAGCATAATGAAAATTGTGTAAAGAAATCCTGAGAAGACTTGGCTTTCTTTTATGGCTATTCAACAAATGAAAATAAATAAGCACTTAAAGATTTCCAACTAGAGAGGAAAAAATAATAATAGTGGCCAGAAAATTATTGAAAAAGTTATATTAAATACATGCACTTTCATATAAAAAGTCAAAATATGTCCAGCAGGAGAAGGTAGACAAACCAAGAGATTTAGATATGCAAACGGACCGAGACAGACAGAAGGGTGTAAACGGACCAAGATAGACAGAAGGGTATAAACGGACCGAGACAGACGGAAGGGTGCAAACGGACCGAGACAGACGGAAGGGTGCAAACAGACCGAGACAGACGGAAGGGTGCAAACAGATTGAGATAGACGGAAAGATACAGACAGATATAAACAGACTGAAATAGTTAAAAGGCGGGGGGGGGGGAAGATGTCTGGAAAAAAAAAAAAAAAAAAAAAAAAAAAAAGGAGTGGAAGGGTGTCATGTGGAAGGAGAAGAGAGAAATGGGTGAACATATTCATTTTAACAGCATATCAATCCAACAAGGGTTACTTCACATCTTGTGGTTAGGGAATCATATTAATTGTACACATTTACATTTTTTGTAGAGTTGTTTATTTTTTAAAGACTTTCTTTTTCTGTGTATGTTAACATGATATCAAATATTCCTATTTTAAAGAAATTTATTTGATCCATTATTGGGATCCTAACATACTATAACTAAGAGAGGACCTGGGAGTAATGACAATGAAAGGGTATGCCACACTCCCCAGAACTAAAGTTTCACCATCAGATGCAGTTTAGTGTCATACACAGGGCACCCCTTTTGTGAGAGGAGTTCATACCTCTCTGCATACAGCCAGCATATTATAAGCCTCACCAACAAGGTGGGTGGGTGGACGGAGAATGAGTGTTAGTGAGATGAGAAAGAATAGTCAAAAAGAGGCAAGGAAAATAAATGGGAGAATATGTAGAATAGTCCAAAGAATAAACAAAGTAATAAATCTGATGAGAAATACAAAAAATATTTTATATACACTTATATATATATACACACACACACGTGTAAAAAAAAAAATTTTTTAAATCAATAATCCATAAATCTTTAAAAAAAAAGAAAAAAAAAAAGAAAAAAAAAAAGAGTATTGCGGTGATGAAAACACCCACAGTAAAACAATATAGAACAATGATAATATAAACAAAAAATAAATCTGATTGGTTGGTTGGTTTGTGGTGTTTTACAACATCAATCCTTGTAGGTTATTTACTGCCAAATCCTGTTTATCCATATACATTAAATATATATGGTTGGTTGATTATGTTTTACAACATATCAATCCTTTTAGGTTATTTTCTGTCAAATCCTGTTTATATATAATTGCTTGGTTGGTTGTTTTACAAGATAACCCTCGTAGGTTATTTAATGCCAAATCCTGTTCATACAAATATATATATTTTGTAAATGAATAGTTTGTAGGTAACAATTTTTAAAAGTAACAAGAGCTCATTTGTTTGCATACAATTAAATAGTTGCAATAGTTTAATTTGGATGTTGTTAAATTGCTATTTAACACTAGTAATTCTATTCATTCATTTACACACAGTTGGTTTCAAGTATAGAACATGATTGAATATTTTTATTTGACCTATAGATGAAACCCTAACAGGTACTACCACTCCAGGCAGAGTAGACCTGAAAGGAAGGGCAGTGAAGGAGCACTCCACATTCCCCAAAGCTCCAAGACTGGAGCCTTACCATCAAATGGTTTAGTGTCATATCCAGGACACATATTGTGGGGAAGGAGTTTTACCCTCTGCAGAGATGCTGTTGGCATTTTAACCGCCCAAGCTGACTGGGCTGGTCATAAATTTTTTTTAAATGAAGGGTATATATACACACCCACAATAGATGGTTGGTGAACCTGTTGGGTTCCCACTGTGACAGTGTTCCATGAGGATATTTTTGCTTCTATTTAGAAAAGAGTGAAGGATTCTTATTAGTATTTCATTGTTATCTCCCATCCAAAATTTAGATGATTAAAAAAAATGACATTCAGCAATAACAAAGACTTCATAAACTCATTATTTGGTTATATATTGGACTTAATGAATGGCTTTATTCTCTCAGTTAAAGAATTTCAAGTGTGTTGCTCTCATAAGAATTTTGCTATAATGTGTTGTTTTTTTACTAAGTTATGGTTACATATACAGAAACATAGTAAAAATTTAATAATGTATAAACAATGAAGAGAATCCAAGTGTAGCCACTTGTATATTCTAAATAACTCAGAAGAAATATAAAAATGTATATTTATCAATGATTTGTCATTAGGAATATTTTTAATAATTTACATTAATCTGAACACATGAAGCAGCTGCTCAAACTTTCATTTTGACAACAATCTTCTTTATAAAAGAAAAGAAAGAAAAAGGATGTACTTGATAGCAAATTGTTAATTGTTTTTATGATAGCGATATTCATTTACTGTAGTGAAGAGCCAATATTCTATATTGTAGAAATATTGAAACTCATTTTACACAGCTATACAAAATATGCAGTAATAAACTTTTATAAATGCAGAAAATATCTATATGAAACAAAAAAACTAAAATAAAAAACAACTCTAGTTTATTGGTCAATAAAGTATTACATGACATGACTAAACATTCTTTAAGCTACCCAGTTCTCATATACACAATGCTGTTTGAAAAGTAAGATACAAATAGGCATCAAATAAAAGAAATTAAAATATTTTGAAGCTGTAAACATCAAACAAGTGGTATGCAATACTTATAACAGCCAGAACAGCCTTAATATTGAGTGCATGCTTATGTGACATCACAAAGATGATTGCCACAATAAACAGTGGTTAAACAAGTATAAAAAGTAATTAAACATTTGCATGCCAAGGGCAAAAAACCAACAGTCTTTCACTCTGAACTTATCGCTGTAAATAATGAACATATGAACAGGAAGGAGGTATCAATCTGATATGGAACATTCAAAGAAATCTTCAGGACAAGCTACATGTAGGATGTCCATGTCCATCAAGAAAAGATGACATTGAAGTTTTGATTCAAGATGACAGATGCTATGAACTTCATGATTTGGCAGTAAACAACAAGATCTTCTGAAGTCGGTGCTCTATAAAACCATTCATTAGAAGTTGGATTAAGTTGTCATTTCATTGGGACCCAATTCAATTGAGATGGGTATTTATGTGCCAGTATATCAATGGGACAAGGGCATTAATCTCAGAAACCCCGGCTGAAAGAGCTGTTTCATTTGTCTTAGTAAATCGAGTTATATTCTTGATACTTTTTGAACAAATTTTAAAATTAGCATTCCACACATTGTTTATAACTGTCTTCAAAAATCTAGCTTCAATCTTGATACTTTTTGCACATAAGACAAATTCTAAAATTAGCATTTCATTCATTGTTTATAACTGTCTTGGAAAATCTAGCTTCAATCTTGATACTTTTTGCACACAAGACAAATTTTAAAATTAGCATTTCTATAAAGTCATCAATGACAGCATCTAATACAAGGTTGTAATCAGTGATAACACCAACAAGTAAAATCCATGGAAAATTCCTTGAGGAGGAAGGAAGGACATCACAGACAAGTTAATGGACAGAATGGAATTTGGGAAATAGCATGTATGTTTCATGACTCTAGGTCATTCTCTCTTTGGTCAAGTCATTTTTCAGAACATCTTACAAATAAATCAAGCAGAGAGTTTCAAAGTCGAATATTACATATATAATAGACTTTAAACAAAATGATCATCTGGTAATATGTTGTTTGAATATAACTGATTCAAATTTCACACTTTAAGTTAGTCCTCAAGCATTTTTTTGCACAGACAAGGCATTTGTAAACTTGTAAAATACCAATATAAACTCACTGAAAACCTTTAACTTCAATCCTGCATGTGATTGTCAAAAACATTTATTTTATTTTATTTTTTAAATAAGATTAATCTTATTACCTCTATTGAAAGCACACTTTGAGGAAAAGAAAAAGGAAATAGTGATATAATAGTTTATTACTTATATATATATATATATATATATATATATATATATATAATTAACCTGCCTAAATATGTACTGCTTATTCTCTTGTAATAAAACATTTTCTGTCTAAGTATTAATACTTAGGTTTGGTTTGGTTTTATGGCATATCAACTGTTGTAGGTTATTTAATGCCAAATCCTATATATATATATATATATATATATATATATATATATATATACACACACAGCATTTTTAAACATACTGGAGCTTATTTTTTTGCACAGTTAAATGGTTTCACTTATTTCTATCTAATACAAATAATTCTATTCACAATTAATCATTTGTTTGTACATTATTTAATGTTTTCAAGTACTGCTATATATCACTAACAATTCAATTAAACATCAGTCATTTGTTTACACACAGTTAAATGATCAAAGTTCTATTTCAAATAATTCAGTTTAGCATAAGTACACAATTTTTGTTTACACAGTTAAATGTCAAAACAGTTCTATTTCAAGCAATTCAGTTTAGTATAAATGTTTAGTTTAAATTTAAAAAAAAAAAAATTTGACCCATAGATAGGACCCTATCAGGTACTACCACTCTGGTCCAGAGTGGAGCTGGAAGCAATGGCAATGAAGGGGTACTCCGCATTCCCCAAAGTTCCAGAATTACTGGAGCCTCACCATCAGATTGTTTAGTGTCATATCAAGGACACTCATTGGGGGAGTTTTACCCCTCTGCAGAGATGCAGTTGGTGTATTCTACAGCTCCAGCCAATTGGGCCATGTTAGTACTTACAATGAATGATAAAAAACAAAATAGACCAGAAGAAAACTCAAATCCCATTTGGTCAAAATGAAATAGAATTTATAAGAAACTAAACTTATTTCATACTGTACTGAAAAAATATTATAACATTTCATTAAACTTTGACTCTCTTCACCCAAAAGAGTTGTAATGAGTAAGATGCTAAAACGCATCCAATGTAAGGCTCCAGTTCTAGAGATATGAGGAGTGTGTAATCAACCTTTCTTTGCCATTACTCCCAGGTGCACTCTGATTTGGAGTGGTAGTACCTGGCAGGAGTCAAATAAGTACAAGACAATGTTTAAAAGGATTGTGAACTATGTTAATGCACTGGCTTTTAAAACATTGATATTGCAACTAAGTATGAAGTTTAAAATGATTGTGAAGATACATTTTTGTACAACATATAATTAGAAACCATAATTGTTAAAGTGACTTTGGCATAAAATAACCCAACAAGTGTTGACATGCTGTAAAACCAACCATCAAACTTTGATTAGAGGATTGATATTATTGTTAATGGTATACTGATATGTATATGCACCAAGCAATGAGTTTAATAAGGATGTTATTTTGTGAATTTGCACGTTAAAAAAATTGTTTTATAATAACTTAATATATAAGAGATTTTATTTTTCTGTATCTTCAATAATAGAACAATAGATACCTTGGTTTTCAGTTCTCTAGACGGTCATATCTCACACAAGAATATTTATTGTTTGCTGTATTCTTCCAATTTAATTCTTACAGTATATTTATTATGGAGAGAAAATGGTCTTTGGGAGCCAATTCTATCTACAGACAATACTTGGTATAGAGTGTTGTGCAGATATAAAAGAATGTCCATGAATGCGATACATTTCCATACCCTATACACATACGTTGCTTTGAATGATATGTTACATAAAAACCAAGAAACTAATATACATGTGGATCAGGTATCAATCACGTTGTGACTCTCTCACCTGCAGTATCACATAGACAGTGCAATATGGATTATTTCTTAAATCTATACACAAATCTATATATATATATATACACAAGGGTAAACTGAAAAGTTCACAATGATGTCATATCTGCTGTTGGTGACTTTTTTTGACCAATGGGATCTAAGCACTGCTACACTAATGGAAGAATGTGTGAACCACAAACAAGGAAGAATGTTAAAAAATAAACCTCATTTGATCACATTCCATGAGAGTATTTTGATCAGCCTATGAACTTTTCAGCCAACCCTAAGACAGCAGAAAAAAAGAAAAAAAAGATAAGCGTATCATAGTAAGATTTTTATAAGAACAATGGACAACAAGTACTTAAACTTAGAAAATAAAACCATTTAGAGTTCAATTTGCAAGAACATAATATTTTTGCAGAATTTGCATTCATCATTTTTTAATTGTATAAATTCTCAATATAACACAGATAACCATAATATGTTTATTTGAATCCTTCACTCCTTCTGAAATAAAAGCATCAATATCAGCATAAATCACTGTTATAATGCATTTACAGCTCATTTAGTATATTGATTAAAGTCATCTGTGTAACCATTAACCTCTTTTTTTTTATAAGAACAAATGTGTTATAGGGATTTGTTTATGTAGCTAAACTGTTTAAACAATATATGCAATATAGCAATATATGTGGACTATATGTGGGTTTCTTGAGTATGACACTAAAGTGGTTGGAGTTCTGGGTAGTGTAGAATGCCCCTTCATTGCAATTACACCCAGGTTCACTTTGAGTTGCAGAAAGAGTACCTGTTAAAGTCTCACCTAAGAATCAAATAGATTGATTTGAAGATTATTAGTATTAGATAGGAATAGTTGAAAACATGTAATTGTGTGCAAATTATTAATATTGGATAGGAACACTTGAAGCCATATAACTGGGCAAATTATTGGTATTAAGAATAGTTTATTGAAACTATAATTGTTTCCAAAAGATTATTATCATTATTGTTTTGAAATATTTGAAGCTATGTAATTGTGTTCAAATTATTAGTATTGGATAGAAAGACTTGCAACAATATCATTGGGTGCAAATTATTTATATATTAAGAATAGTTACTTGAAGTTACAATTGTTGACAAAGGATTTTTATTATTAATTACTTGAAACCACATAATGAGTCAAATTTTGTCATTAAATAACCCATAAGTGGTTGATATGCTGTTAGGAAATGAACTAAATCAAAAAACTGCTGATGATGATACTCTGAAGAAAGAGAGAATGTAATTGTCTGAGAGCTGAGTAAGTTAGTTTCTAAAGAATATGGATTTGAGTTCAAAGTTACAAAGACAACAAGCAACTATAACCTATTTCTAATTTGTTTTTTTTAAATTTTTTTTTTTAACAGTTCCATTAGGATAAACTTTCTTTATCAACAAAATTGGTAAGTTGGTTGTTTTACCAAATGTCAGTTCTTGTAAGTTATTTAATTCAGAAGTCAGTTTAACAATTATGGTCTCCCATCCAAAAAAATGTATGTTTAATTCTTTTTAAGAGACAAATAACTCATACTTAGGATTGAAGATTTTCACCACTTAGTTGCAGAAAAGCATTGAAAATGCAAAAAAGAAATTTGAACATTTTTAAGAATACAGTAAATTCTTGTAATTGCAATCATTCTAATGACACTATTTAATGACATGTATCGTCTAATAGCATGTTTGATTTTATATTTTTTTGATAAAACTATTGTTATCTGCAGGAACAGCACATGAAGATCACAATACATTTAAAAACAAACTAACAAAAACTAATAAATCTTTAAGATGATGTCACCTTAAGCAATACATATCTGTAAAGAAATTTAAAAAGTCTTTTCCAATTAATGATGAGCTTGAAATAATAATAATAATAAATACAATTCATATAAAAATCAAGCTGTTAACATAGCAAATTTGTTAAAACCACATTCTAAAAAATCCCCAAAAGGTACCACACTAACTGGTGCATGCTGTTTTAAACAGATCCTAGAAATAGCACTCTACAAATCAGCAGCTGTACAACCACTTACTACCCATCTCATAAACCATCCAAGAAAGGCAAGTAAGGCATGCTGGGCACTGCTGATATGACGAACTCATAAATAATGTTCTCTTATGGACTTATACACATGGACACACCAGTGTTGGTCAACCTGTAAAAAATATATATTTATCAGTTTTGTACGGACACTAGATGCCGTCTAGATGGGTTGCCAATAGAGATTAATAGCAAAAGATCACGAGAACCTCAGCAGCCAGTACACCTTGATAATGATGATGAGAATAAATGCAATCATTCAACATTAAAAGTTGAAATCTGACAGATAAAGCAGAGAAAGTAAATTATTTGAATTTATTCCTTTTATAAAAAAAAAAAAAAATCTTAACCTATGTGTCTTGTTACAACTAATGGCCAGAACTGACATAGAAAATACTTTTTCAATAAAAAGATGTTGCGACAAGAGCCAAAAAAAAAAGGAATGACTGCATGTAAATAAATGCTATCTGCAAGGGCAGTTTTTAGTTCTGTACTCAGATATTGGATGAACAAGATTGTTTCTTTTTTCTTTCACTTCTTTCAATATAATTTACATGAAGGATAAAAATGACCCGGATATCTGTCAATTACAAAAAGAAATACAATTGCAACTAAATTAATTAATCAGTGTTTGTATTACAGGTGTATAAAAAATAAAACAAAAAAGACAATCTAAAAATGATGTTTATACTTAATTTTGATTGCTCATTGGCATAAATTACTATATATATATATATATATATATATATATAGGTATAAATTACAAATATAAATATTGGTATAAATTACAAAAATTAATATATTGGTATAAATGTATATTTGTCCATTGTATTTGATGACAACCATTAACTTAGTCAAAGTTTAGCCAATGAACTACACAGGTGGTTTGTTTATTGTGGTGAAGTCTTATGTAGAACCAGTAACACTTTTTGGATGAGCTGATAACAGAAGAATTGTTCAACAGTGTGCCACAGATACTATGAACAGTATTGCATCAGATTTTGAATTTAGAGTTTTTCCTTCTCTTAGATCGGATAATATATTTGTGTAGTTCCCAGAATATATCATGGGATTATTTAAATATGAATTAGAACTTCCATAAAGGATCAGATTGTAGTACCTGTACAATTTACCTAAGCCTTTTTAGACACATATACACACACATCTCTGTAGTGTCTCTTTCAGTTGCGTACTTATCTTCAGGTGATATGTGGCAAAAATAAGTCAAGCCTGAGCCTCATGACACTGGTCACAGGGATTGGGGGTTATTTTTGGCCCTGCTCATGCATAACCACATGTCACATACTAAAACCAAGGAGATGTAGTTAAATGCTGTCTATGTCTATGATCAAAGTGTTGTTCCATTCTTGCCTAAGATCAGCATATAGTATCTGTACCTGTAAAAATCCTATGGCTATTTTATAAGCTGTAACTCACAGATATGGTTTGGTTTGGTTTGGTTTCTTTGTTTAATGGCATATCAACCTTTGTAGGTTATTTAATGTCAAAGCCATTCTCCCAGAAGAACAGTAGTGGTACTATTTAACCCATAGCTGGGAGGATAAGGGTGTTCATACCTTTCCCAAGGGTATTTGCCTGAAAGTGAATGTAATAGTGTGACTGGAGTATGATTACTTACTATGATTCCGCAGTCCATTGCTTTAACCATTACACCACGAAGACACCCCAATATGGTTTGGTTTCTTTGTTTAATGGCATATCAATCTTTGTAGGTAATTTAATGCCAAATTCATTCTGGTAAAACAGTTGTGGTACTATTCAACCTACAGTTAGGGGGACAAGGGAGTTTATACTTTCCCCAAGGGTATGAGTCCAAAATCGAATGTAATAGCACAGCTGGAATTTGAATTCATCTACTATGATGTCATTGTTCAGCACCTTAGTCACTATACTACAGGGGAAGGGGAAGTCTCCCTTCACTAACAAATATGTGAGACAAACTTAATTGAAATTTCTCCAGTATACACTTGACAATATTGTGTTTGTTTAATACATTTCATGAGACAGAGTGTACAGGTTTGAAAGAACTCAGGCTGGACATCTTTGTTAACTGTCAGAGTTCTCTGTGATATCTCTGAGCCTTTAATTCACCCACCCCAAAAATCTTAGAAATCTATACTAGTAAATTGGGCTGTTTATGTCAGTTTTCTGAGCTATAAAGAAGTTAAAATAGTTTACACACAAGGTTTAAAAAAAAGAGAAGACAGTTACATCCTTTTTGAAATACAATGTATACCTTCAATTGATGTGATATTACAAGAATTAAGTAGGATGGACATAAAATACAGATTGTCAAAATAAGTACATTAATTAAAACCTTAGTAGCAAGCTTAAAATGACTTCATAGGAACAAAGAAAAGTAATAATATAAACAAAGATTGATGTCAAACAGGAATAATATAAATGTCAATGTCGGAACTCTCAATAGCAGAACATTAGAATCATTGGCATAAAATGTATCATAATACTGAGAAAAATTGCTAATGTAAGGTTTTTGTATTCAATCATGATAGAAAAAATTTATGTGAAAGAGAGAAAAAGTGAAAGAGAAAAATTGTGTGTGTGTGTGTGTGAGAGAGAGAGAGAGATATCTGGAGATATTAGGGGAGAGAGAGAGAGAGATAAAGAAAGTGAATGAGAAATCAAGAGTGAAAAAGCGGAAATGAATGTGCAAGTGTAAGAATAAGAGAATATGAATAACTGAATGAGAGAGAGAAAAAAAAAAAAAAAAAAAAAAGTCACAGGCCAAACACTAATTCTAGCAGCATTAGTCTCTAAGCAACCCCAACAGTTTCCATTAAAACTTTCATTGTTATAATTTTAAAATTCATTTTATCATCATAAAGTAAGGAGGAAATTTATCAAAGAAATCAGTTTTAAATGCATTCAAATTTAATTTCCCTGAGCTGCTGCCTCACCTTTCTCATACATTTTATGGCCACTCAAAATGCAAGAAAAGAGAAAGTGTTGGGGGCCCCAGAAAGATAAAGAGATAAAAATTCAGACCTTCATATCAATCTCATAAAAAGAATTTGTTTTTTTTTTCTAAGTAAAGAGAAAGTATGTACATACATCAAGTAGATGATGATGGAGTAGAAGTAATTTTCATTTGATAGACATATAACAAAATATAACAAAAGATTATCATTGAGAGAAACCTGTGGTTAGTATTTGCCTTGGCATAATTGAAATTAATAGGCTGTCACAAGCTGGTTCAAAGCTTTCCTCAAGGCTTGCAGGGAGCCAGCAAAATTCCTGTTGCCAAATTACACATTATTTTATCCAGACAATTGTTACACGTAAACCATTCTCAAAATTTTATAAATCTTATTAAGATCCCTATCTTAAAAAGATTTATAAAAATTTTGAGAATGATTAGATTTTTAATTTTGAAAGTACAGGAATGATTGCTTGAAGATTTTGTTTTGAAATTTGTGGTTCAGCTTTCTTTTCTTGAATGAAACAACACATATAAAATACACTGTGCCTTATACAAAGTGGTGCAGATAAGTTCTAGGCCCAATCAAGAAGGGAATGACCATGAGTCATGAAATATACATGCTATTCTACATATTCATCTTGCAGTTCAACACACTTGGCATATTGTTTGCTAAGATTCTTGATCTCTAAAAAAAAAAAAAAAAAAAAAAAAAAAAAAATCTTCTTGACTGGGCCAAGAACTTTTCAGAACCCCCTCATATACAGTGTGCATTTACTCAACCCCTCAATTTTAGGCAGGAGACAACACAAAGTTAATGAAAAAGTTTATGTTAATATAAGTAAAGGCTCTCTTTTCATTAGCTACACTGAGGTGTAGAGGAGGGCACTAATCCTGCCACTGGATTGTTCCATTTTACCCTTATAATGCTGAGTGTTAAGCAAAGTGGGATCAAGTACCATTTTTTGAGTTTTTGGTATGAATTGACCTGGGATTGAACCCTGGCGAACACTACCTACTAGACCAATGGACCGGTACACCAAAATTAGAATGAAATTGTTCTTGGCATAACAGTTATCATCATAGGAAATGGGATTGGTCTTGAACAAGGCTGTTTGAGTTCTCACTTTATCTCACTATCCTAAGGAAAGGCAAGAATCCAACTGTTCCCCCAAATATGGATAAATAGTAGGGCTGACTGGATCTTGGGTGAGGTAACCATCATATGACAAGAAAAACTCTGAATTCAAACCAGCTTTACTCCGTTTTAATATTGACCTTGTGATGGAAAGATTTGGTGAATATATAAAGCATAAAAATTAATGAAATTAAAAAAATATATGATAAAACAAAGACCAATATTATTGCAAGAAATACAAATTCTTTTTAAAAGATTGATACAAAATTGACCAATGAAAAATTAGAGCTAAAACTCAGAAATAAGAAGGAGATATTCAATAAATTCTGATAAAAATGTTGTTTTTTTTTAATTATGTAAAGTACAACAAGAGAGTGCATTGAATTCATTTAAATTATTCAGGGTTAGGTAATCCATCTTAGAACATCTTTAATCAGTCTAACTGCTCATTCAAAGCTTAATTATTAACTGCTAATACCACTTGAAGTATCACTACACAATGAGAGGTGGGTAAGAAAGAGAGAAAAAAAAATTATCATATGATATATAATTGAAAGTGAGAGAGAGAGAGCAAAGATGTTGACAAAAGTCATCGTAAGACATTTAAGTAATTATTTTGCTATACAGGAATGGCAAACCTTTAGTCAAGTTAATATCTCTATTTTCACAATAAGTGCCCAATTGAAGTCATTCAGTCAAGAATTTACCTCTACCTGGATAAGCTTCCAAAATTTCAGTTGGCGCTTCCAAAAATATTGTTTGGAAAGTGATAATAAGGCCAATAATTCCATACAGAGAAATTCAGAAAGATTTAGATAAAACAAACTATAGTGTGCATGAAAACTATGAGACAAGTGTGCTGTAATACAAGTTATTATTTCCCAAAACCAAAAGATTCCACTGTTGATACCAAAACATGTTAGGAATCATATATTTACCAAAAAGTACCTGGAAAAACTAGGTTGGTTTGTTTTACCCTTTGTATATTATTTGATGCTAAAGTCAGACTGTTTTTTCTCAGTAACAAATGATAACAATCTTGAGTAAATAATTATATCTTCATATAACAACAGTTATACCCTAAGTGACATAACACTGTATGTAATGTCAATTGCAGAACAGAAATTTAGTCTAGAAAAGTGTTGTAAAAGAGAATTTGACATAGGCTGAAATGACAAAGTGAGGTATTATCATATTCTTAATACTATGATTTATACATAATTATATGGTTTCAAGTATTCCTATCTAATACTAATAGTTTATAGTTATATATTTCAAGAAATTATATGGTTTCAAGTAACTAACTATAATAATCTTTTGTAAACAATCATAACTTCAAATAACTATCCTTAATACAATTTGCATACAGTTATATGATCTGAAGCATTCCTATCAAATATTAATCATTTCTAAATGGACAATCTGTTCCATAAATGGGATCCTAAAAGGTACTGTTAGTCAGAGTGCACCTGGTAGCAATGGCAACAGAAGGGTGAATCTACTCTCTCCACAGCTCCAGATATAGAGGTCTACTACTGGATGCAGTTTAGAGTCATATCCAGAACTCCCTCTTTCTTTATTTGGCAGGTTTACCTCTAAGACTTGCTGACTGGACATGAAAAAGCATGTCTTTTTGAATTATGATATGTGGTTAGATGAAACCAAAATAGTAATATTTAATGAGCCATGTCTGGAAAGAAGAAAAAAAGGCATTCAGCATACAACACCCAATCAGATTACAACTCAGCATACAACACCATCCAATCAGATGACGACTGCATAGAACTTTGGTGAAGGTAGTATAATGATATAGGACTATTTTTTTCCAGAATGGAGTGATATACCATGTGATTATAGGGAAGATGGATGGTTATATGACATATTTTAGAGTATATTGTCTACTGAAGCCTAGCAATATTTGACTTAAAGACATTCTAATCTAACAAGAGAATAATTTCAGAAGAATACTAAAGTTATGGAATGGCCCAGTTAATCTCCTGCCTTTAATCCCATGGAAAATTTGTGGTGATAACTGAAAATTTGAATCCAAACAAAAGTCAGAAATCTTCCAGATTCAATCTTTACCAGGATGCAAAGTGAAATCAATGGAAACTTGACAGCAACATATTCAGAGAGAGAGAGAGAGACAGGGAACTGTCACTCTTCATAAAGGTTAGGCGATCAAATTTGGAGTAATTTTTCTGATTATATTTGATATTTTTCCCTTTTTTTAAACCCTTGACTTTGATTGGTCAATTTTTAAAGAATTTTTGTATTTCTTGTATAAATATTGATCATCATTTCAAATTTCATTAATTTTTAAGCACATTAAAAACAAACATTAAGCCATGTATCAGATACCTTTTACACTAACTGTTTATAAGACATGCAATCAGGTCAGTCTCTCAACAGAGTAATGAGAAATTCTATTGTCCTTTACTAAGCTTAGTTTAGTGCACAGACAAAGTATGGAGCACCCAGTGAGAATCAAATATACTAACAATTGTCTGCTGACTTAGCTCACTTAATATACCATCACTATAAGTAAGTAAAGTTGGCAACCTTAGTCGAGAGTGAACTGAACTCTCCTTTTTCAATAGCTATCACACCGAGGTGTGGGGGAGGGTGCTATTCCATTCCCTGGATTGCTCTACTTTACCCTTGATCTTTACCTTATAATGCTGAGTGTTAAGCAAGGCAGCATCAAGCACCATTTTTTGAGTCTTTGGTATGACGACCTGGGATTGAACTCTGGTCTCCCGAGCCATTGGCGAACATTCTACTGATTACGCCAATGGACCATCACTATAGATGTACTTAAAAAGTTAGCTTTGCTTAGTCTGGCACACAGGCTTCAGGGTGCTTCAGGGTGTTGTCATCCAATAAAATACTGTTTAATTTTGGTTTCGCCAATGGTCCAGGAGACTGGGGTTCAATCCCAGGTCAAGTCATACCAAAGACTCAAAAAATGGTACTTGATGCCACCTTGCTTAGCACTCAGCACTATAAGGTGAGGATGAAGAGTAAAGTGGAGCTATCCTGGGAATGGAATAGTGCCCTCTCCCACACCTTGGTGTAGTAGCTATTGAAAAGAGAGCCTTCAGGGTCAACTTCGACTAAGGTCGCCAACTTTACTTTACTTAGTAGGAACTGGCACTTTTAACATGACTTTAGCATTATCCTCAAAGTGTACTAACAATACAGATTCCTTTGTCTTTCTTTTGTCATTTGTCCCAATCATCCATCACACTCAAGATGGCATTCTGTGTCTACAAAGAGCTAATGAGGTGCCTCTCATGGTATAATGGTTAGTAAGCTAGACTAGCAAAGATAGCCTTTTGCCACATCTAAGCAAAAAGCTTAGTAAATTACTACAAAGAGCTGATGATTGTAAGTTTTTGTGGGTCAGCTAACATGGGTGTGTCATGTAGTAGTCCATAGAAGACTATCATTAATGAGTTTGTTCTTACTACTACATCGGCAATGCCAAGCATGTCTTGCTTATCTTTCTTGAATGCTTTGCAAGATCGGAAGTAAATGGCCAAACAACTAGTTTTGTAGCTTGATGCTTCCAGTATTTGGTTCAAAACATCATGCAGCATTCTTATGTAGTTCCCATCTAAGTTTTTCTCCAAGCATTTTGTTAGAATTTTAGCAGTGCAACCAGACAGCAGTACTGACATCGCTAAAGGTTGGAAGAATTCCCTTTTCATCTTATTGTAGAGATCAGATTTTCACATGTCTAGTAACAGTCTATACTTATTATGAGATATGTTATAGACTCTTTAGGTGATATTCTAAGAATAGAATTTCAAGTTAAATTTCATAAATAAAATTCTGTAATTATTCAACAGTAAACAGAATGTTATATATCAATCTTGAAGGGCAGAATTTTTTTTACTTTCGAAACTGACAGCTGTGTATACAAGAAATACTATGTTCAACTAACCCTTAAATAAACATTGGCTGTAGATAAATAAATTTTTAAAAGAAAGATATGTTTAAATCTATGTATCAAATATTACTTTTATTTATCATAACTGTTTCCATTTATAGCAAGGAAACGAGATTCAAGATCAGTTGTTATCTTTAGTTAAATATTCAGGAAGTATTGAACATGAACCAGAAAATGATGCAGAACAAAGTTTTTGATATTTTATAAGTATAATGTAATTGCAAATTTACTTAAATATTTTCTATCATTTTTTATGGTACAGATAAACTAGTATTCAGTGAAATTCATATAATACAGAATTTTAAACCTCTTGACCAGCAGTGCAATGCTCTACTATCAGTGATATAAGGATGTGTGGTTGAAATAGATAAATAAATAAATAACAAAATCACCTCCATGCTTGTACATGTACATTATTTTAATGAGACAACTTTCAATGTTCTTTTTTAAAACCCAAACAAATTCTCACTGTAAATGTATGGACTTAAATTCATAATACTTTTAAATTAAAATAATGTTTCATACTTTAAATAGAAAGGATAGGATGTTAGAGAAAGAATAACTGCAAAGTTCTTATGGTTTATTCATGTAGTATAAACATCTATATTTCACATTCATAATGTAAAATGAATGCCTTTTGTGTCTGACAGAATATTTTATTTTAATAAGCTCCATACACAACCCTGAATTGATTTTTAGACTAATTTCTTATTTTAATATTCAACCTTTGTTTGTTTTTCATACTTACAATGACATAAAAGTGAAAATTATTTTAAATTATTCATAGTTGAAAATCCAATAAGATCTTAGACATTTCTTAAATAATCTTTTTTTTAAATATAAACTTATAAGGGTTCCAAAACCCAATGAATTAAATTGTTTAATAAGTAGAGGATCATATGATTTACACCACAAACAATGCCAAATTAGATCGCTTGTTAAAAAAAAAAAAAGAAAAAATAAAGATTGCAACTGATATGCAAAGTAAAGAACCATTGAAATTCACACTTTATATGTACTCAATATTCCTATAGAAATCTTATGAAAACACTTAATATTCCTTTCATAATTTTTCATTGGCTGTGTGGAAGCCAAAGAAAAAAGTCTGGAGCCAGTAGAAGTCAAACTGAAGTATTATATTCATTGGATTCTATCAATTTTATTGGCAGTCTTTGAGTACTGTGAGCAGTCTATATGAAAAAGCAGCAGCAGTAAGACAAATGATAATTGAAGAATTCCCCCGTAGGTGGTAGCACTTCTGAAATCAGAGATGAACAGTGGCTCTTCTTCCTCCTTTCCCACTTTTCTAAGTAGTGCCACCATAGGAATTAGTTGCAATACTGACAGTGTATCAATAGCATTAAAGTCATTGTCTTAGTCACTTTTATTTACAGAAGTTGGCTCTGACCTCCTCTGTAAAAGTGGATGATAAATCAGGAGTCTATTGTTTGACTGTACTATAATGGGAAATATGAAGAGTTGAAAAAGAGGCTGAGGAAGCTTATTTTCCCACTCCTCACAGATGCAAAGGATAAAAAGCAAAGCAAAAACTATCATTTGGGAGAGAGGAATTAAAAAGAGAAAAAGAAAACTTTTAGGTCCTACAAAGTGGGAAAATTAGGGATAAATTTCAATCATCTATAATGAAATTTGTTTGTCTTATAAAGAAAAAAAAAAGAAGAAAAAAATCTTTAAAAATAAATGTCTATACACAGTTGCAAATTTGACTGAAAATTGCTTTATTCTTTTAATTGGATAGTTGAAAATGTATTACTATAATAAAAAATCTAGCTATGATGTGCTATTTTTGCTGGGTTATGGTTATATAGGGATAAAATTAATAATTATCTCCCTTAGAAAATTGGTATGTCTATTAAGAACTCTCCTGAGTCACACACCAGTTCCAGAAACCCATCCTTAATTTTTTGACTCCGGTCTTTGAACAGAAGAGGAGATGTCTGATTCTACTAGGAAACAGTAAAGTTACATGGCTATCTTTTAGCTACTCTCATCAAGTAAGCCTTTTGCTATTTTGGACCCCTTCCTTAATGGAACAATATAATTCTAGCAGTTGGGACAGATTTGTGTATTCATTCTTTTTAATACCACTTGTAGGTATATTATTAGAGTAAAATATTAAATGTTCTTGTATGTACAAATGAGATGGTCTTTCTTTCTGTTGTGTTCAGTGTTCATATATTATGGAAATAATAACAATAATACTAACTATAAGTCTTAAAGTAGGTGGACTTAAATATTTTCACCCACCATCAAGTATTCTGATGATACCATATTACAAAGAGGGAATCCTTGTGAGGTCATGGTTAATGAGTTGGACTGCAACATCAGAGTTAGTGACTTCAAACTCCAATCATGCCACTGTGTTCATTTTTGGACTAATACCCTTGGGGATCCCCTTATTCTCACAAGCTACAAGGATGGATTTGGTATAACTAATTTTCTTAATAAAATCATAAATATTTTTAAGAATAAATCTTTGTATTTCCTTAGTCACATAAATTCTTTAATAAAATCAAATGTTTCTAAAGAATAATACTTGCTATTTTTTTAAAAATCTCATAATTTTCTTAATTATAAGTATTTCTAAATAAAATTATATAAAATTAAATTAATAAAAAAAAAAAATAAAAAAACGGCAGCACCTCCCTATCACAGAACCTGTTCACAATAGATGCAAAATTATTACTTTTCAAAAATTAATCTTGCAAAGTTATTACTAAGCTTAGTTGTGGCACAAGGCCAGGAGTATGCACATAGTATAGAGCTAGTGACTTGACTATAATCAAATAAGGCTTCACTTGAAGAACTCAACAAAGCAGTGAAAAGGCTAATTCCTGAAGCATAGAAATTCTAAAGTTAATACTTTCAATGATTCAAATGTACTTCTCTTATTGCAAACAATACAAAGGAATTATTTATCTTGATCTGAATATCTGACTATTGTCTCATATTGAAGCTAATTCAAGCTGCTTTGAAACTTTCATTTCAATAAAAAGAGCAGCCCCAATGGCAACATTACAAATCAATGAATAGAAATTTTCACATTTATATATTGCTAAAATTCTCATTATGTTTTTATAAGACTTGGCAAAAAATAGAACACTATAGCAAGATTTTTTTTTATTAGAGCAATATTCTTAAAATCTACTTAAGAGAATAAACCAATTTTCAGTTAAATTTGCAACTGAGTGATAATTTTGTAGAACCTTATTTACACTGAACCTCTTTTAATCATCCGAATCCTCAATATAACAGAGATAACCATGAAATCCTAATTAGAATTCTTCAATCCTTCCTAAATAGAAGCACCAGTATCATCATAGATAGTTACTAACTATGAAATGCTTATTAGAATCCTTCACTCCTTTCTAAAGAGAAGCACCAATATCTTCATGGATAGCACTTACTACAGGAACCTAATGGGCTCATAAGTTATCTATTATTGGAATAATTTGCATTATTGCAGACTTGATAGAACAAACAAGGCTATTTTCTCTTCTCACTTTTTGAAATAATACAGTTAAAGAAAAAATGCAGTGATGTGAACATAAATTACTTTGTATCAAAATCTTTAAAGAAAAAAAACTCAGCCATAATTAACAGGTGATTTAGCATCTTTGAAGAAGTAAAAACATAAAACATAAAAAGATAGATATGGTGAAAACTTTGCTTTTAACAAGGCTATTTCGAAAACAGATTTGCTAATTCAGCATCATGTTCATATCTATGTATAGAAGTAATTTTGCTGCTGAATAGGCATCTTAAAGCAGTGGCTCTCAATTAGGGAGAAAATATTATTATTTCAGGAGGGAATTAGGACAAAACATTGGTAGATTCAGAATATGGCAATAATTTATCTATAAATTACAATACTACAATGCATCTTTTGAGTCAGACAATCATTGAAAAAAAGAAAAGGATACACTCTTTAATATTTCTTTCTTTTTAGTTTTTCTTCATTTCATTAATGGTTCATTTCTTTATTTTTTTTTCTTTTCTATCTCTATCTTCTGATTGCTGTTTTTTTTTGTTTTTTTTTCTTTGTAATTTGTCTTTCATTTCTTTTCATCATTTTTTTTATTCAGTCATTTTTTTTTTCTTTCTTCTGTTCATTATGACACATGCTGAAAATTTCAGGCCAACAAAAAAAATGAATGACCTTTCTTTTTGAATTTTTACTTGAACAAAGTTGAGAAATAATGTCCCAAGTCTGTTGAATTTTAGAATTAATACGTCAAATAGCAAGCATGTTTAAGAGTTCTAAAACCTTCTTTTAATTATCCCCTCTATAACATTATTTATCAATAACCTCTTTCAAAGTAATTTCTTAATTTATTATGCTTTAGTCTAGATCAATGGTTCTCAAGTTTACAGCTATAAAAAAGACCCAAAAACTCACAATGTGTTGTTTTTGTTTTAGATATAAGCATAATGACTATATATATATATATATATATATATATATATATATATATATATATACCCCCATTGTAGCAGCTTAGACAACTTAATTTAAAAACCTTCCTTCATGTGTATGTGTGTATATATATATATATATATATATATCTATATCCTTAGTTGCGGATGACCTGAAGGCTCCCTTTTCAATAGCTACTACACTGAGGTGTAGAGGAGGGTGCGACCACATTCCCTGGATTGCTCCACTTTACCCTTGATATGTATCTTATAATGCTATACCGAGTAGTATCAGGCACCATTTTTTGAGTCTTTGGTATGACTTAACCTGGGATTGACCTCTGGTCTCCCGGACCATTGGGGAACACTCTACTCATTAGACCAATGGCCCAGTCAATAAAATATATATATATATATATATATATATATATATATATATATATATGAATGGGAAATAAAAGGGTACAGTTGAAAATGTTAAAATCTCTATGATGAAAAATGAAAATAAACAAAATAGAAACATGTATGCTGACAACACTTGGAATGTAAATTTAGCAGAAATTTTTAAAATTTCAATAAATAGTTTAAAATGACAACTGGGTTAACCAGGCAAATGTCCATTTGAGTTATTTGGGAAGTAATCAATTTTAAAGGGTGGGTGGTGGGAATGAAGAGGAAGGATTTTAAAGTTTAAAAATTATTTCCACAAAAATTTTTCCAGCATTCATTTTTGTTTCATAAAGCATTGTTAGTTTGAATAGTTGCCAGTCAAAACATCAGGACCTATTAAAATATTTTTCATTAATCAGATGTGTGTGTGTGTGTGTGTGTGTGTATACCTAAAAAGATAGATGTTTGGGCAGAAGTAAAAGGCAGGTCAATAGCAATAGGAAGTAGACATAAAAATGACTAGTGTAATATGACTACCCTATTAGTTGTGTGTGTGTGTGTGTGTATACATACAATGATACTATATATGGTCTTAGTGGGTAAAAATTTCAAGTTCTGACTGTAACATACAATCAATCAATGAAATCCTTCAACATCAAAATATATATATTTTTTCAATTAGACTAATAAATATTAAAAATAAATCTTTTGTCACACTCATACCTGCATTCAAATTAGATTTTCTAGAAGGAAACTGGCAAGAAAAAAGATAATACATTTATGTGATATCATGGGTAGGATTTATTAAACAAATATATTGAAACTAATTCACCCTAATAATTATATATCTCAATTAAACATATAGTGAGAGAGGTAGGGACACAGTAAATTTTTGCAGTAGTGAGGGTAGGAAAATGAGACAATACTCTCTCTCTATATATATATATATAAGTTTTTGATTTTATTATTGCTGCCTAATTAAATTTAACTCTTTTCCTTCACTTCCAAATATTTCTGTAAATAGAAAAAAGAATGTCATGACAGAATACTAAATCTGGCATTATTTACTTTAGCAAAATTTTGCTCTCAAAAAGAAGTCAGAAATCAATGAAAATTGCTCCCAAAGAAGATCTAATATGTGTATAATTTTGTAATAACTTAATAAGGAATTTTACAGCATATTCATAGAGACATTACGATTGCACAATATTTTGACATATAAAAGATTGGATAAATATTTCATATTTAATCACAAAGGTATAATTCATTCACTAATTTTGAACTGAATACAGTTAATTTTTTTCCACTCAAT
The DNA here is from genome assembly GCA_963585895.1 of Sepioteuthis lessoniana. Taxonomy (NCBI): domain Eukaryota; kingdom Metazoa; phylum Mollusca; class Cephalopoda; order Myopsida; family Loliginidae; genus Sepioteuthis; species Sepioteuthis lessoniana. Next base: position 31,051,916 of record OY757909.1, read on the forward strand.
ACGAGTTCTTTCAAGAGATGAAGAACAATGTGCATACAACTATTAGAGAAATATTACGTGAAAATGTTTACCAATTTCAATAAATAATCAAAGAAATATTCATTCATATATTCATATTAAAAAATAAAGCCCAGTTAAAGTGTTCCAAAATTTTACCCCTCGAAAAAATAGGAAGTTTCACCTAGATAAAATTTTGGTAATTCCTTACTACACTATAGATTATATAATTTTTAAAACTTATTAATAAACTTTCTAGAGTTTTAAAATAGAATTATATAAAAAGATAAGAGTTTTACAAAACTACATTAAAAAAACATCCTATTAAATTTTCTAAACTCAACAGTGAACATGATAATTATTCATAGGGTGTTAATAAGTTACTTGGCCATTAACTGAACTAAAATCAAAACCTTTTCCTGCTTTTTAAAAGAAAATAAACTCCAATACTGTAAATACCAATCTGATGTTATTCAATCATATTCAATCAGAGATATCGAACTATATTCTCTGCTGATCAGAAACCAAGAAATCTATTTAAGCTAAAATATATCTGACCAATTTATTTAAGCTAAAATACAATGACCAAAATAATATTAGTTAGTCTTGTACAAACACAAAGTGTGTTTGAATGTATGAAGAAAGTTTTTTTTTTAATTCTCCTTTACAGAAATTAAGAGGGCTTAACTCTTCAAACCCAAAAGTCTGATATTTTAGGCTGAGCACTATTTCAGGATACATCATAGGCTTGATATTTTGGACTCAGAGAGATCACATTAGGTACTAATAATACAAGGCTTAATATAGCAACCATTCACAATCTTTCTTTTAATGAAATGATGGGATCTCATATTTTAGACTATTTTACAATACATCATAAGCATGATATTTCAGGCTCAAAGAGAACATGCTAAATATAAAAAAAAGGCTTAATATAATGGCCATGATGGAATAGCTTGAAAGAAAGATGTCTACTCTCTAGAGCAAAGTTTAAATATGCTTTTTACTCTATTGTATTAGATATATGGTATCAAATATTCTTGTGTACCAAATTTTTTTTTTAGGAATAGTTATTTGAAACAGTAATTATTTACTAAGGATTATTATTATTATTAGTTACAAACTAATATTAACTAAAGATTATTATTATTATTGTTAGTTACGAACTGTATGCAATTCATTTGTATTAGATAGGAATACTAGATATCATATGACTAGGTGTCAAAGTGCAATCCAAAAAATGTACTGGATCATTGGAATACAGTTATGATTGATTATTTTCTAAATGTGAGATTACAAATTTGAGAATTAAATAACCCATAAGGAGTTGATATGCCATTAAATCAAACCGACCTAATATTGCAAAAATCAAGTATGTATTGAACTATTTTTCTTTTAAAAGAAACTTCATACATTATCCACTCTTCAGATTCATTTATATCTTGTTGCTATATCATCATAACTCTTTTCTGAATAGTGGCTAATTAGGCCTTGTTTAAGGTGAATCTATGTAAAGAATAAATATTAAACCATTTATAATTTTATTCAATTAAATAGTATCATTAATACTCTAATAATTTTTTTTATCACATCTTAATGTTAATCATTTGGCCTTGCTTAGAGTGAATAAATAAATAAATAAAAATGAAGTTACAAGTTTTTAAGAAGTTTAAAAATACTTAAAACTAATAGGAAAACAAATCTTTTATTATATAAATTTTGACTATGGTATTTGATTGAAACTTTTAAATCAATCAGAATCTCAGCCTTAGAATGGATGAGGAGTCTGCAGTAGGGATCATCCAAATTACTATTTCTATACTTTAAAATTAACGAACTTATTTATAATGCTCCAATCAACAAATTAAAAGATCTTAGGGAAAAAAAAATGACACAAGTCTAATAATCATTATTTTATTACGTTAACAGTACAATAAGTAAAGTTGGCGACTGTAGTTGGGGGTGACCCAAAGGCTCCCTTTTCGATAGCTACTACACCGTGGTGTAGGGAAGAGTGCTACTCCATTCCCTGGATTGCTCCACTTTACCCTTGATCCATATGTTATAATGCCGAGTGTTTAGCAAGGCACTATCAAGTACCATTTTTTGAGTCTTTGGTATGACCCGACCTGGGATTGAACCCAGGTCTCCCGGGCCATTGGTGAACACTCTAACCATTATACCAATGTCCGGTATAACAGCATAATATAGAGACCAAAATATTGATTTTTAGAAATGCAGTTGTTTTCAACTGGTGATCATTGATAACAATAATGTGGTTAGAGTTGTAAACATGCATTCTCTAATTTTTTTCAATATATAGCTTAATTTTAATGTAAGAGATCTAAAACTAGAACTGAGGTCGATTTATTCAATTTAAAAAATATTCTATTAAGAATTTTCAGTTTAACATTTCTATTCCATTCAAACATTTTTGTCATCATATATATATCATCCACAGACAGACTGTTTTGTTGTATCACAACTCTTCAGTGTGGCTAGACACGCGAGATGATCAAAACTGGGATCAAAGCCTGGGTTAGGGTTGGCAGGGTTAGGGTTAGCTTCTATGCCAGCTGGAGATTCTACCACACAGTCACAAAGAAACAGCATAAGCGAAGGGATTTTAATGTATATGTATCCCTTTTGTTTATATATATCCGCTTAATGACTACCGAGTGCTCAATTCATTCGAAAAGCTTTGCAATACGTAAAGTTATCCAACTGTAGTTGAAGGTGACCTGAAACCTCCCTTTTCACTAGCTACTACACCAAGGTGTAGAGGAGGGTGTTACTCCTAAAGCAGGTGAAAGCAATAATGTCAGATCAATTCATCTCCTATATTTCCCTATTTGTCAAATATCAGTTGATTTCTATAGTGTAAACATTTAAGCTTCCTTATCATCAAGGCATGCCTACAGAATAAATTCTCTGGACTCTCTCTTACCATCCATTATTATTGGCTGATGCATTTAGTAGGTCCTCTAAAAGGCATCCAGTGTCTGCATTGGATTGATTGATTGGTTGGTTGGGTTTTATGGCATATCAACCTTTGTAGGTTATTTAAAGCCAAATCCATTTTTATGAAAATGGTCGGTTCTATTTCAAACAATTCAGTTTAGCATGAGTACACAGTTTAATTATCAAAAACATTTCTATTTCAAGATATTCAGTTTATTCAAACTGTTCTAATTCAGCTTATTAAGTTTAGTATAAGTACAAATTTTGCTTACACACAGTTAAATGTCAAAATGGTTCTATATCAAACAATTCAGTTTAGTGTAAGTACAGTTTCAATGTCAAAGACAGTTCGATTCCAAACAATTCAGTTTAGCATAAGCACATAGTTTAAATGTAAGTATGGTTTAATTGTCAAAAACATTTCTATTTCAAGCTATTCAGTTTACTTAAACAGTTCTAATTCAAACAATTCCATTAAACCCATAGATAGGGCCCTATCAGGTGCTACCATTCCGGGCCAGAGTGGACCTGGGAGCAATGGCAATGAAGGGGTGCTCTGCATTCCCCAAAGCTCCAGCATCACCAGAACCTCACCATCAGATTGTTTAGTGTCATATCCAGGACACTCATTGGGCAAGGGTCTTACCCCTCTGCAGAGATGCAGTCGGTGCATTCTACAGCCTCAACCGACTGGGCAATACACAGAGTTAATGTCAGAACAGTTTTGCTTCAGATAACCCAGTTTAGCATAAATACACAGTTTAGATGTCAAAACAGTTCTATTTTAAGCAATTCAGTTTAGCATAAATATGCAGTTTAAATGCAAAAAAACAGTAAGCTCAAAAAACCATGGTTTAATTCTATTTAATCCATATTTATCAGGTACTACCACTCCGGGCCAGAGTGAACCTGGGAGTGATGGCAATGAAAGGGTACGCCTCATTCCCAAAAGCTCCAGCATTACTGGAACCTCACCATCAGATTGTTTAGTGTCATATCCAGGACACTCGTTGGAGGGGAAGGGGTCTTACCCTTCTGCAGAGAAGCAGTCGGTGTATTCTACAGTCTGAGACAATTGGGCAGCATTAGGTTAATGAATGTAAGGTTTTGTTTGTTGGCTAAAATTGGTGTGACCATGTGTAGTAGTCTAGGAGAATGTTCCTTATTTCTTACTTTTCCATGAGTGCCTAGTATGTCTTGCTCAACTTTCTTGGATGGTTTGTGAGCTGGGAGGTAAATGGCCATGCAACTGCTGTTTTGTAGAATGCTAACACCTTCCTTCTCTTCCCCCTTCTTAATATCTTGCGTTTTTACCTTACAAAGATGGTTCTGTTCTGAAGCTTTGGTGAGTGTCGAGTACTCCTTCATTGCCAATACTCTCAGGTCCATTTGGACCTAGAGTTGTGGTACCTGTTAGGGTCTCATTAAGGGGTCAAATAGATCTATTTGATAATCATTCATATTAGGAATACTTGATATCATATAATTGCTTGCAAATTATTGGTATTAAACATTGACCGCATGAGTAATATGAGAACTTGCAAGGCAAATGATTGATAGATTTTAATGGCATATCAACCCATCTAAGTTTATTTTATGCCTAAATGTTAGAAAATAACATGCACATTTACATTTTTTTTGTTTAGTAGTTTAAGAGTTTTTTTTTAAAACACAGTCCTATCAAATACAAATAATTTTTAACAGATCTATTTGATGCATAGATAGAAAAGGTACTGCCCCTCCTGGACAGAGTGGACCTGGGAGTAATGGCAATGTAGAAGTTCTGCACATTACTCAGATCTCCAGAATTAGAGCCTTAACATTAGATGCAGTTTAGTGTCATACACAGGACACTGCTTGAGAGGAAGAGTGTCTTACACTTTTGCAGAGAATACAGTCAGCAAAATTCCTACTGTAAACCAACATGACTCCTATGTAGCTTGATTGTTTATTAATAAGCAGTGGGCTATATATCTAGCAACTCTGCCCAGCACAGTTGAGTTAAGGTTATTGCAGCTCAGAATCAGAACTAAATACAAACAGCTGTGTATTTTTGATTTTCTATCAATAATTTTTTTTTTTAATATTCTGACCAACAACTGAGCATAATGTCAATGACAGATGGTTTACTTTAATAAAAATCAACCTCTAAAAAATCAAAGTAAAATAAAGTAAAAAAAAAAACAACAACAAACAAACACACACAAAACTAATTTTTTATGTTATTTTCTAAAATAAATTAAAGACAAGCAAAAGAAAGGGAAAAATGATGTAGAATCAATTTAGGAAAGGAATGCAGAAAGTCTGCTTGAATTTAAAGTTTAATATCTTTGAGGTTGATTCTAGATTTATTATCTTTAAGCCTGGAAGTTAACAAAAATGATTCAACTGTGTTTTTGGTGAATAATAAAATCTATAAATAAAGTTGGCTGATTTTTCATTGGTTATGGAAAATGCCAAGAGAATAATCAATTGTTTTTTATTACATGATGAGAATTTTTCAAACAAAATCTTCTGCAAACTGTATAAACAATCTGTTAAACATTGTAAGACGACAAGATAGAAAACACTGAAAAGCATAAACTATTAAAAGGAAATAATTCATGAAGATTTATAACTAAATTTAAACAAGGGAATGAAATAATTCTATGATATAAAAAACAAAAAAAAAAGGATAATTTAGTTTAAAGCTGACAATTTCAATATTTGTCAGGCAGTCAATATGCCAGCGTGTATATTTGTTTGTCTGTCATTTTCTTTGGGTGTCTATATATTTGTTTAAATATTTCATTTAAATTCAAGACTCATGATCAGAAAGTAAGTGCAGTGTGACATTTGGAAAAAAAATCAATTTCACATTAGTGTTTTTGTTGTTGACTATAAAATCAAAATTAAGACAAATCCAGTAATTCATAAATATTAATATATTTATCAATATAAAGGATAAAACTAATTCTGAACATATTTGAAGATAACATTGCATTAACATTAAGGAAATTTATTTCATAAATGATGCGATTATTTACATACAGATCAAGTATTTCATTAGTTGTGTTGGGGAGTTGAGAACGAAGGAGCATTAATCAACTGAAATCCTTTCAAGTAAACAAGAAAGAGAGAGAGAGAGTGAGAGAGAAGAAGTTCGGAAAAAACAAAAAAATAAGAGAAAGAATACAAAGTGATGCAGGAAAGGGAGAAGACTATAGCATAGAAAGTTGTGAGGAAAAAAAAACATAAAGGGAAATGATGAGAGAGAGAGAGATTAAGTAGCACAGTCTACCTAGTTATTACTCATAAAAAAAAAAAACAAAAAAAAAAAACAATCGTATATATTTGAATTTCAAAAATACCTCATGCTACCATAACAAGAGAATTCCTCATTATTCAACAATGAGATCAGGTTGTATGACATTATATATATATATATATATATATATATATATATATATATAGTAGCAATTGGAAATTCAATTAAACGAGGAGGTAACTCTTTAAATCTCCCCCCTACGTGTCTATTCTGTTTATTTATCCATTGGATCTGAAGAAGTCCTGTTATATTTTTCTTCATGTTTTTGGATCACACCAGAAACGAAAAAAACAGGATGGAAATAAATTTATAATCCTAAAATAACCGGTCTTTGTTTTTTTTTCTTTAAAGAAAAAAAGATATATATATATATATATATATATATATATATATATACACACACACACACACACATTTGTGTGTTTGGGTTTGTTGGATTTTATGGCATATCAACCTTTGTAGGTTATTTAACGCCAAATCCATTTTTATGTAAATAACCAGTTCCATTTCAAACAATTCAGTTTAGCATGAGTACACAGTTTAATTGTCAAAAACATTTCTATTTCAAACTATTCAAGCAGTTATATGTAACAATTCAGTTCAGTGAAAGTACAGTTTCAATGACAAAAACAGTTCAATTTCAAATAATTAAGTTTAGCATAAGCATGCAATATAAGTACAGTTTGATTGTGAAAAACATTTCTTTTTCGATCTATTCAGTTCTAATTCAGCTAATTCAGTTTAGTATAAATACAGATTTTGTTTACACATAGTTACATGTCAAAACAGTTCAGTTTAGTGTAAATACAGTTTCAATGACAAAAAACAGTTCTATTTGAAATAATTCAGTTTACCATAAGCACGCAGTTTAAATGTAAGTATGGTTTAATTGTCAAAAACATTTCTATTTCAAGCTATTCAGTTTAATCAATCAATTCAGTTTAGCATAAGTATGCTGTTAGTTCTATTTAACCCATAGATAGGGCCCTATCAGGTGCTACCATTCTGGGCCAGAGTGGACCTGGGAGCAATGGCAATGAAGGGGTGCTCTGTATTCCCCAAAGCCCCATCCTTACTGGGACTTCACCATCAAACTGTTTAGTGTCATATCCAGGATGCTCATTGGGGGGGGGGGATCAGTGTATTCTACAGTCCCAGCTGACTGGGCAATATACAGGGTTAATGTCAAAACAATTGTATTTCAGATAATTCAGTTTAGCATAAGTACACAGTTTAGATGTCAAAACAGTTCTATTTCGAGCAATTCAGTGTAGTATTAGTACACAGTTTTAATGTCAAAACAGTTCTATTTTAAACAATTCAGTTTAGCATAAATAAGCAGTTTAAATTTATAAAAACAGTAAACACCAACCACCGTTTAGTTCTATTTAACCCATAGATAGGACTCTTATCAGGTGCTACCACTCTGGGCCAGAGTGGACCTAGGAGCGATGGCAGTAAAGGGGTACTCTGCATTCCCCAAAGCTCCAGCATTGCTGGAACCTCACCACCAGATTGTTTAGTGTCATAATCAGGACACTCGTTTGGGGGGGGGGTCTTACTCCTATGCAGAGAAGCAGTCAGCGTATTCTACAGCCCCAACCGACTGGGCAAACATATATTTATCACACAACCTGAAAATAATATCTAAAAACTACAAAGATTATATATATATATATATATATATATATATATATATATATAAAATCTTTGTAGTTTTTAGATATTATTTTCTTCTATCAGTCTACCCACTGTATGATTAGGTTCTGCACTGAATTCCAATTACATCATTGTTTATCCTACTATGGTTTCCAACAAAGCAATCCCCTTTCATGAAAAATGAATAGGAATCAAAAGATATATATAGATATATATATATATCAATCACTTTAATTCAGAATATATAGGGCATTTCAAGAGATCAGATATCATTTTGTAATCTAATAACTTAACTAATTCTCATTCAAATGACTTCAAATTTTAATAGCATGTGTGAAAACAATTGAAAATTCTAGATATAGAAATATCATTCCCTGTAAAACAAAAAGTGTTGAAACATTAAATATAGGATTTTGAGACCCCCCCCCGCCAAACATGTGGTTAAAATCTGATATCATTTAAGATGTACAGGGTATTTCAGAAATATTGATATCATTTCATAGTCTAATAATTTGACCAGTTCTAGTTTGAATAATTAAAATGATTTAGAAACAATTGAGACTTCTGTTTAATGTTTAAACACCTTTTCTTTTCTAGTGAATGGAATTTCAATACTGGAAAAGAAAAAAATTAAACATAGAATTTTGAGTTGTTTCTGCACATACAGTTGAAATTTGAGATCATTTGAATACGAAATGGTCAAGTTATTAGATTATGAAATAATATCAGTTTGTTTTTTTTTTAAAAACACTCTGTATCAGTAGGCATGTCATGAAATTTTCAGAGAGGACAAATAAAACTATTTACATTTAAAAGGAGCAAACATGTTATGCTTTTGGGAAAAAAAAAGGATAGAAAATTACTACATTGCATTCTAAGTATCTAGAGCATAAAACTTATCAGGATCTTACATTATTGTACATAAGAGAATAAATACAATTTGGTAATTTGAAGAAGGGTGGAGTTCTTTGAATTGACATTCTGTTGATAATAGAACATATAACAATAAAAATGAAGCAAGTAAATAAATTGAAGAAAACAAAAGAAAAAATACCGAAGTGTTTTGTGATCGTCTTTTGGCCTTGATGATTGTCCGTTGTTGAAGAATATCATTGTTGGCAGCAACAAATTTCCCAGCCTGAAAGAAAATTACAAAGAAATTAAACAATTTTGTTATACAAAACTGACCTTCAAGATATAAAATCTAGAATTGTTATTAAGAAAAGAAAAAGAAACACTGTATCATTCAACTAAATATGAAACCGTGGCGATAATTTATTAACCCTTTACCTACCAAGTCCACATATAAAATGCACTCACAACCAAGTGTGCAAATTGAAAACCATACTCTGCATCTTTAGCATGCTATAAAGCAATAGAATACTTAAGGTGCACTTAGTGTCACCATCATCGCTGTAGGAAATGGAATCGATGACCCAACTTGAAATCCTGGAAGAGGCTATTTGCATTTTATTTAACGCTAATTCTCTAGGGAAAGGCATGAATCTTTTCTTCTCCTAGTCAAGCTCTCTAGCCTTGGTTGGGCAACCAGTCTGAGAGAGAAGTCTCTTATAATAGCAGTTATCATCACAGAAAATAGAGTTGGCAACCCAAGTTCAAAACCTGGACACAACTAGTCGAAGAAGGAAAATTTTGAATTTAAATCAACATTACTTCAATAAAAAGTGACCTTGTGTCCTGCTCATGACAAAGGGATTGCGTAAATAAATACTTTAAATTATTAATAAAATGATAGTTTTATTGAAGTTAACAATAACAGTCATCTTTGCCATAGATTTTTCATAAATGCATGAAAGGGATTAAACTCAAATTAGTATGCAAAAGGTTAACACTCAATTGTGAACATTTTCAAAAATACCCACATTCTTTTGTTTTGTTCGTAGTTGAATGGATATCACGCTGGAAAAATAGGCCCTTTTCAAGGAATACAATATTAGACAAGCATTAATTATATTTGATTCAAGAAAGCAAAGCGAGAAAATCCAGGCTAAAAGCATTTTGAAATAGTAAAATAGCTATAAAACTTAAGACTGTCATGATTTCTGTATGCATACCAAAGATTTGGCTTTGATCTTATCCAATGACATGATTCTTTTTCTCTCTCTCTAGCTTCAGGCATGTAAACATTTCCCATGCAAATATTATTTTGAAAAGAAACAAATTCAAAACTATGACAAAATATGGAAGTGATGAAAAGGTGAGTGTAAGATGCTGATGCTGTTATGAACATGTTTTTAAAATAACCTTTTCTGTCAGATAAAGAATTGCCTCAGTATTCCTACAAGCATTCATAAGAAATGCAAAAAGTCCTTAAACATAATTCTGCAGGCCAATGGTGATATAAATCAATAGGATGATACAATGAAGTCACTCTGAATACACTTTGATATTTATTTCATTTTAGCATTTGTATTTTACAGAAAAAGAAAAAAAAAAACCCAAATAAAACAAAACAAAAAAAAAGTGTGTGTAGGGGAGATTCTTGTCTCTGTGAAGAATTGGTTTTCTTTTAAATGAGAACAGATTACTCCCTAAGATAAAAAGCACACAATATAAAAAAAAAGAAAGAAAAAGAAAACAAAAAATTATCTTTGTGATATAACTAAAGACAGACATAAAAGAACAGTGAAGACATTTATGTTTTCATTCCATTTGTGGATTTAATAGCAAGTTATTGGCAGCAATAAAGGAAACAAAAAAAGGAAAAAAATGAGCCAGAAATAAAGGGGGAAAAAAAAAAAGTTATAGGTCTCATAAAGCTTTCATACACAACCAATTCATTCCAGTGACACAGAGAAAATATTAAAATGCTAATTGTAGATGTAATTTACAATATCATGTATAGGATTTGTTTAACAAATACATAAAAAATTATGTTTGTTATTACACAGAAAATATTATATATATATATTTATAAAAAGTAAAGTTGGTGACCTTAGCTGAGGGTGACCCGAAGGCTCCATTTTCAATAGCTACTACACCAGGATGTAGGGGAGGCCTCTACTCCGTTCCCTGGATTGCTCCACTTTACCCTTGATCCTTACCTTATAATGCTGAGTATTAAGCAAGGTGGCATCAAGTACCATTTTTTGAGTCGTCGGTATGACTTGACCTGGAATTGAACCACAGTCTCCCGGACCATTGGCGAACACTCTCCTCATTTTATATATATATATATATATATTGCTTGCGGCAACCCCCCACAAGGCACCAACTATACAGCCACCTGCCTCCTATCATGAAATCTATTCAAGTTAGACAAACCAGATATGCAGGCCACTGCTGGAGAAGCAGGGACGAGCTCATAAGTGATGTACTCCTATGGACCCCCATATATGGCCAGGCAAAAGCAGGACGACTAGCTCGAACATACATCCAGCAGCTATGTGAGGATATGGGATCTAGCCCTGAAGACCTGCCAGAGGCGATGAACGATAGGGAGAAGTGGCGAGAGAGGATTAGGGATATCTGTGCCTGTGGCACGACACGATGATGATTATATATATATATATATATATATATATATATATATATATATATAAGAGAGAGAGAGAGAGAGAGAGAGAGAGAGAGAGAGGAAATAAACAGATACCAAAACTAAAATGATACATTTCGAATGTGAACAGACTGTAAATATAACATGAATTTAAAAAGTTTATCACTTAATAACTATGTTCTGCAAGAAAACTTACGTATAATTGGCTTTACAAGCAGGCTAAAAGGATACAAAAGGCATTTTTAAGAGTCCCTTCTACCATCTAAAAATTTGTTATATAGTCTAATCTTGATACAAAACTAATATTATTAAGAAAAAAAGAATTAGGTTTGGTTTAGTTTATCTATTTAACAGTCTATCAACTCTTTATGAGTTCTCTAATGGCAAAATTTGATTTATTTCTAAATGTTTGATTACAATATTTCAAAAGTTCCCTTCCAATCTTTTTTCTAAATCAAAATTCTTTTTATTTGACAATACTGATTATTTGTTTGCACACTGTTATATAGTATTAAGGTTGGTTGTTTGGGTTTTATGGCATATCAACCATTGTAGATGATTTAATGCCAAATTCATTTTTATACAAATATTCAGTTCTATTTCAAACAATTCAGTTTAGAATAAGTACACAGTTTAATTGTCATAAACATTTCTATTTCAAGCTATCCAGTTTAATCAAAAAGTTCTAATTCACACAATTCAGCTTAAAATAAGTATAGTTTTTGACCACATAAAACAGTTCTCTTTTGAATTATTCAATTTAGCAAAATATAGTTTTAATGTCAAAAAGAGTTCTATTTCAGACAACTCAGTTTAGCATAAGTATGCAGTTTACATATCAAAACACTGCTATTTCAAGCAATTTAGTTTAGCATAAGTACGCAGTTTAAATATCAAAAAAGGGCTATTTTAATTTAGTTTCGCATAAGTAAGCAGATTAGTTCTATTTAACCCATAGAAAGGGCCCTATCAGGTGCTACCACTCCGGGCCAGAGTGGACCTGGGAACAATGGCAATGATGGGGTACTCCGCATTCCTCAAAGCTCCAGCATCACCAGAACCTCACCATCAGATTGTTTAGTGTCATATCCAGGACACTCATTGGGTTGGTGGTAGGTTCTTACCCCTCACCAGAGGTGCAGTTGGTGCATTCTACAGCTCCCGCCAACTGGGCAACATACAGCATCTAGCATTCTTATCTAATGCTAATAATTTAAAAACAATTATAGAGTTTCAGAAAACTATTCTTATTTAACAATAATCATTTGTTTGCACACAGTTATATGGTTCCATGTATTCCTATTTAATACCAATAATTTGCAAGTAATTACATGTGTTCAAGTAACTGATAATAATAATCCTTAGTAAACAATAATATAATTTATGCACAAATGTATGGTATCTGATATTCCTATCTAATACTAATAATATTTTCAAACAAATCACTATCAGGTACTACCACAATGGGTCAGAGTGGACCTGAGATTAATGACTGAAGAGGTTACTTGAGTTAAACATCATACCCAGGACACCCCCCCACTTTTTTAGAAGGGCCTTACTCCTCTGTAGGGCATACAGTCAACATATTTTAAATCCTGTTGACAAGGCACAGGAGGAATAGTTGTGGATACAATTTTTGTTGTTATCATTGTTAAAAAAAAAAAAAAATCACCATTACTCTATCAAAACAAAGTCATTGATTCACAAAGTAATGAATGAAAATCCTCACAATAAAATTAGCACTTACAAGTGTATTTACATTAATCATTGGATTTCTTTTTCTGCCTAAAATTTGTTTTAGTAAGTTTCAGTATTTAATCAGTATATTGAAAATTATCATAGAGAGAGAGAACCTACTTTTAGTGTTCAGGAATTTATATTGCTGACAGGCAGAATATACTTACTAGCAGAAAAAGCTAATGTCTACATGGTGTTTTAAGCTAATAATGCTAAACTATGTTATTGTGAAAACTTATAAGTTGATAAATGTTGTTGAAAGGTTACTGTTTATAGTACCTTGTGGCCATTGGTTGTGCTGCAAATGTAAACACAATAACAAGATTTGTTTCAATGTATTGATTATTCAGTGAAACGGTCAACTGAAAAAAGTTGAGACAAAGAAAAAAGATAACTGATTTCTGGAGGAAAATTTCAGCTAGATGTTGACTCTATATGGTTAAACATAAAGATAGCTTGCCTAGTCGACTGGGGCTGTAGAATACATCGGCTGCTTCTCTGCAGAGGGGTAAGACCCCACCCTCAATGAGTGTCCTGAATATGACACTGAACAATCTGATGGTGAGGTTCCAGTAATTCTGGAGCTTTGAGGAACGTGGGGTACATCTTCATTGCCATCACTCCAATGTCCACTCTGGAACAGAGTGGGAGCATCTGATAGGGTTCTATCTATGGGTCAAATAGGACTAAACTGTGTTGGTTGATATGGGATTGTCTTTGCATTCATCTGCGTATTTATGCTAAACTGAATTGCTTGAAATAGAACTGTTTTGATATTCAACTGAGTGTAAACAAAAAAACTATACATATGCTGAACTGAATTGTTTGAAATATAACTGTTTATCTGTATAAAAATGGATTTGGGATTAAATAACCTACAATAGTTGATATGCCATCAAACCAAACCAAAAAGATAAAGATTTGATTTAGCTAACCTGGTAGCGAGGGTTCAGTATAGCATTATACTTACAGTGTAAATCACCATTACTCAATTAAAACAATGAATGAAAATCATCACGCTAAAAACATAACAGAATTTTCAAAAACAAATATTCTGAGTTCCCATATATAATTTGGAGGCCATAGGTCTAATAAAAGAGTTTAAAAGATAATTTAGACTTAGGGAGAATAAAATGTAAGCAAGGAAATGAAATATATATATAAGTGTGTGTGTGTGTGTGTGTGTGTGTGTGTTTTTCAAAATGTTTGAACCAATTTAACACTTTGAATACAACATGCATTGCATAAATCTCTTGAATACTAGAAAGATTGGTCTGATTTTAGAAAAATAAAACTTAATCTATAGGCCTTTGAAAGACAAATTATACTTTAGCTTTTAGATCTTGTTTCCAGCGATTGACAAATTTGGTCTATGTATTTCTATAACTATCTTTTTTAAATGTAAATCACATCCCAGATTTATACTTTTTTTTCAAAGAAAATGTTCTCCAATGAACTTGATGCTTTTATTAACATCTGAGCTATAGAAATTATTATTGATTTTAACAGTATGCCAACTTGTCTAGGGTTATTTTATGCCCTGAAGTTAGGAAATTGCATATTTATATTTTTATGTGGTTGTTTCTTTTTTAGAAGCCCCCCCCCACACACACACAGTTCAATCAAATAGAAATAGTTTTTAAACAGATCAATTTGACCCATAGATAGGAACGTAAAAGGAACTACCACTCAGGATCAGAGACAAAGAAGGTGTATGTCACATTCCTCAGATCTCCAGAACTGGTGCCATACCATCAAAATATAATTCAGTGCCATACCTAGGGCACCCCTTTTTTTTTTGATAGGGGAGAGGGTCCTTACCTTTTTGTAAGAGATACGGGCAGCATATTTTAAGCAAGGCCAACAAGGTTACAGTCTGATGTTAGAATTTGTTTTTATAAATATGAATGAAGTTTCAGCTCTATAGCACCAAGGCTTTGGAATCAATTACTCTTTGATGTCTGGAACATTCAGTAAGATATAAATGTCACATGCCTTCAAGCCATACTATGTCTGTGATGGTGGTGGTAGTGCTGTTGTTTCATAGAAAGTAGGGTTTATGTGGTGGAGTTGCTAGCCCCACATCCTCTGGTTTTGAAATAATTTTTTTTTCTTCTCCTAAGAAGAACTTACCTAAATAAAAAGTCAACCCTGCCCTATTATCCACTCATAGCTAGGGGAAGAAGCGAGTGATTTATTCCTTTTCCACGGGTATTTGGTTTGGTTTGGTTTTATGGCATATCAACCATTGGAGGTTATCTAATATTTATACATATATATTAAATATATATATGATTTGTAAACATATTTTGTAGATAACATTCTTAAATGAGCCTGAGCTCTTATCTTGCACACAGTTAAATGGTTTCAAGTATTGCTATAAAATAGCCACAATTTAACATCAGTCATTTGTTTGCACACAGTTTGTTCTATTTGACCCAGAGATAGGACCCTATCAAGTGCAACTACTCTGGATCAGAGTGAACCTAGGAGCAATGACAATGAAGGGGGTACTCCACATTCCCCAACACTCTGGAGCCTCACCATCAGAGGGTTTAATGTCATATCCATTACACTCATTGGAAGATGAGGGGAGGGTCTTACTTCTCTGCAGAGATACAGTTGGTGTATTCTACAGCTCCTGCCAACTGGGCTGACAGGGGCATTAGTAAAAAAAGTGAAATGCAAACAGCCTCATTCAAGATTTTAAGTTGGTTTATCGAGTCCATTTTCTCAGGTGATAACTGTTACATTGTGTACCTTCATTTTAGTAATTTCTAAAGCAAAATTAAAAGCTTTTTGGTTTGGCAATTTTTACATGAACTTGGTCAATAAAGACATTTCATAAAACTACTTTCTGCCTCAAGTTATATAACTTAATAAGTTGCATAAGGTTCCTGGTGAAGCAACCAGTCTAGGAGAAAAAAAAATCTGAATTCAAACCAGTTGTAATTTGTTTAAAAATTGACCTTGCGTCATATCTTGTTAGCACCGGAGGGGTTTAATAAATATATACACTAAACATTACAGATGCTCACATGTTTTTCATTGTAGTCATCAATATAACATGAATGGTTGAGAAAAGTCTTTAAAAATTACAACAAAACATTGAAGCTGTTATATTTGTAATAATGCTACAGTCACTGGCTATTGATGGCAAGGAAACATCTGAAGAAGGGTTTAATCACATGGATTAACAATACATAATAGACATGTTTAGTACAACAAGCATGCAACCTGCTGTTGCTCTGCATTGCTCTGACTGACTATGCTGTTCCATTCATAGCTGATAGATGAGTCCATGTTCACAAAAAGGGTAGAGAGGATTGGCTAGTCTTAGCACAAAAAAGGTTAAAAAAAAAAAACAAAACAAAAACAAAGCAATAATTCACTCATTCAAATAATTACATTAGAAAAAGATATATCAAATGATTTCAATCTTGATTTTTCCACTTTAAAACTGAATTCCTTTAATCTTTGCTTGGGATTATTCACACACACACACACACACACACACACACCAATTTGAAGTTGATGGAGAAGAAATTGAGTTTTCTTGGCACACAAAACACTTCTGGTTGACTAGTGACAGAATCAGATGAAATAGCAAAAAAATTATTCATTGTCCACAGTAGATGCTTCTGGCTACAAGAAATGCTGTGAACAGCAAAGTGAAACACAATCGGTCTAATATGGTAACCTGAATCAGATAACATTAAGATATATTGTTTACATAGCCAAAGAAATGTGTGCACACACATAAGTGTGTGTGTATACACATATACATAGAGAGAGAGAGATAAATCTAGCTATTGCTTGGGTGTGTACATCTTCTGGATAAAAAAAATTATTTGAGCCTGAGGGATAAAAATTAGTCTACAAGGGTAACTTCGATTGGGGATGAGCATGGGATAGGTGGTTCTGACCTCAAAGGTTGCTAGATACTGCCACAGGTCAATTCATCATAAAAACTGCATTTTCAAGCCAAACATTAAGATAATGAATTTACTATGGAATGGATCATTCAAGAGAAGGATCTCAAAAAATCTGTTCATTTTTGCCCCAAAACAAAAGATGGCTAATGTTGTTCATCCAGAAGAATTATCAGTATAAAAAACTTATTTTTTTGCATTTTGTTCAAATTTGCCATTTGTTTTCTTTTTAGATATATACTCAACCTTTTAGTCAAGAATTACTTATTTCCCTGGCAAAACCAGGTACCCTAAATAGTAGAAACACAGAATTATATATATATATATATATATATATATATATATATATATATATATATATATATAGAGAGAGAGAGAGAGTCATATACAGATCAGGGATTGATATTTGAATCCAGAAGTTACTCCTCATCCTTCAAATGATCCATCCATTTTTTTTGCCTAAAAATGAAGTTCTATGAGTTAAAAAATAGTTAGGTCTGAAAAGAATATAAAGTAAGGATCTTATCACTTGCACTGTAGAGATTTTTTGTCTCAAGTACAACAAATATCATAAGATATTACATATAATTAATCATTTTTTGTTTGAAAGGTTATTTCAAATCTAAACATTTTAGTACCTTCAAAGTCTGCAGCCCTGTTAGTGATGGCGTTGTAGTTTTCATTACATTTTTTTTTTTTAATGAGTGGGATTTCTAGTCCTAAGTCCTCTAGTTTTGAATTTGATTTTTCCTTAGATAGGTTTGCCTCACTACAATGTCAGAGAGTCCAATCAGTCCTATTTCCCCCATAGAAGTAGTTTTGCATACATGCCATAAGTAATGATTACATTGGTTTGATTGGGTTTTATGGCATATCAACCCTTAGCATAAGTTATTTAATGCCAAATCCTCTTTATACATATACCAAATATATGACTGGTAAACATTTTGTTGATAACATTTTGAAATAAGCCCAACCTCAGATTTTTTTTGCACACAGTTAAATGATTTCAAGTATTCCTATCTAATGTGAATAATTCTATTTATTATTAATCATTTGTTTACACACATTTAAATGGATTACATATATGATTTGTAAGTGAATAGTTTGTTGATAATTTCATTTTTAAATGAGTTAGAAGTAATTCATTTGTACACTAGTATTACTATTGTTTCTACACAGTTAAATAGTTTCAATTATTGCCATCTAACACAATTCTATTCAATAATAATCATTTGTTTGCACACAGTTAAGAGGTTACAAGTATTGCTGTTTAACATTAGTTATTCTATTGAACACAATTCATTCACTTTCTCAGTAGAATGGTTCCAAGTATTGCTATTTAACCCTAATAATTCTATTCAACATCATTAATTTGTTTGTACACAGTTAAATAGTTCCAAGAATTGCTGTGTATTACTAACAATTCAATTCAGTCATTTTTTTACACAGTTAAGTGATCAAACAGTTCTATTTCTAACAATTTAATTTAGCATAAGTCATTTGTTTGCTCACTGTTTGAATGTCAAACAGCTTTATTTGGCTGATGGATAGGACCCTATAAGGTGCTCCTACTCCGGATCAGAGTGGATCTGGGAATAATGGCAATGAATGGGTACTCTATATTCCCCAAAGCTCTAAGACTGGATCTTCATCATCAGATGGTTTAGAGTCATAACAGGACACTCGTTGGAGGACGTCTTACTCCTTTACAGAGATGCTGTTTGTGTATTCTACAGCCCAAGCTGACTGGGCTGACAAACACATTATCATAGAAATACATCAATTTGATTAGTTGGTTGCTTTTAAGGCATGTCAACCCTTGTTGGACTATTTAATGACAAGCCTTTTTTTTTTTTCAAGTAATTATATGGTTTAAATCATTTCAAAACAATTACAGCTTCAAGTAACTATTGTTAATACTAATAATTTGTACACAATTAGATGGTTGCAAGTATTCCTATCTAATGCAAATAATTTTCAAGCAAATCTATTTGACTCAGATGGAACCATAACAGGTATTAGTACTCTGGGTCAGAGTGGACTTGGGAGTAATAGCAACAAAGAGGGAATTTTATACCCACCCAGAGATCCAGAACTAGTGCCTTACTACTGAACACAGTTAAGTGTCATAACTAGAGGGTCTTTCTACTCTGCAGGGAATGCAGTCACCATATCTTAAGTCCTACAGACAGTAGCAGCAATTTCAATTGTTGTATACCGTAATACATATATATGCGGAACATAATCAAACATAATGAACGAATGAACACATTTCTTTATAAAAATATATCTCTCACACTTGATTCTTGAAAGGGTTGATGTTGGTTGTGTGTGAAAGGTGAGTTGGAGACGGGGACAGACTGCTACATATTGACCCAAAGTTCTTCTGACCATAGCAGCACTTCTTCCTCATCTTGGCTGGGTTGCTCAACCGTGGGTCACTGAGGGCCCAAAGCCCTCTGTCTGTAGCTGGCTCTCACGCTGGCATCTTGTCCCCAATTGACTTTAACTGCAACTGGAACTGACCCAAGCCATCTGTGGCACCTGGTTATATAATTGTCCCACGCCCACCTGTTTCCTGTGGGTGTACGCATCTGCCACCATCACCGAATTCAACCACGTCCACAGGTCAAGGTGATATTCCAATATCTTTGACCGGATGCACCTGTTTCGCTGTTCTTCTGCTTATTTACACAGGTGCGTCTCTTGATTGATGGCTCGGTTGAGGGTCAATATGTAACACAATGACATTTAAGAAAAAGACAGTAATTCTTCATAGTTATAAGCATCAAATCTGAAACTTGTTTAGCTTATATTTTTCCTTCTGAAGCTGCCATGTATAGTAAATAGATTTTTCTCTCTTTAAAGATTTCTATTTTTATCTTATTTTGATTATATACTATGCTCAAAAGAGTCAATAATCCAATTTCTAAAAAGTATATATAACCTCATTGACATTAGTATGAACAAAATGTCCAAAAGTCCTTGTTGTCATGGAATTAAATAATTAGTAACATGTTCTCACACTAATAAGAGATTTCCTGAAAGGACAATATTTAATTAATTTAAGAAATATCTAGCATCTGATAACCAATTATATAATGTTAGAACATTAACAAAATACCATATATTCCAGCATGTAAAACAGACATTTAATCCATTTAATTTGTTCTCTTAACACTTGTTTCACCATTTTAAAGTCCTGTTGAAGGTTCATTAAAACCGAAACGTTTTAACGTTGACTTTCCTTCATTATAAATTCATCATTTTTGGATTAATTTGTTTTTCAATTTTCTCCACACACATTTAAATAAATGAAAAAAATTATTCAAGTATTCCACAGCATCCAATGAGCTGATATTATGGTAAGAAGACTGTCTGCTGAAGTTCAAAATAGACGGTTATAGATCTTGGATTATTTACTCTAAATGCTGTTGCAATAATGTGTTTTATACATTGACAAACACACTGTATAAGTGATGTGTCCTAAAGATCAAAAAAGAAGAAAATCTGTCACTTCTTCATATCAGGAAAGGAAAGACATGTTTTTCACAAAAATCACTCACATTTTATTTTAGATGTTATCTTCAAGTAAGAAGTCTATTAGAATATGTGGAGTGGTTTACTTTGTTAATGAAGCAAAGAACTATTCCCCTATATACTTCCCTGTCATGGAATTTCTTTGATTTCATTTGAGCTGCAAATCAGTCCACTTTAACTCTTAGCTGTCCTGGTACAAACTGTCATTTTTTAAATCTACTGAAGGCTTCATGTGATTGACTTTTGACCTCTCTCTGAAGTCATTAGTCTTGGAAGGGTACCACATTAACATTTTAATGCTAGATTAAAAATTTTCAAAATTGTTCAATAATGAAACAGTTATGGCCAAACAAACAATCATATTAATCTTGCCCAGTCCTTTGTTTTATGATAGTCATTCAATAAATAAGGAGAATCTTTGAAAAAAGCAAAATATTTTTCTTTTTTTTTATAAATGTGAACTTAGCATTGTTTGGAATTGGTTTATAGCAAAAATCATTTTAATCTCATAAAAATATTTGTTTTGAGGCTATTCAGAATGATGGCAAATCAAACAGTGCTGTATGTTTGAACATAGGTTTATCATCAAATTTTTGGTGGGTGAGAAGTGCAATGAAAGGACCCATCCTGTTTACTTCCTTGAAAAAGGTACAACTGTAAACATTGTTTCTTATTGCCAACTTTTTAGGCAAAACTCACCTTATATATTGAATGACCCTTATATAAACTTTGGATTAAGGAAAAAAAAAATCAATCATTATCTCCAAAGTAAATATTTTCTGCACACTATTTTTTTTAGTTGCACACGGACTTTTTGGTCTGGTCAAAACCATGAAAAAATTAAAAGGAACATTGATAGTTAACTATCATTATTACTGTCATGAACATTTTCTTTCATCTTTATTTTCTTTTATCAAAACTCACTTGAATCATCTATCTAGAGCGAGCATCAAGGAACAGCTCCAATCGGAAATAATAAATGATAAGCTCTCAGTGAGTTTCAAACTCACGTCCTATTTGCTTTGGGAAAGCCTGATTAAATGCATCAACTTCTTTACCAACGTAACTACAAAGAGCCATTGATTTGTAGAAATCTCCAATTTCTTTTACATTTATTTTAATTCTATGTTTAAGTAACCACCGCTGTATTCAACATAGATATATATAAAAATAAAATAAAAAATCGGTTCACAAGGACTAACAAGCTCTGAAAAGCTATTCAAATGGCAAATGGAAGGTAACTTGATATTCTATAAAATCCAAAAGGTCTGCATCAGCTTAGAGGTAAAGTTTCTTTTGATTAATACCTTTCATAAAATTACAAGTTATTTTATAATGAATATCACTATGGCTTCCAATGTCAAAGTAGTGTTTTATTGAATTTTAAAAAGAGGGAGATGTCAGTAGAATAATAAATACACTTCTTTTGATGCAGTAAGAGGAAACTCAGTTTGAAATACATTGGATGACACAGAGAAGATCAGAAGTTAAGAAATAAAATGAAAATAAACCCAAATATACAGGGAATTATTTTTTACAATAGCAACAACTTAATGCATATATTGTTATTCAATTGAAATAAATAAATGTAAAAAATTTTTTAAATTACCTTACATTAATTAAAGTGAAATAGTGAGATTATAGTTTTTAGATACATGAAATTAGCTTTGGATTAAAATATGTTTAAGAAAATAAAATACCCACTTGGCATATTATTTCACAAGTTTCTTTAGCTTCTATAAAAAAAGCAAAACTAAGTTATTTACTAGATGGAGGCATGTGGTGTAATGATTATTATTTTAGGAAATGAACACAAAAAGTGGAGTTTGAATTCTGGATGAAGGTGTTCATGTTTCATTAAGAGCTAATGCCTTTTAGAAAAGCATGAAGCCATCTCTTTTCCAAACTATGGGTAAATAGTAGGACAGACTGGGTTCTTTAGCCTTGGCATGACAAGCAGTATAGGGAAAGAAAACTGAATTAAAACCAGCACTACTCCACTGGGAAATTGACCTTGTATTGCATCCTACTTATAGGAGAGAGGTTGGCTAAATAAATATAATTATGATATACAGTATTACTTATAAGTAAGTACCCCCTGAACAAATTTAATAACAAATTATTCTAACCCCAAAGATACCAGGATTTTGTTATTTCTAGTGGAACATCATACTATCAAAATGGATATTATTAGGTATTATTCATTACCAAACTCTGCAGCACTGAAACTGTAAGCAAAAAGATGAACATGCAACATACTTGTGGAATGTACTTAAATATAAAGTAGAAAAATGACAACCATTCAAGCTGCAATTGAAAGACAGCAGACTGTCATTGGTAATGAATAATGTCTTAATATATCCATTTTGATAATATAATGTTCCACTAGAAATGATAGGATCCTGGTATCTTTGATTTAAAAGAAAATCAACTTTTCATTGCAAAAATGCTAAGGATGGACTTATTTATAGAACATTGAAACTAACCAAAAATAAGTTTGCATAAATATATATGGGGAAGGGACTTGTTTTTAGACAGCTACATATTTATATTTTTGGTTACAGAATTTCTGTGCTCTAGAGTTTGGTAATAAATAATACCTAATAATATCCATTTTGATTGTTTAATGTTCCATTAAGAATAGTAAAAGACTGGTATATGTGGTTTCGAAAATTTTTTTAATTTTTTATAAAAATATTGTTACAAGTCTACTTTATGTATTATTATTATAGCCGCCGCAGCAGCAGCAGCATCATATTTAAATGTATATATGAAATAATCTTTGGAATAAAGGTCTAGAGTAAAGAAAAAAAAGGAGAAAGAAAAATCCTTTTGATACAAATATTAATCAATATATAAAAATATTTAGTACTCCAACAAATTTCTATGGTTGAGGATTTTTTCTTTTCTTTCTTCACTTTATAAAATGAATGAAACTAGTATTATAACAGAATGAACTAAAAAAAAAAAAAAAAAAAAAAAAAAAGATAAAATTTGATTGGGTGATTAATTTTAATGGTGTTTCAATTTACCTAGAGTTATTTTATGCTTAAAGGTTAAAGAATCACATTCATTGTACCTTCATTTTTACATTCCTTGTGTGGCTGTTTCTTTAGACTTTTTTTTGTGTGGACAAATATGAATAATTTTTAAATAGAGCTATTTGACCCATAGATGGGACCCTGACAGGTACTACAACTTTGGATACTAAGAGTAAAGGGAATGAAAGCATACACCACACTCCTATGGTCTCCAGAACAGTGGCCTCACCATCAGATGCAGTTTAGATGAGGTTTAGTGGGAAAGGGATTTTAACCTTCAGCAGAGGATATAATCAGTGTATTCTTAGACTTGTTAACAAGGCAGGAAAGGCGAGTCAAAAATTATTACATTCCACACACATTATATATGTATGTTGTGAATGAATGGAAATTTTTAAAAAAATATCAGTTTCTTCTTGGTTGGGTGAAGAACTTTTCAGTATTTCTTTTGAGTCAAATTTAGCAGATAAACACTGCAAAATTGACATTACTGTTGAAAGAAAGACAGAAATTCCATACAAACTTAATAGATAAATAATGTCTTAAGAGATATGTGTGCATCAAGCATTGTTCTAAATGGCACAGATTTTACAATAAACAAAAGATCTCCATTAACTGATAAAATTAAGTCTGCCGAAAGATAACTTGGTTAATTCAACTAAGCAAAAGAGATAACAATTTTCAGGAAAAAATTGTTTTGGGAATTGAGAGTAGCTTGATGAGAGAGAGAGAGAGAGAGAGAGAAAGTGTGTGTGTGTGTGTGTGTTAAGGTAGCTTTCAAGTTTTTTTTCACAAAGCATTCATAAAACCACAATCTTAAATAATTTAAACACTGGATTGCAGTTTATTTTATGGATTTTTATTATGTTTTGGTTTCACTAATGTAAAGAAACAATTTTTAGCAATGAAATGTTAAAATGACAAAAAACAGCTCCTTATGGAATCATATTGAATACAACCACCAGCTGATTACACAGGAAGAAGCTGCTTGTCAATAATCATTAATAACAAAAGATACTGCTACTTCTAGCCATTCATCTAGGCCTCCCATGCATATCTAATCAGTTATCAAAGAATATCAATGCTACATTTAATCTTTAATAAAGATAAAATAAAGTTTAATTCAAAATGAACAGAGGATTTTCATTTCGTCTCTTTATTATAATTTATTTTCTTTTTAAATGCATATAAGAACTGGTGTTAATCTAATGTGACACAAGTTTAAAAATAGGGAGTCAAACAAGAAACAAACTTCCTAAAATTACATTTTCAACAATTTGGCAGTATTTCTTCAGTTTTTCTGAAAGCTATCACCAATGGCCAATTTTAGTTTTGAAAGTTAGAAGTGTATGTTACCCAACCCCTTCACCATAGGTAGGATGTGACACAAGGTCAATTTTTAAGCAGAGTATAGGTAGTTTGAATTCAGAGTTTTCCTTCTAGACTGGTAACCTAACCATGGTGTAAAGGTTATCGTTGTAGGAAATGGACACAGCGACACGAGTTCAAATCCTGGACGAGGCTGATTGCATTTCACATAGCACTGATACCCTTGGGAAAGGTATGAATCCAATTATTCTTCCTCCAGCTATGGGTAAATAGTAGGGCAGACTGGGTTCTTCAGCCTTGGTGAGGCAACTAGTCTAGGAGAAGGAAAACTCTGAATTCAAACTTGTTAAACTCCGCTTAAAAATTGACCTTGTGTCATATCCTGCCCGAGCGGAGGGGTTGGTAAATATGGTAACCTAACCAAGGCAAAAGAACACAGTCTATCCTACTATTTACCCATATAGATTCATGCCTTTCTCAAGGGCATTAGGATAAAGTGAAATGCAAACATCTTCAGCCTGGATTTGAACTTGGGTTGCCAATTCCATTTCATCTTATGTTAAGCACATGTCTAAATATAACTGTTCAAGAACAAAGTAATTTGTGTCTAAATATGAAAACAACTGCAAATTTCTACTAGAAAATATTTTCTGTATTAATTTTAAGTGGTTGAACCAGTGAAAATTTCACATTTTAATCAGTGCTAAACAAATAAGAGCCTACAATATTTCATTGTGCATATAACCAAATAAATTCCATGAATTAAACTAAACATCTAAAAAGAATATTTTATTATTATAAAAGTTCATGATAAACATTTTTTTGGGCAAAAATAACTCATTTCTCCAATATTGGATTGCACCACTTTCTCTAACATTAAAAATATATTTTGAAAAAGTTTTAGAATTTAAACGATAGAAAAGCTTGAGGACTTAGCAATAAGTGTTGGTATCTATAGACAATCACTGGATTCAACTATTTTTAACTGTATCAATTAATCCAGTTATGGAAATTTGATGTTCATTTTTTAAGTATACTTAGATTTAAGAATTCTAGTATTTAAATGCAGTAACCACAGGAAGAAATAGTCAGCTAAGGATTTTATAACCAAGTTTGGTTCAGTTTGGTTTATTTGTTTAATGCCATATAAACACTCTATGGGTTATTAAATGCCAAAATTTGATTCATTTGTAAATTTTTTATTATAATCATCACCTTATTTTCAATGTTCCATTGCATTTTTTAACTTCTGTCTATTGTAATTATTCTTATCTAATACTAATGATTTATACACAATTATAGTATTAAGTATTCCTATCCAATACAAATAATTTATACTCAATTATATATGGCATTAAGTATTCCTTGTTTGCCAATAGCCTGGGAGACCAATGTTAAATTCCAGGTTGAGTCATCCCAAAGACTCAAAAAATGGTATTTGATGCTTCCTTGCTTAACACTCAGCATTATAAAAAAGGGATCAATGGTAAAGTGGAGCAATCCAGGGTAAGGAGTAGTGTCCTCCCCTACACCTCGGTGTTGTAGCTAAGGAAAAAGGAGCCTTTGGGACACCTTCGACAGCAGTTGCCAGTTTTACTTATATTTAGTATTAAGTATTCTTATCTAATAATAATAATTATTCAATACATATTTGATTGAACATAATAGATATTTTTTGTTAATCTTTTTGAATTCCCATATTGATCTTATGATATTCGGCAGGAATTGGTTGATAAACCTTCCATAATTAGTTATTTCCCAAGTACTTAATATTAAAACAAAATAACAAGCAAAAACTAGATTCTCGAGGCACTACATATTCGGAACATACAACCCAAACTTGATAGAATTAATCTTTAGCTAATAATAATTTTAATAGAATTAATCTTTAGATACTGATGCTATTTATAGAAACAAATTCAAAAAGTAAACGCAACACATACAACAGTACAAACACTCATTCTTACAAAACAAACTAGTAATGTACATAGAAAAGTTACATCATTTTTGTTATACATCTTCCCCTGATGATGGCCCAAAGTTGGGCAGAAAATAGTTGGGAAATAACTAATTATGGAAGATTTATCAACCAATTCCTGTTGAATATCATAAGATCAATATGGCAATTTGAAAGGATTAACAAAAAAATATGTAGACAAAAAATGTCTATTATGTTCAATCAAATATGTATCAATGAAGAAATGCTGTCAAAATATACATATAATAATAATTTATATACTATTATATGATTTAAAGTAACTATTTCTATTCAATAATAATCATTTGTTTGCACATTTATATGGTTTCCAGTATTCCAAACATCAATACTTTGCAAATAGTTATATGATTTCAAATAACTCATAATGATAAGCATTCTTAGCTATTCTTCTGATGTGTTCCTTCATATGGACTTTGTAAAATAAGGAAACTTACCAAATAAGTTTTTAACACATTAAAAAAAATATGTCTTTAATACAGGGCTGATTTCTTTTGCCAATTTCATGTTCATACCTACATAATTAATTTCATCACCCTTACTTGTATCGAATAACGGTAGTCTTATCTTTTATTTTTCTTTAAGTTTACTAGCAGTGGAAGAAAATCCTTAATAGTCCAGATTAAAAGTGTTGTAAGGGTAACAAGTAGGCAAACATTTTTAGACCTTATTTTTTCAAAACCGGTATCATTGGGAAACAAGAAGTTTTGGTAAACAGGCCTGTTTACTAAAAATAAGGTCTTTAATAATAAAAAAAAAAAAAAAAAAAAAAAAAAAAAAGAAGGTTGGTTTTGGATTTCCTAACAGACTATA
Source organism: Sepioteuthis lessoniana (assembly GCA_963585895.1). Taxonomy (NCBI): domain Eukaryota; kingdom Metazoa; phylum Mollusca; class Cephalopoda; order Myopsida; family Loliginidae; genus Sepioteuthis; species Sepioteuthis lessoniana. The sequence continues at coordinate 31,079,748 of OY757909.1, forward strand.
AAACATTCAGAAAAACTCTCCTGGTATTGTAAATAAAAATTATTTCTAAATAAGGTTGGTTGTTAAATGATTTAAACTATGAAATGTTGATATAAAATCTTTTTTGTTTATTGCAAACATGAACTCCTTCACAAAAACAAAAAAAATTCTAACCAATTTGCTCAAGAATATTAACATTCCTGCCCTATTGCTTTTTGACTATTTCTGAGGAACAGTTTATAACCACAGACAAGAATTCAAAATATTCCTAATGCTTTATCTAAGTAGTTCAATCAATAAGAAATTCTAAGAAAAATAACTAAACAATTGTTTTTGCCAGCTTTGATCAATATTTTGAAAAAGACCGAGTTCCTTTTATTGGTTAATACATAAAATCATTGTTTCAGGTGAACTCGATGAAAAAAAAGTTTAAATGATGATCAATGCACCTTTAAAACCAACTGAACACAACTGCAAGAGAAACTCCATGCTTAACTACAAAAAGGACAATCAATATATCAAGATATATTAACTTTTCTGGACAATATCATCTATGACAGGCTATGATATTTTATGTCCATTGATGCTTTCATAGAGTACGCAACATCAATATTTCTTTTTGTATTGGGAGGTTCATATTTAAAAATAAAAAAAATTGAGATGTGTTGACTTTTACTGATGTGCAATATCTAGAGAAAAAAAAAAGCATTCTTTTTTTTTTTGCATCCACAATAAAGTCCAATGAACAAAAGCTGTGTTTAGAAAACCATTAGAGAGTAAATATTGATAACAATACCCAAACAAAACTTCATCCTTTCATTCCATGAACAACACTATAAAATAGATTTCTCAGAAGAGCTCTTTCTATACAGAGATTATCTGGGATACATTTAGATAAAGCTGAAGGTAAAAAAATAAAAATAATATCCACTTAAATTGACAACATTAATGTCTTTGGATAACCAGTATGTTAAGTTCTAAGGATGCCACTAAAAACATGAGGCCAAAAGATACAGACTGAATCAAAGCTACAAGAATCTTTCTCATAAATCTCTTTAAGAAGATAATAGAAAAAAGGCTTTATGGTAGTTTGGAATTTATATAGGTCATGTCAAATCAAATACTGTCTTTGGTCCTGACAAAAGTTCCCAAGATAAAAAAAGGAAAATGTTATTTAAGAGAAATGGTGAGGTCAAAGAAAGGAAAGCTGACATTTTAGATCATCAGTGTTTGGTGACTGTCAGTTTCTCTCTTATGCAATCATTACATAGACAAGAAACTGATTTACTAAGCACTGTCAATTGCCTATATATATATATATATAGGCAATTGACAGTGCTTAGTAAAGCATATATATATATATATATATATATATATATATATATATACACACACACACATATATATACATACACACACACACGCACACACACATATATATATATATATATATATATATATATATATATATATATATATATATATATATATATATATATATATATATATATATTAAAGGGAAAATGAACCTCTCTATCGGTCACAATGACTATCTTTACATCATCATCAATCACTAATCTTTAATTATCTCTGGTGAAGGTGATAATACCAATTTAACATGTCCTTATTTTGATTGCCTTATTAGCCCTTGTTAAAAAGGATACACCATTTCTTCAGCACATTTATGATAAGGAAAAAGTTTTCTGACTATTAAAAGTAATAAAAGTATGATAAAATTAGGTTTGACTTAACCTACTGGCAAGTTTAATATTTTTTGCCAGTTCACACTGAATTAGTAGAGAAAGATACAGCAGGGTAGAGAGAGTGTAAAATGGCATAACAGATTAAGTAGCTATAAGAGATAGTAAGAATAATGTCTGATAGAGGAAAGATGAATGTTTGCAGAAATGTCAGATCAATATGATGAGATAAAAAAAAAACAAGTGTCAGTGGAGGATTTTCCTTTTTCACTGTTTACCATTTACTTTTAGTTAGGTTATTCTAATACTTAACCAAGTACAATTATTTCATGACAACTTATGTATGTGTGTGTCTGTGTAAAAACAACTATATTGTACTAGTCACACTGAAGAGCTGTGATACAACAAAACAGTCCGTCTTGTCTGTGGTTGACTATATACAGTGTAACCCGGATATAAGAAAGTTACCAGAACCTGAGAATAAGTCTCTTATATCCGGGTTTTGTCTATTTTGTTTAGGTAAGTATGAGAACACTTCATATAATGCTTTTTACGTACAGAACACTAGTTTATTTAACAGTTATAGACATAAAAAAAACACAGACAAAAATACATTTTCAATCAGTTTTCACAAATTTTACTTCACAAAAATTACTTTTTCTTAAAAAAGTCAGTCATTTTTGTACAGAAATCTCTTTGTTAACATCATGAACACTTTCATACAGTCCGTAAATTATTTTCAATGCGTCATCAGGATTACTGCTTTTTGCTTCAAAGTAAGCTGTCAAGAGTTTCAAGTGCATTCAATACAGTCAGAGAACTTGGCACTGGTTTGTCACTTTCAGAAACTTCAGAACTTATGCTTTCAGCATCATCATCTTCGTCAAAATCTTGATTATCCGATTTTATACCACATGTGATGTCCGTGTCAATCAGTTCTCCATAACATTGTGTATGGTTGTCGAAGCTGATAAATTCGTCAAAATCTGTTTGCTGTACAGTAAATGCAACGACAAGCAAAGTCAGCAAAAAAGCAGGCGGCGCTACCCTTAGACACACAAAGCAAAATCATAAGGTAGAGGGTGTCTCCTACAGACACAGATTGGACACACCATGTCTCTAGACTAATCAAGATTAAGTCATTGAACTTCACTCTCTCTCTAACTGACCTCTGTTTGACCGATTTACGACATCATACTGTTACTTAAAAAAAAACTCTTATATTGAGACCAGATAAAATCTCTCATTATATTTCTGAGCTGACATAAGTCGCCGAAATGGCTGAGCAGTAAGTTATTGTCCTAGCGTAAAGTTAGGTGGGTTTTTATCCCACATTGAAGAGTTATGATACAATGAAACAGTGTGTGGATGACTATATATATATATATATATATATATATATATATATATACACACACACACACACACATAATGTAAGTAAAGTAAGTAAAGTTGATGACCAGAAGGCTCCCTTTTCAATAGCTACTACACCGAGGTGTAGGGGAGGACGCTACCTCTTTCCCTGGATTACTCCACTCTACCCTTGATATGTACCTTACATTGCTGAGTGTTAAGCGAGGTATCAAGTACCATTTTTAAAGTCTTTGGTATGACGTGATCTAGGATTGAACCCAGGTCTCCCAGACCATTTGCGAACACTATTCACTAGGTCAGCATACCCACACAAATTTCAGTAACCTTTAGACATGGTAGAAAGTAATTCACCTGACAAATGACTTTGTTAAACTCTAAGTCATGAGTTATTTTTTTTTAATCTTAAAATATTTTATGATTTTATTATAGTGATATACGCTTTACAATTTCTTGCATTCCAAACTTTTGTGATGTCTTTTTTTTTTTTTTCTTTCTTTCTTTTAGATCTTATCAAGTGTTTTAGATTTTACCTAATTGGGAGTTTACCAATTTTAATTGTGTGTGTATGTATCATCATCATTTACTGCTATCACAAATTTCCCTGACACACTCTCTCTCTCGCCATTCATCTCTATCATTCATTGCTCCCGGCAGGTCTTTAAGACTATATCCTATGTCAGCACAGACCTGTTGAAGGTAAGTTTTTGTTGGTTGGCCAACACTGGCACGTCCATGTGAATGACAACGTCATTTTAGATTTCATCCTTGCTTCTTCAGCAGTGTCTCACATTTCTTATTTGGATGGTTTCAGAGATAGGAGGTAAGTGGCTGTACAGCTGCTGTTTCATGTGGTGTTGCTTCCAGGATTTGTTCAGCATAACCTGTAGCATTCTTGCACAGTCCCTGTCTAGCCTTTTCTTTCAACGTTTTGTCAGTGTCCACAAGTGCATCCATACAGTAGTATTGATACAACCGTTGTTTGGTGGAACATCAAGAACAAAGAGTAGTTACAAACTCATCACAATTACAGTTGTATATCTAAAAGATGACTATGTGCTAAACTGAGACCCCCCCCTAAAAAAAAAAAAAAACAGGTATAAAAGCTACCATGTTGAAAAGCCCTTAACAGTTTGTGTACATTGTAGATTTTTAAAAAGTTTTAGACTACTGCACACACACATACACACTATAAAGGAAACAAACGAAAGATATATATTGGTGTAGTTTGATGATATTACGACAAATTTTTTTACAAAATATCACGTTCTATATAAAAAAATATTGCTTAAAGACTTCAAAATCCACTTATAACAATAACCTCCTTTTTCTAGACATTTAAAAATTTGTTTCTCAAACCGTAAAATGCTGTTACCCTCTTTCAAAAAAATTCCACCTCATAACATAATCGATTTCTAACATATTACCCAGTGTTATTTCGTTTTCATAAGAAACATTCTGATGATGACTTCTGACTGATATGAAGATTCATCTGTTATGATTATTTTATTTCTCACACTTAAAATTATTTTAATAGAATGTTTTTGTATTTAAACATTTTGAAGTTGAAACGTGTTGGCTTAAAATAAATAAAACAAACCATAAATAAATCAAACTACACCAATATATATCTTTCTTCATTTCTTTTTTCTACACATATTCATTTCATTCCTTTTCATATATATCTCATAACTAAAAGTTTCATGAATAAACTAAGATGTTTTCATCTGATGATTATTTCTAAGTTTATTCATGAAACTTTTAGTCATGAGACCAATATAAAAAGAGTTAAAATCTTTTAGGTTTTATCATGCTCTGCTGACCAGTATTTGAGCACTTTCTTGATTTACAGATATGTTTTTTATTACAATTTCTTTGTTCACTATATATCCTTCTTGACTAGACTTCACGAATGAAGATTTATGAAGGAGGCAGTTCATGTTGACTGCAGGCATACTGATGGCTGACTAAGCTGATATAGGCCAGGCCGCAGCGACTGCAGTTAAAGGTTTGGTCTGGCATGGCTGCTGAGGCTCCCTGGATCTTCCTTCTGTGGTGTTTCTCCCAAAGGTTGGCTCTGTGGGAGTCCTCAAAGGTGGAGATGACCTGGTGGACGGTGCGGCACCAGGACTGACAGTCAGCAGCAAGTGTCCACCACTGGTGGTGGTCAATGTAGCAGGTACCAAGGTTCTTCTGGAGGGAGTCTTTAAAACGTTTCTTTGGTACCCTTCTGTCATGGTAGCCAGTGGAGAGTTCACTATACTGGGCTATTTTGGGCAGGTGATGCCCCCTACCCCACCCCATTCTGGAGACAGGCCCTGCCCATCATAGCTGTGACTTCAGCAACATGGCCTCTATGCTGGTGATTTCTGCCGATCAAGGACCTCAACATTAGAGATGTAGTTATATATATATATATATATATATATATATATATATATTATAAATTTCTGAGTGTGTTCCTGTATCTATACTAACATCAAAACAGTCTACATCATGTTAAATTGTTAATACATGTGATCAACATGCAACTTGTATTATATGTTCTAACAAATGGCATTTATCAGTCATGAGGTCTCTAATATGTGTAATGATTTTAAAGAGTAGATTCTAATAAATAATCGTCTGGTACTATTCCTTTGTAATTTTATTGTTTTATTTTCATTTGTATAGGCAATTGTTTTGTGTATACCTTATACAAAAAATAAAGCCAAAAAGTGATTTTAATTTTCAGTTTTAACGAAGTGGTGCAATTTGAAAAGTATATTAAACTTTAGATTTTTTCATTTCCTTTGAAAAATATGTCTACATAGATGTAAGCAAATAAAACAGACATGAAAATGAGAAATTAATAAAAATTCTTTTGTGAAGACTATAATGAAAGCAAAAATAAACACCTACACAAATATATGTTAATGATCTTCATTTTCATATAACATCATCACTCAGGTTTTATTGGTTGTGGGGGTATTTGTATACAAAATCTGAAAGTGATATCAATTCCTGTATTTTTTTCTTGTTTTTTCTTTTCTCCTCATATTTTTGGCATAATTGAAAACTGAAACCCTATCTTGAATAAAAAATATTGCAGTAAAGCATGAATCTCACAGCTTTATATATACACACACACACACAATCACCCATAAATGAGTACAGCCCTACCAATTTTTTAATAAAAGAAACTAATTTTCTTCTTAACCAAACATACCAGGGCTTTATTATTTCATGTGAAAGATTATGCAATCAAAATAGATATTATTAGGTATTATTTATTATCCAACTTTACAGTATTGAAATTCTTGAGGCAAAAATAAAATTGCATATATATATATATATATATATATATATAAAGAGAGAGAGAGAAGTCATTTAAAGAAAATCAACTTTCTTTTTTTACCAAGAAATGAGGACCTATATACTTATTTTATTTGAGGACTTATATATGAGCAATGCTGTATAGAAGTTGGTTAAGTGTATGTACAAGAGTACATATAGCAAGTAAAATTGTTCTATCAAAATAACTGTTCTTTACATCAGTGAGCTGTTGCTTTTGAGACTACTTATCGTTTATGTATGGCAACATGCCGCTTATATCTTGGCCAACTTAGCACATTTTATGTAACAAAGATAACTAATTTGTGTATTCAGCTTTAAAAACCAAAGTGTGACAAATAACTGCGTGATCAGGTTTTTATAATTCAAGAGGAACAGTCAAACACACATCTGTATATTCATTTGACCATTAATTCATTAGCTTTGAGAACTGTATAGAACCTGAAACAGTATGGCACAAAACTGCATTGAGTGATAAGGTTCCACTTTTGGAGTTTTGAGAAGTGTGGAATCACTTCTCCGATGCAATTACTCTCATGCCTATTCTAACCAGGAATGGTAGTACCTTTTAAGGTCATTTCTATGGGTTAATTAGATCTTTGGTTTCAAGTATTCCTATGTACAAACAAATGATCATTATCAAATAGTAGTTTGGAGGTGCCCGTGGTGTAATGGTTATCGTTGTAGGAAATGGACACGGTGACATGAGTTCAAATCCTGAACGAGACTGATAGCATTTCACATAGCACTAATACCCTTGGGAAAGGTTTGAATCCAATTATTCACCCTCCAGCTATGGGCAAATAGTAGGGCAGACTGGGTTCTTCAGCCTTGGTGAGGCAACTAGTCTAGGAGAAGGAAAACTGAATTCAAACCTGTTAAACTCCACTTAAAAAATTGACCTTGTGTCATATCCTGCCTGAGCGGAGGGGTTGGGTAAATAGGATCATATAGGCATCAAATTCCTACTCGCCTCCATTGATGTAATGGGGGGTGCCGCCATAGAATTGGAATCCTTGGATCAACCCCCTTTTTTGTAAATTTGAAAACATGGACTTGATTGAGTAAGTACCACTCTTTATTTCCAGCAATAAAGTCAGGCAAAATTGGTCTTCAGACCTTGTATTGGCTGCTTTTATTATAAGTGATATGTAAGTCAACTTTAAAGAATTATTCTTTGGTTGGGTAAATATGATTATCAAATAGTAGTTATATGAAGCAATATGATTGAGTACAAATTATACATGAAACCATATGTGTGTAAATGAATGAACATTATCATTAAAAAGGAATAGTTACTTGAGACTATATAAACAAAAAACAAAAAAAAAATGACCTTGATATAAAATAACCAAATATGAATTGACATGCCATAAAATCAACCAAGCAAATAGCTAAAACTAAATTTTATGATGTAAAAAAGAAGAGAAAAGGTCAACATACTGAAAAATGATAATCAAGTCAAAAATTTAGGAACAAGTAATCGTTGTATTATGTAGAGTCAAATTATTGGATTAATAAAATTGAAATCATACAAAGAAAATTATAACCTTAGGTATATAAGTAGTGGTGGTGATACAAAATTTATTTTCAATAAGGAGACCACACAGATGTCTTTAACGCTTTGAACCTAAGTGGCTAGTATTTATACTGCTATATAGAAGTACATATACCCAGGTGGTCTAAATCTTGTCTGGGGAAATCCCCATCTCTACATTACTATTACTTATAAAATGTTAATTCCCCCTCCTCCCCATATATTTTGATTGCATATAAAATCTGTTATTTAATAGCCTGTAAGTATATTACACAACAGATTACATTTTAAAATTTTCACCAATTTTTCAGTCAGAACCCCTAAGAGAGGGAGGCACAGGTAAAAATCTTCAGGTTAAAAGGTTAATGAGAAAAGTTGGCCAAAGAGCTGAATATTTACTGGATACTTACTTATAGAGGGTATTTTACAGGTATAGCAATGTGTTTGATTTTATCCTAATTACTTTTGACTTGACATAAAATGATTTAAAAAAAAAAAAAAATTATATGCATATACTAATCCCTCAGCAAGACAAGGATGTGACACAAATTTAATTTTTTAAGTGGGGTTTAACAGGTTCGAATTCAGAGTTTTCATTCTCCAAGATTGGTTGCCATAACAAGGTTAAAGAGCCTAGTCTGCCCAACTACTTATCCATAGCTGAAGGGAGAATAGTTGAATTCATACCCTTTCTAAGGGCATTAGTGCTAAGTGAAATTCAAACAAACTCATCCAAGATTCAAACTTGGGTTGCTGTGTCAATTTCCTATGTTAGTAGCCATTACATCAAGAGTGCCTCCTATTCATTTATGTATTACTCAAATTCTCATTCGGTGTGTGTGTGTGTGTATAGGAGAATGGAATCATGGGAATTTTCTTAACATTCTGGCTAAACTTACTTTTTTTTTCTTCTTACAAAGATTTGGCTTCTGAAAAGTCTTTTCATTAAAATCAAAACTACAAAAGTAGAAATTGAACATTATTTTTGTTATTCAACCTTTACCTATAATTATTTTAATGATAATTATAATAATAATAATTTCTTTATAGAATTTTATATTACAAGTATATATGTGGAGATGCAATGCTTGTTTGTGTAAAGAAAATTCTCTGAAGCCTTCAAGATCTTTGTGAATTTAAATGTGAAGTATGCCAAGGAGTTGAATGACTACAGAGAGAAAAAAATTAATAGTTATATTTGCAGGATTGCACAGAGAGGAATGAATAAAAGTTCTAAAAAAAAAAAAAAAAAAGCCTTGCATTCTGCATATTCAAATTGCTTTCGACTTTTGTTTTTTTTTCAAGTAACTTTGACAAATATACAATTACAATTCACAGCTTGACTCCTCCCTTTTTTTAAATGTACATTCATAGAGCAAATATATGCAAACAAGCGTAAAACATTATCTGTTATGTTGTTTGCTCCCAGGTTTATTATGTGAATATAAAAAATGAAGTTATTATTATTATCATCATCATCACTATAACTAATATTAATTTTAACTATAAAAGGGAGAGTGGGAATAAAGATAAGTAAGAGATTCCATGATATGATTCATGAAGATACCAACACCTACATCTTTAGAAAAACAGTACCATACATTCTAGTGATGTAACATTCAATCAGGACCAAGAAATCAAAGTGAAAAGAGGAAAATGACCATTCATACAAGATCCTAAAATAATTGATTGTAGTGTACTAATGTTAATGAATAAAAAGACAATTTTAACAATAGTGCTACAAAAATAAAGAAATTTGTTTGTTAGGAGCTGAAATGTAGAAGGGTATACAGCGATTTGTGTATCAAGTCACGACCGTAGAAACCTGCTCTGAGTCCAGCGTGGATAAAGATCTTTATCCAACTTGAAGTAGTAACATGACACCGTTGTTTGAAGATCCAACGAGCACGGCACCGCTGAGATACAGTTAGTATGTATCACTCTGGGTTGGCGTGAGTAACTGATCTAAATTGTCTGGAATAGTGTGTGTTTTTATAACATTAAGGTGGATTTCGCGTGCATGCATTGACTTTCGAAGATTCTTTGGGCACGTATTTTAGAGACCTCTTATTGGTCCTAAAAACCATTTTTAATAGTTTATTTTTTAAACATCTGCGTGGGCATTAGTTGGATATCTTTGCACCAATTTTGATCCATTTTTTCCCAGAAAATTCTTTTGATAAGGAAATTGCATCATTTCCTATATTGATAAAGATAGAAAAGCAATGACAATATTAGAAAACATAACCTTTAGATATGAAATTAAATATATTAGAGAAAATGTTTTTTTAACACATTCAATACAATATGACCCACTGGTGAAATGTGCAGTATTCTTTTAAATATGAACCCTTCTGGTTGGTTGGTTGGTTTATACAAGCAAAAAACAGGGTTTGTTTGGAAAATTGATATAATTTCGTAATCTGATAATTTGACCAATTCTGATTCAAATGATCTCAAATTTTAACAGCATGTGTCAAAAAAACTCAAAATTCTATATTTAATGTTTCTTTTCCAGTGAATGGCATTTTACATCTGATTAAAAACACACAAAATCTAGAATTTTGAGTTGTTTTTATACCTGCTGTGAAAAACTGAGATGATTTGAACAAGAATTGCTCAAGTTATTAGATTACAAAATGATATCAATTTTTCTGAAACACCATGTATCATTTATTCTTGTTCTTACAAATTCATAAAGATTTATCATATCAGACTAAATCCACCATTAATATTTTTCTCTCAGGATATCTCTTAATAAAATACCTCTCTAGGTTTTTCTATGTGTAAGAGAGCAATTTACAAAATCTTCTCTTTGAATGCCACTTAATGAACATGAAAACGAAACAAAAACAAAAAAAACCCCTGGCATCCTTCCTTCAAGTAAATAAAGCTCACCAATGAGGGGAGAAAAAAAAAAGTCTACATTAGTAACAAATTAGTAGAAATTTCCGATCTTGATTGATTTCTTTAGAGAACTAAAAGAAGAATTATTTTTGAAATATTAATCAGTTCAAGTGGTTGATTGTCTATTTTAGACTCTAAAGTAATCTTCCAGAGAATGAAGATGGAGATGGGGGGGGGGAAAGAAGTAGGAGGAGTGGTGGCAGTGGCAATACAACTCCAGGAGAAATAATAGGTTCGTGAATACCCACCCCTAACATTTCTCTATTTCAACTTGTCAACATAAATGACATGGACAGTTACAAGTGAATATAATCAAACATTGAAAATTGTTGAAAAAGAAAATATAAATAAACAGAAGTTGGAATAAAAATAAGTAAAAGATGTTTTCATTCTCTAGTTACTTAGCTGAGAAAGTATTGTATATAAAAATGTTTTCCTGGTTTTTCATAATAATAATAATAATAATAATAAACAACATCGGAATTTTAATTGCCTGCATTTCGTTGAAAATCCAATTGAAAGAAAATGAATGAAAAAGTATTTAAAAAAAGGAAAGGGGGAGGGTAGGCTAATTAGAGGAGAATTTTTAATGAAAATAAGAAAAACAGGTGTATAAGAAGCATCTCTAAAATACTTTTAAAACCAATTACAAGACAAAAAAATACTATTACATTGGTACTATGAGTTCATAACTAATTACAAAAGATTTAGTGATGTAAAGTTTAATGTTTAGTGTCATATTGTTTAGTCATATAACTTAAAACCTAAGAAGATCTAAACATTAAAAAAAAACTCTAACCATTTAGGGCCGTGTCTTATTCAATTAATTATATATTATACACACACACAATTTTATTCATAAGTAAGAGCACTCCCAAACATTTATTTTAATAAAAATATACATTCTATTCTTAACCAGGATTTTATTATTTCTAGTGGAATATGAACAATAAAAACAGATATTATTAAGAATTATTCATCAACAAACTCTACAGAATTGACACACTGTAATAAAAACTATATATTGTGAAATGTCTTAACATTATATAAATGTTAAGGAATAAGTGTGCTTGGGGAATAAAACATAATTTTTTTTTTCTTTTGGTCGATTTGATTTTACTAAGTTCTTTTTAGGCTAAAAGTTTCAAGATGTAATATGCATCTATCTACAAGGGGTTTATTATTAGCCACTGTCTATTTTTGAATCATAAACAACGGAAATGTATTGACCACCACTAAGAGATTATGTGCAGCCCAAAGTAAAATGGAGACAAGAGTAATTAAAGAAGAAAAGGAAGATTCTTCTTATATATGAAAAGAGGCAGAAAAAAAAAGAACAAAATGTCAGATATTAAAAGAAATAATAATCCTTGTTCTTTATCACATCAACAGGTTGTTGATGTGATAAAATATTATTTTCTGTTGGACCAGGGAAATGAGAAAGAAAGATCAGCTGAAAGATAGGTATAAACTAGTGAAATGTCCAATAAATATTTCATGGTGAAAAGTCAGTATTCCTAAAGTATTTCTGTTTCTTCAATAACAGTGACTTCAGACATAACCAAGTAAAATTACCTAATGCAACCCACAATGTTATAAAAAAAGAACCTGACAAACTTTAAGATATAAAAAAATCATCCTTTGGGATGCAAGTGGTATAAGAGTTATTGATGTGCTGAATTAATTTCTGTTGGCATTTCACTTCCCGTCCTCAGGAAAAACATGAATTCATCTAGTCCTACTCAGCTATGGAGAAATAATAAGGCAGACTGGCCTCTCTGGCCTTGCAAGAAAGTAAGATTCAAATTGATCACAGTCCTGTTCTGCATCCTCTGTAAGCATCCCCCAAAAAGTCCTGGGGATGATACTAAACTGCATCAGGTTACGAGGTTCCAGTTCTCTCACTTTTTAAAAAATTTCTCCCATCATTGCATTAAAAGAAAGGCTCTGAATGATCACAACATTAAACCTTTTATGACTGATAGTTTGATACAGGGAGAAATAAGAATTCAAGTTCAGAGAAATATACATTTTTAACCATTTAAATCTCTATAATCTCTATTTGAACTTAAAAAAAATAAATAAATTAATTAAAAAAAAAAAAAATTAATTCTAATGTAAAGACATCTTTGTTTAAAGCTATCCCAGCATTCCATTAGAAAATGCAGGGAATAGTTGCTTTATTAAACCTTTTATTATTAATAGTATTTGACAGTCTACTTGCAATCAAAACATACGACTTATGATGTACCATTCAGCTTGAAATATCAGGTTTATGGTGCATAATAATATAATGGTTAAACTGAAATATTAGGATTACTGTAAGTAATACAGCAACGCTCAGCCCAAAATATCATGTTTATTAATTTAATGAGTTAAAGACGAAGGAAGACATGGGAGATATAACAAAAAATTATCAATGGATAATTGAATAGTAATAAGTGTTGATAAAAAGGTTTTTGAGGGGGTTAGAATCAAGTTCTAAAAGCTGTTAAAAATTGTTTAAAATAGTGAATTATTGTATCTGCATTATTAACTACATACAGCGCCATTATGCATTCTGCTTGACAACTGTTGCAGCTTTTCAAGTACTCATTATTAAGAAAAAAAAAAAAAAACAAAAAAAAAAACCCTAAGTGGCAACAGTTTACCAATTAACTCCAATTTTTTAAAACTTTTTAAGCATTTCTCAAATATAACAGATCAAATGACTATGTCAAAGAAAAACCAAAATGACTCTTGAGGGTTTATTAAAAATAAAGTTACCTAATTCATCAAACTTCCTAATCATCTTGATACCATCACTGATAGGGGAACAAAATTATCATAAATCAATATATAGTGTTTCAAAAAGAATCCAATCACTTTTTTACTTCTATTTAAACTATTTTAACTTCTTTGTTGTGCTGATAACAGTAGTTATGGACAGCCTAATCTGTAAAGGTAAATTTCAAAGTAATTTTCTGGGGGAGCAAACTGAATACACAGATACATTAAAAACTTCAACTGTTAAAAAAGATGTTTTTTTTTTTGTTTTATTTTCTTTTAAATCCTGTGCATAGGCAGTCTCACAAAATGTATCAACCACATGCAATGCTGTCAGGTGCCTCTGGTGGTGTAATGGTTAGCAAGCTCGACTAGCAAACCTACACGAGTGAGTTCAAGTCTCATTGGGTGCCCCTTTCATATGGCCTTGTGCCACATCTAAGCAAAATGCTTAGTAAATTTCCACATGCAATGCTGTCAACTTGTTGTGAAGATTAGACTGACTGGGGAAATTTTTACACTTAATATGTTTGTAAAATTTATACATGAAATAGTGGATATAAGAAAAGAATGGATCCTAAAATGAAGCTAAAGCGTGATGTGATCATTTTAATTGCTGAATAGAGTGATCTTAATACAGTGTTGCCACATGACTAATACTGTAGCATAAAATTTAAGTGTACATAGATGGTACCCTTTACAAAAAATAAACTCTGTATATGTTAAGATCATATAAACTGAAAAGGTTTTTTTTTAAATATTCAGTATAAACAACTTTTTAAGGGAAAAAGATGAAAGGAATATATTAGGATCTTCATGTTCATGCAATTGCTCCATTTATGGGACTTTTACACAAATTGCTATATTGATATTTTAGGTCCTATTTATTTATTTATTTATTTTTCCCCATTTGTACCAATTTTAAATGGTGCACACCTTATTTTTGGAAGGAGCCCCATACTAATAATCTAAAATATCTAAAAGTTTTCCTTTTGAATCATTCTTGCAATTATAGGGTTAACTTTGTATAATGAGTTAAAAAAAAAGATCTATTGGTTTCAGTAATCTTTTAATGTTTAACTTAGAAATGAACAGAGAACAAGATTTTGTTTTCAATCCAAATACACACATAAAACTAAATGTATCCATTGTATATTTATGAAGAAGCAACTATATCTATTTATGAAAAGAGAATTTGTGCTTATTTCATGAAAAAAAAAAGTGTTTTCAAAGTAGATAAGAAATACAAGAAGACAAAACATAGCACAATAAAGAAAAGAGGGGGGGAAAAAACTGAAACAAAGAAACAATAGACATTTACCCAGCAGTAATTCCAGCAGTAGTATCATAACAACACAGAAAATTACCTATTGATTTTACGTCTTCAAATTCATATAGTAAATGGGTCTATTGTCTAAACTGACGACCCTCTCTCACCAGCATATTAAGCTATTCTGTCGATGAATGGCTCTTACAAAACAATGTCAGGCTGCAAAAAAGCCTCAACATTTTAACTCCACAAGTGTCAGATTACTACACACAAAAAAACAAATAAAAACAAAAAACATCAAACTTACAGGTGTATTTTTCTATATCTAAATCATTGCAGCTTCAGTGGAAATATAAATAAATTTGAAGTTAGAACAACATATGGACAAAAAATACCAACCCAAAAATTATCTACCAAGATAAGCAGATAGAATAATTCATATCAACTCTTTGATCTCAGCATTTTTTCTCTTCCTTCAAGATCCTTTGACAATATAAAGACATGATCTATCTTTCTAAATAGAAATCTAACTAATAATGGATAAGAGTGGTTTCTTAATATTTCCCAATCTCTCTTTTTTGAGGTTATATATATATATATATATATATATATATATATATATACACACACACACACACAGTAACCCTATTCTGTCAGTAAATGCTCATATTGAATACGGGCCACTGACACTCCCTTTCTTCCTGATTTCACAGCATAATATACAGATGACGTGCAAAAACTTTCTAAAATAAATTTATGGTCAACAATTGCAACGTTTAGTATTTTACCAAATTTCTTTTCTTCACAACCAAAATTACTTAGCTTCTGATGGTAGAAAGTAATTAAAAAGGGGAATAGTTGGTTTTAAGGCATCTCAACTCTTATTTATTGGGTTATTTCATGATGAAGATATTTCACCGGACTTTGGCATAATGGTTAGAGTGTTTGCCAATGGCCTGGGAGATCTGGGTTCAATCCCAGGTCAAGTCATACCAAAGACTCAAAAAATGGTACTTGATGCTCCCTTGCTTAACACTCAGCAATATAAGGTAAGTGGAGCAATCCAGGGAAAGGTGTAGCGCCCCCTCCCTACACCTTGGTGTATTAGCTATTGAAAAGGGAGCCTTCGAGTCACCCTCGACTACGGTCACCAACTTATGATGAAGATAAAATTATTCGGTTATAGTCTCAAATTATACACACTACAAAAATCTATCTTCACAATCATTTTCAACAGGTAAGCACTTCATACTTCATTCCAATTTCAATATTTTAAGAACCAATGTATTTGTTACATATTGATCTTTAACAGGCCAGTAGTTTTGCAGATTTCAAAACAGGATGTGCATCTGTGTCTTAAGGTAAACAAGGGATAGTAGAAATGCCACACAAATTATGTAGTAAGAGTGCATAGGCATCCAAAAATATATATGATGACAGAAGTTTTCAATCCTGAGCAGTCAAAGAGCAGAACAGAGTAACATTAGATGTCACAGTGTTTTGGGCACTACCAGTGTGTGGGAGATGGGGGTGGAGAGGTCGACCCTGTATCAGTCACTTGTGAAAGAAGTACAAAGTAGTAAGGCTCTCTGAATATGAACTGCAACCTGATGTAAATCTTAGCTGTTCCTGACTCAGACTCTCTCTCTCTCATGCAACCATTTTGTCCCCTTTTGTAATAAACAAGAGAGATAATATTTTTATATATAAGTGTTACTGTCTTTTCTTCTGCTAGTATATAATATTAACATAGTTCAGAATAATTCTAAACATTATCACAAATTGATCAAGTTGACCCGTGAATAATATCAACAAAGTGGGTGACTCCACACTCCCCAAAATTCCAGAACTAGAACTCGGCAAGTGAATGTTGTTTGGTATCAGTGGTAGGGAATAGTGGAGTAATAATCTAGTCAGCGGGCAAGACATTAATTTTATAATCTTATCTTTCAAATCGCAGCACTGAAACTCTATAACCAAAAATATGAATATATCACAGTCCCAAAATAAGTACACTCAGTGTGTGTGTGTGTGTGTATATATATATATATATATATGGAATTTTATTTATAATTACTGAGTTATA
Organism: Sepioteuthis lessoniana; assembly: GCA_963585895.1. Lineage (NCBI taxonomy): Eukaryota > Metazoa > Mollusca > Cephalopoda > Myopsida > Loliginidae > Sepioteuthis > Sepioteuthis lessoniana. The sequence continues at coordinate 31,096,697 of OY757909.1, forward strand.
GCACTATACAGTTTAGTAACAAAAAATACCTAATAATATCCATTTTGGTTATGTAATGTTCCCCTAGAATGATAAAATTCTGGTATTTTTGGGTTGGTCAAAATTTATTAGGTGTGCACTTATGTTCTGGGTGTGAATATCAGTAAAAATTATTTGTTTTTTGATTAAAGCTATATTAAGGAGAGTTCAAGAAATAAAATACCTAATAATTAATAATAGTATTTTTGAACATGGATAAATCACAAAGATCTTTTGGGAGGTTCAGCCAAATGATTTGTGAGTAATTTATATTCTTGGACAGTTTGTTTTTAAAAAAATAAAATAATTAAAAATAAAAGCCTAGATTGTAATAAAATACTTACTCTATCAAATTCTTTTCTTATTCTTTTTTTCTTCAACTGTTTGGAAGAGGACATGAACTATTCAGTTAACAATATGGTATATGATTTCAAAACAATGTAATAGAAACAATCGTTTATTCTTGAGAAATTTGAGCAAATTATTTTGAATAGTTCAAAACAGAAAACCCTTCAGAAAGTTTAAGTAACAATGAAGGTGAAAATGGAGACAATATCTATTTATTAAATAGCAGACATATAAGAACCAGAATAGATAAAATACACTAAACTTTAACTTAAGATTCTAACAAAAAGTACATTTTATATATCACCAATTCAAAAAATGAATAAATAAAAATTTTAAAAATACTGTTTGGTTGGTTTTACAGCATGGCAACTCTTATTGGGTTATTTAATGCTAAAATCAGCACTTTTATTTTAAAGCAATTGTGATAATCATTTGTAAGTAAAGTTGGTGACTGTAGTTGAGGGTGACCTGGAGGCTCCCTTTTCAACAGCTACTACACCGAGGGGTAGGTGAGGGTGCTACTCCTTTCCCTGGATTGCTCCACTTTGCCCTTGATACGTACCTTATATTGCTGAGTGTTAAGCAAGGAGGTATCAAGCACCATTTCTAAAGTCTTTGGTATGACATGACCTGGGATTGAACCCAGGTCTCCCGGACCATTGGCGAACACTCTTTCAATTAATCACTCATAATACAAACAATTTGCACAATTATATGGTTTCCAGTATTCCTACCTAATACTAATTTGTACAAAATTACATAGATTCAAATAATATCAATAATTCTTTACTATGGCCCCCACCCGAAAAAATTATAGGTTACAGGTATTTCTAATACTGATAATTTTTGAACAGATCTATTTGACCCATAGATAGGACACTAACAGGTACTAGCACTTCTCGTCAGAATGGACTTGGCAGTAATAGCAATCACACTCTCTAAAAAGTCTAGAAATGGAATCTCACCACTGGATATGGTTTAGTGTCATCACAGGGACAGGCCCTTTTTTGAGGAATGAGGGGGTCTTACTGATTAGCAAAGAATGCAGTTAGATGGTTTGGTTTTATGGCATATCAACCATTGTAGGTTATTTAATGCCAAATCCTGTTTATACATATAAAATAGATATATATGATTTGTCAATACATTTTCTTGATAACATTTTTTAAACAAGCTTGAGATTGCTTTTTTTTGCACACAGTTAAATGGTTTCAAGTATTGCTATGGAATACAAATAATTCTATTTACTACTAATCATTTGTTTGTACACTGTTCAATCGATATACATGATATGTAAGAGATTAGTTTGTTGTTAATTTCATTTTTGAATGAGAACTAATTTGTTTTCACACTAGTATTGCTATTGTTTCTACACAGTTAAATAGTTTCAATTATTGCTTTATAACATTGATAGTTCTATTTTAACATTACTCATTCATTTGTACACAGTTAAATGGTTCCAAATATTGCTATGTATCACTAACAATTTAATTAAACATCAGTCATTTGTTTACACACAGTTAAATGATAAAACTTCTATTTCTAACAATTCAATTTATCATAAATCATTTGTTCGCACCCATTTTAAATGTCTAACAGTTCTATTTGACCTATAGATAGGACCCTATCAGGTGCTACCACTCTGGGCCAGAGTGAACCAAGGAGCGATGACAATGAAGGGGTACTCTGCACTCCCCAAAGCTTCAGCATTACTGGAGTCTCTCCATTAGATTGTTTAGTGTTATATACAGGACACTTGTAAGGTGGGGGTCTTAGATGCAGAGATGCTGTCAGTGTATTCTATAACCCCAGCCAACTGGGCTTGATGCAGTTTGAGTATTATAAGGCCTACTAACAGATCAGTAGTTAATTGGGTATTCAAATGCATAGTTTGACACAAAACTGGAAGTAGGGAATATCAAGTAAGAACTGAATTCACTCACAATGGTATGCTAGTATTGCTGGCTAACTAGTGCACCATTCAAAACGTCCATATTTTAAAGAATTATGATGAGAATAGGACCATTAATGTAGACTCAAAGAGAAAGGAAAGTAGATTTTGGTGTCAGCAAAAAAAAAAACGTTCAGAAATCTGAATACAAACAAAGAAAATTTTCCAACCGATAAACGAATTATATTTTATAAATACATTGTAACAATTTGAGTAAAATGTGTAAATTCAATTCTGTTGGAAACTGACTGAAAACACATGTATTTGTCAGTTTTATCTCAGCAAAATCAGAAAATTTTTAAATCTGTGTTTAGAAAAATAACTATACAATGGAATATAGATAGAATTCATAAGATTTAGTTATAAAAAGGTCAACAATAACTTAAGAGAAGAAAATACACAAAATTCTCTGTCCTATTTTGATGTGAAGAAAACAAGACAGAACTTTTCTGAAAGCAATAAACATTAGAATCAATTAAAATCATGAATATCTTGAAACTGATATTATTTTGATTTTAATTAAAGAAATACAATGAAATCTTTGTTTGAAACTTAGTACATTTTCCCAGTAGGTTTATAATGAAAATTATCCCAATTTAAAGGTGTAACTTATTTGATGATCTAAAACCTTGTTCAGACCTTTTTGTATGGAAAATTCAAGTAAAATACATCATATACGTGTATCGACCCAAAGCATACATAAATCAGAGACTTCAAATGATGTAGTGATTAACATTCTGTGACACTGTGAGTTCCAACTCAAGTTAGGCTGTTATGTTCATTTTTGGATTAATATCCTTGGGAAAGGTATAAATTCCCTTATGCCCCACCAACTACGGGTCAAATAGTACAACTACTGTCTTATAAGGATGGCTGTGGCATTAAATAATCCATGAAGGTTGATATACCATTAAACCAAACCAAACATAAATCATGTATTTAGTACTGATTATAGAAATATTCAATGAGCTATTTGAAATGGGAAGAGGGGCCTATTGTTGGTTTTGCTATGTCCAGACATAAAAATAGTTTTTGCCTGAATATCTGAGATGAGAAATTAACATAGGCATACATAGATGTACTTTGACCAGTATCATCATCTTTATTGTTATTAGTCATAATATGAAGGTGGGCTGAAACGTTCATATGATGACATTATATCTGCTGTTGATGACATTTTTGACCAATGAGATCCAAGCACAGCAACACCAATGGAAAACGTGTGTGGACTGTAAGGGGAACTATTTTGGAAGATAAATCTCATTTGGTCATATTCCATGAGTGTATCTTGGTCAGATTATGAACTTTTCAGCCGAACTTCATAATAAAGTAAATCATGAAAGATATTTTCACTTGTCTTTCAGTTATAATACCCTCTGACTCTATTCAAGTGTCTGTAATAGGCAGTAACCTTCAAGGATTTTTAAACCAAAACTTTAACTAAATCCATAGGGATATATTGTATTCTAAAATATAATTTTTTTCATTATGGAGTTTGATCCTGAGGTCAGAAACCAAGAGTTGGTGAAAAACTGAGAAAACAAAAATTTTAAGTCAGTATGTAAACTGAATGAAATAGAAAAATAATTGATTGGCTGAAGGAAGTCACATGAGCAGAAAACAGAAAGCGAACAAAATTTTTAGCTTTGAAAATGACATTTTGTTATGTTATCAATACATATATACTGTATTTGACAGCATATAAGACGCACCCCAATTTCAGCAAGACAAATCAAAAAAATTTTTTTTTAGTAAAACAAAATACTAATATTAAAAGATGATAAAATTAATGTAATGAATATTATCAATGATAACACTTTTAATCTGCATGATAGTCTATTAAATAATGACAATAGGTTTATGAAAATTACTCTAAAGTTTAAGGTAATAGCAGTTGCCAGGTAGCTAATGTTGGCTGACTATTGTGAATTTTAAACCTACATATAAGACGCAGGCATATTTTAAAAGATACTTTTAGTAAAAAAAAAAAAAAAGAAAAAAAAAGTGCACCGTATATGCCGTCAAATATGGTAATTAAAATTTATGGCTAAAAGCATTTTAAATCAGAAAAATACAGTGCATTATGCAGAAAAACACTGGCTCATTGGCCTAGTGGGTAGTGTTCACCAATTGTCCGGGAGACCTGGGTTCAATCCTAGGTCACGTCATACCAAAGACTTTAAAAATGGTACTTGATACCTCCTTGTTTAACACTCAGCAATATATGGTACATATCAAAGGTAAAAGTGGAGTAATCCAAGGAAAGGAATAGCACCCTCCCCTACACCTCGGTGTAGTAGCTATTGAAAAGGGAGCCTTCTGGTCGCCCTCGACTATGGTCACTAACTTTACTTTTACTATTTTAACTATGAAATAAAACATTAAAAAACTCACAATTGATTTTAATGTGGCCAATCCTTAGGTGAGCTTGTATTGACAACTGAAATTCATTGACTTCAACAGAATAAATATCTGTTCTCAATGCAATATTTAAGTCATACGATTATAAGAGAGAAAGAGAGAGACTGCTTCATATTTATATTTTTGGTTACAGAGTCTCAATGTTGTAAAGTTTGGTAATAAAAAATACCAAGAAATATCTGTTTGGAATTTATAATGTTCCACCAGAAATAATAAAATCCTGGTATCTTGTTTAGAAAAATAAACAACTATTTACATTTAAATTGATAGGACCATACTTATATGAGAGCAATATTGTCTATATGTACTCATCCATAAACAAATATACACATTCACATGCACACTCTCCAAGCTGCTAAAGATCAAAGAAACCAATTAAATCTTGAATAATAAAACCCTATGTTTAAAAATTGCTCTTCACTACAGGCAACACATGCTGAAGAGTTAGAATATTTTCAGTGCACATATTAATGAGTTTTATTAATTCAATTAATAAATATGAACAGAAAAACAAGCAATCATTTATTAAAGAGGTAAAAATATTTCCTGGAGTCATAAGAAGAAACAAATCTCATTTGCAGTAAATCTTTAACTATATTGTTTAAAATGATTGTGAACTTTATTAAAAACATTGGTTTCTTAAAACCATTATTAAGACATTAGTTTTTTTTTCTAAACATTAATATTGCAATTAAGAATGAATTGTTCTTTTCTATATTCTTATCTAGGTTTAAGGTTATATTTTTCTCTGTTGACAATTTTTCACAAGAAAAGATTAACTTTTACATAAAATAACTTACATAACTTTACAGGTGGCGAAGTATGATCATTCAGTTAAGAAGTCTAATACAAATCTAGAAGCTAGTAAGTTCACTTTAACTATGTGTTACAACTCAAATACAAAGAAGATATTACACTTGCTATATTATTCCTATCTAATTAATAATTCCATTTAATAATAATCATTTGTTGGCACATGGCTATGGTTTTGAGTATTCTTATCCAATACTAATAATTTTCAAACAGACCAATAGATGGGACCAAAAAAGGTACTACCACTCTGAGTCAGAGTGGACCTGGGAGTAATGGAAATGAAAGAGTAATCCATATTCTCCAGAGCTTCAAAACTGGAACCTCTTACAACTAGATACAGTTTAGTGTCATATCCAGGGTACTCCTTTTGGGTGAGGTTTAAGCCCTCTGCAGGGGATACAGTCAGCATATTCTCAGCTTTTATGACAGAAGGAGAACAGCTAAAGGCAAATAAAGAAAATGAAGCCAAGACCAAAAAAGCATGGAAAATCAAGATAAATAAATGAAATTGTGTCCTCGACAGAAAATTGGAGAAAACAGTATAAACAAACTCATATGACAATAAACAGTAGCTATTCAACAAAAGTGACCACTGAATTTATTTTTTTCCTTACAACCCTTTTGTGGCTGAATAAATATAAAGATAAAATATCTGATGGAATAGAAAAGAAATGACATGAAAACTAATGAGGTGAGTGTTTATATATATACTATGATATTTCACCCTGTATAAACTTCATCAAATGAAGATTTGGAAATAGAGAAAATTTCCAAATCATTATCTGATGAAGCTCATACAGAGTGGAATGTCATAATAAACATATAAAAACTCTTGGGTCTAAAAGAAAAAATTATGAGAAACAATAAAATGATAAAGTTGGCCTTATGATGTCAGGAAGAATTATTTTGTTTTGTACTGATATAAATATCTGTCTTTGTTTAGAAGAAACAATGATTATCTCCCTTCAACAACTAATGTCACTTTGGACTCACTGTCTCTTGGATGAAAGCATGAAAATGCAGTTTTTTTAAGCTGCTAACCAAAAGAACTTAATATATCAGAGAGACTGGCTCACCTCACTATATCCAATACAAACGCATAAATGTGACTGATACTTTCATCTTAAAAAGAAAAACTTGAAGTACCTAAAAACCGAATGCAATAAAACATTGCAACTACTGCATGTGGTAGCCCACAAAGTATGGGGAGCTGATCAAAAGACACTATTGCTATTATGTTGATCATTAATTAGATCACAACTGGATTATGGTAATTTCATATACCGATCAGCAAGAAAGAGCTATGTAAAAACACTTGATCTGATCTACCATGGAAGCTTAAGGTTAGTACTTGGAGCCTTTAGAACATCTCCAGCCGAGAGCCTATACACTGAGCCAAATGAAGCACCTGCAAATATTAGAAGCCACAAACTGGCCCTCCGGTACTACGTTAAATTGAAGTCATGCCCAGCAAATCCTGCACCTGATAATACTTTTTTTTATCCAAAATACAAAGAACTATTCCAAAAGAACAAAAAAGCCATAAAACCCTTTGGTCTCTGGATGGAAACAATCATGGGAGAAGTAGACATGGATTTGACAGAAATACATTAGACAATCATAACAGATATTCCACTTTGGACCATAAGGACCCCAAACATAAACTTAACACACTGTAAATTCTACAAAAACAAAACTCACCCACTATTCCAAGAGGAATGAGAAAAAGTTAAGGAGAGAAATCCTAAACACTCATACATCTTCATGGACAGATCTAAACTGGAGAAAATAACAGGATGTGCCACAGTATACAAACGGAAAATATTTGAAAAAAAAAAAAAAAAAAAAAAATCTCCCAAATGACACCTCAAGATTTACAGCGCAGAAGCTTGCATAATCAACATGGCTCTTGAGCTCATCTCAGAATCAAGGAAAAACAAATTCATTATCTTTTCTGATTCGATATCAGTGTTGGAATCATTAAAAAAAAACACGAAATTTGATAATCCATCAATCATAAAAATTCTAAGCAATCTAGAAGATTTATTAATTGATAATGATGTACAAATATGTTGGGTCCAAAGTCATACTGGTATCAGTGGAAATGACCAAGTAGATAAAGCAACTAGGTTTACTCTAAACATAGCCATTGGAAAAAAGTTTAAAATACCATATACAGAGTTTAAAATGAAGATAAATAAATACATACTGCAACAAAGACAACAATGCTGGAACAGCAATAAGCATAATAAATTACTAGAAAGTAAATCCACATTGGGGGAATGGAAACAAGGCTGCAGGAAAAACCGAAAAGTAGAAGTCATTTTATCCAGACTTTGTATAGGTCATACAAGTATAACACATTCTTGAAGTAAAGCAGTAACCAATGTGTTATGCATGCCAGACCAAATACCCTGTGAAACACATTCTCATTGAATGTACTGACCTGGCCCATAGAAGAGAAACCTTTCATCATGCAAACAACATGAACGAGCAGTTCCAAAATATTGAAATAAAAAATGTAATGTCATTCCTAAAAGCAATAAATATATATGTAAAACTCTAAAAGAACTTTCAACAAGACCAAATTTCTACTAACTGTTCCTTTACAAGAAATAGTTTAACAAAATCTGATCCTTTCCCCAAACTGTTCTGAAAAAACAAACAAACCCAAAAACACTTTTAATACGAGAGGATTCTCTACAAATAAACTTTCAGTAAAACCAGATTCTTTCTACAACTGTTTCCCCACTAATAAATTCCAACAACATAACAGACCTTTCATTTTCCCTCTTTTTTTAAAAACTTGATTTGGCATTAAATGAGTGGGGAGGTTGATATGCCGTAAAACAAACAAACAAGAAGAAAAACTATTACCTGGACAAACCTCACCCCAAACCAGAGAATTGTGTATATTCATTGCTCTCAGGTCAACTCTGGCCTGGAATGGTATCACCTGATAGGGTCCTATGTATGAGTCAGATAGAAATGTTTGACATTTAAACTATGTACTTGTGCTAAATAGAACTGATCATTTAACTGTGTGTAAACAAATGACTGATGTTTAATTGAATTGATAGTGATACATAGCAATACTTGAAAATATTAAACTGTGTGCAAACAAATGATTAATATTAAATAGAATTATTTGTATTAGATTGAAATAAGTGAAACCATTTAACTAAGTGAAAAAAATGAGCTTAGACACGTTTCAAAATGTTATCTACAAAATGTGTTTAGAAATCATATTTAATATATATATGTATAAAAAGGATTTGGTATTAAATGACCTACAATAATTGATATGGCATAGAATCAAACCAAACCAAATCATATATATTTAATATATATATGTACAAAAAGGAGGCCATTGGTCTAATGAGTAGAGTATTTGCCAATGGTCTGGGAGACTAGGGTTCAATCCCAGGTTGAGTAGTGCCCTCTCCTACACCTCGGTATAGTAGCTATTGAAAAGGGAGCCTTCGGGTCACCCTTGACTAAGGTCACCAACTTTACTTTACTCGGCCCATTGGCCTATTGCGTAGAGTATTTACCAATGGTCCAGGAGACTGGGGTTCAACTTCAGGTTGAGTCATACCAAAGACTCAAAAAATGGTACTTAATATCTCCTTGCTTAATACTCAGCATTATAAGGTACTTATCAAGAGTAAAGTGGAGCAATCCAAGGGCGACCCGAAGGTTCCCTTTTCAATAGCTACTACAGTGAGGTGTATAGAAGGGCACTAATCCTAGGAAAGGAGTAGTGTCCTTCCCTACACCTTGCCAGAGTAGCTATTGAAAAGGGAACCTTCGGGTCGCCTTGACTATGGTTGCCAACTTTACTTTTTTTTACAAAAAAGATTTTGGCATTAAATGATCTACAATGGCTGATATGCCATAAAACCAAATCAAATTGTGCATATTCTGCTTATGATTCTCTCATTGATTGCCTTGTAAGAATCTATAAAATCTATGCAGAATATGTGAAGTGGATGAATTCTGCACATATTCCATTTCTCATAAAATAATTTTAATGAGGAAATGGCTGATTGAGAGCAAATACTTATGAGCAATTAGTTTTGAGTCTTTGTAGGAAAACAGAAGTGACTTATGACAAACTTGGTCAACACTCATTGAACTAAATTACAAAAGAATACAAGACTTTTGCTCTAATAATTTTATCAACATCATTATATTGTATAGGAGTGTCTTAGATATGACACTAAACTGCATCTCGGGGTGGGGGTGAAGCTCAAGCTCTGAAGCGTATGCAGTCACACATCTTATTGTCACTAATCTCAGATCTATTCTGTAGTACCTGTTAAGTCTAAGTCAAATAGATGTTTAAAAATTATTAATATCAGTTATATGGTTTTAAATATTCCTACGTGAGAATAGTTATTTGAAGCTATAATTGATTATCATTAATTAACTGGAACTATATACATACTTGCAAATGCTGAAGGGGCTTGTGGCCTAACAGCTATTGTGTTGAAAATAAATTTAGCAACCCAATTCAAATCCAGATTTCCCATAGTGCTAATAACCTTGAGAAAGGCATGAATCCACCTGTTCTCTCCCCACTCCACATCTATAAATAAATAGTTGAGCAAACAGGATTTTCTAACCTTGGTTAGGCAACCAATCTAGGAGAAGAAAAAGTCTAAAATTAAACCAGCTTTTATAAAAAAACAAACGAACCTGGAATGAAGCTATTTGCATTTCCCATAGTGCTAATAATCTTGTGAGAGGCATGAATCCAACAATATTATTCTCAAAAATGGGTAACAAGTATGGTAGAATGGGCTTTTTAACTTTAGTATATAGTAACTAGTCAAGAAGGAAAACTCTGAATTCAAACCAATTGTAATCCTCTTAAAAAAAACTGACCTAGTGTCACATCCTGCTCATTGTGGAGGAGTTAAGTAAATACATAATTGCAAAAGAAAGAAGAAAAAAAAACTCACTTCAGCATTAAATAACCCAAAGGGTTGACATGCATTAAAACCAGTCAAACTAAACCAAGAGAGAGAGAGAGAGAGAGAGAGAGAGAGAGAGAGAGAGAGAGAGAGAGAACCCTAAATGGTAAAACATCAGTGACCTTCATAGGCTCAATATGCAAAAATTGCCTGAGATTATTAATTTATCTTTAGAAATTTATCTTTAACTTTCTTACCCCCCCCCCAAACCATAATTATTTTCCCCAGGTAAAATGCTTTCCAAAGCTCCAGGGTAATTGCATACCTGAATATGATTGTATAGAATAATGGTAAACAGTATTCCCCAAATGATATATTAAATTGTATATATCAAAACAGTTACTTCTATTAATACAGCAACTCTAAGATCCAGCAACTATTTTCAAGCCATGTAAACAAATAAAGACAGATTAAATGGAGAACTCTTACAGAAGACAAATAAATAAATAAATAAATAAATAAAACCAAAACCCACCTAACATTTGTATTTTATTGGTTCATGTGCTCTTGTGTAGGAGTGTAGGTTATTAATGAAGATGTTCTGAAATTATACTTCATATAAGGCATAATAAGAAAAAGAAAAAAAATATTGTTTATCTGAAATTCACAGTTTATAACCTATATATATATTATATATATATATAGCATGCTACTGACTCATTGATTATTGATTATTATATCTATAAATACCACTCCTTTACTTCAGTAATGTTAATTATAAACCTGCTGGGAAAATGTACTAACTTTCAAACCAAGAAAAAAACATTAAAAAAATTAAATTACATTTTATAAATTTCTTTAACAGAAAACAAAATTAATATAGTTTTTTGCAGAGGTGTGTGCATGGGGGGAAACTTTAAACTGATTTGTGTTTATTGCCTTCAAAAAAGTTAAAAATCAAAATGATTGGAAAATTTGCTTATATTAACTTATAGTAAAACTGACCTATATATGTTTAAAAAATAAATCGGATAATAGAATATAGATTGAAAAAAAATTATATATCATAGAATTAACTTTCCTAATCCCTATATTTTATTTTCTCAGATTTTATAAACTTGAATTTCCAGATAAAATCCATAAAGATTTTTCTTATTACTGTGCTGGAGATACAGATGATGTAATGGTTACTAGCACAAAAAAAAGAAAAAAGAAAAAGGAGTTGCAAACCCCAATTAAGACAGTTTGCATTCACTTCTTACTAATACACTAGAAAAGGCATGAATCAACTTTTCCCAATAGATAGAGATAAAAACATGATAGTTGCCCCCCACCCCACTCAATGATGTTGCATTCAATAAGATAGACCTGAAACTGTTCCTTGCTACCAAGCTGAAGAAGATATCGGCTGCATCTCTGCAGATGAGTAAGATCCCCTACTACCACAACAAGTGTCCCGGATTAAATAATCTGATGATGAGGCTCCAGTAATGCTGGAGCTTTAGGGAATATGGAGTACCCCTTCATTGCCATCACTCCCAGGTTTACTCTGGAGTGGTAGCACCGGATAGAGTCCTATCAATGGGTCAAATAGAACTGTTTGACACTTAAACCAAGTGCAAACAAATAACTCATGCTAAATTGAACTGTTTGATAATTTAACTGTGTAAACAAATGACTGATGTTTAATTGAATGGTTAGTGATACATAGCAATACTTGGAACCATTTAACTTTGTTGACTTATGTTTACAAATCATACATATCTAATATATAAACCAGATTTAGCATTAAATAACCTACAATGGTAGATATGCCATCAAACCAAACCTAGCTACTGGGACAATATAACTCAGTACAACCTGGAGAAGAAATGGCTCTGCCAAGCAACCTCCACTGATTTGAGAGAAACTTCGAAAGGGAATTATGTAGCATAGCACCAAGACAACAATAAGTTATGGGAAATATCCACCACTGAACTTATGAGGTGTGTATAAAAAAAAACAAGACAGAATTTATATCTACCAAAACTAAAATGAACAATGGATGAAATGTTAATTTTCATGAAAATAGTATCATCAGCAAGAATAAGTATGTCATTGACAAATCTTAGGAATATTGAAGTTCTTTAATGTTATTGAATACTTAATAGCATTAAAAATCCTTCAATATACCCAAGATATGTTGATAATATACTTACTCTCACTAATAATACTAATGAAATAAACATACTAAAAAATACCCTCCAAAAAAATTCAGTTCTTAATTTTACCCATGAACTAAACAAAAACAATAAAATTTCCTTTTTAGATGTTCTGATTGATACTAACAATAATAATAATAATAATAATAACTCCACTAACTCTACTTACAAAAATCCCATTAATAACAACTCCTGTACCCTCAACTTTAAAAGTGAATGCCCCTTCCGATATAAAAAAGTAATTATTAATAACCTAACATCCCATGCAAAATTAATCAATCTCCTCTTTCGAAACAATATTTTATAATGAAATAAAAAACATACGACAAACTTTCATCAATAATGGGTTCCCTAATTATATTGTTGATGAACAAATTAAATGTACAATTAGAAATGTTAGCCAACAAAATATTATCAAACTTTTTTTTACTGCAACCAAATGCACTACAATTATAAATTAGATGAAAATATTTTTAAAATGTTGCTTCAAAGAAAATTATCCTATTGAAAAAATAAAACTTATCATATGCTATAATAAACTTAAAACCTCCAACTTAGTTATTAATAATAATTCTTCTCTTTTGATTGGAGTTTTGCAAAAACAAACATTATATATAAATCTAAATGTCCTTTAGGAGTTGTACCTCTGAAAATGTTGGTTTAACCACAATTAAGATGACTCACTATGCATCTCTCTGACACCAGTTCAATAGCCAAACATATAAAAAACATTCTTACTGAAAATACAAAAATATTAGAGCAACAAAATAACAAGCAAAAATTACAGATCGCGAAGCACTCCATATTAGAAATAAACATCCTAAACTCAATAGAAATCTAATGTTAATGTACTTAAATATATTTAGCTACTGTTGCTATTTACAGAATCAAATTTAAAAATAAACACTACAAAAATACACCAGTATAAACAAAAAAACAAAGTAGTAATGTACATACAAAAGTTACATTGTTTTTGCAGTATATACCCCATTCATGATGTCCCAAGATTGGGCAGAAAGTACTAGGGAACCAATTAATTATGGAAGGTTTATTAAACAATTGCAACAAATTACATCCAAACATTCTAAATCTCTCCCTCTCAGTGTGTGTGTGTGTGTCTATATATATAAGTAAAGTTAGCGACCATAGTCGAGGGTAACCCGAAAGCTCCCTTTTCGATAGCTATTACGCCAATGTGTAGGGGAGGGCGCTAATCCTTTCCCTAGATTGCTCTACTTTACCCTTGATCCGTACCTTATAATGCTGAGTGTTAAGCAAGGAGGCATCAAGTACCATTTTTTGAGTCTTTGGTATGACTCGACCTGGGATTGAACCCAGGTCTCCCGGGCCATTGGCGAACACTCTAACCCCCAGGCCAATGTCCGGTAATTGTCTCTATATATATATATATATATATATATATATATATATTTGTGTGTGTGTAGTTGGGCAGCAGGCTTTCATTTAAGCCTGTTTGGTTAAATAATAAAGACATTTTATCTATATAATTTTATCAAGATCCTTTCAAGTTTCCTAATAAGTGTCTTGGTTTCGAGTTGGAATTGGTGGATGAATTTATCAAAATTGTCCTGAGCGCTTTCAAAGGTCGCTTGCATGTATAAAGAGAGTTTTTTTGAAAGATTTTTGAGGTTTTTTATAACATTACAGAATTACGTAAATGCAGAGCTGGATAAAACTAAGATATTGATGAATTTAAAAACAGAACACTATAAACTGAAATAGAATATCATCAAGAAATATAGAATATATATATAAAAAAAATCATCAAGTTAACATTCTATATATATATATATATATATACACACACACACATATATATAATGTTAACTTGATAATTAACCCCCATTCTTACCCAGAAGGAAGTGTGTAAACCAATGAGCAAATGAAAAAAATAGTGAATTGTGTATTTATAATTAAATAAAAAATAATGTTGTTTTGGTTCTATGATATTTTTTGTATTTTCATTTGCTACAGATGTTTTAGTTTTTAAACTGACATGGCAGAGCTAACAGTAACAAGTGAAACTGTGCTTAATACAAAAAATACCAGTAAATACAGTAGTTTGAAAAACTTCAATGAGTTTAATTTAAGTTTTAACAATACTCTATTTATAGAGCATTGAGTACTTTCTTACTTTTTACTTTGTAATTATATTTCAAAATACACATACACACACACTTTAATAGTGTAGACACAGAGTCAACAGAGTTTGGTGACTGTCAGTTTCTTGTCTATGTAATCATTAGACCAAGTGGCTCCCACATAGTGGGTATCCATTTATATCCTGTTGTATGAGTCATGATGATACCATTATATTAATTTTATGACTGGTGCGTTTATTTACTCTATGTTTAATTTATAATATTTTAGTGTATTTAGTTATTTTATTCATTCATTTTGATTAATTTTTGGTAGTCTTAGTTTTCATGCCTAAATTTGGATATTAATTTCGATGCTTGTTTTGTTCTGGGAAGTTAATAGTGGTTATTTTTTCTCCCAGGTAAACATTAGTGTTGTTGCAAGCTGGCGCCACTTTTCTTAATATATATATATATATATATATATATATATATATATAAATAACCAGCCCATTGGCATAATGGTTAGGTTTGCCAATGGTCCAGGATACCATGGTTCAATCCCAGATCAAGTCATACCAAAGACTCAAAAAAATGGTACTCCTTGCTTATCACTAAGCATTATAAGGTATGAATCAAGGGTAAGTGGAGCAATCCAGAGAAAGCAGTAGAGCCCTCCACTACACCTCAGTGGAGTAACTATTGAAAAGGGAGTCTTCAGGTTGCTCTTGATTAATCAGTCAACTTTATATATATAACATGACATTGTCCAATTGATGATTGACTTATAGAAAAAAAAAGAATATATACAAAGAAATTTATGAAACCTTTTCAAGTTGAACTTGTGTCCCATGCTACATATTTTACTAATAAAACATTAGATAAGAGAAATTTAAAGTGAAAGGGTCTTCAAAACTTTTCTGATACACTGTGGGGGTGTCCTCGTGGTGTAATGGTTAAAGCAATGGACTACGGAATTGTAGTAAGCGAGTTCATACTCCAGTCACGCTGTTATGTTCACTTTCGGGCAAATACCCTTGGGAAAGGCATGAACCCCCTTATCCTCCCAGTTATGGGTTAAATAGTACCACTACTGTTCTTCTATGAGAATGGCTTTGACATTAAATAACCTACAAAGGTTGATATGCCATTAAACAAAGAAATCAAACTGATACACTGTATCATGAAGTATTGAGCCTCAGTTTCTCCTTATTTGCTCAAATATTTGGACACGTAAAGAGATATAGACAAGATATAGACATATTTGGACACATGACAAGATATAGACATATTTGGACACATAAAGAGATATAGACAAGATAGAGAAATGTTTTGCTATTATCAAAGCAGCTATTATCATATGACACAGATGTTTATACCAATTGAATGATGTACAGTTTACAATTGAACAAATTGGATGATGATTGAAAACAATGAATTAGTGCTATCCAAGTTTAAAGCAAGGAGAAAACTTCTTTAGGAATCCATAGAAATTGCTGCAGATAAATTGGTAAAATTGTATCATTCTATATAAACATCTTACAAAAGTTTAAATTAAAGCACAAAGCAAGAGTCTTAAGCTTGATTTAGAGCCCTTCAAAGCAAAGACAGTTGTTGTTTTTACCAAATAAAGCACTTCACAAGTTGTTTATTGGCTATTTTAATTAAGAAATATGATAAATTATCTTCAAGATTTTAAGTGGCTCAAGTCAATCAAGCTTATATCAGTACAGATTTTTTTTTTACCCTGACAAGTGAATTACTTCTTTATTTCTGATATTATGACATTTTTGTCACCAAGAGTACACTAGCTGAGAAACATTTTTGTCCTTTTAGCAGTAGCTCAATCTAAGGTATTTTCCTATTTTTTGATTGTTGATCAATTCAATATCAATGTATAGAAACACTGTGATGTAGGATTGTGTAAAGGTTGTTTTACAAACTATCATGATTAGAAGTGAATATGTTCTTGTTTTCATGCTATTTTCACACAATCGCAAATCAAACTATATTCTGTTTGTTTTGTGTGTGTATATATATATATATATATATATATATATATATATATATATATATATATGATTAACTTGTTTGAATATTACCTCTATTTTG
The DNA here is from genome assembly GCA_963585895.1 of Sepioteuthis lessoniana. Taxonomy (NCBI): domain Eukaryota; kingdom Metazoa; phylum Mollusca; class Cephalopoda; order Myopsida; family Loliginidae; genus Sepioteuthis; species Sepioteuthis lessoniana. Next base: position 31,113,579 of record OY757909.1, read on the forward strand.
AAAATTTTCAAAAATAATTAGCTCACTTCACAAGGATTGATAAAATTGTCTACCTGCTGAAAAGTTAGTCACATTTCAACTGTTTTATTTGAGTTTTCTTCAGGTGTAGTCTGTATAGAATGAGAAGTCTGCTTTTTCAGTTAGTGTGAATCAAAACAAAGTCAGAATGGTACACATTACCTCGACCGGGCCACATACCAGATAATCGACACCGAGCAATATTGGAAAATGAGGAAATTAAAGAAGGCGACATATATATTAGCTTATCTGCCAATTGTATAAGCCATGCTAGTACAGATTTCAGCACCATGAGGTTTTCTTTGCTCAACAAAGAAGGCGTTGGAAAATGTAACACAGAAAACGATCTGAGAACATCTCCACATACAAAGGTTGGAACAAGCTGCAAGCATAACCAAAAAAAGAAGAGCTGAGATCATGAGTGTTGCTGCTGAGATGATTTCAAAACTTTCTTTTCACTACCATTTTCTTATATTAATGACTCTTTTCAAAGTTTAGACAAAGCTTATCGAGAATGGTTTCAGCAACATCTTTACTAGATGAGCAACATCTAACAATGTATGGATGGTAGGTAGAGAACAGTTTCAGAAAGCATTATTGATTTTCCTCTGGCTAAGTTTTGGGGGTGCATAAGCCAAAGAATCAAGAGGTCTAGTGGTACTTTATAGCAGGAAATGGGAAGGTGGGTTTGAGGAGGAAGAACATCAGATGGGAAAGTGAAGGGCAGTTTACCTGCAGCCTGGTAACTATAATAAGAGTAATAAGGGACCTGACTATAGAAATAACCCAAATATATTATTTCCTTTACAGGATGTCATATAAAAGAAATATTGCTACTAAAAATAATTCACATGGATGTTTTATGTTCACAGTAAAATTTGGGCACAAAAAAAAAAAAGAAAAAAAAAAAAAGTCATTTGCCAGAATATGAGGATGAAATGAAAAGTTGATATGATGATGTCATATCTGCTGCAGATGTTTTTTTTTTTTTTTTTACCAATGAAATCCAAGCACTGTAACACTGATGGAAGAAGTGTCTGTATTGCGAGGGGGATTATGTTGAAAAATAAACCTCATTTGATCACATTCTGTGACAGAATCTTGGTTATATTATAAATTTTTCAGCCAACCCTTACATAACATTATTTTCATATATTGGACTATTATCCCCAACTAGACACCTCAAGTGGTATAATGGTTAGCAAGCTAGATTATCAGACTATTCTTAGTGAGTTTGATACTCACTGAGTGCCCCAAACTTCTAGCTTTGTGTCACAACAAAGCTAAGCTGAGTAAATAATTATCATCCTCATCTTGTTTGTTAAATTTACATTTTGTCTGTTGTATCCTCCAGCCTCCAGTTTGTAGTTGGTAACCTTCAGGAAATTTGAAACTGAACCCTTTATTCAATCCACGGAGATAAACTGTACTGAACTTAGTTTGAAGTTTGTGACTTCAGATATTTCATATCAGTTAATTGGCTGAAAAGGTGAAAGTATTTAAAGAGATTCTAGCTGGAAGTCATGAGTCCAATCCCAAGGCTCAGGTTCTGTGGCAAGGTAGGCAATATTACAAAGGTATAATAATTAAGATACTGAATTAACTGATATTAAATATCTTTTTCATGGTATCTCTTAAAACAATGAGGTTTACTAAAAAGAGCCTATCACCTTCTCTCCAAGTAATATGCAAGAGGTTGTATAGAGTTATATGGTATCAAGAGTAAGGAATGATCTCTTACCTGTACACTAGAGATATTCTATAAGTCATTGGGCTGAAATGCTAAGTAATTCCCTTTTATGGCAATGACGGTTACTTGGCAGTATCCATCTCCTCTCCCATAGCCTTCAGGGCAACAGGGATTACTTGGTGGTATCTATTTCCTCTCCAAGTATTATGCAACAGGTTGTACTGGGTTATAAGGTAGCAGGAGCAAAGAATGATCTCTGACTTAACATTATTGCATACCCAAGATAAATTGCTTTTTAAAAGACTAAAGGCCTCCACTCCACATAGATGTATACATATACACACACCATAATGAGAAGCTTAATAATATATAAATGAAAATGTTTCAAGAAATTCCAACAATTTAAGTCTACTAGTTTTCTATTGTTTCAAATTTTTCCTTAATCCTAATAATGTCAATAATCTTCTGGGTGGGGGTTGTGGGTAACAGCAAGTCAAATATCGACAAAGAAATTGATGCAAACTTAAATATGGTAAATTTACTCTCTTAGACATATTGATGTCATTCATCATTCAGACACAGAAAGATATGACAGAACTAGTGTTGCTTGAAATATCAACTATAAAAGAAAATTTAGTCAACAAAGAAAAAAGGAAAAAAAATGTCCAATTAAACATGGCCTGTTTAGATTCAGACTTTTGGAGAATACAGGAACAATACCATTCATTATTAATACAGACAAATGACGCTGATGGGAACATTTTTTTTTCTAATAAAAAGAGACAAAACAAAAACAAAAAAAACAACAACAACAAAAAACAAACTAGAAACCAGTATTAAACATTGATGGGATACATAATTACTGACAGGCAACTGATGAACTTAATTAGAAGCAATTTCCTTTCTTAAAATGTGCAAAAGTATTTAACCTTTCAAAATGCAGTTCTTTATCAATAATTGACAAATATTTCAATGGTATCTATTGAAGGTGAAAGTGTGAGGTGGTCTAAAGGTTAAAATCATAGAATAGATAAACTGAATCCAAATTTGGGTTGGTTGGTTTTATGGTATGTCAACACCTTCCAGGTCATTTAATGCCAAACTCTTCTCCCTCCTGCAGCAACCACTGTTTCAATTAACTATTTCTATTTATCAGTAAGAGTTTTCGGACTATTGTCTTCATCTTTATTGGGGTTTTTTTTCACAACTTTTTGGCCGCTGTATCCTCTGGCCTTCCTCAGGTGTCTCCTGTTCATCTGGGCATAGAAATGATTTAACTTGGGAAATCATTTCTATGCCCAGATGAACAGGAGACACCTGAGGAAGGCCAGAGGATACAGCGGCCAAAAAGTTGTGAAAAAAAAAAACAAACAAAGATGAAGACAATAGTCCGAAAATTCTTACTGATGAAAATCATCAAGCTTCGTTTCAGAAATTTAGACAACTATTTCTATTTAATAATAATTTGTTTGCACAGTTATATGATTTCAAGTAATTTATAATAATAATTTGTACACAATTATAGCTTTAAGTAACTATTCTTAATACAAATAACTTGTGGATACTAACAGGTACTACTATTCCAATAAAGAATAAACCTGTGAGTAATGGCAAAGAAGAAGTGACTCCATACTCCTCAGAGTTACTGATACAGTTTAGTATGATACTTAGCAAGAGAGTTTTATTTTCCTTAGGTGTGAGTTGAAGTCACTGGAAATGTGACAGATGAACAGAGTTCAAATTTTAGCCGTGTCTTTTTATATTCATTTTGTTTTTAGTGAATCTGAGAAAATCATGAATCAACACCTTTACAATCTGTTTCATCAACAAAGTGTTAAGAGACGTGCCCGTGATGTAATGGTTATTGTCATAGGAAATGAACACGGCGACACGAATTCAAATCCTGGACGAGACTGATTGCATTTCACATAGCACTAATACCCTTGGGAAAGGTATGAATCCAATTATTCTCCCTCCAGCTATGGGTAAATAGTAGGGCAGACTAGGTTCTTCAGCCTTGGTGAGGCAACTAGTCTAGGAGAAGGAAAACTCTGAATTCAAACCTGTTAAACTCCGCTTAAAAAATTGACCTTTTGTCATATCCTGCCCGAGCGGAGGGGTTGATAATATGGTTAAGAGAGGATGCTCAAAAATTCTTGTCCAGATCAAGAAGGGAATGACAGAGTCATAAAATTTACATGGCTATTTGATATAATCTCACTTAAGTTGAAGCATATCATTTCTTAAAATTCCTTAATCCTCATACACACAAGACCATTTACTTCTTGGTTGGGTTGAGAACTTTTAGTACTCTGTCATACATAAAATGTCATTACCTGCATACCTGTTAATAAAGAGTGGGTTAAATGAGCACTTGAACAAACCATTCCTCCATCACTATTTTAACAGCTCAAGCAGACATAACGAAAAGTATACTAAACCATGCCGGGATCTAATCCTCTATTCCAAGTAGATGTATAGAAATTCATCATAATGTCGTGCCACCAGCACGGATCTCCCTGACCCTTACTCGCTACTGTCCATCACTTCCAGTAGGTCTTCAAGGCTACGTCCCATATCAGCACAGAGCTATTGTATGTAGGTTCTAGCTGGTCGTTTCGCCTTTGCCTGTTCATGTGAAAGGGTCCACAGGAGTACATCACTTATGAGTTTGTCCCTACTTCTCCAGCAGTGTCCTGCATGTCTGGTTTGCCTACCTTGGATAATTTTCGTGATGGGTAGTAAGTGGCTGTACAACTACTGCTTTGTGGAGTGCTGCTTCCCATTAGTAGGTTGAAATATACACACACACACACACTTTTTTAAACATTGCTGGCAATAAAAATGAAACTTTGTAACAAAAACCATTCAAGGATAAAGATATGAACAGAATAAAAGGTTTTGCCTGGAAAATCTGAGCTGCTGGCTGTAATTTGTTCTCTCTTTCTCTCTCTCGGAAAGCAATACACCTTTTGGAACTGATCTGTTGCAAATAACCATTTTATCCTGATTGTTAAATGGTGTGTGGCTGATGCTATGCAGTACAATCATTGAAACAAAAATGGCCCTTGTAGATTTACATTAGAGTTGAGGCAGTAGAAATTCCTTTAAATACAACTAAAAAAAAAATAAAATAAAACAGCTAAGTATGGCTGATAATGGCAAAGATATGGGAATTTTCCAATCAGAATAAAAGGTTTCCCTTCTCAGCAGCAAAATAAATTTATCAGATCTATATATTATTAAGATTATTATTTGTGTATGTGTCCTTTATGATCATAAATTATCTGACCATTCATTTGTTAAAACAAAGAAGAATCAGATAAAGAAACAATATTAAGCAAATAAGTCTATCCCTTTGTCAGTTTTTATGAATATGCAAACCAATGCAAGGCATTCTTATCAACATCTCCAAGATTTCAATAGAGCAGAATAATCAAAACAAGAATATACAAGGATTATTGAATTAAAAAAGGGAATTTTTTTTCCATACATATAAATTCTGCATTGTTTGGAATTGGTTTAGAACAAAAAGTTTTGTTTTGAGGTTATTCAAAATGGCAGCAAATAAAACTGAGAGCTCTACGGTCAAACAGAAGTTTATCATCAAAATTGTGGTAGCTGTGAAGTGCAAACCATGAAAAATTTGCAGAAAGAACGTGTGATTTGTACAGAGAAGATGCTTTGGTCAAAGAAATCTTTATAAATGGGCTAAACTATGACCCTGACATGAAACGATAGTTCATGAAGTGAAAATACACTGACACTCAAGTAAAGGAAAAAGTTCTGTATACAGTGGTCGTTAAAGAAGGTGATGCTGGTAGTCTTCTGTGACATGAAAGGACCCATCACTATTGATTTATTTCATTGAAAAAGGCCTAATTATAAATAGTGCTTCTTATGGCCAACTCCTAAGGCAATATTCACCTGTTTGTTGGTTGGTTGTTTGGGTTTTATGGCATATCAACTTTTGTAGGTTATTTAATGCCAAATCCATTTTTATACAAATAATCAGTTCTATTTCAAACAATTCAGTTTAACATGAGTACACAGTTTAATTGTCAAAAATATTTCTATTTCAAGCTATTCAGTTTAGTCAAACAGTTCTAATTCAACCAATTCAGTTTAGTATAAATATAGATTTTGTTTACACACAGTTAAATGTCAAAAGAGTACAATATTAAACAATCCAGTTTAGTGTAAGTACCATTTCAATGTCAAAAACAGTTCCTTTTCAAACAATTAGCGTAAGTATACAGTTTAAATGTAAGTACACAGTTTAATTGTCAAAAGCATTTCTATTTCAAGCTATTCAGCTTAGTCAAACAGTTCTAATTTAAACAATTCAGTTTAGCATAAGTATGCAGTTTAGTTCTATTTAACTCATAGATAGGGCCCTATCATGTGCTATCACTCCAGGCCAGAGTGGACCAGGGAGCGATGGCAATGAATGGGTGATCTGCATTCCCTAAAGCTCCCGCATCACTGGAACCTCACCATCAGATTGTTCAGTGTCATATCCAGGAGACTCGGGAGCGGGGATGAGGGTCTTACCCCTCTGTAGAGAAGCAGTCAGCATATTCTACAGCCCCAGCCAACTGGGCAATTATTTATTGAATAACACTAGTATATAAATATACAAACTACTTGTACCACACTTGCTTATTTTAAATCAATAAGTTTGAAACTTGATAGGTAATTATTAATTGAATTCAGGTCTGAAATTTTTACTCAATAATGTTAGATCTACAGAAATAATATTCATTGCTTATTTGCCTTAACAAGGTCTATATATCTCCACACACAGAGAATTGTATTAAACAGGAAACAACTGTCATGACCTATAAAATAAAAAAAACTGGTTATAACTGATTAAAAATTATTACAGCTCTATCTTCTATTTTTAATTGGCCATTGAATAGAATGATAAAAAAATCCCAAATAACAGGGAAAATGTGTGTGCATGCGTGCACGCGCACACAAGAAAGAATGTAACAGTAACCCACAAAAAATGGCACATCATAGTAGGATTTTAATTTGAGCAACGCACTTTGTAAAAAATAAAGCTTTTTCCAGTCCAATTTGAAACTTAATGGTAATTTTATAAGATCTGCATTAATGCTGAACATTATATTTTAATCATCCAAATTCTCAACATGACAAAGATGACTATGAAATGCTTAATTAGAATTATTCACTCCTTCCTAAATAGAAGCATCAATATCATCATGAACTGCAGTTCAACAGGAACCCAATGGTTCCCAGGTCATCTAGTAAATATGAATAGTGTGTACTTAGTGTAGGTTATCAACTTGAACCTTCTGAGGTCATCATCATCAAATAACAATGGACTGCCATGATTTGAGTAAGAATTTGTTTCAACCTACAGAAACTGAACAGATATTTTTATTAGCATGCATTAAGTGCTTTTTTGGGTTTTTTTTTTTTAAATAGTTTTTTTTTGTTTCCCCTCCCCTAGAAAAGAAGAAATTTAACCTTTTTTTAAAAAAATGCTTTATTTATCTGGATTGTAGAAAATGCCAAAGTCTGACATTAAATAAAACATTTCCTTTTCATTTCACTCAAAATTTCTGAAAGAGAAAAATATTCCTATATCAATGTATAAAAAAAAAAAAAAAAAAAAAAAAAGCAACTTTTTTTTTCCAGGTACACACAACTAAAGATATTCAAGTGCAATTTTTTAAAAGCTTTGAACAACTACTCAACTACTTCATTTGCTAACTATTTTTCAAATTTCTTTGAGTTTTTTCTTTAATATATAGATACATATCTATTTAATTTCACTATGAAACTGCAGATTATAACCCCCCCCACCATTTTTTTTTTTTTTTTTTTTTTTTTAAAAGAAAGGTATATGTAAGCATACTTCAAAAGATAAAACTTGCTTTTATGACAAGCAATTTTTTAAAAACCATCTATATATTTAACTTAGGATACCAAGTCTGATAAGCACATAACCAAGAAACTAACAGTCACCAAGTGCTATTGATTGTGTATACGCTATCCTTAGATATATATGCTCTCTTGCCAATATTGAACACTATAAATATATAGCTAACTATATTATTAATATATATATATATATATATATATATATAACTATAATTCTCATTATGTTTGTGTGCATGACTGTAACCTAGCAAGATCTGCACATTATAGGGTTATCTTCAGTTGAAAATTACACTGAAAATGCTCTAAATTAGAAAATAAAGCCATTTTCAACTTGATTTGCAACTAAAGGATACTTTTTGGGTGTCTGCATTTGCATTGAGTGTCATCTTTTAAATCTTCCAAGTTCTCAATAGAATGGAGATAATGATGAAATACAATTTGAATCCATCACTCCTTCCAAAATAGAAGCAGAAATATCATCATCAATCATTGTTACAATGGGAAGTCAATAGATTCACAGGTTATCAAGCATAGAATTAAAAAATTTAACTTCAGGAAAATTCTTTCTTTTTTAAAAAAATCTCCTCAGCTGTCTTCTATTCGTATGACAAAAGATGGCTGTTAATTGTATAAAGTAAGTTTTCTAATCTGATAACTATCTACAAGGGAAATGGCTTAAAGTTCAGGCTGAATCAAGAAGGAAACAAATATTTTTTAAAGAATTATTCTAAAAATGTTTTTGTCCTCAAGTTTGGTTGGTTTTATGGCATGTCAACCCTTGTTGGGTTATTTAATACTGAAGTTAAATTTGTTTTTTTTTTTTTTTCTCTCAAGCATTTATATAGTTTCAATAGTTTTATATGGTACGACCACTCTGGTTCAGAGTGAATCAGGGAATAAGAACAATGAAGGATTGATGCCACACTCCTCAGAGCTTTAGTTTAGCATTTAGGACACTTTTTTTTTTTTTGAAGAACAAAAGAAACAAGAGAAATGATGAGCCAAGTGTGTTAGACGACAGGACAAATATGTGAAATCATATGTATTTTTCTGGGCTCTAGGTTATTTCTATCTTGATCAGACTGAGAACTTTTCATTACCCCCAACATCAGTATTTCTGTATATTCAATCTTATTCAAAAGGTCAGTATTGTAAAAATACATAAAGTCAGTTAGTAAAATAGGATCAAATCCTCCCTATTTTTCATTTGTTAGTCAAATATTGAATGTTAATGTAATCATATAAATACATATAAATATTGTGAACTCAAATTTAAATCTTAACTTTATTGAAGTGTCAATGAAACTAAATCATTTATCTATTATTTGAGAGATTTCAAATCAATGACCTCATTATGGATTCAAGCAAATACTTGATTAACATCTGACATAAGCAATAAAGTAATTAAAAATTAATTAGCTTTTTATGTTTATGTATTGTACAGAGGTGTATGTGACCTACCGGTCAGCAGCACAAAGAATGCAATCAGATCAAATTCCAGCTGAGTCAGTATGCATTTGCTTTACACTAAGATGCTAAGGAAAAGTATCCACTTCTCTCTCTCTCTCTCTTCAGCTATAGAGTGGTCGATTGATTTTATAGCATGTCAACCATTGTAGGGTTATTTAATGTCAAAGTCTTTTGTAAATGAATATATGGTTTCAAGTAATTAAGTAATTAATGATGATAACCGTTTGTAAACAATCATAGCTTCAAGTAACTATTCTTAATATAAACAAATTGCACAGTTATATAGTTTCAAGTATTTTTATCAAATACTAATAATTCTCAAAAAGATTTACTTGATCTACAGATGGGAAACTAACAGGTACTACCACTCCAGCTCAGAGTAAAACTGAAAGTAATGGCAACAAAAAGAATGATTCCATACTCCCTAGTGCTCTAGAACAGGAGCCTCGCCATCAGATGCAGTCAAGTATCATACCAAGGACAATCCAGCTATGAGTAAATAACAGTTGGAATATTTCAGCTTTGTAAAAAGCAAAACATCTTGAGCATTTTATAATAGGTCAGGGGTCGTTCTTTATTGTTGATGCCATATTACCAACACAATCTATACAAAGGCACCATTAGGTAAACCCCTATTGCTCTGAGAGATACCATGAATGGGAATTACTTGATATAGAACTCCAAATGAGAAGCATCCTTCTATAATCTGATGCATTAAATCCAGTCATTTTAGTCCTTAAGATTAAAACTTTCAGAGAATTAATAGACAGAGAAAGCTTAAAATTTGTATATCTATAAACATTCATAGGTTTATATATGTTAAATGTTAAGATTTGTTCACATACTGATATAGCAAATACAAAAAAGATATTTAGGAATTCACTGTAAATAATTTTATTATCTGTTTTTTTTTTTTTTCTGTTTTTCTTCAATGGTTATACACAAGATTTGTTCAGAAAATATTGAGACTGAAGCTGCATTTTTCAATACAGAAATGAACAATAAATGAAACATCAATTCTCTTCAAAATAGTTCCCTAAGCATTCAGCATACTTATTCAGGCAAAGTTTTCAACTGATTAAAGCATCTCTGAAATTCTTCTTTTGATATGGTGTGAAGCTGCACAGAAGTATTTCTTTTAATGTCTTCAAATATTATACTTGAAATGAATCTTCAGTTTAGGAAATAAAAGGTTGCATGGAGCAAGGTTTGGGGAGTAGAAAGGATCCAGCATTTCACCATGAATAGCTTTCAAAAAAAAAAAAAAAATCGGCTTCATAATTTTTCTAATTTCTTTAATTGACATTGACTCATCTAAACAGAAGTATAAATGGTTGTAAGTTGATCAGCTATGGGTAAATTTGAATTCACAAAACAAAAAACAAAGCTTTAATCTTGAAACTTTTTGATCACAATTAAGACTATTTAAATGAATGAGGGTGGGGAGGAAAAATTCTGTTGATTTAAAATTTAATAGACAATAGCTTCATAAAGAAATTCAAGTTGATATGTCATGTCCATCATTTGATAAAGAGAAAGATAAGACAGAATTGATAAAAGCACCTGCTCCAAAGAAAAATATACATTAATAGACTTTTGTGTTGGTTGGCTGGTTTTACAGCATGTTGACCTAAAAGGTCAACATGCTGTAAAACCAGCCAACCATCAAATTATTTAATCCCAAATTCAGTCTTAATTTTTTTGTTAAAATTTTCTTAAGTTAAAAAAAGCTATAAACATAATTACTTGTTTCTTCCTGTGCCTATGATGTTAAAGTTGGCAACCTTAGTCAAGGGTGACCCAAAGGCTCTCTTTTTAATAGCTACCACACTGAGGTGTACAGGAGGATACTACTCCATTCCCTGGATTGTTCCATTTTACCCTTGATCCTTACCTTATAATGCTGAATATTAAGCAAGGAGGAATCAAGAACCATTTTTGAGTCTTTGGTATGAACCCCAGTCTCCTGGACCAGTCTACTCATTAGGTCAATGGCCTATGATGTTAACTAATTCTTAAAACTACCCCCACACAATTAATAAACCCACTCACTGCTCTGGTGTTGCCTTAATCCCATTATCAAAATACTATCATGAAAGTCAATACTTAACTTATATAGTCATATAAATATATATTTCATAAAGAAGATTTCTTTATTTATCTTTCATTTCTATAGCCAACAGAATAAAGCTGTTTAAAAAACATTTTGTGAAAGATTCAAATGTTCCATACAATGGTAATATTTTAATCTAGAGAAACAAATTTTATACGTAAGAAATGTCTCCTCTCTAACATGATGTCTGAAGACTGTTGCCCTTCGAACTCAGTCTTTTTAATACAATCTCAAATCTATATTTGATTCATAGCCAAAAAACAGCCTATAATATAGATTCTTAAAACACTTTAAACACATTAGGTTCAACTGAATAGAAAACGAAAAGAAAAAGTGTTTTTCCTCAGGTCCCTAATTTTATGTACTACTTTCATTTACACACACACACACACACACATATATATATATATATATATATATATATATATATATATATATATATAACTTACTACCTGTTCTGTAATAAGAAAAGAAATCAATTGTCAAAAGAAAAACACATCCTGAATGAAAAAGGAAAATCTTTTATTATCAACAAAGAAAAATATCAAATGACAGAATGAAAAAGAAAGCAGAAGTTAGAATTGCACAATAATAAACAAGACAAAATTCTAATGTTATACAAAGCAATTATTTGATCATCGAATGTGAAACCAAAAAAGCAGATGATTAATTTAAGAGAAGACACAGATCAAAGAAAGAAACCAAATAAGGATATTTACTACTTTATTAAAAAAGGAATATTCTAACTTTTCATCAAATGTTAGGATTATTATAAAGACATAATTAAGACAATCCATCAAAAAAATATTGAGAGTTTACAGTCAAGTTATGCTTACAGCACAGATTCCAACTAGATCAATGAAGTTAAGCAATGATGAACCTGTATACTTCTCAGATGGATGACAATTTAGGAAGTGATGGTTCTATAAACAACCTTAAGACCTGTGAGGCAGACTAAAAGTTTAGTAAATTTTACATCAACGATTAAGTCACATTGAAAACACTGGTTCCCACCAGATAATCTATATGTTAAGCAACAATGAACCTAATCAGTACTTATATAGGTAACTATTTAGAAACAGCAGGTGCTGTAAGCAACTTAAGGTTTGTGTGCTGGATTAAACAAAGTTTTGTAAATTTTGGATTTGCAATCAAAACTAGATCATTGACGTTTAACAATAAGTCTTCTCAGTACTTGGATGGGTGACCCTAATTTGGAGTCTGTGCAGCCAAATTCATCTTCTCGTAGACTAGTCACTACACCAAGGCTAAAGAGGCCAGTCTGCTTACTATTTACCTATAAGTGGGTGAGGGAGAGGAAATCATGATTTCCTAAGGACATTAGTATAAAATGAAATGCCAACAGTCCGATCCAGGATTTGAACCTTGCTCTCTGGGTCCATGAAAATAACCTTTATACCACAGCACCTCCATTAGTATGCCAGACTAAGCAAAGCTGAGTAAATTCTGGGAAATTTTGCTCCAGGACTTGCCACTAACAAAGGAGAGGGATATATAGTCAAACCTAACCTTCCTATACCCACATATACATTTTCCTATACAGGTCAGGAATCAAACTAGGTTAAGAAAAAAAATTAATTCTTAATCCACCAGCTCTTCCATAGTGACTTTGGTACAGCACTTTTCCTAAACAATCATTCTCCATCACACTTCTCCAGTCTCTGATATACTCTACAAGTATTGGAATTTAACTAATTGACTTTTTTTTTAAAATAACTTTATTTGGTTAAAAAATAAGGATTAACTCAGAAACAAAATTCTTTATAGTAGAATACAGCAACCACATAGTTGGTTTTGTGGCATGTTAAACCTTCTTGGATTATCTAATGCCAAATTCAGTTTTTTTTAAGCAGTTATATGGTTTCAAGTAACCCATTCATTTTGATAATAATCATTTGTAAATGACTTTAGCTTCAAACAACCATTTTTAATGCAAATAATTTACACAGTAAATAGTTTCAACTAACTTCCTATTTAATGATGATTGCAATCAATTATCTATCATTAAATATTTCTAACTACTTCTAATACTAATTGTTGGCAAGCAATTACATGTAGTTCACTATCATTTTAAACAAGTAAATACTTCAAAGTTACAATGTTGATGTTTTAAGAGTCAGTATTTTAGTGTACTTCAAAGTCATCTTATACATAATCTCAAACAGAGCTATTTGACCTATAACAAGGACCCTAATAGGTACTACTATTCAGGGTCAGAATGAACCAGGAAGAAATGGCAATGAAGGTGTGATCCCCTCCCAGAGCTCCAGAACTGGAGCCTCACCACCAGATAGAGTTTAGTATTATACCCAGGACATCCATTTTGGATGTAATTCTAAACCTGTTAACCCATCTAGTAAAAGTATATTTAAGGTGTTATTCAGCAAAGTCACTCACCACCCTCTTAATGTGATGCAAGCCAAATCCCGAAGGGAAAGGTATGTATGAATTTATAGATGGTTCAAATTTAGAGCAAACCTGAGAGTAATGGCAATGATCCCACACTCAACAAATATCCAGACCTGGAGCCTCACCACAAGATGCAATTTAGTATCATATGCAGGACACCATACAAGTCTTTGATGTAATACAGTCAACTCATAAGAGTTAAGAAACTATCCAATTCCAGCTGAAAGCAAGTTATTATTTTCAGTTTCTTTGTTTAATGGCATATCAACCTTTATGAGTTAATTGATGCCAAAGCCATCATAGTGGCACTATTTAACCCATAACTATGGGAATAAGGGAGTTCACATCTTAATTTCAAAGTGAACGTAATAGTGCAACTAGAGTTCAAACTCACTCACTATGATGTTGTAGTTCAGCATGTTAACCCCTATGCCATGAGGAGACCCAAGAGAAAGTTATGATGAATTATAAACATAAAGGCCATGTAACACATTGATAGTGATATTTTAATAGGCCAAGGATATTTGTCAATAGGAGAGTTGCACTTAGAAGCAAAAATTGTGAAGGATTGCCTGTCAATGTTCACAATAAAAAAAATTATATTGATTTTAAGAAAACTATTAAAAGATATATCTTTTGAATGTTTTGTATATATGTTTGATTCAGTTACCCATCCTTTTTCAATAATTCTGAATCGCATTATAGGGGCATATGGATATGTGTGAAATCATTTCCATATATGTCATCTTATATTCTTTTACTTTTTCAGATTGAAATTATTTTAAGTTAATTAAAACTTGAACTTGAAATAGATTTGAAGCAAATGTATATAGCACTATGACAAATTGATTGTATTACATTCAGGTATAAAAAAAAGGGGATTTGGCCAAACAGATCTGATCAGTTATCTCAGGAGTGAATTTCCCTTCAACAGTAGAAAATTGTTTAAGTAAAAACATTAAAATATTTTCATTATTTAGAAATAGATCATCATGGTTACCAATATTTCTTTTTTTTTTTACTCATTATTCATCTTTTTGATAATTTATAAGTATAATAGTTGGAGTGCTGCAAGACTCCAAAGAAACTTAGCTGAGAAAAAGAGGAGATGAAGAAATGATGAGTCCATTATCAAGAAGAAAAAAAGTCAGACATGTGGTCACTGAAAAAACCCTATTCACTTTATTATCAATGTTGCAACTTCCCCCTGGCTTCTTAAAACAGGGATGAAAAGAAATGATATTTACAAGTCGAAAAGGAAAGGTTAGTACATACTTTTTGCTCTACTAATAACTATCTACCCTTCTTAAAAGTTGGTCACACAGCCAGACCTGAGGTTCACTGGTGGTGGGAAGTAGTGACTTCATTACATATTGTCTTTATAATTAAGAACCAGTGTAGATTCATTCCTATAAAATCCATCAATAAGTTCATAGTCGGTTTCTTCTAGGAACTTCTCTATACACACAAATAAATAAATAATTTTATCTTTCATTTTCTTTTAAAAATTTGTTATTCTTATTGTCAGTGGTTGGCACAACACAGTTTGAGACCATTTACATCTGAGTAACCATTAAACACATCAACACCCAAAGCAATTGTCAAAGGTCCAAATCAAATATTAACCATTTTTGATGAATGTTTCAGAGGATTTTGGCTGTTAAGACGATAACCTTTTCTTCAGATATCTAAACGAAGATGTCTGTAAATCAGTATGCATAAATTTTGGTTTAAATGCCAGATAAGAGAGGCTCATTACTCACACATACACAGAGGTCTGAAAATGAAAACTTGTAAAGCTCTTTAGCTAGGGATAGCATTAGGAAAGCAAGAGCTATTTGTGCATCCAATACAGAATACCTATTTAAAAATATATATCTACAAGGCTTGCTGAAGTTATTTAACTAAATACTTTCAACAATTAACAGTTAGGCCCACAAATACCCTGTATAAAAAAAAACTAAATAAATAAAAGTTAAATAAAATAAAATAAAAATTGAGCACAAAATACTTTCAAACTTTGCTTGAAAGTTATCAGAAGGTAAAGCTATTCCATTAAAAAGAAAGGCTGAGGATGTTTTATATACAATAAAAAAGATGAACTTCCTAAGTATGAAATAGGGTTTATGTACAGTATAATAACACATATTAAGTTCATAAGTTTAAAAGGTTAAGCAAGTTTTGGAATCAAACAATAGTTGATTGGTTGGTTTTACGGTATGCCAACCTTTGTTAGTTTATTTAATGCCAAAGTCAGTCTCTTCTTACAACCAATTGTATGATTTTAATGATAAAAAGGCTTTGTAAACAATTATAGATTCAAGTATCTATTCTTAATACAAATAATTTACAGTTACCTAATTTCCAATATTCCCATCAAATACTAATAATTTTCAAACTGCAATACTTGACCTATAGATGGGATTCTAACAGATACTACCATTTCAGATCAGTGTGTTCATGGGAGTAATGGGAATGAAGAGATGACTATATTCTCCAGATCTACAGAACTGGATCTGCATCACCAGAGGCAGGTCTTGTGCTTTATTTTTATTATTTTCAATCCAAAAAAATCTAAATATACTTAAAAGGCAAATTTACACACCAAGTTTTCATATCTAAGTAACATACTGATGCATTTAAAGGTGGTGAAATGCAGTGACAGTTTATAAATATCAACATTTATTAACAAGTATTCAGGATTTTCAATTGCTTAAACTTTAAAAATAACTTTCATATGTTTCTAATATTAAAGTGAAAATTACACTATGATAAAAAAATAAATTGTGATCACCAAAATTAAATAAGTACAATACTATTTTCAGTAGATTAGTGCATATGTCTTATATATATATATATATATATATATATACATACACTTGCCCAGTCGGCTGGGACTGTAAAATACACCAACTGTTTCTCTGCAAAGGGGTAAGACTCCCACCCCAACGAATGTCCTGATATGACACTAAACAATCTGATGGTGAGGTCCCAGTAATGATGCTGGAGCTTTGGGGAATGCGGAGTACTCCTTCATTGCCAGCACTCCCAGGTCCACTCTGGCTCAGAGTGGTAGCAACTGATAGGGTCCTATCTATGGGTCAAGTAGAACTAACCTGTGTACTTATGCTAAACTGAATTGCTTGAAATAGAACTGTTTTGACATTTAAACTCTGTACTCATGCTGAAATGAATTGTTTGAAATAGAACTGTTTTTGACATTGAAACTGTTGTACTAATGCAAAATTGAATTGTTTGAAATAGAACTGTTTATATGCATAAAAATGCATTAATAACCAACAATGACTGATGTGCCATAAAACCAAACCAAACACACACATACATATATATATATACATAGACACACATGCATGCATGCATATATATGTGTGTGTGTTGGAGGCTTTGTGGTGTAATGGTTACTGTTGTAGGATATGGATACTGTGACACAAGTTCAAATCTGAGACAAGACTCTTTGCATTTCACATAGCACGAATACCTTTGTAAAAGGTATGAATCCAACTATTCTTCAGGCAATGGGTAAATAATAGGACAGACTGTGCTCTTTAGCCTGGGTATGGCAACCGATCTAGGAGTAGGAAAACTCTGAATTTAAACCTGTTGAACTTCACTTAAAAATTGACCTTGTGCAACACCTTGCTCATGTGGAGGGGTGTATGTGTAATTCTTTAAGAAAAAACAAAACCAGTCACAATAGGATTATAAATTTATTTCTATCCTGTTATATGTTTTTGAGATATATATATATATACATACACACACACACACACACACACATTCAAATCCTCTATTAATAGGATGGATTTGGCATTAAATAACCTAAGAAGATTGATATGCCATTAAAGCAACAACAAACTCTATTAATAATTACCATAAACAATACTGCAAAAATGAGGAATATTTTAAGATCAGCTGGGAATAGTATGATCACAGCCTCCTATTTTAATATATATATATATATATATATATATACACACACACACACATAATAGCCCAATAATGCTATCAATTTGTTCTGCTACACAAATATATGCGTAATAACTTTAAAGAATTCTTTTGTCATGATTGTGCTAATTATCATATGATTTTGATGCAGAAATTTAAGTAAATATTATTGGAAATGCAAGAAAATAAAATGAAAATTGTTTTCAAAATAGTATTATTTCCTAGCAATATTGATTTCTCTAAAACCCTTCATTCAATGGGGGGAAGGAGAAAATAGCAAAACTCTAGTTCATGTTTAGCTTTTATTCACAAACAAGTCAGAAATAAGTTTTATTTGGTATTTTAGGAAGAAAAACTCGACTATATATAACAGCAGTCTTTGATGGTATTGACGCTTCCATTTGGGAAGGTTGGTTGGTTGATTGGTTGTTTTACAGTGTATCAACCATTTTCAGGTCATTTAATGCTTAATTAAGTTTCAAATAACTCAGTTAAATACAAGTATAGTTTTTGTTTCGAAACAGTTAAATGTCAAAACAATTCTATTTCAAGTAATTCATTTTAGCATAAGTACACAGTTTTTGTTCTACTTGACCCATAGATAGGACCCTATCAGGTGCTACCACTCAGGGCCAGAGTGGACCTGGGAGCAATGGCAATGAAGGGGTGGTCTGCATTCCCCAAAGCTCCAGCATTACTGGAACCTATCAGATTGTTTAGTGTCATATCCAGGAGACTCATTGGGGGAGCCTTACTCCTCTACATAGAAGCAGTCAATGTATTTTACAGCCCCAGTCAACTGGGCAACATTTGGGAAGCAGTGAAAGGTAAGTATTGTATGACTATCGGTTATATTGAAATTTTTGATGATTAGAAAGAATATGTTCAGTGGTTTTACAGCAAGTCAACTCTTACTGGGTTATTTAATACTGAAGTCAGTCTTCTTTTTTTATATTCTTCTTTAAAGTCCTTATATAGTTTCAATTAACTTCTTTCAATCTAATAAGAATTTTTTCCACACAATTATATCATTTTAAGTATACCAATCTAATAGAAATAATTTCAGAAAAGATCTATTTAACCAATAGATGGGACCATAACAGGTTTTATTCCTCTGGGTCAGAGTGAACCTTAAAGAGTAATGGCGATAAAGGAGTACTCCATACTCTCCAGAGTTCCAAAACTGTAGCCTCACCATAAGATATAGTTTAGTGTCATACTTCAGTCATCTCTTTTAGTGGAGGTCTGATTGCTTTGCAGGGGATACATTGAACTAAACCTTGCTGAATGTAAAGTAGGAATGAGGACATGACAAAATCCTTATTAAGTTGTCAATTTGACTGGAAATTGTTTTATTTTCTGATTAAGAGCATTTTGAGAGTATCACTTTTATACCAAGGAGGGAAAGATAAGTATTTCATAATTCTGTTATGTCAAGAAAGGGTTTTTAAGTGTATTGCTCTGATGCAAACCTCAATATTATCATCATGTCGTGCTGCTAGCACGGATATCCCTATAATTCATCGCTTCTGGCAGGTCTTCAGGGATACATCCCGTATCCTCACATAGCTGCTGTATGTATGTTCGAGCTGGTCGTCCTGCTTTTGCTTGGCCATATGCGGGAGTCCATAGGAGTACATCACTGATGGGTTCATCCTTGCTTCTCCAGCAGTGTCCTGCATGTCTGGTTCGTCTAACTTGTATAGTTTTCATGATGGTAGGCAGGTGACCGTATAGTTGGTGCATTGTGGGGTGTAGCCACCAGGACTTTTTCAATATTGCTCGCAACTTTCTTGTGTAATTGCCGTCTAGCTTCTTCTTCAGCCGTTTAGTTATCATCCAAGTAGTGCATCCATATAGCAGTATCAATATGACCGCTGCCTGGGAGAAACTGCATTTCATTTTATCGGTCAGGTCTGATTTCCATATGATCGAGAGCCTATCAATAGCTGTCCATGCTTTCGTTAGCTGTGTGTCGATGTCTTTTTCGGTTGATGAGACCCTGCTTCCTAGGTAGGTGAATTTGTCTACTTGTTTCAGAGAGTCTAGTGTGGAAATGTCGCACCTCAATGTAATATACCATTTTTGCTGAGTTATGGTTACATTATATAAATTCATTAATCCCAATCCTTTCGTTTTCATCAGTGGGTGTTTATGTTAGGATTAGTTTATGAAATATATGAACATTTAATTTTTAATGACATTTCATTCAATAATGACAACTTGGTTAATGTTTAAAAATATTTTCAAATTTAAAAATAATTCTTTTTTTTTCCTCTTAAAGATGTGTAGAAAAATAAATCTACAAATGTCAACAAAAAATATATATATCAAGGTATCAAAATATAGCATTTTTGGTGGTTTAATTTAAGGTAAAACCTTTGTAAGGTTTGAGTTTTTAGTGGAAACATCAATCCATCTTCATGAGTTTTTGATCTTGATGAATAGAAGAATACAAGGGTCGACTGAAAAGTTCATAGACTGACCGAGACATTCTCATGGAATGTGATCAAATGGGGTTTATTTTTTAACAATCCTCCTTGTGGTTCACACAATTCTTCTGCTAGTGTTGCAGTGCTTGGATCCCACTGATCAAAAAATCATCAACAACAGCTATGACATCATCATATAAACTTTTTAGCCCACCCTGGTAAATGCCAAACAGAAAATGTCGTCAACATAACTTTTTCTAACCTTCAGATAAAAAGAAAAAGATTTTATGAATTTGTGAATCACTTTTAAAATGAAATATCTTCAGTCATACAAAAGTAGACTTTTTTTTTCATGAAACTCTAATAGTGCATACTTTGAATCTAATTTCATTGTTAAAAATATAAACAGTGCATATTTCAAACATTTACTTTGCATCCAATCAGAAAAGGAGGGGGGATCCATCCCCTTTCATAAATGCCAACACTGCAGAAGAAAAAGAAGTGTAAAAAAAACTGACGTGGGGCGGGGGGGGGGGGGTAATATAAAATGAAAAGAAATTGACAGGAGAAATAGCAGAAGAAATAAGGAGATTTTATGAATGCAGAAAGGCTAAAATTCTGAAGCAGACACACCTCAACTACCAAAATCAAATTAAGAAATGTCAATATCCTTTTCTAAATCTTGCAATACAAAGCAAACTTTTTTTTAGTAGGATGAAAAGAAGTTGGAGATATGAAAAAAAAAAAAAAAAAAAAAAAAGAAAAAAGAACAAACAGATGGTTTATATGGCACAAGCTGTATCAAATAGCAAATATGAAATGTTTGGTTATATTTCTTTTTTTAGTGAGAGCAAGAGAGATAAAGAAGACCAACAATAAAGCAATTCTTAGCACATTTTCATTTAATATTTTTTAAATGCTTATTTTGTTTATGACAAAGTCACGTTATGTTATTTTATGATAATCTTACAAATGAATATAAACTGTTAACTGCAAAGGAAACCATTCACCTTTCTTTTGATATGACTGAAAATTTCTGCAGTGTTTTATATGTAGTATCAAATATAAATACTTTGGGGGAAAAAAAAGAAAAAAAAAAAAAAAAAAAAAAAGAAGTAAAATAAGTTATTTCAAACAAACCAGGATTTCATTATTTTTAGTGGAATATTCTAGGATCAAAACAAATATCATTAAGTATTATAACCAAATTCTGTACCATTCAAGCTGTAACTTAATATATGGTTTTACAATCAGAAGCCAATTAAAAAATGGCAAATTCTAGTAGAAAACACCCTGATAATATACAAGACCAACAGGTGAAAAATAAAAATAAAAGGACTCGAAACACTTGAGGCCTTAACTATAAAAAAAAATGTTTGGACAAGAACAGCATTCTAAATGTATTTAACTAGATTTCTACTCTTTTTCATAAATGAGAGATCATCTGGTACTTCATTAGCCTACAATCTTCACTGAAATCGTCTGTGTATGTGTATATAAATATATACACTCACACACTTAAGTTGAAGGTTGAGTTCAAATTCCAGTTAAGGCCATTTATGTCCTCTCGCTACATTAATTGTCTAGAGAAAGGCATGAAACCAGCTTTTTTATCCTCAGCTATATGAAAATTGAAGGTACTATTTACCAACCCCTCCGCTCGGGCAGGATATGACACAAGGTCAATTTTTTTTTAAGCGGAGTTTAACAGGTTTTAATTCAGAGTTTTCCTTCTCCTAGACTAGTTGCCTCACCAAGGCTGAAGAACCTAGTCCGTCCTACTATTTATCCATAGCTGGAGGGAGAATAAGGGGGTTCATACCTTTCCCAAGGGTATTTGCCCGAAAGTGAACGTAATAGCGCGACTGGAGTACGAACTCGCGTACTACGATTCCGCAGTTCACCGCTTTAACCATTACACCACGAGGACACCCCCAAATGAAAATTGAAGGTAGGGCTATGCTCTAGCCTTGGTGGGCAACCTGTCTAGGTAAAAAACCACATTGAATTCAAAATCAGAAGATAGTATCCCTAAAGCAATCTAACGTTGCCTTCAAACTTGTTCTGATGATGACACTGTTGCCAAGCTCTATCTTTCTTTACCCCCCCCCCAAACACCTTTGGATAACATCAGTGACAGAGAAAAGGAAGGTTTGCTGCATAGGCAACTGCCTGACTTCGATACAATCTTTCTCAGGTCAGCACTCAGATGCAGCTGCATATTCATGATATTGTGCGACTAAAAGATAACATCTATATTGGGGGGAAGGGAATTAACAAAAAAAAAATGAATAAATAAAGAAAGAAAAGTTTAATGTTGTGCTGATGTAAGTATAGTGGAGATGGCTGTCTTTTCTGTAGTTGCATACGTAAAAAGACAAATCATAGAAAGATGCATATTGTTTCTTGAACTTCTAAGAACCGAAAATAAATTAGAATATTTATGCATGCACAAACAGTTAAAGATCTTTCATGGATTCCTTTCTTGAGATAAAATCTGAAGAAAAGATTATTGTTCATAAGCTGAACAACTTGAGACCATTGAAGCAATAATGATAAGATTCAGTTAAATGAATGCATAAATAATTTGCAATCTCTAAAAAGAAATAATGTTGAGAAATCAGAATTTGGCTCTAAGATAAATCAGAGATAGAATTTCTAACATCAACCAGTGGAAAAAAACAAAATCAATAACGATAGACATCAAATAATAATTTTATAAAGTGCTTTCTTTTACCAACGAATACACTGAATATGTCATTCACCATTGAATGGCATCTTTTCAATTGCATCAATTATCATTAATTTCTTGTATCAATTCAATTTATGGCAGAATTAAATGAGCACTAAAGGACACCTACAAGAATACAATGACAGGAGAAGTGAAAATCCATCACCACCTGCTAGATTCAGATTCTATTCTCCAAGACTCAAATATTCCAATGATATTTGTACTACTTTTATGGCTGGAATTTGGAATCTTTTTCAAAGAGGAAGTGACATTCCTACATTGTTTGCAACTTGGAACGCTCTTTGCTGTTCCTGAGACTCAACACAGAACATGGTCTTATTGCAACAACACACATATTCAAATAATCATAAATGACATTATAAAAGAAAAAAATAAGGTAAGTTTCAATGTATATCCCTTATGCAGCAGCTGAAAATTGGAAATGACTACTGCTTTATAAATTTACTAGCTGAAGTACTCGTATATGACAGATTAGAGGTAAAAACTTGGATTGAAATTGGTTATTTTATATTTGTTGAAAACTCGAAATTTATACCATAATTGTGTATAAGATGCACTATTTTCCCCAGATTTTTCAGCCTAAAAGTTAGAGGTGCATATTAAATACAAGAACTATATAAGTAATTTTTTCTGGCTATATGCCTTGCTTTATTTGGGATGGGATGTGTGAATGTAAGTTATAACTTGTCTAAACTAATGTTTTACACCATTATAGAGAACTATCAATTGAAATGTGTTTGTTTATAATTTTGTTTCTGTTAATGTGAAGTTATTTTGGCCACAAGATTATTGCCTATTTGTCTGAACATGTCTCTGTATTTGTTCTAAATACTTTGAAAATTTTGTGTTTTAGCTAGGTTCCATTGTGTTTCATGGTGAATCAACCTTGTGGGTTATTTAATGCCAGATCCTTTTTATATGTATAGGATTTGAAAGTGAATAGTTTGTAGGTAACATTATTTTTGATGAGCCAGAGCTCATTTGTTTACACACAGTTAAATGGTTTCAAGTATTACAATTTAACACTAATAATTCTATTTCATATTAATCATTTGTTTGTATACAGTTAAATGGTTTCAAGTAGAGTAAATGATTAAATAGTTCTATTTGACCCATAGATGGGACCTTAACAGAATGAACCTGGGAATAATGGCAGTGAAGCAGAACTCTACTTTTCCAGAAGCTCTAGGACTGGACTCTCAAAATTATATCAATTAGTGCATTATAAAAGACACTCATTACAGGTAGAGTCTTACCTCTCTGCAGAGATCCAGTTGATGTATTCTACTTCCCCAGCTGATTCGAATAAATCATGTGTTTTATGACATAATGTAAATTATATAAGTTCTTATTCTTAGTCAGTATGAATTGAAAAAAGTTGAGCAAATATTAAATTTAGCTGCTACAAATTCTAAAAATTCAGTGCATATCATACATAAGAATTTTTTTCTCTCTCTGCAGAATTTTGTAATCCAAAGTTGGGGTGGTGGTGCATGTTATACATAAATGGTTGGTTGGTTGTTTGGATTTTATGGCATATTAACACTTGTAGGTCATTTAATGCCAAATCCATTTTTATTCATATAATCAGTTCTATTTCAAACAATTCAGTTTAGCATGAGTACACAGTTTAATTGTCAAAAATATTTCTATTCCAAGCTGTTCAGTTTGGTCAAACAGTTCTATTTCAAACAATTCAGTTTAGTGTAAATACAGTTTCTATATCAAAAACAGTTCTTATAAGTACAGTTTCAAAGTCAAAAACAGTTCCATTTCAAACAATTCAGTTTAGCATCAGTACAGTTTCATTGTCAAAAATAGTTCTATTTCAAACAATTCAGTTTAGCATAAGCATGCAGTTTAAATACCAAAACAGTTCTGTTTCAAGTAATTTAGTTTAGTATAAGTATGCAGATTAGTTCTATTTAACCCATAGAAGGACCATATCAGTTGCTACCACTCTGGGCCAGAGTGGACCTGGGAGCAATGGCAATGATGTGGTGCTCCACATTACCCAAAGCTCCAGCATCACTGGAACCTCACCATTAGATTGTTCAGTGTCATAGCCAGGACACTCATTGGGAGGGGGTCAGTGTATTCTACAGCCCCAGCCAACTGGGCAAATACATAAATGATAACAGTATTGAACAATTACAATTAGTAATTGTAACAAGAAAAAATAATTCCATGTACTAGAAGAGAGATTTACTAATTAACTCTCAACTAAAAATCTCTAATAATGAGTATATACCAGGATTTTACTTTAAAACAAATATTGTTTATTAAAAAAGTTAAAACAGCAGTGCCAACAGATGTTAATAAAATAGCACTCAGTACAAAAATGTTGTAGAACCTATATATATATATATATATATATATATATATATATATATGCACACACACATATTTTAAGGGAAGATGTGTGCACAGCTGAGCAACTAAGATCATCAAGTAAGGTTTAGACTGCTGTGTCAGTACCAATTTGAATATAAAATTATGAGGTTAGACTCAAAACTTTTCCAATTAAATATTTTTGACAAAACATAGGATTGGGCATCACTCTCTAAACTCACCAGCCCCCACCTCCGGCTTCTCTGTGACTTGTTGCTTTTCTTATTTTGCAAACTAACAATTCATCTCAGGAGTAAGATTTGAGGATGTGAAAGATTTTAAAAGAAATACTACAGTACAGCTTCACACCATATCAAAAGAGGATTTTCAGAAGAGATTTCACCAATAAAAATCTCACTGTAGTAAATGGCCTGAATGCCAAAGGGATTATTTTAAAGAAAATTAATCTTTCATTCATTGTTCATTTTTATCTTGATAAATACAGCTTTAGTCTAGATACTTTTTTAAAAACATGCCTCCAACACTGTGTGTGTGTGTGTGTGTGTGTGTGTGTGCATTATTAACATGAATAAAAAGGTGTCTATAATACAATAAAAACGATGATCACAAATGCATGAAACAACTCAAAGCAATATATCTGTTTTAAATTTGTTTTTAATGTACTCCCTCTCTATTCCTTATATATACTAGCTAAAATAAGGGCCCTCTGGGTGCAAGTATCAAAATCTTAATGTAATAAAATATGTCTTTCTAAGACTAACAAAACTAAATAAGAAAACATATAAAAAGATTATTACACTAATTTTTTATTTCATTTTAATTGATTTCTATCTAAATTAGTAATCATTACAGAGGGTGTAAATCAAAGAATAAAACAATTTAGATGCTAGCTCTTCCCATTACTCCTGGCTTTCAAAGCTAAATTTTCTTTATTTAACTAGACAATAAACAATAAAATTACAGTTATTTTTTAATGGATTTCTTTCAAGATTAATTCAATGGATTTTTGTTCACATCAAAATAAACTCAAAGAATAAGAAATCAATAAAACAAAGAAAATATCAACTAAAATCAAATTTTGAAAATGAGTATGCAAATTAGCCTTCTTGTACACACTATGAACCACTATTTGGTTGTATATATATATATATATATATATATATATATATATATATATATAAATAAAATTACATGCTATTAGTATATAGATAAGGCCAACTATATTAATAATATAAATTTTTTTTATCTATAATTCAGATTTAAATAAAATCAAATCATAGAGAATGTGATGTAAATAACTAAGGAAATTTTGATGTTAGTGGTGATGTAGTTTTAGTTAAAGACAGACACAATCTTCATTATAATTTTGTGTATGTGTGAGTGAGTGAGTTTGTGTTCTATATCAAATATCAAATTTACCTTCATATGTACTTGCTTTGATTTAAAATCAAGCTTTTTATATGATAACTTGATATACATTTTTAAAAATAGTAAAAAAAGAAAGTAAAACTAGTATTTTTAAGTACATTTTGTGACTGCTTATTATCTTAGAGTGGCATCTAAAACTATCCTTGCTCTCAAGCCAAACGTGGTGAGTACAACGAATACTCTGCACCATGCAAAGACCACAAAGATTTTCACAGTGTAGGCAGGTGTTACTCCAGACAGCAACAAACACTTTCATGATGACATTTTAATCTCAGATATGATAATGCTGATTCAAAACAAAAAACAAAAAGAAAAACAAATAGAAATAATTCAATAAACATGTTTAGTCTTGGATATTCAAAATACATTCTTCCTTATTTCAATGGCCTCAAATAAAGTCTTCAAAGTGATAAAGAGCACAAACCTGTCTAAAATGTATAAGGTGAGTTGAAAAAGCCAACGAGGTGGGGTGGAAATACTAATTTACATACAAAATCATGTTTTACAGCCAGTAAACCTCTATTGAATCCTCCTTAAACAGCTGCGTATTTTTCAAATGATTCACATGTAAACTTCAGTCTATTTCCTTTGCTGGTAGCAGAAAAAAAAAAAGTATAGCAAAAAGTTTCAATCACACAATTTGTTATATATATATATATATATATATATATATATATAAAAACAGCATTTGAGGTGAAGAAAGCTTACATAAACTTTCTTCACCTCATATTCTGTTTTTTTTTTAGTCTTTTTTTGTAATATAGATTTAATTTTAGTTTGCAAAGTTGGGTGGTGTAATGGTTAGCAAACCTTCATGAGTGAGTTTGAGTCTTATTGGGTAACTCATTCATATGACCTTATGTCACATCTGAGTAAAACGCTTTGTAAATTACTACCAATTAAAACCAACTACTTTAATCCAAGTTAAAAACATGGTAGGGATAATCCAAAGCCAAACATTTTAGACCATACTTTTCTGAATTAGGCATCATGGAGAAATGAGAAAAGTTTTGTTAAATGGGCCAGACTTTGGTCAGTTTACTTCAACTTTTCCCCCATGATACCTGCATCGGAAAAGTAAGGTCTAAAAAAGTTTGGCTTTGGATTACCCTTACTGTGCTTTTTAACTTGAACTATCTATACTTCCATTGAAAATTTGACATTTAATCAACTGCATTTGAATGTCATTTGATGTTTTTGATAATAGAAAAAATAGAATAAAATAAATTTAACATTTACTAATTTAAGTTGTAGATCAATAAATCATTTGTTTTTTTTTCTTCTGAAAAACAAGATGCTTTTATTCTAATAGTAATAGAAAGACAGACTTTTTAAAAAAGTAGGGAAACAAGATGGAGAAAATATTCTTAAATATGAAAGAGTACTCTAAAATATCAAAATGTATCATTTGACATATACTGATGAATTCAACCTGTATTCTAATCATCCAATTTACTTGAATTTTTTGTACAATTTGACTGTAAGCTTATATTCAAATATCTTTAGTTCATTCTTGGTAGATTCTTAAAATCTAAGTGTTTTTCATCTGAAATATATATATAAGTTGGCGACTGCAGCTGAGGGTGACCTAAAGGCTTCCTTTGGTTTGGTTTCTTTTGTTTAATGGCATATCAACCATTGTAGGTTATTTAATGCCAATCTCCTAGAAGAACAGTTATGGTACTATTTAACCCGTAGCTGGGAGGATAAGGGGGGTTCATACCTTTCCCAAGGGTATTTGCCCGAAAGTGAACGTAATAGCGCAACTGGAGCACGAACTCACATACTACGATTCCGCAGTCCATCGCTTTAACGATTACACAACGAGGAGACCCCCCTGAAGGCTTCCTTTTCAATAGCTACTACACCAAGGTGTAGAAGAGGGCGTTACTCCTTTTCCTGGTTTGCTCTACTTTACCCTTGATCCATACCTTATAATGCTAAGTGTTAAACAAGGTGGCATCAAGTACCATTTTTTTTAGTCTTTGGTATGACTCGACCGGGGATTGAAGCCAGGTCTCCCGGGCCATTGGTGAACACTCTAACCATGGTTTGGTTTGGTTTCTTTTTGTAATGGCATATCAAAGTTTGGGAGTAATTTAATGCTAAAGCCATCCTTGTAGAAGAACAGCAGTGGTGCGATTTAATCTGTAGCAGGGTACAAAGAAGTTCATGCTTTTCCAAGGGTATATAACCTGAAAGTGAACCTAACAGTGCAACTGGAGTTCAAATTCACTATAATGTTGTAGTCCAACACATTAGCCATTACTCAGAGACTGCCCACTTTCTAGTCCTATTTAATATAAAATGATTTTTACATTGAAATTTTTACTAATCTTTTTTTCTTACTAATGACTCAAAGATTTTAATGATAATGTACTTTTATACAGGTCCCCATCCCCCAAGATGTTGATTTCTTGATTAAACTTTTTGTTCATAGATACTGCCTAACAACTGTTTACACTGTATTTACCCAATCATTTCACCACATACAGAATTTGACACAAGGTCAATTTTTAAGAAGAGTAAAGCTAGTTTGTATTCATACTTTTCCTTCTCCTAGATTGGTTGCCTAAACAGGACTAGAGATGTCAGTCTGCTCAATTATTTACCCAGAGCAGAAGGGAGAACAGATGGATTCATGAAATGCAAAGAGCCTTATCCAGGGTTGAACTCTTGTTTCTAATTACATTTCCCACTAAGCTAAGAGAGATATAAGTATTGTAAAGATGATTTAAATTATACAGAAGGAGGTGTATAAGTTATATACAAATACTATGCCATTTTATATAAAGGATCTCAGTATCAACAGACTTTGGTATTCACAGAGGTGAGGGGGTGGTTACATTCTAGAAGAAACCACCCATGAATATCAAGAGATAATTCTGGTTTGGTTTGACTTTTTTGGTTTAATGACATATCAACCTTTGATGGTTATTTAAAGCCAAATCTGGTTTATATATGATTTTTAAGAAAATAGCCTGTAAGTAACATTTTTTAAATGAGCCCAAACTCATTTGTTTGCACACATTTAAATAATTTCAATTATTGCTATCTAACTCTATTAATTCAATTTAATATCAATCATTTTTACAGTAAAATAGTTTAAGTTGACCTACAGATAAGACCTTAACAGGTACTACCATTCCAGGTCAGGGCTTAGCTTGGAGTCATAGCATTGAAGAAATACTCCATATTCTCCTAAGCTCCAGGACTGAAGCCTCACCATCAGATGGATTAGTGTTATATCCAGGAAACTTGTGGGATGGAGGGGGAGGTGTCTTACCTTTCTGCAGAAATGCAGTCAGTGTATTCTACAGCTCCAGTTGACTGGGCTAGAGACAATTCTGTAGACTGATAAAAAAAAAATCTTGTTTACTATGAGTGCAGCAAAGTTTTCACTCATAATTAAATATTTTATTATCTTCCTTTTGTGGAGGAAAACAGGACAGTTAAATGTTGTCTATTTTCAGAAAGACAGTAACACCATCCAATGCATTGTTATTTCAAATAAGCCATTACTTATTTCTTTCTTTGCAAAGGACGAAAAAAAAATTCAGTAACTAATTTTATTGCAGTCATTTTGGAAGTTTTTAAATAAGAAATATGATCTCAGGACCTTTTGTTACTTATAGATCTTTGATAGGCCATGTTAATTGTGGATTTCAAAACAGGATATGCAGCTGTGTCTTAAGGTAAACAAGGGACCATGGAAATGAATCACACAAATTGCGCTAGAAAGAAAAATGTGTGGGCTTCAGAAAATTATATAATGACAGAAGTTTTTCAACCCCAGTGTTCAGAAGCTGGTTCTGTATCAAAGATCCTGTCAAAAAAGCAAGAAGTAGGGCTCTGAATATGTGTATTAGAACATGGTGTCAACGATAGCAGTCCTCCAACTGTCTCTTTCTCATAATATTTCAATTTTCAAAAAAAAAAAAAAAAAAATGAATATATGACTGTACAATTAGACTAATGGTTAGAATGTTCACCAAAGGCTCAGGAGGCTGGGATTCAATATCAGGTTGAGTCATATCAAAGACTCCAAAATGGTACTTGATGCCTCCTTGCTTAACAAAGCATTATAAAGTATGGATCAAGGGTAAATGGCGCAATCCAGGAAAAGGAGTAGCACCCTCCCCTACACCTTAGTGAAGTAGCTATTGAAAAAGGAGCCTTTAGGTAGCCTTCAGCTGCTGTTGGCCAACTTACTGACTTACTTATGTTTTTAAAAACAAGTGCTGTTGTCACTTGCTCCCCCATTATACAACACTTTTTGGGGAAGGTATTAGAGATCTTTGCTAGAAACTTCTAAAATCTTTTCTACCAAATTATAATACATGGCATACAAGCGCAACCTTGGACACTTTACTGCACAGTGCAAAATCTTCATTAATTTTATTAAGTACTATTTGTACTAATTCCATGAACTTTTCACCAAATCACTTTTAGCTTTTTCTTAAAACTTAAAATATGTAATTAGCATAAAGAAATTAGAATATTCAACAAGTCATTCAAACGTTTAGTGTGAAAAATGAATAATGGATCTGTGGTTATATATATATATATAACCGGCTCATTGGCCTATTGGGTAGAGTGTTCGCCAATGATCCGGGAGACCAGGGTTCAGTCCCAGGTCGGGTCATACCAAAGACTTAAAAAATGGTACTTGATACCTTCTTGCTTAACACTTTGCAATATAAGGTACGGATCAAGGGTAAAGTGTAGTAATACGAGAGAAGGAGTAGTGCCCTCCCCTATACCTTGGTGTAGTAGCTATTGAAAAGGGAGCCTTCGGATCTCCCTTGACTACGGTTGTCAACTTTATTACTTATATATATATATATATATATATATTACACACACAAAGGATGACCGGTTGAGTTACTGGTCCATGATGATATTAATGCTTCTGTTCATGGAGTGAAGAATTCTAATAAGCATTTCATAGTTATCCCTGTTATATAGAAAATTTGGATGATTAAAAATCATGTTCAGCATAAATACAGATCCAACAAAATTATCAGTAGCAAATTTAACTGGAAATTACTTTATTCTCTAATTTATAGTATTTTAAGTGTATTGCTCCAATAAAAATTTTACTATGATGTGACGTTTTTGCTGGGCGACTGTTACATACATAAACACAAAACAAGAATTTCAGTGTATATATATATATATATATATATATATATATATATATATACACACACACACACACAATTCGCTGGGGGAGTAGAATATATTAACAGCATCTTTGCAGAGAGGTAAGAGCCCCTCCTTACAAGTGTTCTGGATATGACAAACCATTTGATCACGAGGCCCCAGCCCTAGAGCTTTGGGGAATAAGAAGTACCCCTTTATTGCCGTTGCTCCCACTCAGATCCAGAGTGGTAGCACCTGATATGGGCCTATCTATAGGTCAAATAAAACTGTTGGACATTTGGAATAATGTTCATACAAATGACTTGCGTTAAATTGACTGGTTGAGTTAGAAATAGAACTATGACTATTTAACTGTACGTAAATAAATAACTGATGTTTAATTGAATTGTTAGTGATACACAGCAATACTTGGAACAATTCAACTGTGTGCTAGTAAATGAGTAATGTTGAATAGAATTATTAGTGCTGATTAACGATACTTGATTTGTTGGTTGGTTGCTTGGATTTTATGGCACATCAACCTTTGTAGGTTATTTAATGCCAAATCCATTTTTATGCAAATAGCCAGTTCTATTTCAAACAATTCAGTTTAGCATGAGTACACAGTTTAATTGTCAAAATCATTTCTATTTCAAGCTCTTAAGCTTTGTCAAACAGTTCTAATTCAGCTAATTAAGTTTAGTATAAGTACAGATTTTGTTTACACAGTTAAATGTCAAAAGAGTTCAATATTAAGCAATTTAGTTTAGTGTAAGTACAGTTTCAATGTCAAAAACAGTTCCATTTCAAACAATTCAGTTTAGCATAAGCACGGAGTTTAAATGTAAGTACGGTTTAATTGTCAAAAACATTTCTATTTCAAGCGATTCAGTTTAGTCAAACAATTCAGTTTAGCATAAGTATGTTGTTCTATTCAACCAATAGATAGGGCCCTATCAGGTGCTACCATGCTGGGCCAGAGTGGATCTGGAAGCAATGTCAATGAAGGGGTGCTCTGCATTCCCCAAAGCCCCAGCATCACGGGAACCTCACCATCAGAATTTTTTGTGTCATATCCAGGACACTCGTTGGGGGAGGGGGTCTTACCCCTCTGCAGAGGTGCAGTCAGTGTATTCTACAGCCCCAGTCGACTGGGCAAGTGATACTTTAAACTCTTTAACTGTGTGCCTAAATTGGATTCTTAGTATTACATAGTGATACTTGAAACCATTTAACTGTGTGCAAATGAAACTATTTATGTTCAATAATAACATTTGAAACCATTTAACTAACTACTGACTTAACAAATCATATGTATAACCATTTGATTGTATGCAAACAAATGAACTCTGGCTAATTTTAAAATGTTATCAACAAAGTATGCATTTACAAATAATATATTAAATTAAATAAACATCAAGGGTTGATATACCATAAAACCAAAGCAAGTGAAACCTAAAATAATAGTACAATTGTAAATACATACAAATGTGCATGCAAGCATATAAAGAAGTGAAGTGTAATGAATCTAATTCAATGGTGAACATTAATTATACATAAATTAGACATTAGCAAAAATTTAATATCAGATTTCAACTAATACACACATCACGAGAATGTGGGATGCAAAAAAAAGAATTAATGAAGACAATGGAAAAATAAAGACTAGACTTTGTGTCTATTATACAGAAGAAAAATAAGCTCGGTAATAAAAACAAACATTACAATCTGAATGGACATTATACATTGATAGAATAAGATGTTGAGCAGATGCTAATGTCAGCATTGTCAAATTCTGGCAAAGAGTTTTATCAACAAGCCAAATATCTAAAATGAACAGAGAAATGGGAGAAACAAAATACAAGCAAAAAACTGGGTAAGACAAGTAAATCTAATACCTCAGCAGATTACATTATTATCATCATTATTACAATTATTATTATCATTACAATTAGCAAATTACGAAAAGCAGCAAACTTTATATAATTTTTGGAATATATTTTTATAATCCTGATTTTCAATTTTTTTTTTTTGTTTCAATGGCATGTCAACCTTCATGGATTATTTAATACTAAAGTCTTCCTTGTAGAAGAACAGTAGTGGTACTATTTAGCTGGAGGTGGAGATTAAGAGGGTTCATGCCTTACCCAAAGGTATTAGTCCATAAGTGAATGTAATAGCACGACTGGAGTTTGAACTCACTGACTATGATATTGCAGTCAGACACATTAACCACTACATGATGGGGACTCATCCGAATTATGATTTCATTTTATAAAAAACAATATCAGCATTTGTTCTCTGCTACAAGAGATTTTAAGAAAAGAAATCTATTTCTAATGTTGGAAAATATACATTAGGATGAATTTTTTTTTAAATTTATGAAATAAGTTGAAACTAATTGTTAATTTGAAATAATAGCTGATATTGTTTTTTTTTTTTTTTGTTGTTTTGCTTAGATTTGGTGGGGGGAGTTCAATATTATACAGATTTGAATCAGTATTATCTATCTGAAATTAAAATGTCTACAATAAACACAAGCCAACATTCATATTAAATATACAAGCCTAATCCAGTCTAGCTTTAAATGATGAAATTGAAATAATATATGATACAGTAGAAGTTATTTAAATCCTTATTTATTCATTTAATTGTTTAGCATTTTGGTCCTTTGCGTTTGTTTTTTTTTTTAACATGATTTCTAGCAAATTGATTTTCACAAAAATGTGAGTGGCAACAAATTTTCATCAGATCTCCAAGAATCTTTTAAGTATCCTAGCTGATTGTAACAGTGTTGTGACCAGAATGGTTTCAGTTCTTCCTCTGAGCTCCCACCCCAACCCTTGTCTCTTTTCCAGGTTCTTGGAGACTATTCCAAGGGCTCCAATCATGATTAGTATTCCAGTTGCGTATCTTCCATAACTTTTTCAGTTCTCTAGCAAGGTCCAGTTATTTATCCAGGTTTTTGCCATCCGTCACTTTCACTTTATGATCCATTGAAATGGCAAAATCCATAAGATGATAATTTTTCTTTTTGTTAATTAACACAAAGGTCTTCTGAGCTGCATTAGATGATCCATTTGTATCTCAAAACCACAGAGAAATCTCTGCATCTCATTTTTAAAGACAGATTCTGGTTTGTGTATATACAATTGTCATTATGATCAAATTTTTATCTCTTGCACAATTCTCAGGGAATCACCTTTCTCATGCAATCATGACTATTCTTGTATTTCTTTTATGTTAGTTTGCTGCATTTGATTATCATGTGATTAACTATTTCATTCCTTTCACAACATAAACTACATTTGCTTTTACTTTTTCTTTCATCTCTGTTAGCTTGATGGTATCCACTTCTGGTATTTGTAGTTTTATTTTTATTCAACTTCTCTGGGGTTTCCCTGATTGAACACTTTGATTATTTTAGTTTTTTCTCTTTTTCCTTTTTTCATTATAAGCATGGCACATTTTCAATACCAAATTCCATTCCTATATCCTCGCTGAAGATTTTTATAGTTTGTATAAGGGATTCTAATTCTTCTTCCTTTTTGGAAAAAATCTTAATATCATCCATATTCCAATTGCAATCAATGAGTCTCAAAGTAGAATCTTGAAATAGGCTCTTGAAAAAATGCATTCATATACTATTATATCATTATATCCTATACTGTTTATTTTTTTGACTCATTTGTTTTTAAATCTTTAGAATAGGCAAATTCTTAAAATCTAAATGAAATAACTCGAAAGGAATTGTCTAAAACAGAATCTATTTTTATTTTTTGCTGAATAGTAACCAATTTTGTTTTGCTTAGGATGAATCTTGGTATTAAAAATACATTTAAATGTAAACAACTGGAAGAATGAAAATTTTTACATTAATAAATTCTATCAATGATATCACAAGTTACATAAATAACTTATTATTAAAAAAAAATAGAAAAATAAAGAGGGGGTTCTTATTTGTGTATTAGTGCCATCTTTCAAGAGCATATGAGTCTTAAGTCAATAAGTATTTTTATTTACCCTCAGACACCTCATTCCTATTTCCATCTTCATTTGTTGCCCACTCTTCAATCATTCCTCCAATTCATTTACCAAATCTTATCACCACATTGTTATAAACTTTTGTTGAGGTGCGACCAATTTGTTCTTGCTTAGGGTGATAGTTTTGAGAAAAAGAAAGAAATTGAAAAAAAAAAAAAAAAATGGCTTCAATTTCTGAACATTTAACTAAATATATATTAGACTATTAATGATGCTATTTTGTTAAATAGCACCATTAATAGTCAAGTATATTTTTTTTATTCAATCACCATATCCTTATAAGCCTTTGCTGAGTAGTGGCCATATAAACCTTAACCTCTTTAAATCCATTGATCCTTAGTCTTAAGTCATTCCATATTCCCATCTTCCTTCATTCTCTACTTATATATCATTAATTTTGTTCATTTACCACCTTTCATTGCTATATCATCATAACCCTTTGCTCAGTAAGTATCTTATTGGTCCTTAGATGACAGAATCACTCCTCCATCCATACATACATATTCTCATCTTCACTTATCTTTCACGCTCCAATAATTATTTTTATTCATTTACCACCTCTCATTGCCATATCATCATAACCCTTTGCTCAGTAAGTATCTTATTGGTCCTTAGATGACTGAAACACTCCTCCTACCACCTCTCATTGCCATATCATCATAACCCTTTATTGAATAGTGGCCAATTTGGCTTTTTTGGATGAATCTTTAAAAAGAAAAAAAATCTAATTTATCATGGAGAATTATAATTCTTATATCAATAAATCCTACCCATGTTACAATAACAACTTTTTAATCTTTTTTTTTTTTTTTTAAATAATATGACACTTCTAATGCAATCAGATTTTATTGAACATTTTTCCCATTGCCAGAATCTATTATATTTTAACAACCTAAAAATTTATAACAAGAAAGAAGCTAAGAATCAACAATCAGGCACAGTATATAGAGGGTTGAAGAGTATATATATATAAAATCAATACAAAAAATAACTTGAACATTTAAAATTCTTGCAGCAAAATCACAAGATGAGAGTTGAAACAACAATGTTAACATAAACACCTGCTGAGCAAGTCTAGTCAATTATTTATCATCAATATACAAAGCCAATATAATGAATGAGAGCAGATGTCAGATAATGTCTAAACTAATATATATAAAAGCAAGATTAACTGCTTAACTACTTTTCTTTCTATCATTTCTTATTTGTAAGTACAAAATAAGGTATCAGAAAATTGTGGCACGGCTGAAAGATAACAATTTCAATTATTCTTTTCTTTTTCAAGACCATAGGAAACAATCATAAGTCAATAACTAGATTTCTTTTTTGTAATCTCTCTCACCAACCAACACCAATTCAAAATTATTGGCTGTTCTGGTGATACAATATAGCCACAAACAACAAAAACAAAAAACATTTGTGATAGGCCTTTGTGACACAAAGAAAAATTCTTTGCTCTAACACAAAACATACAGCCAAGACAGTAGAAACCAAACACTAGAACCATTAATGACTGGTATAATATCTATCATAATTTACTTAAGATTATTAGAATGTTTGTCATTACATTCATCTATATGCTGAAAAGTTCTTGACTCAACCAAGAGTGGGATTAATTTTTCTTTAAATTCTTTTAAAAATCTATACAAGAAATACCAAATATGGTTCTAGGTCGAACAGTCACAATATGATAGATATCATGATATATGTAATAAAAAAAAAACCAATACAAACTGATTCTGTCAATACAATATAAATTTATCATTGTAAAAACATAGAAATACATAAAAAGAATCATTTCAGTACATTGATTAGAAAAAAAAAAAAAAAAAAAATTGAACACATAAGTTTCAGGGTTAGATTTAAAACTATGCCTCTTTAGACATCTATATTTTCATTTTTTTTACAATTCAATTCGAAAATTGCTTATGTCATCATAACTTTTTCATCTTCAATAATTCAATTTTTGACTCAAGTCTAAAACACCATTCTGAGAACATTTAACCTTTCTTTCCAAAGCATTATGAGTTTTTTTGAAAACTGCTATTGGCACTATCATCCCCACCTCTGAACCAAAAACATTTATTCTAAACGTCAAATTCATTATAATTAAAAATTGTTCATCATTAAATTCATCACTCATTTGAACTCTTTTGCTAATAAGAACAAGAAAGAAAGAAAAAAAAAAGAAAGAAAGAAAAGGAAAAAATACATTTAAAAAAATTGAATTACCTAAAAATTAAGAAAGGAATAGTGAGTGTCAATAATTTAGTTAGCAAAGTTTAGTTTTACAGGCTCTGCAAATAGTTTGCTCTTTGACAGCTTTCTTGTTTCTATTTCCCTGTGGTACTTTGAATCAAAAATAATTCTAAACAGCAGATTTATATTGGGTTCTGTGCGGTCTTTCTAAAATTATAGATTTTGAATCTGCTTCTGCCATATTTTTACTCACTCAAAATGAAGTTATTTATCAAGCTGCACTTGATTGGTGAAGAAGTCACTAGAGTCAAATTGATTAAATGAGGAGACCCCCCCCCCAAAAAAAACATGTTTTCATTAGACCCTTTTTTTTTTGTTTTGTTTTTTTAAATAAACTACAATGTATTACAAATACACTGAAATAAGGAATTAAAAATTCTAAAATGGTATTGATAATTTAAAATAAAGAGAAGATAAAGAAAAAAAGTAAACAGTGTACATTGCATTGTAAAACTTGATCAAAGCAATGTTTTTCTTGTAAAGTCTTCATTTTTACTTAACTATTTTCTTTTTCATGGCCCAAAAATATGTTGTTTCTTCTTTTTTTTTTCTTCATTTGTCAAATAAATGATGTATCATGATTTTTTTTTCTTGTATTATGATTAGTATCACCAAGGAAAAATTTATGATATCTCAGTGCATCAATGAATTGTTATGCCTCTACCTTAAAGTCATTCTTTTCTTTGTCCAAAAGGTTTTCAGCAACCCATTAATGAAATGATAGTGAAAATTCTAAACAATAATTTTAAAAATAGACAGATCTATTAGTAAGATTGGTTTAACACAATCTTTCAACATATTTGGCACATTTTGTTTTGTATAATACTTAGCTAAGCTTAATAAACATAGGTCTAAAACAGTAGATAAATAAAGGTTTGTTTTCTTTTTTAAGTTGGCCAATAGACGCCAAAGTATTTGTCTCATTATTCTCAGGACTCTCCAACAGAAATATCCAAAGTTTATAAAATCAGAATTTGATAGTCCTTTCTTAAAATTTTTCATTAAAGTGACATATAAAACACTTATTATCTTTTAATCACCTGAATTTTGATGATATGACAATTAAATTTGCAAAAATAGTTTGGTTGTTTTTAAAGACATATCAACCTTCCTGAGTTATTTAATGCCAAATCAATCCTTGTAAAAAAAATAGTTGTGCTATTTAACCCATAGCTGGCAGGGGATAAGTGGGTTCAAAGATATTAGTTTGAAATTAAAGATAACATGTGGAGAGTTCAAACTCATGTATCAACATGTTGTGGTCCAGGATGTTAACCACGATGCCACATTAAAAAAAATAAAAAAATAAAAAAAATTGTGTAACCAAATTAAATTTATTTAATTTCACATGTATTTAAGTTTTAAAATAATAAAAATTAAGTAATTGCAATGAATCTTTTCTTATTCATCAAAATAACCATTCTCTTTTCTATTCAAGTAAAAGTTTATAAGTAACCGGCCCAAGGGGTAGAGTGTTCGCCAATGGTCCGGGAGACCAGGGTTCAATCCCAGTTCAGGTCATATCAAAGACTTTAAAAATGGTACTTGATAACTACTTGCTTAACACTCAGCATTATAAGGTATGTATCAAGGGTAAAATGGACCAATCCAGGGGAAGGAGTAGTGCCCTTTCTTGCACCTTGGTGTAGTAGCTATTGAAAAGGGAGCATTCGGGTCACCCTCAATTAAAGTCTCCAACTTTACTTTTTACTTAACTTAAATGTTTATAATTCTAAGAAAATATATAAATCAAACAGGTTCTATGTACAGTTAATAAAAAATAAATAAAAAGATAAAAACAAGATAATATAATCAAAGTGAGAAGACAGAAGGGTGTAGGTATGCGTGTCTAGTTAAAAATATCAAATAGGGAAAAAGGTTTACAAAAGACCAAGAAAGGGTAACCATTTTCATCTCACCCTAAAATTATTCTTATATGCATATTCTTTGCCCCCCCCTTTCTTTTTCATTTCTTCACCTTCCAAATGACAGCAATAATGATCCTTTTGCAGGTTCTATATAGTCTACGGAAACCTTGCTATGATTTTCACTTTTTCTAAATGATAAAATTTGGTCACCTTCTCCAGGCTTTGAATTCTGAAGCAACAGAGAGTGTAGAAAAAAAGGGTGAACCTATTCTCCTGACCTGCCAGGCATCATTGGGGTAGATCCAATGACCTCACCAGATCGTTTGATCAGTAGTAAGTAATGCTTATAAAGCGACCCTAATTCTAGTCCTTACCCTACTCTCAGACAAAAACAAAACTTGCAATCCTTCAACACCTAAAAACATCAATAGGTAAATAGTAGATTTTCTTGCTGATAATCCTGTTTCCAAACAATTGAAAGATGCTCTAAATCAGGTCAAAGGTTATTAATCCTAGTTTATCTTAAAGCTGTCCCATTGGTTTCTTTCTTCCATGAGTGACTTATTAGATACATTCCAGCTAATTAGACTTCTCTGTATAGGTAAACTAAATCAAATTAATTAAGTTGTGTGTGCACCACAAGAAAAAAAAATACTGTCAAAAAAATCTGGATTGGAAAATTCTTTTACTGAAAACTTTATCCTTTACTAAATAAAGTACCAAAAATTTTGATTAAAATCAAGTAATTGATTGATTTTTGGTAGCTTTTTTTCTTCTGAAAGGTTCTAATGCATATTTAGTCATACCTATCAAACAGCAATGAAAACATTTTGCTTTAAGAGCTTTTTACTAACTCATAATAATGGTGGGTTTGGCTCAAGTCTTATAACAGTTGAAGGAGATATCAATATCAATTGAAGAGGACACTGAAGAGATATTAATTATAATAAATATGGTTTGGCTCAAGTATCAAAGGAGAACACTAAATTATGATCTACAAGAGGCAGGCTGTTTAGGATTATTGCCAAAAAATCTAATCTTCAAGAATGAAAACCAATTTTAAACAAGAATGAATGGCTTAGCAAAATAGATTTACAAAAATTTTAACTTATAAAATATTTTCAACGAGATGCTTATACATATACATATATATATATATATATATATATATATATATATATATACACATATACACACACACACACACACACACACACACACACACACACACAGAGTTATAACTATTTTCTCAACTTCATCCCTGCGGTTTGTGATGCATTATGTTAAAGAGGAGAAAGAAGGGATAGACTAAAACTAAGTGAAAGCTGACTCCGCTATATCCATGCATGTATTTACCAAGCCCTCCACATGAGCTGGATATAACACAAGATCAATTTTTTTAAGCAGAATTTAACAGCTTTGAATTCAGAGTTTTTTCTTCTTCTAGACTGGTTGCCATATTAAAGATAAAGAGATCAGTCTGTCCTACTATTTACTCACGACTAAAGAGAGAATAGTTGGATTCACACATTCTGAGAGTATTAGCGCTATATAAAAGGCAAACAGCCCAATCCAGGATTTGAACTCAGGTTGCCTGGTCCATTTCCCAATGATGATAACATTACACCATGGGCATCTATATCCATGTATATGTGCATTTAAAACAAAGATCAACATGGTAACTTTTAGTACATCAGCTCTCCCAGCTAACCACTCTTCTTCACACTCACTTTCATTTGAAATACTACAGTAGGATTGGAATTGTCACAACAACTTTTAGTTTTTAAATCTTTAAAATCTAAATAAACTTTAAAGGCAAAAGCATACATAAAATTTCTACAACCAGATTTTATATTGATACAGAAAAAGAGGGAGGAATGCAGTAACAGTCTATAAATATCAACATTCATTAAAAAGTTCAAGATCCCCCACCACCACCACAATTATTCCATAAAATTATTGTTGGGTATCACCCACTTTTTTCCACACAATGAACTAGTCCATTTGCCATATATAGCAGTAGCTACTAATACCAGGGCAGACTCGAATGTGAATTTTTTGTCTGAGTTCTTTTTTCACCACGAAAAAAAGTAAGTTCTTTATTGTTAAAAATTTGTTAAAATTATTGTTATTGAATTTTGTTATCGTTGTTAAAGTTTTGTGACCCCCCTCAAACTATTGTTCTTTGTTTGTGAGGAGGGTCAAACGCGACTCGATTTTTTTGTTGAACTTTTTTTAAAAAAACGACCGCCATTTTTATCAACATTCATCGTTCTACATTTATTCGTCTCGCCTGAATTTTTTGCAACACCATACGCGTTTCATCTCCCTCTGGTTGTGTTTTCACAACTATGGGGGAGCCCAACAACATGAAATCGCAATCACCGACCGACATATTCCAAACGCAACCCTCCCCAATGCCGGAAGAAGCTCCATTCGACCTCTCTTCATCGGCAAGTACAATACCACCGGCACAAAAACCAAAACAAACAGCTGTCTCTTGGTCTTCACATTGCGTGAATAAAAAATCCCCTTGTGACTACGCAAGAGACAGGGTCGAAAAGTATGAAAAGTATTTCAAGGACGGGGAAATTCTCCCAATACCCGAATTGGTCGAGGCGGTCGAACCGAAGACCCTGTCCTTCGTAGTCACAGACATTAAGACCAAGAGACTAGCGGGGATTAAGAAAGAAACTTTTGAAGACCTTCTGAAAACGGCAAACATCCCAGGAAAATATTTCTGCCGCAGAAGTTTCGCTACATGGGATGTCTTATTACCCTCAGAGGAAGTAGCGAAAAGCCTCGCCGGTGGTAACATCACCACACGCTTCTTCCGGCTACAACCGGAATATCGAGGCAAAAGAAGAATACGAGTCACCGTATGCAATGTATCTATGCAATTGAGTGGTGACGTCCTCGCCGCCTATCTAAGTATATACGGCGGCGTGGAACAAGTCACACAAGTAACGTCAACACGGGGAACCGCGTACGGTGACTACGTATTCGTTATGTGCCTCGATAGGGGAGGGTTTAACAAAATTCCCCATAAAATACGATACCGCGATCAAACCATGACAGTCATCGTTGAGGGCAGGAAACCGCTATGTTGGTCCTGCAATAACATCGGCCACTTTTCAAAAAACTGCCCTCAAAAACCAACAATCACCACCACAACAACGACTACTACTACTGCTACTACTACTGATACTCCTTCACCTGTCATAGCAGCAATAATACCAACAGAAACCTCAGAAAACAAACAAGAAACCCCTAAAGAAAATGAGAAAGGGTGGACGCAAGTCACCAGAAAAAAGGGAGGGAAAAAAACTCCCCCAAAAAACCCAGCAACAACAGATACAACAACTCTTTTGACTACAACTACGAAACCAACGACAACAAATACGAAACAATCAACTGCAAAACAATCAACAAAAGAAGACAATCAAAACATTGAACCGATGGATATGTCCATGAATTTAAAAAGAAGGAGAGACAGCGAGGACTCACCAACTAAAGAGGGGGAGAAAAAACA
The DNA here is from genome assembly GCA_963585895.1 of Sepioteuthis lessoniana. Classification (NCBI taxonomy): domain Eukaryota; kingdom Metazoa; phylum Mollusca; class Cephalopoda; order Myopsida; family Loliginidae; genus Sepioteuthis; species Sepioteuthis lessoniana. The sequence goes on from OY757909.1 coordinate 31,156,991, forward strand.
TCCAAAAAAACCCACACAAACACCCACCATACCTCAGCATAAGGGGGAAAAAACAACAGAAAAATCGCCAGTCCAAAATAAACAAAGACCAGCACAATTGATTCCTCTCCCACAAAAAACAAAAACCACCCCTATCATCCCAACAGAAACACCATTACCCCCCTCTCTTTCACCAATTAAAACCCCCAAAATGCTTACTCGATCCTATTCAGCGACCAGACTTACACCCTCTCCCCAAACACCGTCAACATCAGCAGCAACTGTTCAAAAACCAAGAGCACGCTCTACGGAAGCCCGACGTGCCATAAACTCCTTTTACTTCTGCGAAGATATCATGGACAATCCACACATAGACCACACTTTAAAACAATCATTAAAACCATTACGCTCACTCCAAAAAATTGACACTAAAGACATCACAAAACCACATCTATTCAAGGACGCACCAAAATTGACCACATTCGTCCGCTTGGCTGGCAATCGTACCAAAGAACTCTGGAACTTTATTGACGAAGCCAGCCGGGCGGATGTAATGCTGGTCGATACGAAAAATCCAATGCTGAAAAAAATGCTACCCTTCTGTGCGGGCAGGGTCCCGATTTTGGTTCACCCATCATTCTATAGGTCCCTAAAGTTGCGGTACCCTATGGATGTCGGTGGAATTACCAGGGACGACCGAGTAAGTACTGAGCTCGGCACCGGATCCCTGCGTCAGGCCGTCGGCATCCTTACTCCGAAGGATTTCCGGCCCGTAGTCGACACTGAGTAAGGTAAGTGGGATTGATGGCTCTAAACCTTGCTACTTTGAATGTGAGGGGATTGAGGGATCCGGGCAAGTGTACGCGCTTGCTTGGTGAACTTAAAACTCTCGGCGTAGATGTTGCTGCAGTGCAGGAAACCCACTTCACTTGCGGTGCCGACTGTCGGGTGCTGGAAAGCGATTTTAACGTTTTCTCAGCATACGGCAGCCGTACCAGCGTTGGGGTTTCTTTGCTAGTTGGACGCAGCCTTGATGCTGATGTTGACGTTGTTTTTGCAGGTGACGGGGGCCGACTGGTTGTGGCCGATGTTGCCGTGAAAAGTTTCAAGTTTCGTCTGGTTGCGGTTTATGCGCCCAATATCGTTGTGGAGAGGGTTTCCTTTTTTCGTCGGTTGGCGCCGTTCCTGGACGATACGAAGCGGCTAGTTTTAATGGGTGATTGGAATGCGATCCTTGATCCCAAGATAGATAAGGTCGGGCGGGGAGCTAGGCGTGTGGGAAGGTGTGAAAGCAGCCTTGCCGGCCTCATGACTCGTCATGACCTCGTCGACAGGTTTCGTCTGGATCACCCAGGGCGGGAGATGTGGACGTGGCTAGATAGTTCGCCCTCTGCCAAAGTAGGCTCCTACTTGGACAGAGTGTTAGTGAGACGAGCTGACATTGATTTTGTTAGTTGTCCCACGTTCCACTTGATAGCGTGGACTGACCATAAACTTGTTAGAGTCAGTCTACGGTTAGCAAATAGGCCTAGTCTGGCCGGCTACTGGAAGTTCAATACCTCCTTACTGGAGATACGGGACTTCCGGGACCGGTTGGAATCCCTAATTCAGCGGGCGTTAGTGGGGGCGGTTACCGGGAATAGGTGGTGGGGATCTCTTAAACATAGGATTAGAGATTTCGCTACCAAGTACGGTCGACAGCTCAACCTAGATAGGACCGCGGAAGCGAAATCTATAGACGATAGACTTTCCCGGGCGGTGGCTGGGGGGGACTCCCTAAACGTAGAGCTAGCTAGGGGGGACCTTGAGCGCGAGAGTAGCGAGCGCTACAAGGGATACGTAGTTAGATCTAGGTTAAAGAGAGTTCTCAACGAAGCTGTGAAAACGAACGCGACTGCGCGTGAAGAAGAAGTGCGAAGGTTCCCCGATCGGTATATCGGTTCTGTCAAGGCCCCGGATGGGCGACTGCTGCGATCGGCTCGCGAGATTCGTGACGCCTTTCGGGCGCACTTTCGGGATCGCTTTGCCCGCTGTACTGATCTCCCGCTCCGGGAGTTTCGTAGCTATCTTGCCGACTTTCCCCGCCTCGGGGTGGCTGAAGCGGCTAGCTGCGAGGGTGTGGTTACTGAAAGCGAAGTCCGTGACGCGTTGAAGCAAGTCGGCCTCAACAAGTCGCCGGGACTAGATGGTTTGCCCTACGAAGTGTACTTGAGGATGTCGCACATGTTTGTGCCTATTCTGACGGATATGTTCAACCATTGGTTCGCCCAGGGAGCCATCCCTGGTAGCGTTACCAAGGGCGTGATCACATTGCTGAAGAAAGGTGGCAGGCATGTTTGGGAGGGTTTAGATGATTATAGGCCCATAACTCTGCTTAACACAGAGTTAAAGATTTTGGCCCGGGTCTTAGCGAATCGTTTACAGCTTGTCATTAGCGATCTGATCGGCTCTGAGCAGACCTTTGCTGTGAAGGGAAGATCGATCCAGGACAACCTGCACTTGATTCGCGAGGTCCTAGAGGGTATAGAAGACGACACCGAGGCCGCGCTGATCAGTTTAGATCAGTCCAAGGCCTTCGATAGGGTTGACCATCGGTTTTTGGCGACTGTTTTGGAGATTGCCGGATTCAAACCGGAGTTCCGCAGATGGATTAGCATGATGTACCACAACCCTCAGGCAGTGGTGCAGGTGAACGGAAGGCGTTCGACGGTGTTCGCGGTCGAGCGGTCGGTCCGGCAGGGCTGCCCGTTGTCTCCTCTTCTCTATGTCCTAGCTTTGGAGCCCCTGCTCCGTAGGCTTAGGGATAGGACGGCAAATCCGGCCCTGCGCGGTGTCCCTTTTGCTGGCCCTCTTTCAGCAAGGGTTTCCGCGTTCGCCGATGATATCACAGTGTTTGTATCCCGCCGTCTGGATATAAAGGCTGTGAAGAAGGCGGTTAGCGAGTACGAGCGGATTGCAGGAGCCAAGGTCAATTTTGACAAAAGCGAAGGTTTGCGGCTCGGTGCTTGGAGGGGTAGCAATACTCTTCCGGGGCCGTTCCGCTGGAGTGACGGACCCGTCCGCATCCTCGGGGTGTGGTTCGGGCCCGGCCTCCAACTGGAGCGAAATTGGTCGGAAATACAAGCCAAGGTGAATGCTCAGGTGGGAATCTGGCTTTCAAGGAGGTTGTCCTTAAAGGGCAGGGCGGAGGCGTGCGCCGTGTACGTCTTCCCCTTGATCCTTTACCGATTGGCTGTACTTCCTCTGCCTAAGGTAAATCGGTTGGCGCTGCAACGATCCCTTTCCAGATTGCTCTGGGGAGGTGCAAGGCCGATGGTCCGTAGGCAGGTCTGTATCCAACGTGCACGCAACGGGGGTCTAGGTATGCCTGATCTGGAGAGCCACTGGCTTGCTGAAAGACTTGCATACCTGGGCAGAGCTTTGACGGGGGACGCAGTGTGGAGACTGAAGGCGAGTCGGACTTTTCCTCGCCTAAAGTCAGACCCAAAGGCTGAAGGTCGACGTAGGCCTTTGGGCGAAACACTGTTTGTCCGCGAGTGCCGAACGGCCCTTCGTAACCTTCTTGGGTCCAGTGACCTTTCACGGCCTCGAAAAGAACTATATCGGGAGCTAGTGGTGGGTTCCGCTTCTGATCCTCTCAGCGAGCGGCGCGGCTGGACGGCGGAGGAGATTCGCTCTCATTGGAATTGGGCGCCAGGATCGAGCTTCTTGAACAACTCCGAGTTCTCGCTCACCTGGCGACTTGTGCGAAATGCGTTGCCCCTTGTCGGCTTGAACTACAAAGCGGGCCTGGCAGACATGCCCGATTGCGCTCGCTGCGGCAGTGGCTTGGAAGAAACGGCTGAGCACGCCTTCTACTACTGCGAGCGAGTTCGCCCGTTTTGGGATCACGTCGGCGAGTGGACGGCTCGCATCGAACCCAAACAGCTCGTGCTGCTCGACGTTGGTTACGTCGTGGACAACGTTCTTCCTCCGTATCAGGGTGAGAAGCGTGTGGTGTTTCTCGCGATCCTAGCTGTAGCTAGAATGGTGATTTGGACGACGCGAAACAAGGGATTGTATGACGATGCAAACTTTTCTCATCGTGATCTGATTTTGTATTTTCGGCATCAGCTGAGGGTCAAAATCAGATGCGATAGAAAACGCTTGGATTGCATAACATTCAGCAAAAGGTGGGTGAATGCAGCGAGCCTGGTCGTGCGAAAGGGAGCAACGTTGGAGTCATCCTTCCCTCCTCTGCCGGCTCATGGCGTCTACGGTACGGGTCCTTAGGGACCCCACCCCTGGTAAGTAAAACTGTTCCCTTTTTCTTTTGGTACCCAGGTACCTAGTTAGCAGTATGTTTGTGAGTCATTGTCCCCGTCATCTAGTCGTTAGTTCTCAAGATCTTCCCCATCCCCATTATTTTTGTACCTGAACCCGCATCCCAGTCCACGTTTACTGAAGATCTTGAACATTCATATGTATAAAAATCATATCACCTGCTTGTATTAACCCATACCGTGCCTGACCCCTTATTTCTTTTTACCCCTGTAGATTAGGATCCCTGCCCCACCTAGGGTAGGTCCGACTTGTTTCCGGTTCTTTCGCCCCGGAAAACAGTCGGCCTCCAATTTTATAGACGGGGGGATGGGAGGGCAACCAAACGGGGGATTTTTCCTTTGTTTTTGTATATATTTCGGGGTTTTTCTCCCATTCCCATCATATTCATTGTAAATAAATCATAAAATCATTCATGAATCTCGGGATTTTAAGTAGGACTTCTTCATAGAGCAAATGTGGTATTTTGGTGATTGTAGCGCAAAAGGCGATGGATGAATGGTTATTTATTGTATTGTTGAATGGGTCGGCGAATGTGGCTAGCTAGGTCTCCTTAGTTTATATAGAAAAGTATGACCGCTCCCTTCCCCTCCCCAAAAACTTCAAGGCCTTGTGCCTTCTGTGTACACTACACAGAAATAAAGCAGACTAGAATGTGAAATTTTTTGTCTGAGTTCTTTTTCACCACGAAAAAGTAAGTTCTTTATTGTTAAAAATTTGTTAAAATTATTGTTATTGAATTTTGTTATTGTTAAAGTTTTGTGACCCCCCTCAAACTATTGTTCTTTGTTTGTGAGGAGGGTCAAACGCGACTCGATTTTTTGTTGAACTTTTTTAAAAAACGACCGCCAATTTTATAAACATTCATCGTTCTACATTTATTTTAAATCGTCTCGCCTGAATTTTTTGCAACACCATACGCGTTTCATCTCCCTCTAGTTGTGTTTTCACAACTATGGGGGAGCCCAACAATACGAAATCACAAGATATTAGACAATCACCGACCGACATATTCCAAACGCAACCCTCCCCAATGCCAGAAGAAGCTCCATTCGACCTCTCTTCATCGGCAAGTACAATACCACCAGCACAAAAACAAAAAGAAACGACTGTCTCTTGGTCTTCACATTGCGTGAATAAAAAATCCCCTTGTGACTACGCAAGAGACAGGGTCGAAAAATATGAAAAATATTTCAAAGACGGGGAAATACTCCCAATACCCGAATTGGTCGAGGCGGTCGAGCCAAAGACCCTGTCCTTCGTAGTCACAGACATTAAGACCAAGAGACTAGCGGGGATAAAAAAGGAGACATTTGAGGACCTTTTGAAAACAGCAAACATCCCAGGGAAGTACTTCTGCCGCAGAAGTTTCGCTACCTGGGACGTCCTATTACCCTCAGAGGAAGTAGCGAAAAGCCTCGCCGGTGGTAACATCACCACACGCTTCTTCCGGCTACAACCGGAATATCGAGGCAAAAGAAGAATACGAGTCACCGTATGCAATGTATCTATGCAATTGAGTGGTGACGTCCTCGCCGCCTATCTAAGTATATACGGCGGCGTGGAACAAGTCACACAAGTAACGTCAACACGGGGAACTGCGTACGGTGACTACGTATTCGTTATGTGCCTCGATAGGGGAGGGTTTAACAAAATTCCCCATAAAATACGTTACCGCGAACAAACCATGACAGTCATAGTTGAGGGCAGGAAACCGCTATGTTGGTCTTGCAATAAAATCGGCCACTTTTCGAAAAACTGCCCTCAAAAACCAACAATCACCACCACAACAACGAATACTACTACTACTACTGCTACTCCTTCACCTGTCATAGCAGCAATAATACCAACAGAAACCTCAGAAAACCAACAAGAAACCCCTAAAGAAAATGAGGAAGGGTGGACGCAAGTCACCAGAAAAAAGGGAGGGAAATAACTCCCCCTAAAAAACCAGCAACAACAGATGCAACAACTCTTTTGACTACAACTACGAAACCAACGACCACAACGACCACAAATACGAAACTATCAACTGCAAAAATATCATTTACAACAAAAGAAGACAACCAAAACATTGAACCCATGGATATGTCCATGAATTTAAAAAGAAGGAGAGACAGCGAGGATTCACCAACCAAAGAGGGGGAGAAAAAACATCCAAAAAAACCCACACAAACACCCACCATACCTCAACATAAGGGGGAAAAAACAACAGAAAAATCGCCAGTCCCAAATAAACAAAGACCAGCACAATTGATTCCTCTCCCACAAAAAACAAAAACCACCCCTATCATCCCAACGGAAACACCATTACCCCCCTCTCTTTCACCAATTAAAACCCCCAAAATGCTTACTCGATCCTATTCAGCAACCAGACTTACACCCTCTCCCCAAACACCGTCAACAACTGTTCAAAAACCAAGAGCACGCTCTACGGAAGCCCGACGTGCCATAAACTCATATTACTTCTGCGAAGACATCATGGAAAATCCACACATAGACCACACTTTAAAACAATCATTAAAACCATTACGCTCACTCCAAAAAAATTGACACTAAAAGACATCACAAAACCACATCTATTCAAAGACGCACCAAAATTGACCACATTCGTCCGCTTGGCTGGCAATCGGACCAAAGAACTCTGGAACTTTATTGACGAAGCCAGCCGGGCGGATGTAATGCTGGTCGATACGAAAAATCCAATGCTGAAAAAAATGCTCCCCTTCTGTGCGGGCAGGGTCCCGATTTTGGTTCACCCATCATTCTATAGGTCCCTAAAGTTGCGGTACCCTATGGATGTCGGTGGAATTACCAGGGACGACCGAGTAAGTACTGAGCTCGGCACCGGATCCCTGCGTCAGACCGTCGGCATCCTCACCCCGAAGGATTTCCGGCCCGTAGTCGACACTGAGTAAGGTAAGTGGGATTGATGGCTCTAAACCTTGCTACTTTGAATGTGAGGGGATTGAGGGATCCGGGCAAGTGTACGCGCTTGCTTGGTGAACTTAAAACTCTCGGTGTAGATGTTGCTGCAGTGCAGGAAACCCACTTCACTTGCGGTGCCGACTGTCGTGTGCTGGAAAGCGATTTTAACGTTTTCTCAGCATACGGCAGCTGTACCAGCGTTGGGGTTTCTTTGCTAGTTGGACACAGCCTTGATGCTGATGTTGACGTTGTTTTTGCAGGTGACGGGGGCCGACTGGTTGTGGCCGATGTTGCCGTGAAAAGTTTCAAGTTTCGTCTGGTTGCGGTTTATGCGCCCAATATCGTTGTGGAGAGGGTTTCCTTTTTTCGTCGGTTGGCGCCGTTCCTGGACGATACGAAGCGGCTAGTTTTAATGGGTGATTGGAATGCGATCCTTGATCCCAAGATAGATAAGGTCGGGCGGGGAGCTAGGCGTGTTGGAAGGTGTGAAAGCAGCCTTGCCGGCCTCATGACTCGTCATGACCTCGTCGACAGGTTTCGTCTGGATCACCCAGGGCGGGAGATGTGGACGTGGCTAGATAGTTCGCCCTCTGCCAAAGTAGCTTCCTACTTGGACAGAGTGTTAGTGAGACGAGCTGACATTGATTTTGTTAGTTGTCCCACGTTCCACTTGATAGCGTGGACTGACCATAAACTTGTTAGAGTCAGTCTACGGTTAGCAAATAGGCCTAGTCTGGCCGGATACTGGAAGTTCAATACCTCCTTACTGGAGATACGGGACTTCCGGGACCGGTTGGAATCCCTAATTCAGCGGGCGTTAGTGGGGGCGGTTACCGGGAATAGGTGGTGGGGATCTCTTAAACATAGGATTAGAGATTTCGCTACCAAGTACGGTCGACAGCTCAACCTAGATAGGACCAAGGAAGCGAAATCTATAGACGATAGACTTTCCCGGGCGGTGGCTGGGGGGGACTCCCTAAACGTAGAGCTAGCTAGGGGGGACCTTGAGCGCGAGAGTAGCGAGCGCTACAAGGGATACGTAGTTAGATCTAGGTTAAAGAGAGTTCTCAACGAAGCTGTGAAAACGAACGCGACTGCGCGTGAAGAAGAAGTGCGAAGGTTCCCCGATCGGTATATCGGTTCTGTCAAGGCCCCGGATGGGCGACTGCTGCGATCGGCTCGCGAGATTCGTGACGCCTTTCGGGCGCACTTTCGGGATCGCTTTGCCCGCTATACTGATCTCCCGCTCCGGGAGTTTCGTAGCTATCTTGCCGACTTTCCCCGCCTTGGGGTGGCTGAAGCGGCTAGCTGCGAGGGTGTGGTTACTGAATGCGAAGTCCGTGACGCGTTGAAGCAGGTCGGCCTCAACAAGTCGCCGGGACTAGATGGTTTGCCCTACGAAGTGTACTTGAGGATGTCGCACATGTTTGTGCCTATTCTGACGGATATGTTCAACCATTGGTTCGCCCAGGGAGCCATCCCTGGTAGCGTTACCAAGGGCGTGATCACATTGCTGAAGAAAGGTGGCAGGCATGTTTGGGAGGGTTAGACGATTACAGGCCCATAACTCTGCTTAACACAGAGTTAAAGATTTTGGCCCGGGTCTTAGCGAATCGTTTACAGCTTGTCATTAGCGATCTGATCGGCTCTGAGCAGACTTTTGCTGTGAAGGGAAGATCGATCCAGGACAACCTGCACTTGATTCGTGAGGTCCTAGAGGGTATAGAAGACGGCACCGAGGCCGCGCTGATCAGTTTAGATCAGTCCAAGGCCTTCGATAGGGTTGACCATCGGTTTTTGGCGACTGTTTTGGAGACTGCCGGATTCAAACCGGAGTTCCGCAGATGGATTAGCATGATGTACCACAACCCTCAGGCAGTGGTGCAGGTGAACGGAAGGTGTTCGAGGGTGTTCGCAGTCGAGCGGTCGGTCCGGCAGGGCTGCCCGTTGTCTCCTCTTCTCTATGTCCTAGCTTTGGAGCCCCTGCTCCGTAGGCTTAGGGATAGGACGACAAATCCGGCCCTGCGCGGTGTCCCTTTTGCTGGCCCTCTTACGGCAAGGGTTTCCGCGTTCGCCGATGATATCACAGTGTTTGTATCCCGCCGCCTGGATATAAAGGCTGTGAAGAAGGCGGTTAGCGAGTACGAGCGGATTGCAGGAGCCAAGGTCAATTTTGACAAAAGCGAAGGTTTGCGGCTCGGTGCTTGGAGGGGTAGCAATACTCTTCCGGGGCCGTTCCGCTGGAGTGACGTACCTGTCCGCATCCTCGGGGTGTGGTTCGGGCCCGGCCTCCAACTGGAGCGAAATTGGTCGGAAGTACAAGCCAAGGTGAATGCTCAGGTGGGAATCTGGCTTTCAAGGAGGTTGTCCTTAAAGGGCAGGGCGGAGGCGTGCGCCGTGTACGTCTTCCCCTTGATCCTTTACCGATTGGCTGTACTTCCTCTGCCTAAGGTAAATCGGTTGGCGCTGCAACGATCCCTTTCCAGATTGCTCTGGGGAGGTGCAAGGCCGATGGTCCGTAGGCAGGTCTGTATCCAACGTACACGCAACGGGGGTCTAGGTATGCCTGATCTGGAGAGCCACTGGCTTGCTGAAAGACTTGCATACTTGGGCAGAGCCTTGACGGGGGACGCAGTGTGGAGACTGAAGGCGAGTCGGACTTTTCCTCGCCTAAAGTCAGACCCAAAGGCTGAAGGTCGACGTAGGCCTTTGGGCGAAACACTGTTTGTCCGCGAGTGCCGAACGGCCCTTCGTAACCTTCTTGGGTCCAGTGACCTTTCACGGCCTCGAAAAGAACTATACCGGGAGCTAGTGGTGGGTTCCGCTTCTGATCCTCTCAGCGAGCGGCGCGGCTGGACGACGGAGGAGATTCGCTCTCATTGGAATTGGGCGCCAGGATCGAGCTTCTTGAACAACTCCGAGTCCTCGCTCACCTGGCGACTTGTGCGAAATGCGTTACCCCTTGTCGGCTTGAACTACAAAGCGGGCCTGGCAGACATGCCCGATTGCGCTCGCTGCGGCAGTGGCTTAGAAGAAACGGCTGAGCACGCCTTCTACTACTGCGAGCGAGTTCGCCCGTTTTGGGATCACGTCGGCGAGTGGACGGCTTGCATCGAACCCAAACAGCTCGTGCTGCTCGACGTTGGTTACGTCGTGGACAACGTTCTTCCTCCGTATCAGGGTGAGAAGCGTGTGGTGTTTCTCGCGATCCTAGCTGTAGCTAGAATGGTGATTTGGACGACGCGAAACAAGGGATTGTATGAGGATGCAAACTTTTCTCATCGTGATCTGATCTTGTATTTTCGGCATCAGCTGAGGGTCAAAATCAGATGCGATAGAAAACGCTTGGATCGCATAACATTCAGCAAAAGGTGGGTGAATGCAGCGAGCCTGGTCGTGCGAAAGGGAGCAACGTTGGAGTCATCCTTCCCTCCTCTGCCGGCTCATGGCGTCTACGGTACGGGTCCTTAGGGACCCCACCCCTGGTGAGTAGAACTGTTCCCTTTTTCTTTTGGTACCCAGGTACCTAGTTAGCAGTATGTTGTGAGTCATTGTCCCCGTCATCTAGTCGTTAGTTCTCAAGATCTTCCCCATCCCCATTATTTTTGTACCTGAACCCGCATCCCAGTCCACGTTTACTGAAGATCTTGAACATTCATATGTATAAAAATCATATCACCTGCTTGTATTAACCCATACCGTGCCTGACCCCTTATTTCTTTTTACCCCTGTAGATTAGGATCCCTGCCCCACCTAGGGTAGGTCCGACTTGTTTCCGGTTCTTTCGCCCCGGAAAACAGTCGGCCTCCAATTTTATAGACGGGGGGATGGGAGGGCAACCAAACGGGGGATTTTTCCTTTGTTTTTGTATATATTTCGGGGTTTTTCTCCCATTCCCATCACACTCATTGTAAATAAATCATACATGTAAATAAAATCATTCATGAATCTCGGGATTTTAAGTAGGACTTCTTCATAGAGCAAATGTGGTATTTTGGTGATTGCAGCGCAAAAGGCGATGGATGAATGGCTTTATATTGTATTGTTGAATGGGTCGGCGAATGTGGCTAGCTAGGTCTCCTTAGTTTATATAGAAAAGTATGACCGCTCCCTTCCCCTCCCCAAAAACTTCAAGGCCTTGTGCCTTCTGTGTATCATACGCAGAAATAAAGCAGACTAGAAGGTGAAGAGCAGCTTCTTATAGGAATAGTATTAGAGCATTGGAGACTGGAGATCACACTAGATCACCTTACTTGCTACCGTAATAACGGAAGCCAATACTATCATTGGACTATATCTTTATTCTGTATTCACTAATCCGATGTTCTTGTCTACAATAGTCTCTATTGTATATACTTTTTCCTGAGAATATGTCTCTATTTCCTCTCATATCGGGGTTTGTCCTTTATTTAATATTACAAGCGTTCACTAACCAGAATGCAACAATTATTTTCATTTTTTTTTTCTTCATGTGAAAGTTGTGCAATTCAAAAATGAAGAAAGTTAAGACACTGATAGATGGTTGGTTGGGTTTTATGGTCTATCAACCCTTATAGGTTACTTAATGTCAAATTCTGCTTATATATAACATAAATGATTTGTAAATTAAATGGTTTGTAGGTAACAAAACTTTTAAATGAGCCAGAGCTCATTTGTTTGTACTCAGTTAAATGGTTTCAAGTATTGCTGTTCAACACAAATAATTCAATTCAACATTATTCATTTGTTTGCACACAGCTAAATGGCTTCAAGGGTTGCTGTTTAACATTAGTAAAAAGTAAAGTTGGCGATTGTAGTTGAGGGAGACCCGAAGGCTCCCTTTTCAATAGCTACTACACCAAGGTGTAGGGGAGGACGATACTCCTTTCCCTTGATTGCTCCACTTTACCCTTGATATGTACCTTATAATGCTGAGTGTAAAACAAGGAGGTATCAAGTACCATTTTTTAAGTCTTTGTTATGACTCGACCTAGGATTGAACCCAGGTCTGCTGGATCATTGGCAAACACTTAATTATTCCGATCAATTTGTTTGCACTCAGTTAAATAGTTTCAAGTATTGCTGTTCAACACAAATAATTCAGTTGAACATAATTCATTTGTTTGCACACAGCTAAATGGTTTCAAGTGTTGATATGTAATACTAACAATCCAACTTAACATGTCATTTGTTTACCCACATTTGAATGGCTTGAAGTATAATAAATGATAAAATATTTCAATTTGACCGATAGATGGGACCCTAACAGGTACTTTCACTCCAGGTGAGAGTGGACCAAGGAGTAATGACAAAGAAGGGGTACTCCAACTTCTACAAATCTTCAGGACTGGAGCCTTACCATCAGATGGTTTAGTGTCATAAATAGGACACTCATTGGGTGGGTTGGGTACTTAAAGAGGAATTTCTTTTTATTAAAAAAGTATTATCATGAAGTTTTATATGAGTAAAATATTTTTCAATATTTTAGTTTGTTTATTTTGTTGAAAATATATCATGGTATAATACTATTTGTACATATGGATTAATAGGATTTCTACAGGTTCAGATAGAGTGTGTGTGTGTGTGTGTGTGTGTGTGTGTGTGTATACTGAAAAGTTCATATAAGGATGAAATATCAATTAATAGGATTTCTACAGGTTCAGATAGAGTGTGTGTGTGTGTGTGTGTGTGTGTGTGTGTGTGTGTGTGTGTGTGTGTGTGTGTGTGTGTGTGTGTGTGTGTGTTTGTACTGAAAAGTTCATATGAGGATGAAATATCTGCTGTTGAAGACTTTTTGATCAATGGGATCTACACATTGCAACACAATGTTTAAAAATACAGAACAAAATAGAACAAAACAAATTAAGAAAAAAAACCCCTCCCTTCTTTGGCCAAAATAAAGAAGAATTTCTCAATTCTACTGATATCAAATTATTCAAAATGAAATGACGGATTTTTTCAAGCTTAACATTTCATTTTTTTAAATACAAAACTACAACATACTTTTGTGTTTATAATTGGATAGTACAAGTAAAAGACAAAGTGAAAAAACATTTGTCTATAAAATATACACTCACAAAATAATTGAAGAGTCCAATGATCAACAACAAAACCATTTTTTCCAGCAGACATATCTGGTGAAGAGAATGGCTACACACTTGAAAGGATGAAAAATAAGATATGAAAAGGTGGATGACATCTCCTGAAGAATCAATGACCACCTAGCATATAAAAATGTTTATGGCCATATGTTGAATGCACAGATTCTTGCCAGATTATCAAAGTTGAGCAGCATTAAGCCTGGTCAGAACTTAGATGGGTGACTTGAGAATACTATGTACCATAAATTCAAACCTAATAGAAATTGGAGAACAACTCCAGCTGGAGCTGATTATCCTTTTAAAGTAATTCTGCTTAATTTTCTTCTACCAAAATAAGAAAGCTAGAGTTAGCTATTTTCAGTGGGCTCGAGTTAACTTAAAAGATGTTAAAAAATTGTGTCCCTGGCATCTTAATGCCACTCTGCTATGGCACTTGCTTGTTTTGTCATCAAATCCAACCTAAGGAAGCACAACCCTCTTTGACTAACACTAAACAATTCATCAGTACAGGTTTCCAAACCAGAAGAAATCTTACCATAGAATTAAGATGATGATAATGATTAAGAACGCAAATATGAACTAAAAGACAAAAAGAACTCAATCCAATACATCTTTGAATATAGCAAGAGTACAGAGGAAGATATAGATAAGCTTTGCAAATTATTCTGTAAAAGTCAAAACATCATGAGCAGACAATATTTGTATATGACAGCTTTCTCAAAACATCTATTTTTCTGATGGAGCCTTGTATTAACATTTCTATTGGCAAAATTCAGTCAGGTTTAAGGTTGTCTATCCACCAATGTATTTGCTCTTCATATAATTGCTAGTTTTGTTATTTAAAAGAAACCTTTAACAGATATTTTTTGTCAGCATGGCAAGATTTCAATCAATTTAACAAGTATATTAACTGAAGATGTATAGAATAAATAAATGAAATGCAATACTTTATATACAATGACATATGTATTCATTCTCATCTATCTGTAAAATCTATATCATAGATTGAAGATAAAACTCAAGCATTTTACTTCAATAACTGAAATAAATCAACTAAAGAAAAAAATATTTTTCACTGAATGCATGTGGATTATAAATGGATTCATTTTAACACAAAAGTTGTCTCCCTTTTGTTTAGTTAATGATTTATATTTTTATCCCCCTCTTCAGTATTCAATTTAAAGTGGTCTTATCCAAAGTTTCCTCATTTTATAGATTTTTTGCTATCATTTCTCAACTTACAAACCAACTTTTCCCAAGTCCCAGAAATTTGTTGTGTGCTCACTATTCACAACTGTCCATAATTTAAGACAATTTGTTACCTAACATACAAGATACAGACAGTCTAAATAATCAATGTTTACTGTTAAATGTGCTCCTATGAATTCTATGGTCTTATCAACATCCGACATGTAAACAATCTAACTTTACAATTTGTCATTATAAACATGATTTCAGCTTTTGTCTTGTATTATGTATATAACTTATTTTCAAGTTGCATTTTCTTTAAATATCAATATCATGTTGACATTTTTCTTTAACCTGTCTTATATTCTATTACAATGAGGCCCAGTCAGCTGGGGCTGTAGAATATACTGACTGTATCTCTGTAGGTGGGTAAGACCTCACCAATGAGTGTCCTAGATATGACACAAAGCAATCGGATAGTGAGGCTCCAGTAAAGTTGGAGCTTTGAGGATTGAGGAATGCAGAGTACCCTTTCATTGCTATTGCTCGCAGGTTATTTCAGGTCCGAAGTGGTAGCACCTGATAGGGTCCTATCTATGGGTCAAATAGAACTGTTTGACATTTAAACTGTGCACAAACAAATGACATATGCTAAACTGAATTGTTAGAAACAGAACTTTTTGATCATTTAACTGTGTGTAAACAAATAACTGATATCTATTTGAATTGTTAGTGATACATAGCAATTCTTGGAACTATGTGCAAAAGAATAAGCCTAATGTAACATAATTAGGGATGCTAGGGGATTATTTTAGTAATAAGTTGTTTCCTGGCTGGATTTATTGTTCGACCACAGGGTGGTGGAAAAGGAAGAACATATGAGAAAAAGGTTTGAGGCAGTCATAGAGAGAGGGAGAGAGAGAGAGAAAAAGTAAAAGGGAAAAACCAATGAATGGGAAGGTGAACGGGATTCTCCAAGTCTAGGTCGGGATAGCAGTGAATGCCCAAGTTAAAAATAGAAATATATCAGCAGTAAATCAGTAATAAGTTCTGATTGGCTAAACAGAAAAGCCATTAGAAGAGGAGTGGATGCGGGATAGAAAAAAAGAGGAAAAGGAACAGTTGGACACTAGAAGTGAGGATATGAAAACAGCCAAAAATTTTAGCACCCATTTTGGGTTAGCTCTGTGAAGGGATCCCACTCCTGCTCTGAAGATGTGAAGACTGAACCCTGAACAAGCATGTGCGAGAACTACAACAGAAAACAAGATAAATAATATCAAGGTCTGTGTCTGCTCTCTCTCTTCTCACGTTTTAGTCTCTTTGTCTAGCTAAAGCAGTGGACTCATTTTTCATACTCCATTCCTCTCTTCTTGATGACTACTATGAGGTATAGTAGTGAATAAATTTTTGTCTTAATGAACCAAGATGGTGTTTTGTGTGTTCATCACTTTTCCTCATAGGGAGGATACAATGGGGGTCTAACTGATACTTAAGATATAGTGCTACACTCATAGACCCGTTAGAACTGTGATGGTACAAATGTCTATGTAGTGCTGTAGCTGAAAACTAAGGTAGTGCAAACGTCTATCTAATGTTGTAGTATTACAAACGTCTCTGTTACGTTAGACTCATTTAAAAAATATTATTTACAAAACATGGTTACAAATCAAATATATATATTTAATATATATGTATAAAGAGGATTTCACATTAAATAATATACAAAGGTTGATATGCCATAAAACCAAACCAACCCAAACCCTCAATTACAATGATTATCCAGGTTTTTGTCTAGTAAGGAATTCTAGCATTGTATACTCTTTCTTGGAAATGTCAAAGAGAACACCCAAAGTAATATGTAACTATAATAACCATCAAGATGAGGACACTAGTCAGAATACATTAGTGAATAATAATAAAAAAAAAATTTTTTTAAAAAGAAAAAAAAGTCTTATATTTTATTGCAATGATTAGATAGGCTTTCAAACACTTTTGTCCAATGAGGAACCCTAGTATTGAGGTTCACAAGAAAGAGTGCTTGAAAAGAGTATACAAAGGGAACACCCAAAGTAATATGTGACTATAACAACAATCAAGATGAGGACACTAGTCAGAGTACATCAGTGAATAATAATTCCTCACTTCAAAAATTTAGACAATGCTAACATTCTGTTTTTTATTACATGACTTATAGACATAAGAGTTTTAGCAATATTGTACCCAAGTTTTGGAATCAATTACTCTTTAATATTCAGAACAAATAAACTATTACAAGTTTTAAATCAAAAATGTCTTATCTTGTGATTGTCATATTTATATTAACACATTGCAATGATTACACAGGTTGAATTTGTCTAGAGGGGACTCTATATATGATCAATATTTAGCTTAGAGTAACACTTTTATTTAGAGAGTGAAGGTAAATTATTAGCAATTTAATAATTATCTCTGGTATATTGAGTTAGATATATTTCATAACTTCAGCTCCAGTCTTGTTTTATGAATTGGCAACAAGTATTTTCTTTAAATTTTGACTTTATGTTGATACCCTTCTTTAACATGTCATATTTTATTGCAATGATTACACAAATTTTCATGAGTTTGGGGCCAATGGGGAACTCTAATAGTGAAGTTCCTGAGAAAGTATACTTTATATATGTCTGTGTGGGGTCGAGGACTTCAGCAAAGGAATTAATGGTTGCCACCAGCATAATACAAAGCTCTTCTGACGAATTAAGCATTTTAGTATTTGATAGCATAAAAATATAAACAAACGAAAGTTAATTTGCATAAACATCAAATTCCTGAGCTGACGTTGAGTTGCAGCCTTGACTTAGGGGTATGGCATCAGCCGAACAAAGAGCATCTTGCGTGTCTAGCCACACTGAAGTGTTGTGATACAATGAAATAGTCAGTCTGTGGATGATAATATATGCCCCCCCCGGGGGGGTCGACCACTTTGGCAAAGGAATTAACGGTTGCCACTCGCATACTGCAAAGCTCTTCTAACGAATTAAGCACTTCAGTATCCAATAGTGTAAAAATGTATATATTAAATTTCCAAGCTGATGTTGATCTTAGAGCATCTCGTATGTCTAGCCACACTGAAGAGTTGTGATACAATCAAACAGTCCGTCTGTGGATGACTATATATATATATATATATATATATATATATATATATATATGACTCCATACAAAGAGAGAAGATGGAGCAAATACTTCTAGCCTATGGTCTCCCTAAAGAAACTGTTATAGTCATAATGATGCTCTATAAAAACACAAAAGTAAAAGTTCACTTACCAGATAGTGACACAAACTTCTTTGACATTGTTTCTGGTATTCTTTAAGAAGATACATTAGCCCCATATCAGTTCATAATCTGCCAAGACTATGTACTTCAAACATCAATGGATCTACTAAAGGAAATGGTTTTACTCTAAAAAAGAAAGAAGCAGACGATACCATACACAAATGGTAAATTCACCTAAGCAAGCTGAATCCCTGCTACAGAGACTAGAGCAGGCATCAGGTGGTATTGGCCTCTCTGTCAATGCTGACAAAACAGAGTATATACGTTTTAATCAAGAAGGGAACATTTCCCCACTAAATGTTGGTTCTCTGAAACTAGTGAACAAGTTCACCTACCAGCATCTCATCTACTGAAAATGACATCAATATATAATTAGCAAAGGCATGGACTGCTATCAATAGGTTATTGATCACATGGAAGCCAAACTTATCCGATAAAATAAAATGCAATTTTTTCCAAGCAGTGATTGTGTCAGTTCTACTATACGGACATACCACATGGACACTGACTAAATATATAGAGAAAAAGCTAAATGGCAATTGTACAAGAATGCTATGAGTTATATTGAACAAATCTCGGAAGCAACATTCCACAAAGCAACAGCTGTATGGTCACTTACCTCCCATCTTTAAAACTATCTAAATAAGATGAAGATGTGTGGTACATTTCTGGAGAAGAAAGAAAAGACTCATAAGCGACATTCTCCTATAGACCATTACATAAGAACGTGCAAGAACTTAACTTCAACAGTTCTATATAGACATGAAATGTAGTCTTGAAGACCTGCTGAAAGCGATGGATGATAGAAACGAATGGCGAGAGAGAGCTAGGGAAATCCGTGCTAGCAGTACAACATGATAATAATATATAAAATTATTTGTAGTAGTAGTATATAACCAGTTTAGCTGATTAAAAAAAAGAAAGAATTTCAAACAATTTAGTTTAAAAAATGAATAAGATAAAAATATTGAAGGAATGCTTTATTAGTTTCCTTGTCATATTTATTTCAAATAATGTAACCATGTTTCATCACTTTTGTTGACAGATAAAATTTTCAATCTAAAAAATAAATCTAATATTGATATTAGAAAAGAATATAATTTTAAATAATGATAGCAGTAATCACTCACTTGGTACTTTTCATTCTATTCTCTCTCTCTCTTTTTCTATCTCTAAACTTATTTCTTTTTTTATTTTTTGTGTCTCCTTCCTATTTCAAAAAGTTAACCACTCTGTTTGATACTTTGGTTATCAGCTGTTAATCAGCAATGATCACAGTTTCAACAAGTCTCTTGAATTTCTATGCATGTTCAAATACCAAATTGTTTTCAGTTTTATGTGACAGGCCTTGCTTATTATATTATAGATTATTAGTTAAAGGAAGATGAAATATCTATATATTACTTAAAATGTGTGTGTATGTGTATTTTATGGATGCAATCATAATAACCCAGCAAAAAAAAAAAAAAAAAAAAATTTTTTTTTTTTGCTAAAATGTGCGGTTTATCTGAGCATTTGTTTTAAAATGCATTTTTTTAGTAGATATTTGATGTTAGATATGTATCTATGAAAGAAAATATTACTGAGAGAGAAAAAATACATGCAATAGAGTTTATAGGACTTCCAGCCATATCTCTATCATCTGTGAGGTCAATCCATTTTCTTTATTAGAAATTTTACACTCATTCTCAGTAGCAAGAAATGAAGGAATTAATTCCTTTTATATATGTAGTTTAGAGTGAGGATTATGTGGATTATTATTATTTTTTTTTGTATGGCTATTTGTAGGGGGGAGCTCATTTTTCACTAACATGTTCCTTTGATAAAACGGTTTATTATGCGCTTTATGTAACAAAGAAACTATCTGATTATCACTGCTGAGTAGCTTAGTGGTCTGAATAGTAAGAAGTTTTATTGTTTAAGTCACATGAAGGAAAGAAATAGAGCAAACAATTCAAAACTAGGACAGACGTAACTTTTTAAAAAGTTATAACAATCAACTAGCAACATGCAAATGGCTGCTCAAGTATTATATGTAAAATAGCTTAATTCTCTTCATTTTTATCTGCCTTCATACTTTACCCTTCAAATTTCTTCCTCCTGCCTAAACTGAAATGTACAACCGATTAAATAAAACTTTCATAGTCAAAATAATCCTGGTATTAGAAAAAACAAGTTATCTTTAAACTAAAATTTATTTGAGCAAGTAATCCATCTGTAAGTTTTATATCGAAAATTAAGAACACAATTATCCATAATCAGAAAGAAATGCAAGTTTTACTGATAATTTGGTTTGGTTGTATTTTATGGCATATCAACCCTTGTGGGCTATTTAATGCCAGATTGTGTGTGTGTGATTTGTAAGCAAATAGTTTGTAGTTAACATTATTTTAAAATGAACCAGAGCTCATTTGTTGGCACACAGTACAATGGTTTCAAGTATTGCTATCTAATACTAATAATTCAAATTTGATATTAATCATGTGTTTGCATACAGTTTAAATGGTTTCAAGAATTGCTATCTCAGTGCAATTGACCCCCAGCCACTGCTTTTTAGCACCTTTAAGATAAATAGAGTTGAGTACTTGTTTGCTACAAGAGTAATTTGAAGAATATGGTCGAGACAAGCTAATTGATAAGATTGGGCCTAACCTAGATTGCCTGCCTAACCCAGTAAGTGTTGCAAGTCAGGTGACCACTTCAGTTGCTGGATCACAGACATGACCAGCTAATTGATCAGATTGGGCCTCTCCAATTGCCTGTCTAACCCAGTAAGTGTTGCAAGTCATGTGACCACTTCAGTTGCCGGATCACAGATATGACCAGGTAATTGATCAGATTGGGCCTCTCCAGTCGCCCGTCTAACCTAGTAAATGTTGCAAGTCATGTGACCACTTCAGTTGTCAGATCATAGATGGCTCAGTCAATAGGATCTTGTTCTCAAGCAGCACAGATTGTCATCGACAGCCAACAGAGAACCTTGTTGGTGGGAGGGTCTTACTTCTCTACAGAAGTATCATTGGTGTATTCTACAGCAGCAGACAACAGGGCAGACTAACAGACCGGGGGGGGGGATAGTAAAGTATCAATTAGTAGACATATCAGTAAATTAATTCTTTTTTTTTTTTTTAAAGAACAGGGAGATTTTTATTAGAGCTTAAAATGCTCTTGGAGAATAAAGCAACTTCCAATTCAATTTGCAATTGCATGATGAACATCTGCTTTCAACACAATCATTTTTTAATCATCTAAATTCTTTATACAATAGAGATAACTATGAAATGTTAATCAGTAGGTATGAACAAAAAGAGACATTTTTTGACAGAAAGTTATATAACCTAGTCAAAACTACTTAAAGATTTTTCTTTTAAAAAGAAAATTCCATATTTGTCTAAAATAAATAGAATAGATAAAAGCAGATTTTTTAAAACTGAAACTGGCTTGTTTCTATCTTTTGTTCACATCTCTTCAGCAATTCACCAATTATGCAACCTAAATTTTCAAAAGTAGGGAGATCACAAGAGTAATAATATTTATTGTGTTTTGAGTTTTGCTGAGCTTAGTAAATAACTTATTCAATGTTTTTATATTTAATTACAAATTACAAAATATTCATCTTTTACATAAAAAAAAAACCTGTGTCAGTTTTCTTTTTCATTTTCTTTACTGACTACATTGCTAGTAACAATATAAAAAATAACTAAGTGAAAAATTGTCTTGAAAAGAGCAATATTTACTCAAATTTTTCTATTTTCAAAATCTCAGAAAAAAGTAAGGCACCCATTTAAAAAAAAAATACTAATCTTTTAAAAAAAAAAGGTAAACTAAATGTATTCACCCAATGAATTATCTTGTAAAAATCTCAAAATTATGCCTTTACATATTTATTCTCACATTTTTTAAAAATCAATTGAGGTATGTATGGGTGGGGGTGACACCCCCAAAAAAGAAACATGACTATGACTCCAAAAATGAAAACTTATTTTTAAATAAACAACCATTTTTTTAAAAACTTAATTACCCCTAATTCTATCAAATTCTGATAATTAGCCAATTTTTGTGAACTTTTTAAAATTCAGTACTTTTTTTTAGAGTTTAAACAGGTGCATATTTTTGTTTATACCAAGAATCCCTGACTTCTTCCTAAATAGAAGCTTCTACATCATGAACAATTGTTATAAATATTCAGTTTAGATCTTCTAGTTATATTAAAAATCAAGGTAAGAACTAAACAACATACACAAATGGAAACTATATTATAAACAAATCCTCAATGGCCATGAATATTAAAGAGTTGGAATAGAAAAACAATTTTCTTCTTTGTTTTCACAGAAATTGTTATTCATTTTATTACAATACCCCCCACACACACCTTTTAAAGTGCTGTGAGCATAAAAAGAGTTACAACTCTACTATTTGATTAATTCAAAGTGAAAGTATTTAAAAAAAATAAATAAATAAAATAAAGAAGATATTTTGCATTGGATAGGAAGCCAAAGTGATAGAATTGATGAAAGCAATCTTTACGTTTCCAAAGAAATGCTGGATTGGAGAGATTTCTGATCTGACACTAGGTAAAAATCTCATTGCAAGCTACATGAAAATGAGAGGATAAAGAGAAAAAGAGAGGAGAAAGCTAATATAAGAAGCTACCTACACTTTTGTATGTTGCTTGCTATTTGTCTATTAAAACATTAAAAGAGAACTACTGAGACGTTTGTCAATAGGCTTGTTAAAGGTTATATAATTTATTCATGACTAGAAATAACAACTATCTTTCAAAATTACTCAATATGACTAAAAACACTTGAGAAAATCTTTATTAATTTGGTAAACAATAATTAAATTTTTGCCAATGTCCCAGGAGACTGGGGTTCCATCTCAGGTCAAGTCATACCAAAGACTCAAAAAATGATACTTGATACCTCCTGGCTTAACACTCAGCATAAGGCTCATTTCAAGCGTAAAGTGGAGCAATCCAGGGAAAGAAGTAGCGCCCTCCCCTACACCTTGGTGTAGTAGCTATTGAAAAACGGAGCCTTCAGGTAACCCTCAACTACAGTCTCCAACTTTACTTTTTACTAAGTATTTAGTAAAATAAAATTAAAATTCTATTGCCGGTTTTGAATGGGTCAGATGGAATATATAAACTAAAAGAGATTAGGATTTCAGCTTATTTTGTCTCAAAGCTAATAGTTTGCCTTTTCTATAAAATAGAAAATTATCAGATGAAACTTCATCTATAAAAAAGGAAATCCTAATTCCTTTTAGTTTTTATACTGCTCTGCTGGCTACCATTTGAACACTTGATTTATCAAATACCCTTTGAATGCTTGTTTATTTTCATCTGTTTTATTTATACATACACACACATAAATAAAACAGCAATTTTTCATCAGCTACATCTTGAAACCATCAAAGGATCAATAATTTGATCAGAACAATTGAGGTTAAGTGAATTCCTAACTTAAGAAAAAAGCCTTTAATTATCAGTTCATTGCCACTAATCATAATCCCTTTTAACAATTTCACCTCTTTTTGGATCATACAAACTGGTGCTGTGCCTGAGGCTGATGTCTTAAAAGACTTTGATAAGAGATAAATATAAGCATGAAAAGCTAAGATTTTTTTATAAAATTCAGAGATTACTACTGACATTTGTGATTGTTACACAGGTTGACTCGTAACTCAAGAATTTCAAGTAGTCATTTACAAAGCTTAGTTCAATTTGGCAAAAGACCAGAAGTGGGGGACATTCAGTGAAAATTGAACTAACAAAGGTCTGTGACCCTACCTCATTAATCCTTACACTCTTCCAAAAACAAAACAAAAAATATAACTTACATTTGGTACAAGGCTAAAAGTATAGAGTGTCCAATGAGGCTTCAACTCACTACTCAGTAGTAATTAATCAGTGAAACTAGCTTGCTATCCATCATATTATGAAGAAGTATCCCCAGAGATTTCAATTTTGTCGGGACTAAAAGAACTGCCTGTGTATGTTGTGTGTGTGCATATGTACATAAATGGAACTATGTCTGAAAATTCCCTACACAAAACCAGAAGTTAAAGATAAGCAGTTTTGAAGATTAAGTTATTAACCTAAGTCAATGATAATCTTTTGATGGTAAAGTCAGAATTAAGCTTAGAGGAATGTTCATCAAAAGAAAGGAATTGTGGCCTTAGGTTGATCATCTGCAAAAGTAAAGTTTCCAAAGCAATAGAACATTTTGAAAATTAAATATCAATGAGAATAATGACCAAATTTCTTAAACAATCTGGTTACTGTAGAGTGATCAAATGCACCTTCATCTTTCACACAACAAATGTTTTTTGTTACTTCCATGGGATTATGGACCATTTCAAATTCAAATTAGACTATGTTGCATGTTCATCTCTGAAACTTTCAAATTACATAAGAAGTGAAGCAGTGCAGTTCACCAACTACTACTACTACTACTACTACTACCAACCACAGCAGTTACCTTCCACTGCTCTAACTCCTTAGGTCATGTGATATACATGCTGCATATACTACAAAACTTTTAGCTCATCCTTGTACGACTTATTGCTAAATTTTCTTGTATCAATAATTTCAGACTTGTTGAAAATATAAAAACAATGTAAAACCTTGTAAATATAAAACCAGAAAAATACTTTATAAAAATTTCTTTTTTTGGCTTTTAATAATATATTTTACCTTTGTGGGAAATTTTAATGCTAAAGCCATCCTTATTAAAGAACAATAGTGATACTTTTAACCCATAGCTGGGTTGAGGGGAATAAAGAGGTTAATACATTTTACAAGGGTATTAATCTAAAAGTTGAATGTAATAGTGAGAATGGAGTTCAATCTCACCTACTACAACTGAGTAGACATGTCATTTTGCTGGGGGGGGGTTTAGTGATAATTATTAAAAATATGCATAAGTTGATAAATCAACTACAAAATTAATGTTAATAAAAATGTAACTTGAAATGTTAATACCATTGAATATGTATACTGAAATAAAACAAGTAAACATACTATCAAAATTATAAAATATATACAAGGAAGTAGAACAAATGTCTTTGCCACAGTTATTAATTATTTATCTATTTTTGCACCAATATGTGAAAGTAAGTTTGAACTGAAGAACAAATTGTAGACAAAGTTCAAATAGGTTTTGAGGAATGGTGGTGAAATTATTCCAAGTTATTTCAAATTTGGAAGGATTGATTGGCATGTCAACATTTGTTGGGCTATTTAATGCCAAAGTCAGTAGTCTTTTTTTTTTTAATTTGTATAATTTCAAGTAACTAATTATGATAATGATCATTTGTAAGCAATTATAGCTTCAAGTAACTATTCTTAATATAGATAATTTATAAACAATTAGATGGTTTCAAGTAACTATTGATAATAATAATTTGTAAAAGCAATTATGGTCTCAAGTAATTATTCTTATTTAATAATAATAATCCTTTGTTTGCATAGTTATAGTATCAAGCATTCCTATCTGATATTAATAATTTTCAAACATATCTATTTGACCCAAAGTTAGGACCTTAAAATGTACTATTATTCTAAGTCAGTGTGGAGCTGAGAGTAATAGCAAAGATGGGGTACTCTCTGCTCCTCACCACTGGATACAGTTTAGTGTTATACATAAGACATTGGTGGAAGGATCCTTACACCTCTGCAGAGGACGCAGTCAATGTATTCTAAACTCCAAGACTGGACTAAAGAAAGATTTGCACAGATTATAATCTAAATAATTTCTCATTGGATCCCCATTTTTCAGACTTAGTGCCACATCTAATTTAAATAATTTCATATTTTCACAAAACAAATCAAAAAATGAATAAGTTGTTACTGGTAATTTGATAATTTTTTTTCTTAGTTATTATTAAAAAATTACTTTTAAAATGCTTTTTTTTAAAGATTTATTTGTTCATCTTCAGGTTTTAAAGTTCAATTTATAAATTTTTAATCAAAACGAGCATATTTAATCCTGGATACGCAAGTAAGAAAGAGAGAGAAAAAAAAAAAAAGATTTTTCTATTCAATATTTATTTTGAAAGTTAGTAATTGTTGACATTTTGTTTTAAACATTAACATTTTTTAAGTCAGTAAAAGTAAAATGTTGTGATTTTATGTCAGAAAAGGTAAATTGTTATGAATTTAAAAGAGACATCTTGTGACATCATATATGAAGGATTTCTGAATTTTTAGAAAATTATCTAATACTTGCAAATTCCTCATGAAATAAAATACTTGGAAACTTAGAAATTAGCAAGACAAAATCCCTTGATATTATGTGATATTTCACAAAGAATGATTGGATTGAGCCTGTCTCGGGAATAAGTCAAGATTTAGAAATATCTTATCTTATGAAAATATCCACAAATAGTTTTAGATATTGTTTTATGAAACCTTAGAAATTCAAAAGTTAGCAAAGCAAATCCCCAACTAAGTCAAAATTGGAAAAAAATTGTAAAAATTTACTATAATCAGGGAAACAAAAGAAAGGAAAAGAAAAAATGAACATCAGCTGGTTTTTACATCAAAAGTTATTTTATTTTATTTTTTGCTTGTTAAGTTATACATTATAACATACATTATGGAGATTATATGGTGATATTATTTCCTTAATAATCATTGTTGCAATATCAACTAGAAAAATAGCTTGTCTTGGACGATATAGTCATAAAGTGCTCATATCATATCCAGCACACATATGAGAGAGAGAGAGAGAGAAAGAAATGAAAGAAGCTGGTCTGAAGCTATTTCCAAACAAAAACTTGGGGGGGGGTCCCCCCATAAAGATAATGTTGTTTAACTTTAAAAAAGTTAATGGTTTTAGAAAAAAGTTTTGAAAAATACTCAAGATTGTCAATAAAAATGTTAACTTTTTTAAAAAAACTTTTAAAACCTAAAACAAAAATCAGTGGTTAACCTCAAAATAAAATAAGCTCTACTACAAGCAATCAGCAAAGACATGACAGACTCACATGAATGATTAGTAAATCCTAAGTGATTTCAGTTTTCACTGGGTGCACCATAGTTTTTCCCCTGATATCAAACTAAGCTAAGCTTATTATATTACTACAATAAAATAAAAAGTACAAAATATTGATCTCTTTTTATTTTTAGATAGTATTTTACATGGTAAAATACATAACCACTTTGAGAGATACTAAAAAAAAAAAAATTTAATCAATGTTACAAAAAATGAAATAAAATATAAAATAATCATAAGTGCTTTTAATTTGAAACAATTTTTTTGTGTAATAGATGGATAAATAAAAAGACCCTAAAATAAATATCCGGTTTATTAAGCATTAATATCTAAAATGACTAAAAATGTAAAACTACACAATTATTATAATTTTATGGCCTCTGCTCGGAGGAATTTATTGATATCTATTTTAACGAGTTCTCAAATGCGTGATAAAGCTCAAGAGGATGAGGAAGAAGACTTTATTTTTTAATGTCTTTTTCTGTTTGCAGAAAGAGGAGGAAACAGATTTAATTCCCTTGGATCACATATTTACTTGAAAAGTTACTAGAACCAAGTGTAGTAGTTTTGTGGTTATTGTTGGGAGTCAAAAGACGAATAGAGAAATGTTGGAATGACTCCACAAGCTTGATAAATATAGCAATTTATCTATAAATTGGATCTGTTCATTGAAGATTTTTTTCGGATAGGCTGAGAAAGAGTGTTATTTTTGTTTTTTCATTGTTTCTCAGCTTTCTTTAGTTTATTTTCTTCTTTCTTTTTAACTTGATCTTTTTTTAAATTATTGTTTAAGCATTTCAATAAATTTTATTTTCTATTTAGTTGAAATAAAGACGATGGGTTGATTTTTTTTTTTTTTAAATCTGAAAAGTTAAAACAATTTCCTATACAAGTGAATTATCTACAAAGTGGAAAAACTAAGAATGTAAATAAATTTCTAATAGAAATAACATTATTCTTGGAACAAAATATTTTAAAAATTCCAACTAATTCCATAAAAAAAACTGGTAAATATAACTTTCTTTGTTTTTCTTTGACACTAAATAAATTGTAAGGGGTAAAGAAGTTAATGGAATCTTGTGTCATCATCCCCTCCCCCCATCAGAAAAGGAAAGAGACAGCAAATGAATTATTATCGGTGGTGGTTGTTGTTGTGCCATTATCAACCTCCTCTCGCAGAAGCGGCCATACTAAGTTGTAACGATATCAACATGGCCACATTTTCTCATTCTACTTTTCATACTTATTTATTTAACATATTTCCGATTTTGTCACTAATCTCCACACATATATTTATCAAAGAAAAACATATCATTACAGAATTATATATTTTTCCTATCCGTATGTAATAAATAACATATCGATACCGGCAGAAGAGAGGGTGGGATGCACCCCAACAAAAACACAACTGAGAAGAAGCTGCTATGTTCTTTAATAATTGCAGTAGAACAACTTTTTTCTGTTTTTAAGTGAAAGCTTTTTTTAATCGTAAGCCGAGAAACAAAAAAGTGAAAGAAAAATTTTTAAAGAAAGTTCTTAGCAGTATCAATAATTAATTGACAATCGTATCTTTCAATAATAATCATATTACTGTGAATATTATGGAAGAAAATCAAACAACACCGTAGTCTTATGTTCCAGTATTCTGAATCGGCTTGGAAGTATCGGCATTAATACGTACATTTTGCAAACAGAGTTTTCGTTTTGTTTAACATATCCCACCTAAACATGTCCATACAGTTTCAGAAATCTTTTCACATTACATTAAACAAAGATATAGCTCTTTCTTTCATAAAGTGCTGATTGTTCATTTTTTTTTTTTTTTTTTTTTTTTTTGAGTGCGCAAGTTAGATATTAAACCGCCTCTTCAAATGAATAATGTATAGAGTGACAATAATGAGATGTTGTTTATTATTATCTTGTAGTTTTTATATTTTTTAATACAAGTGTTCTATAGGTAATAAAAAGCTGCGACAATTTAAGTTGATTTCAAAATTAGATTTTTTTTATTGGGTCAGCTTACGCTTGGAAATAAAAATTTTAAAAACTTTGCTAAATTCTTTGTTTGCGATTTTGGATTTATAAATAGATAGACGGAAGAATTTTTCAAAATTTACAAGCGATATCAAAATCTAAATTTGGGGGGAAAAAAAAGAAGAGAAAAAAAAAAAGAAGAAAAACCTTTCATGGAATCTAGTAAACAAAGAGATATACATGAATGCAGCAAGAGGGGGAAAAAAATCAACTTCTGTGCAGATGTTTGTAAAAAGTTTTTAAGGTTTTCACTTTATTTAACTTATGTAAGCATTAACATCTTTGATAAAGATATAATTTTAGAAAAATAAATAAATAAAATGAATACACGAACGAAGACGTGATTTTCTCAAAAGACTTAAATAATGTCTTATTTTTTGTTAATGGTTTTTATACGAATACTTGAGATTTTACTTTTAGATTTTCTTGACTTCAAATACTGGTTTTATAAATTTTTTCTAATTTCCAGGAAGTATTTGTTAAAATGCTAGAAAAATTAGGGTAGACTTACAAGTTACACACACACACACACACACATATATATATATATATATTATGCCGTTAGAAATATCTAAGCGAATAGATAATAGAAAAACAGACACAATCAAGGCACTTTTTAAAAATTCTAATTTATTTTAAGTTATTTAAAGGCGAACAAAAACGACAATATTTTATTTAATCCAATAACTTCAGAATTAAATGATTAAAACTTGCAAGGGTAGTAAAATAACTTTAGTTATTATAAAATCACTTTCTATAAACAAACGTGAAAATTAGAAGGAAAAAAAGCAACATTTGACAACTTCAATCAATGAAGTAGAGGAGCAACAACATCGTGTCATATTCATTGCACTCTTTCTTTGCCAACCACTCTCTCTATTTATCATTGAATATACCCACTCAGTCCGCACGCACTCCCTTTACTCCAATAGATGTAAAACTAGCCATCCCTCCCCTTCTTCTCCCATTCCATGATACAGGAATCTACGGAGATGATGACAAGTTCCAACGGTAATATAACAAGAGTTGCAAAGCGAAGCCCAGAAATCAATCATTTTCACATCGTGGGAGAAGCAAAAGGGAGGAATGATGATAGTGGCAACAATCTGGCTGCATTGTAAAACTATCAATGTAACTACGAGTCAATGGTGTCAATTACTTGCATTGGCATTATTTGTTGAAAGACAACGTTACCGGCAATATATATAAACAAGGAAATTCACCTAAAAGTTTTGGGGTAAGAGAGAAGTGAAAATTGAGTTCATTGAAAGAATGGACAAAGAAAGAAAGAGAGAAAAATCGATCACCGACTCAAAACTCAATTTTGAGTTTAAAGCGGGTTAAAATTAAAAATAAATAAAATGAAACAGCTTATAAAGAAAGATAGGAAAAAGAATAAATTTTTTTAAAAAATAACAAAAAAAAACACTTTTTCACCGTACTAACTTCGTGTTAAATTAAATAAGTTTAAAAGTTGAAACAAAGCATCTTTTTTTTCTTTAAGTAATAAATATAGATAAAATTTTTCCATAATTTTGTTTTATTATGACAAATAAAATCAAATAAATAACTTAAGAAAAGTAAAATGGATTGAATTTTTAGCAGGAATGAGAATTTTTTTTTAATCTCTAAAATCAAAAAAGTAAAAATGAATAAATAATTTGTAATGATAAAATAAGTTTAAAATCGATTTTTTTACCAGCTGTGCAAGATTCATAAAAATGGATTTTACAAGTAATTAAATATAAATTTAATCTAATCATTTTGGTTTGTTCAAAAAGCCCCTCCCTTCGTATTTCTTGATCATTACAGAACCCACCGACAAACACACGCGTACGTGCTTTAAGATATTTTGGAATTTTTAAAAAATAATTCTTAGCAACTTTTATCACTTTTATTTGGCAGGTGCAGATAAAACACACACACGAAACTAGCAGATGAAAAGCAGGATGAAAGATCATTAACAAATTCAAAATAGTAGATAAAGTCACTCATCTAATATTGATGGAACAATTAAAAAACATTCTTTTTACCCCACAGGCAAAGTTAATAGAAAATTCCTACATCAATTATTATGCATTTAAATACATTTCTCTTTTTTATTATTCTCTCTTTTTTTTTCTTTACGCATATTTAACCAATCATTTCAATATGTGCACCCACATAAGGGCAAAATAATCCTTTTGCAATAAAAGAAAAAGATTAAAAAAAAAAAAAAAAAGAGAAGAGAATAACAAAAGGTGCTCAGCCACTTAGATAGCTCTTTCACACACATCCTCCAGCCATGTATAAGATTAACTAGTGAACAAGGATCATTTAGCAGCTATCAATATTATAGCTGCTTGGTCAAATGCCAAATGGTAGTGGTTGTAGCAGAGGAAGGAGAATATAGTACTGTACAAACAGACTTTTCATCCTTCTTCTTCTTATTATTATTATAATTGATAATAATAATTATTATTATTATTATTGCTAAGAGCAGTTAAAATATAGAAGCCATCTTTGCTAAGTGTTTTAGTATCAAATTCTTTCTGGTCTCTTGCTCCTTCCAGTTTGTAATGGTTACCTCTTACAGGTAGTTACATAAAGCAGCCATTTAACAAGTTAGCAAACTAAAAAAAAAAAAAAAATTGTAATTTGGGAGAGTCAAATAGAATCATCATTTACAAAGTTTTGACATAAAGTGTGTGTGTTGGTGAGTTTGAAAGAATAAATGAAAGAAAAGAAAAAAGATCAGAAAGAGAAGAGAAAAAAAGAAGTGAAAGTGGGTAGGAGTGAGGACAGAGAATAACAGAGAGAAAGAAAGGACAAAAGTGACAGAGAGGGAAGGAAGAAAGAGAGTGACAGGAGAGGGAATGATAGTGACAGAGGGGAGGAGAAAAAAAAAAAAAAAGAAAACAGAATAGGAAAAAGGACAGAGTAACAGAAGGTGAAAAGGACAAAGTGACAGAAGGAGAAAAAATGAGACAGAGAGTTACTGAGGGAGTGGGAGGACAGAAAAAGAGGTATTTTGACCAATATCCAAAAAGTTTCGAATAACACACACACAAACATGATAGACACTTACTCAGTTTAACTGAGGTTGGCATAGGGCCAAGAAGAAAATTGGTAAAGAGAAGAAGACAGCTGCACCAAGCTGTCAGTAAGGAGAGCTTGCTTGCCTTGAAAATCAACATTTAATATATTGGCTTTTACCAGGGCTTTTAACACTAGCAGGAAATAGACAATTATCTCAGCCACAAGGTAAACTGTTACATTAAGAAGAAATATAAAAGTTGCACAGACATAATTGAAATCAGATAACAGAAAGTGAAGAAAAAGAAAGAAAAAAAAATGACCAATTAAATCCCATCTGATTAAAAACAAAACAAAAAAAAATCCTTTCTTTTTCTACCCCATTTTCTATAAAATAATCTATTAAACACTCAACATTCTTTATTCTCCTACTTCCAGTGAATCTTCTTAGGGGCATGTGAGAGAGGGGTGGTGAGAGAGAAAAATCCATAAGTTATCAGAATGAGTAATTTAAAAAAAAAAAGTGTGTAGGGGGGGGACCCCTGCAGAGCTATTTGCTGCAAAATCAAAGCAAATTGTTGGACTGTTCTGTTTATGTAATGTGTGATTTTACAGGCTGTGATCTGCTGCTGCTGCTGTCTTGTCTTCACAAGGCACAGATGGATTTAGTTGATGAGGAAGAAATGGACAGGGGGACTCAGCTTTGTAAAACTAAAACAAAAAAAAAAGTATGGAAGGACAATTGTGTTTATTGATTTTTAGAATCCTTTTTCATTATAAATTATCGTCAAAGAATCCTAGCAATTCCCACGAAATTCAGTAATGAACATTGCTGTCGTGCATGGCTCATTAAATCTTTATTCAAACTAGTTAAGTAACCAAAAACACTTGAGTAATGCAGATTTTTTAAGTACAGGACTGGTATTAAATTTATCTAGCTTGGCTTGGCACAAACAAGGCTAGAACCTTAGGAAATCAAGTGAGAACTGTAGTCATTAACAAAGGTCCATTAGTCGAGCTTGCAAATCATTATATCATGCAAGGCACCCAGAATTTACAGAGCGTTTACTTAGCCTAGTACACAAGGTTCAGATTACTATTCCTAAGTGGTCCCCCATCTAAGCATAGATGAAGTTCATCACTGCTTAACTTTGCTGATATAGTACAGAACTGGTAGAAGAGAAAAAATTTTTCTTATAACTTTGGTTTAAATTACTTTTTCTTTTAAACTTTGTGGAAATGAAGGTTTTAAGGGGCCAAGTTTAAAGTATAATGATAATTCCTCTGCTCTACTGGCAAACAATACTGAGGTGTGTGTGAGAGAGAGAGAGAGAGAGATGGAGGTTTAAAAAAGTGAAAGGTTGAAATAATTCCACAAGTTTGATAAATATAGTGTGAATGATAATTTCTTTTAAAATAGAATCTGTTTACAAAACTTTTTTCAAGTGTGGTGAGAAAGAATCAGTGTTATCCAAATTTTTTTTTCTCAGATTCAGTTTATATCTTTTCAACTCAATATTTTAAAAAATTTCTTAAGCATTTCAACAATAAAGTTTATTTTTTAGTTAGTTAAAATATACAGACTATAAACTCATTTAAAAAAAAAAAATCTGAAAACACTTAATTTCAAGTTCAAGTGAATTTTCAACAAAGTGAAATTACCATTCAGTGTGTGTGTGTGTATGACTCATTGGCATACTAGGTAGCGTGTTGGCCAATGGTCTGGGCAATCGGAGTTCAATCTCAGGTCAAGCCATACCAATGCCTGGTTAAATGGTTCCAAGTATTGCTATGTATCACTAACAATTCAGTTAAACATCAGTCATTTGTTGACACACAGTTAAATATCAAAACATTTCTATTTCTTCTCCTAGACCAATTGCCTTAACAAGGTTACAGAACCCAGTTTACCATAATATAGCTGGGAGGAAGAAGAGATAGATTCATGCCTTTCCAAGGGGCATTATTGTAAAGGGAAATATAAACACAGTCTTATCTAGGATTAGGTTCAATGAGTCCAAAACACTATTAGCAATAAAATTAATTTTTGATTGGAAAATTCTTCAAATCATTATTAAAATATAATCTAATATTTCAGAATTCAAACATAATATACCAATACCTCCTTGTTTAATACTCAGCATTATAATAAGATATGGATCAAGAGTAAGTGGAGCAATCCAGAGAAAGGACTAGCACCCTCCCCTACACTTCAGTGTTGTAGCTATTGAAAAGGGAGCCTTTAGGTTGCTCTTGACTAAAATTGGTCAGCTTATATATATATATAATGACATTTTTAAAACCCCTAATAATTTCAGAAACTCATACCTGAGGTGAAAAGCTTCAAATATTATGAAAATAATTTCTCTGTTCTACCAGTGAATAATACTCAGGAGAGGGATGGAGTGAAAAGGTTATCTATTCACATTTTTTTGAGTTTTGAATATAAAACTGAGTACCAATTTTTTTTCCCAAGTTTCTAACTCCCAGTCAACAAAAAAACAAAAAAAAAACAAAATGAGTAACTGCTTGTAGAGTGAAGATGATAAATGCAGTGGAAGGGAGGGGCATGTTTTCAGAATTGGATATAATTATGATCCCTTTAGTTCCACTTGTAACATTGCCTGGGCATAAATCAATAAAGTCAGTTTCAACAGACAGGCCAGGCTCACATACCCCTAGATCTCAGTCAATCTTCCACTATGCCATCTAATAACAGTCAGTCAAGAGTCTCCCTATAGAAAAAGAAGCTTGGTGGTGTAGTTTATAGAATTTGAAACTTTAAAAAGAATTCTTCTTATTTAGTCCAAAACATACATAATTGTATGAATATATACAACTCTAAGATTGTTTTATCAAAGATTTATTTCCACATATCTGTACTGTGTTTCATAGTTTATATTTAAGATATAGAATTTTCTGCAAAGATCATGTAGCGCCAAAGTTGGTTTTCTTTTGGCATTATTTTGCTGAGAGCAAAAGTACCCTTTTGTCGTTTTATATCCATTTTTCTGGTGAGACTAAATCTTATATTTTTTTTGTATCCCTCAAATTGGTTTATAGCAAAATAGTAAAAATTTGTTATAAATATGGTGTTATGGATTGCTTGTTTGGTGAATTTGATACATACTGGGTGCTCTTCAACCATATGAGACTATGCTGAATTTTCAAGTACAAAGATAACACTATACTCTTCTATTCTTTTTCCCAAAATATTTAGTCCTTAGTTGAGGGTGACCTGAAAGCTCTCTTTTCAATAGCTACTACACCAAGGTGAAGGGAAGGGATCTACTCCTTTCCCTGGATTGCTCCACTTTACCCTTGATCCTTACCTTATAATGCTGAGTGTTAAGCAAAGTGGCATCAAGTACCATTTTTTGTAAAACTTGACCCGAGATTGAACCATGGTCTCCCGGGCCAGTGGTGAACACTCTAACTGCAAGACCAATGGACGGGTTTGATATTAAGGAAACAAAAAAAAGTCCCTATCACTTGATCATGAAAGTATAGAATTACAACCAAATGGTTTGGTTAGAGATAGAGAGAAAGATTATACACAGTGGTGTAAAAAATCAAAGGAGTTTAAAGCATATGAAAATTTTAAACCCTTTCATGACCGTTGCATCATGTTGTAGTGATAGCCATTCCTATTTGGGCAAGGGCAGTTGGTCTGAGAAAAATTCTTTGTACCCCCCCACACACCACCAAAAACAAAAAACAACAACAAAAAAACAAAAACAAAATATATATGTGAACAGTATATAAATTTCTTTGTTGTTTGATTTCAAGAAGTAGAAGTTCCATAAAACTTGGTTTGATTTCAAGGTTTCATGGCATATAAACCTTAGTGGGTTATCTAATGCCAAAGCCATCCTCGTAGATGAACAGCAGTAATACTATTTAAACCCATTGCTGGAAGGATAAGGGATCGAACGTTTCTCAAGGCTAGCAGTCTGAAAGTGAATATTGTTGGTTGGGTTTTATGGCATATCAACCTTTGTAGGTTATTTAATGCCAAATCCATTTTTATACAAATAATCAGTTCCATTTCAAACAATTCAATTTAACATGAGTACACAGTTTAATTGTGAAAAACACTTCTATTTCAAGCTATTAAGTTTATTCAAACAGAGCTAATTCAGTTTAGTATAAGTACAGATTTTGTTTAAACAACTAAATGTCAAAACAGGTCTATATTAAACAATTCAGTTTAGCGTAAGCACAATTTCAATGTTAAAAACAATTCCATTTTAAACAATTCAGTTTAACATAAGTACGCAATTTAAGTGTAAGTACAGTTTAATTGTCAAAAACACTTCTATTTCAAGCTATTCAGTTAAGTCAAACGGTCCAGTTTAGCATAAGTATGCAGTTAGTTCTCTTTGACTCATATATGGAACCCATATCAAGTGCTACCACTCTGGGCCTGAGTGGACCTGGGAGCAATGGCAATGAAAGAGTGTTCCACATTCCCCAATGCTCCAGCAATACTGGAACCTCACCATCAGATTATTTGGTGTCATATCCAAGACACTCGTTGGGGAGGGGGTCTTACCCTGCTGCAGAGAAGCAGTCGATGTATTTTACAGCCCCAGCCGACTGGGTCCCTAAAAAGGGAATGTAATAGTATGACTGATGTTCAAGTTGGTTATTTTGAGACAGCAGTCCAGCACTTTAGTCATTATGCCATCGAGAATCTCCACCAGAAAACTTGTAGTTGAGGATCTGGATCAAAGAACTAAAAGCAGTGTTCCTAATCCAGACATCAAGTTGATGAGGCTTATTATCACCAATTCGTAAATAAAAGGAAAATGGACTTCAAATATCTTGCTAAGATGTCAATTTATTCATTTAATACAATATTCTGAAGCAATCACACATTAATATCAAAGTTTCATAGGAACAAAACTAAGGAACAAATTAGTTTTGCAAAACATTACATCTGAGTGCTCCACACTTATGACCAAGTGCCATACTAAGCTTAGTACCATGTAGGAAGGAGAATATAAACTCTGAAGTCATCCTGAAAGCACTGGTTCCATCAAATCACCTAAGTTAAGCAGGGATGAGCCTGTTCATTACTACCATTTATTAACATCAAGTACTGTAAACAATTTTCTAAGTTAGCCAGACGAAGCAAAGTTTAGAAAATAGCAATGATACATCTCTCTATGACTTGTGGTCAAAGCATCAGGTCCCATGTTGGATTTCCTAAAGAAACGAGATAAATCCTCCTGTTTATTAAGAAATACGCAAAGACAAATAAGTTTTCATTTGGATTATGTTTTTCTACTATCTTCATACTGTTGGATTTTGATCCATATTTACTTATATATATATATATATATATATGATGACTACCACATCTTGATAGATGATAGCCATCTTTAACACTAAAATTACAACTCAAATATTCT
This sequence comes from Sepioteuthis lessoniana, assembly GCA_963585895.1. Classification (NCBI taxonomy): domain Eukaryota; kingdom Metazoa; phylum Mollusca; class Cephalopoda; order Myopsida; family Loliginidae; genus Sepioteuthis; species Sepioteuthis lessoniana. The sequence goes on from OY757909.1 coordinate 31,194,270, forward strand.
GATTAATAACTGATTCAACTTGCGAAAAATATACAAGCTGATAAGGTAGTAAGACATTTCTATGTCATTGGATTATAGTGACATACGCTTGATTGGCACTTCCATCACTCTCTGGATGTACACAGCGCAGTGACAAGCATAACAAAATAGATGGTGACTATCCAAATTAAAGCTTTAACTCAAAAGTACTTTCTCTTTTCCCCTCAAAAGATTGCTACAAGTCAGTAGAGGTTTGATGCTGAAGCTTCCTTCTCCAGTTTTAATTTTGAAGTTAACTTCTACTAGAAGGGTTACCTTTATTGTGTGTGTGCGTGTGTGTGTTTGTGTGCGTACACCTACTGACATACACACAGAGGAGACACACATGGCATTACAATGTTAGGAAATGGATTCAATGACCCGTGTTCAAATCTTGGATGTTTACCCAGTCGGCTGGGGCAGTAGAATACACCGACTGCATCTCTGCAGAGGAGCAAGACCCCCTCCAATGTGTGTCCTGGTTATAACAATAAACAATCTGATGGTGAGGTTCCAGTAATAACGTTGGAGCTTCAGGGAATATTGAGTACCCCTTCATTGCCATTGCTCCCTGGTCCACTCCAGGCCCAGAGTGGTAGCACCAGATAAGGGTCCTATCTATGGGTCAAATAAAACTAAATGATGGCTTCGAGAGTTTATTGTTTTTTGCATTTAAGCTACATATTTATGCTAAACTGAATTGTTTAAAATAGAACTGTTTTGCCATTTAAATTATGTACTTATGCTAAACTGAATTACTTGAAATAGAACTGTTTTGACATGTAAACTGCTTACTTATGTTAAACTGAATTGTTTGAAATAGAACTGTTTTTGATATTGAAACCGTACTTATGCAAAACTGAATTATTTGAAATAGAACTGTTTGACTAAACTGAATAGCTTGAAATAGAAATGTTTCTGACAATTAAACTGTGTACTCATGCTAAATTGAATTGTTTGAAATAAAACTGACTATTTGTACAAAAATGGATTTGGCATAAGATAACTTACAAAGGTTGATATGCCATAAAACCCAAACCACCAATCCTGGACAAGGCTGTTTGCATTTCACTTTGCATGAATAAAGGCAGGAATCCATCTCTTTTCCCTATTTACCCATGGGCCAGACTGAGTTCTTTAGGCTTGGTATGGCAAATAGTTTAAAAGAAGGAAAATAGAATTCAAACCAGCTTTACTCTGCTTAAACTAATAACCAACTGTACTGCACATCATAGTGAAGTTTTTATAAGACCAAGGCACCTAAAATGCTCCATGAGAATAAAGCAATATTCAGTTCAATTTGCAGTTAAAATGATAATCTTGTGGGTGGTCTTCATTTGCAATGAAGATTTTTTTTAAAAATCATTCAATTTTCAATTTAATGAAGATAATTATAACTTTCTAATTCACTCCTTCCTAAATAGAAGCATCAATATCATGAACCACTGTTACAACAGGAACTAAACAGATACATAGGTTGTGTAGTAGTTATCCTGTCTTCTTTGCCACTAACTATGCTTTACCCAGTTGGCTGGGGCTGTAGAATACATCAACTGCACCTTTGCAGAGAAGTAAGACCCCTTCCCTCAAACGATTGTCCTGGATATGACACTAAACAATCAGAGGTTTCAGTAATAGTGGAGATTTGCAGAATAAGGAGTACCCCTTCATTGCCATCGCTCCCAGGTCCACTCTGGCTCAGAATGGTAGCACCTGATAGGGTCCTGTCGATAGGTCAAATAGAACTAAACTGCGTACTTATGCTAAACCAAATTGTTTGAAATGAAACTGTTTATACGTATAAAAATGGAATTGGTATTAATAACCTACAATGGTTGATGTACCATAAAATCAAACCAAACCAACTATACTACATTATTATTACTACCACTTTCAAATAACATTGGTAATAATTCCATTACTTCCACATTAGTTATCCTGACATTAACTTCATAGTAACTTTAAATCATGTTTTCTTCTGGTAGAGTTTGCAGTTCTTGAGATGAAACTTAGCTATATTTCTTAAGTTAAACTGTGCAAATATTTCCATCTGTATATAGAAGAGATAAAGTTACAAAGTCTTTTTCCACAAGTCAAAATGAAGGAAGAAAAACAAGTATCAACTTAGATTAAATATAAAGAGAAGGAAATTTATGATTAAGATATATGATCTGTTTATCAAGGTCCATAGTTTGGCCTTTCATCTGCAATCAATAAAGGTGAACAGAGATTAATTGCATATCTGCACTATCAAGGCTTACTATTCCATCCAAACAGGTCTAAATGCAATCTAAAGAGTTATGGAAAGGAACAGAAATTGCTCACACAAGAAAAATGAGCAAGGGAGATAACTTTGTGAGAAAGGAGTGGTTGTACAACTAGATATAAAGCCAAACGGATAACATTAAATTTCTCCTTCAAGAGACGGTTTAGGATCGGCAAGAGGTTACTTTTCATTTAGTTTTGGTACTTGGAATAACTTGACAAGAGAGCAGGTCAATAAACAGTCTCAATCAGACCAGTCCTAAATTGAGTAGAATCAACCAAGCCTTTCCATTTATAGACACTAGAGAGAAAAATATCTGATTGTTATAGAGCCACTCCAAATCGAAGAGACAAAAAAAAAAAGAGAAAAAAAAAGAGAGATTAAAGTATGTAATTTGTTGATTTCTGCATGAAAAGGAACTGTCTGAGATTCACTTAGAATAACTAACTACTAAAATAAGTAATTTTAAAACTTGAGATCTTCAAGTGCACCTGGAAATATGACTTACCTTTCTCTCTCTCATATATATATATATATATATATATATATATATATATATATATTGATGCTATTTTTTAAAATCTTTCCAGATTACTTTATATTAAACTCTTTAATTTTTTTTTTTTTATTCATATTAGTTCTTCCCTCAGTTCCTATATATACATAAAAAAATTTGTTTCATATTTAATCAGGTTCAAATTACTTAGATTTGGTTCGGCTTGGTTTTATGGCATATCAACCCTTGAAGGTCATTTAATGCCAAATCATATATATATATATATATATATATATATATAAAATACGTAAACAAATTGTTTGTAGGTAACATTTTAAACAATCTAGAGTTCATTTATTTGCATACAGTAAATTAGCTTCAAGCATTCTATCCAACAACAATAGTTTTATTTGCTCAAAGTAAAAATGGTTGGTATTTATGGCATATAAACTTTTGTAGGTTAATTAATGCCAAATCTTATTCATAAAGATATTCATATACTGAATATATATGGTTTGCACACAGTTAAATGGTTTCAAGTATTGTATTTATCTTTAATCAGGTATACTTTATATCATCGAGATTGAGGTTGGCAATTACGTGGCCAGTTTCACTATCCATACTTTTTATACTATAGGATCTACTGAGGGATTTTATGTTGTACTCCCTACATAATGGACTCTCCATCCTCCATAGATACACATTAACGAGCATGACACATAGACACACATTAATCAGCATGACACAATCACGTGTGATACCATTTGCATGATGGACGGATAGTCACTACCCCACTGGACTCTCAGCTTCCTATTAACTAACTACTGTTTAACCAGGTTCACTTCTATCTTGTTTCTGTTACTTGAATATATATGTTTTTCTATCAAGCCTTTTGTGTTCCCCGTGTCTTTCTTTGGTCAGCATCACAACAACTAGCGATGAGGATGAACGCAGTCTCAGTCTACAAACTATTAATGAAGCTGAAGAAACTCACTACAATTTCCATTTCCAGCCAACAATGTAGGATGAACACAGTCTAACAACTAATGATGAGGCTGAACAGACACACGACAATCTCCATTGTCATGACTCAAAGGTCCTCAGCAACAACTGATGACAAGAGGAGAGCAACAATAGGTGATTTGGATAAACAAAGTCCTACCAACAACTGTGTGGAACAAAGTTCCGCAAACAAGTGGCGTCGAAGTGGAATGAGCAAAGCCAAAATATCTGGTGGCAAAGCATGAACAAAGTCTGCTAAGGTTTACCAAGAGCTTTAATACAACTACTTTGACAACAAAGTATATACAAGCTTCGTCAACAAAGGAGCTCTCATATAATAATTACAAACAAAGATTTGACAGTCGGCAAATGAGATTTCTACCATTTTTAGTCGCTTAGCAACTACAGAGAAAAAAACTAAAACAACACTCATTCATAGCGCTGACAATTTGGACTCTTAAAGACACCTAAAAATTAAAAATAAATAAATAAATAACTTGTGGTACTGCAAAGAAAGGACAAATTTTAACAGTAAATTCACGAAAAAATTAAAAAATTGTCGTCGTCACACCCTGTTACCTAAAAAAATCTGAAGAACTACTAGTAATAAACTGAAAGAAAGAATTTAAAAAAGTATTACTACCATACACTAAACTAGAACTTGTGATTCAAAGTTATGAGGAACAGCTTCTTTTTCTGCCAAAGGAAAAGAAAAAGAAAAAGAAAAAAAAACAGTCTTTTGTTTGTAGCCAAAAAGAAAGTCTCGCTTAAGATAATTACTGTTCGCAGAATTTTTTTATTCTTCTGCAGTTTATTACTGAAAAACTTTTTACTTCCTCTTTTTGTCATTTTTATTACATTTAGAAATACCTCGGTTTTTCTTTTCATATTCAACATGGAAGATTTTAAAAGTGCTTTACTTGAAGTGGTAAAATATCAGAATGAACAACTCTTAAAACTTCAGGAAAGATTCGAAGAGAAACTTTTGATTCAAAATCAACAAATAGAGGAAAATCAAAATAAACAATGATTATTTCAAGAAAGAATGGAAGAAAAGCAACTTGAATTTTAGAACTTAACTTTAAAGCTGTTTGCGGGTAAAAATCCAACAGAAAATGAAGTCTGTTTTCCACAAAATACCATCTGGAGTGCAAGAGACAATTTTTTTTACAATCCTGACAAAGAAACCAAGTTTGCCTTGAATTTTAAGAGATATGAAAATAAGGTAAACCAACCATGCTAATGTCTAACAAAATTACAAGCTCAGTAACTGGCGAAAAAATAAATTTCAAGGGAGAATTAATTACCACTGCAACATTCATGGGAAAAACGCTAAAACTAAAATTATTTGTTCTGAAGAACACAAATAATTTATTCAGCACTGACTGGATGACTCAATTTAGGGTTTGGGACCTGCCAGTAAATTCGTACTGTCAGAAAGTTGAAAATTACGGCACTGAAGCCGAAAAACTCAAAACGGATCTGAAACAAACTTATCCGGAAGTATTTTCTAGCAAAATGCTAGCCAAATTTGAATTAAATGACAACGCCCAACCAGTGTTTAAGAAGAAACATAATGTGTCCTTTGCCTCGTTGGAGCAACAAGGAACTGGATAGATTAGTGAAGACAGGTGTGCTAGCAAAATTACAATACAGTGATTGAACTGTGCCCACTGTATACGTGAAAAAGAAGTCGAAAGAAATATGCATTTGCGCCAATTTCTCTACAGGGCTAAATGCCGTCTTAAAGGACTTCAATTTATCCCTCCCTTTTCCGCAAGATATATTTGCGAAACTGAATGGGGGAAAATTGTTTTTCAAAAACTGACCTTTCTAAGTGACGCATATCTACAAATCCTGGTGGAAGAGGAAAGTTCTAAGCTACATCAACACTTATCGTGGTCAATTCAAATTTGAATGCTTGCTGTTTAGGGTCAAGGTCACACCAGCAATTTTTCAACAAGTAATGGATATTATGCTGAGTGGCTTTGATTTTGCAGTTGTGTATTTGGACGACATCTTAATGAAAAGTCAAAGTACTAAGAGCATGTTAACAAGGTTTTCGCTAAAATCCAAGATTATGGGTTCAAATTTAAAGAATCTAAATGTGACTTTTTCATGGAAAAAATAAAATATTCAGGTCATATAATCAATAGGGATGGCAGAAGACCAGACCCTGATTGAGCCGCAGTAATTAAGGATATGTCAGTGCCCAACGATATTACAACATTACAAAGTTTTCAAGCACTCACAAATTACTACCAAATATTCATCCCTAATATGTATGATTTGCATGCTCCGCTAACTGAATTATTGGAAAAAGACAAACTTTGCCTATGGACAGCGAAATGCCAAGAGGCATTCAAAAAAATAAAGAAAATGCTAATGTCGGACTTGTTTCTTACACACTATAACCCAGATTTAGAAATCATTTAGCCAGTGACACAAGCTCGTATGGCATCAGAGCTTGCATTCTATACAAAATGACTGACGGTACTACTAAACCAATTGCACATGTGTTGAGAGCCTTGCTACTAGCAGAAAAAAATTACTCACAAATAGAAAAGGAAGCCTTAGTGATTATATTTGCAGTTTCTAAGTTTCACCATTTTGTTCTCAGTCGATACTTTATACTACAGAGAGATCATAAACCACTACTCACCATTTTTGGGTCAAAAAAAAGGTCTGCCTACACATACTGCCAACAAACTGAAGAGACGGGGTACCATCCAACTTGAACTATAATTTTAAAATGGAGTAGCTACCATCAAATAAATTTGGACATGTGGATGGACTTTCAAGGCTGATCCCTAAATATCAAGAACCATTTGAAGACACAGTAATTGCCACTCTCCAATCTGAAGGAGAACTAAGAACTTTTGTTTGCAATTCAATAAGAGAACTTCCAGTGATGCTAGAACAAATCAAGCAGGTGGCTTTTCGCAACAAATATATCAACAACATAAAGGTGAACATTTTACAAAGAAATCAGCAAATGACAGATGTTTTTTCTACACGCGACAATGTGTTGTTATATAGAGAACGCGTCATGATTCCCTCAACACTACAAAAACGTATTCTGAAAGACTTCCATGCTGGTCATCCGAGGATTACCAGAATGAAAAGTTTGATGTGCAATTTTGTCTATAGGCCAAACATGGACAAGGACACTGACAATACGGTCAAATTATATAAAGGCTGTGCTCTGGCTGCTAAGGCACCTCCTGTTAAATTTAACCCCTGGCCAGAAACAGACCTGCCATGGTCAAGAATTCATTTGGATTTCGCCAGCTCTCTTGAAGGGTATTACAATTTAATTGTCGTAGATATTTTTTCAAGGTGGCCTGAGGTTCAGTGTATAAACCCTACGTCAGAAATTGTAATGAAATTTCTTTAAGAGCTGTTTGCTAAGTTTGGTATTGTTGATTCTATCATAACTAACAATGGAAGCCAGTTTATGTCAAAAGATTTCAAAGATTTCTGCAAAATCTACCAGATCAAACATATCACTACCGCTCCATTTCACCTGTGGTCAAATGTCCAGACTGAAAGATTCATGGACACATTGAAGAGAGCTTTAAAAAAAGCTAGTGCTACGCCTACAGAAAAAGACCTTCAGCAGTTCTGACAAATCTACAGAATCACACCTAATATGAAAACCTCGGGATCTCAATCACCGGCTGAAGTGATGTTTTCCCGACGAATATGACCAGTGTATGACAAACTGCTCCCAAAACAACGAGACCAGTTACAGCTAGCATCATACCAACAAAAAAAATACAACTCAGGAGAGAAAGTTGACTTCAAAATGTTCAAGAACAACAAATCTTTCTGGGAAGCAGAAACAATTGAGAAAAGGATAGGGAATGTGATTTACATCATAAAAAGACCACAATTTACACATAAACGATATATGAATCAAATAAGAAAATGCTCATCAAATGTGCCAGATAACGGCCCAGCAGAAGATGTGGCTATGGATGTCATTTATGATACATTTGATATCCTGACTCCATTCGTGATTTTGGAAGTACATCGCTCTAAAAGAAAAGGAAAGGTGACGGACCTGTTAATTGGTTTGGTTTGTTGGGTTTTATGGCATATCAACCTTTGTAGGTTATTTAACGCCAAATCCATTTTTATGTAAATAATCTGTTCTATTTAAAACAATTCAGTTTAGCATAAATACACAGTTTAATTGTCAAAAACATTTATTTCAAACTATTCAAGAAGTTATATGTAACAATTCAGTTAAGTGTAAATACAATTTTAATGTCGAAAAACAGTTCTATTTGAAATAATTCAGTTAAGCATAAGCACGCAGTTTAAATGTAAGTACGGTTTAATTGTCAAAAACGTTTCTATTTCAAGCTATTCAGTTTACTCAAACAATTCAGTTTAGCATAAGTATGCTGTAAGTTCTATTTAACTCATAGATAGGGCACTATCAGGTGCTACCACTCCGGGCCAGAGTGGACCTGGGAGTGATGGCAATGAAGGGGTACTCTGCATTTCCCAAAGTTCCAGCACTGCTGTAACCTCACCATTAGATTGTTTAGTGTCATATCCAGGACACTCGGGGGGGGGGTCTTAACCCTCTGCAGAGAAGCAGTCGGTGTATTCTACAGCGCCAGCCGACTGGGCAAGGACCTGTTAATGGTAAATCCAAAATGGAGGAGATATTTAAAACAATTTAAAAAAAAAAAAGAGAGAGAGAAATATTTTTTTTCTCCCTAGACTCTTGTGGAGTTGGGTCTTAGGAGGGGGTGGTTGTACTCTCTACATAATGGACTCACCCTCTTCCATGAATACACGTCAACGAGAGCATCAGATGGAGTGCACCAATCAGCGTGACACAATCATGTGTGATAGATACCATTTGCGTAGTGGATGGATAGTCACTACCACACTGGACTCTCAAGCTTTCTACCAACTAACTACTGTTTAACCAGTTTCACTTGTATCTTGTTTCTGTTACTTGAATATATATTTTTTTCTATCAAACCTTTTGTGTTCCCCATGTCTTTCTTTGGTCAGCATCACAACATTTTGTCAATCTTTGGGGATTGCATTGTTTATTCATTCTTTCAGGTGATTTTGTTCTTGAAGTTGAGGAGCCTCTATCAAGTTTGGCTGAGGGCAATTTGAATGAACTTCCAGGTTCCAAGTATTGCTGTTTAACACTAATAATTATATTCAACATTACTCATTCATTTGCACACAGTTAAATGGTTCCAAGCATTGCAATGTATCACTAACAAATCAATTAAACACCAGACATTTATTTACACACAGTTAAATGATCAAAGAGTTCTATTTCTAATAATTCAATTTAGCATTAGTCATTAGTTTGCACACAGTTTAGATGTCAAACAGTTCTATTTGACCCATAGATAGGACTATCAGGTGCTACCACTCTGAGTCAGAGTAGACCTGGGAGCAATAGCAATGATAGGATACTTCACATTCCCAAAGCTCGAGGACTATCTCACCATTGTTTAATGTTATATCCAGGACACTCATTGGTAGTGGGGTCTTACCCCATTGCAGAGATCCCGTCCATGTATTCTATAACCCAAGCTGACTGAGCTAGTTCAAATTAGTATGGGAATTGTCCAAAAATTATCTTTCGAGTACTTTTAATCATCAGTGGCCATTTCTAAATTTCTACCAGTGTCTGTCCAATATTGGTAGAAATAGAATAGCCTTGCATGCTATGTTAATTAAAGTGAGGTTTGGTTTGGTTTTATGGTACATCAACTATTGTAGGTTACTAATGCCAAATCAGTTTTTACTCATATAATCTTCTATTTCAAACAATTCAGTTTAGCATAATTACACAGTTCTATTTGAAATGATTCAGTTTGGCATAAGTACACAGTTTAATTCTCGACCCATAGATAGGACCCAATCAGGTGCTACCACTCCAAGCCAGATTCTATCTGGGAGCAATGGCAATGAAGGGGTACTCCACATTCCCCAAAGGTCCAGTATTACAGGAACCTCACCATCAAATTGTTCAATGTCATATCTAGGACACTCATTGGGGAGGGTTTTTTACCCCTCTACAGAGGTGCAGTCAGTGTATTCTACAACCCCAGCCAACTGGGTAAGTGAGGTTTTCATGACACTATTATTTGATAAATGACAAAATAAATAATTTCAAGATATGAATTTTCTTGCCCATTAGAAGATTGTATCTCTAAAGTTTATTGAAAAAAATTCTAATCTAAAAGTTGGTAAAAGAATAATTCTTTAAAGTTGACTTACATATCACTTATAATAAAAGCAGCCAATACAAGATCTGAAGACCAATTTTGCCTGATTTTATAGCTGGAAATACATACATAATCAAGTCCATGTTTTCAAATTGACAAAAAAAGGGGTTTGATCCAAGGATTCCAATTCTGTGGCGGCACCTCCCCATTACATCAATGGAGGCAAGTAGGAATTTGATGCCTATATGATCCTATTTACCCAACCCCTCCGCTCGGGCAGGATATGACACAAGGTCAATTTTTAAGCAGAGTTTAACAGGTTTGAATTCGGAGTTTTCCTTCTTCTAGACTAGTTGCCTCACCAAGGCTGAAGAACCTAGTCTCTCCTACTATTTACTCATAGCTGGAGGGAGAATAATTGGATTCATACCTTTCCCAAGGGTATCAGTGCTATGTGAAATGCAATCAGTTTCGTTCAGGATTTGAACTTGCGTCGTCGTGTCCATTTCCAACAATGATAACCATTAGACTACAGGCACCTTCTATGCCTATATGATAATACTATTTTTAGTCTTGCCCATGTGTACACCCATGGGCCTCCTATACCCAAGAGGATGAAACCAAATAAGAAAACTGAGCTGATTGAATCAATGTATAACAGTAACATTGTATCTTATAAATTTACATAAAAACAATATTTGATTCAAATTTGTCTATGAAACTATCAAGAATTCCAAATTGTTTCACTGACTGCATATAATAAAAGAATACACAAAATCTTTTTTCTTCTGTTGGAATTCTTGTTCAAAATGTTTTAGGATGATATTACAACACAAAAAAAAAATTTGGAAATATAAAGAGAGGAAAAACAAAGCCATTAATAAAGATACAAATCAACATTTTATTTTTTTACAGACCTGATTAAATCTAATAAGGATAAACTTGCTCACAAATCACCAACTATAAAGACTCCTATTAGCAAATAACCATTTGAGATATATATATATATATATATATATATATATATGCATTTTTGTTATCTGACTTGTTCTCTTTTCTTGCACATACACACTGGAGAAACTAACATTATAGATTATTTTAATTTTACTAAGTTAGCAAGAATACCTCCACTAAAAAAAAAAAAGAGAGAAAGAGAGACAGAAAGTAGAGTATAATTACATGAGTATATTTTTTTGTCCTTTATATATCTATAATTCAAATCTCGTTTATAAAAAAAATCTTTAAAAAATCATTTATACCATCTTCATGAAAAAGCTCCTGTAATGCATACACTAAAGTTTACTTGAAATGGAACAGGTTTTTTCTAAGAACTATACAGACACATGCAAATTGTGTGTGTGTGTGTGTGTGTGTGTGTGTGTGTGTGTGTGTGTGTGTGTGTGTGTGTGTGTATTCACATACTAATATGTGTGTGTGTCTGTGTACGTCCATCTGATCATCATGGTAACACATTAAAATGAGTAATGAGAAGAGAACTGCAGGGTTTTCCTTTTTAAAGTTTTAGGTTTTAAACTAGCTCTGCTCTAAAAGCAATGAAAGCTTTTAAAGTCATATTCCTCCCCCCCTCTCATATATATATATATATATATATATATATATATATATATATATATATATATATATATATGTATGTATGTATATATTTCTATTTTAGTTATATATAATCTGTGTATGTGCGTCAACAAAACCTATTTTTAAAAGGTAGTAAAAAGACTTATGGTAACAATTGATAACATTCGCCTTCAATAACTAGAATTATTACTTATCTTTGACCTCAATCATTGCAAGATTCCACACAGGTGACACAGATTTAAAATACATGCACATAAAACAGTTATTTACAAAATAACCAGAGAGAGAGAGAGAGAATTAAAAAATATATATTTTTAGCAAATACATGTTGAAATAACAAAAACTGACAAGTCATAGAATTTAAAAAAAAAAAAAAAAAAAAAAAACCAACTGCAAAATATTAATGTGGTAGAAAGTTTGAATAAGTTTGGAATAACTATTGACCTTTCTCTCTCTCTCTCCACTGTTTTTTGTAAGTAGTAAATATATTTCTAGTGAATCTAAAAATGTAAAAGATTTTTTTCTATGATTCAATTACAAAAGACCAAATACTGTCATATTAATCAAATATAAAGATGAATTATATAAACTATTACCAGACTTTAAAAAAAAAAAAAATAATGTATTCTATTTTTTTTGAAATCATTGATAAGAGGTAATTTATTGCATTTCACAATATATTAATATGAATATTAAAAATGTTTCTAACATTAACAGATTTGTGAAAGTCATAAAAAAAACAAAGAAAAATACAAATATAAAAGTAATGAATTTTAAGATTTGAAAAACTAAAAGATTTTTATTAAGTGTGATAAAAAGCATTGAATGAGAGGCGAGAGGCCAGAGCTATTGCTTTTAGTGTCATAATTTGATAATTTTTTCAGTGAAATATATTAGACTAGCCATAAATAGAATTTCTATCAACAATAAATAAATAAATAAATAGGAAGGGTAAGAGAAACAAAAATCTCCAGTATAAAAAAGTATAAAGTTTCTTGTAAGATTCTTAATTTCTTAAAGTGTTGTCAATCATTACTAATTCCTCACAAGTATTTCTAAATGGCATTAAAATAATAATCAGAGAATTGCAATGAAAAGCAACAGAAAAAAAAAATGAAAAAAATATTAGTCAAGATTGTTAATGTTAATAAAACAAAATGGTGATATAGTAGTGCCAGAAGGAGAAATTTATAACTGTATTGTTTGTTTGAATGATGTGTACTTGTAAAGTCTTTTTGGTCAAATCAGTAAGACACTATATCCTAAGACACACTTCCAAGGAAATTTCATCATAGTTTTATTTCCCACCCCAATTTGTGCTGCTTACTAGTCATAGAATAGTGACTTGAAAGTTAGAGGGAAAAAAGTAATAGAAATAAGATAAAAGAAATATAATCAAAGATTAATAATCTATAAAGAAATTAAATGATAACATGGACACAGATTGATACTTACACAATAATATCTTTCTATAATTTCATCTATTTATAATGTTATTTCAGTATATTGACAGATTTATGCTATTCATGAGGCATATTGTCACCAAAAGGTATTTGACAGTGATTCATTCTTTCAATAAAACAAAATAGATTCCATATAATGTTTATTCTTTTTATGTCTTGCTAAATGCATCATAAGCAATAAAACATTTGTTACTTTTTCTTTTGACAGTGTCTGAATTTCTTAAATGAAGTATTATTAATTTCTGACTAGTATTTCTTTAAAATCATTTCATTAAAATAACAAACTGAGTGTTGCAATAAAAAGGAAGAGAAAGAAATATTAGTTAAGAATAATAAATCTTAATACTTTATATAAGAAATTTAAAAAAAAGTAACTATTACATCTAACACTTAGTGTTAATAAAACAAAATGGTGGTACAGTGGTGATTGGAAAAGAATGAACTATATTGTTTATTTGAATGATGTCTACAGGTAAAGTCTTTTTGGTCAAATCAGTAAGTCACTGTCATAAGACACACTTCTAAAGATATCTTATCAGTTTTATTTTATACTCCAATCTGTGCTGCCTAATAGTGAACAGAAAGAGGGAGGGGGAAGAAATATAATCAAAGATTAATGATTTATGATGAAATGAAATGATAACAAGGACACAGATTAATATTTACTAAATATTATCTTTCTATAATCTTGTATATGTGTAGTGCTGTTTCAGTATATTGACAGATTTATTTTGATCATGTAGTATACTATTACTAAAAGGTATTTGGCTGTAATTCATTTTTTTAAATAGATGATATTCAATAACATATACTTAATCAATAATTCTAACATAACAAAATCAAAATATTCCAATATGTGAGAATGTATTTCCATCTTCAAGACTAAATTATACAAACACATTTCTGTTGCTTTTTATTACAATTACAGATTGGCATTCTATGATTATTAAAGTAAGCAGTGTAGTTAAAAAAATAAAATAAAAAGAATAAGTCTCAAGTTGGATTTGAACTTGCATCCCTTATCTAAGGATTCTTCTTTACTTTCAATTCATGCTTTTTTCATAGAATAGCTGCAATAAAAAGGAACTGAAACAAGACAAAAGAAATATAACTAAAAAATGTACCTTGTATATAAAACACAACATCTTTATTAGTCATGCAAAATGGACTCACTAAAGAGAAGAGAAATTTTATTGTTATAGTTATATGAAACATTTCAGAAATTCAAATGCACAATACTTCCCATAACTAAGTACAAGTCTAACAATTTTTTTGTGTAATAAAAAGTTAATTTTCTTCTAAACCAAAAATTCCCAACCAGTGAGCCACATGTAGCTTTTGAGGCCTCTCCACGTGGCCTTTCAGCCATTTTTGGCTTCAGTTTTAGCTTCTTTCTTTGTGATTTATTTGATGCCAAAGCCATCATTGTAAAAGAACAGTAGTGGTGCTATTTAACTCATAGCTGGCAAGAATAAAGGAGTTTATGCCTTTCCCAAGGATATTAGTATGAAAGTGAATGTAATAGCATTACAAGTTCAAACTTGTTTACTATGTTGTAGTCCAGTACATTATCCATTATGAAAATTCCAAGTCCAAATTCCTTGCTCGCCATATCCTTAATTTCTATTTTCTGAGAACCACATGCTTTTTATATGTATAATTCACCAACCTTATCACCCACACCCAGCAAGTAGTGAGCATGTTTACCATAACATACAGTTGTGAATAGTTGTTTTCTAAAATGAAGCATGCTAAGAGTACGCTGTGTTTGCAACTGTCAAAACATAACTTGTCTGATATACTCCCGTTAACCTTTTGATTTAATCCTAATATCACATCTTTTTTGCACTTACAAACAACATCAAATATCTCATAAATAAATTATGATTGTTACATTATGAATTTAGCTGGATGTTTTTTGATTCTATCTTTTTGAAATTGAGGCCACAACCTTTCTGAATTAAAATTTGTGGTCCTCAGGTTGAAAAGGTTGGGGACCCCTGTTTTAAATCAAAGATACCAAGATTTTATTATTTCTAGTGGAACATTATATAATCAAGAAGGTGCACTTGGCATAATGGTCATCATCAAAGAAATGGAATCAGTGACCCACGTTCAAATCCAAGATGAGACTGCATTTCCCTTCACACTAATGTTCTTGAGAAAGACATTCCTCCCCACCAAACCAATCAAATAGAATATTTGAAGATATTAAAACAAAATTTGCTTAACACTAACAGGTCTGATAAATTTATTTAAAAAAATACCTTGTAATGAATAATGTTACTGTAAAAGCAGTCTGAATTTCATCTGTAAATTGCTGGTACTTTTAACAGGGCTAGATATTATTTGTACTAATTTCAGGATTTTTACCACTATGTAGAATTCTGGCAAGGGGATCCTCATTTCTACATTTTTATTACATAAAAAATATTATAATCTGTTACTTGAGGGCATGTAAGAGTTTTAAATAACAGATCACAACAGGAGCTTAGGGTGGTGGGAGAGCCATGAGCACAGTAAGCTTTCTAAGGGTTAATCTCCTTTTGATTTAGGATTCAAAATAGAATAAAATCAAATCTATATCTTATAATTTCATTTATATGATATAAAACTAAAAATAAAAAGTATAAAGTTTAAAAGTGAAAACTGTTAATTTTTAATCAGAAATATTTGAAGTGATTAAAATTCAATATCTCCCCCTGCCATCATAAATTTTTATTTATTCTAAAAAATTAAAAAATAGATATAAGAAAAGCTCCTAAACTGTAGTAAGTTTAGATTAGCTGAAAACTATCATCCAGGATTAAAAGCATCTCTATGAATATAAAACTCCTCAGTGTATTGTTTTCTTTTTCAATGTTTGAACTTTTTGATAAAGAAGGAAGGAAAAGGAAAAAGGAACAAAAAAGAAAAAAGATAGAGTAAAAGTAAAAAGAAAGAAAAAGATGAAAAAGAATGAAAGTACACAGGAAATAAAGTTTCAGAATAGTTCACTACAAAAAAATTATTTTATTCCAGGTGACACTGCATAATCATATTAGTCAATTAAATAAATGAGATTATTCTCTCTACATAACTCAACCCACAACTAAGAACTAGAATTTCCTCAGATCACAAACAGCTTTGTTAGAGAGTTTTTTTTTTAATTTTTATTTCATCAAATGAAGTTTCAATTACAAAATTCAGGACAGATAAAAAAAAAAAAAAAAAAAAAAGACAAACAAACAAAAAAGACAGCATCCATAGATTTTATTTACTGTAATAAAATCCAGTTATTAACAATTTGATTAGGAGATAAACTAATTGACATCTGTTTAAAGAAGAAATAAAATGAATCAATTAAAAAGACAAATACTTACCTATGAGAGTTAGCAGAAAAGTTCATAGACTGACCAAGATACTCTAATACAGAATGTAACCAAATGAGGTTTATTTTTCAACAAAAATCCCTCTTGTGGTCCATACAGTTCTTCCATTAGTGTTGTAGTGCTTGGATCTCATTAGTCAAAAAAGCCATCACCAGCAGATATAACATCAGCCAATGAACTGTTCAGCCCACTCTCATAAACATTAGTTTATCTCTTAATCAATATATAATATCTATCTTCACAAAAAACTATATCTTAAAACTTCCATTCTTCTTGTCATAAAATCTCTTGGATGAAAAAAAGTAAATCTAAAAATGTTTAGAGCAAGATTACTGAGTTTTACATGCTGAGTGTATCATGCTTATAGATTAAAGTAAGAAAATAAATCATTGTTTAAATATATTTTACTCTCAACACAAACATTTATACATCATATTCAAATATTTGTTTATATTAGTCAAATTAAGTATGACTGGAATCTTTCTTGTATCAAGGTTCAAACATTGTGTTCCTTTTTCTTCTTTTTAAGCTGTTTTCTCTTCCATTTTAATTTTTGGTAGTGAATCAATTGTTTTAATTCAATCGGCCATTGATAAGATCTAATCAACAAACAGGAAGAATTTACAAAGAAGGTGAGAGACTTTCAGAAACTTAAGTTAAGAAATGATTAAAAATATCAAAAGAAAAGAAGAAGAAAAAAAAGATGGCTGTATGGATTAATTCAACTTCCTGCCATATCAGATTTGATACAAGATCATTTTATAGTGGGCCAGGAGGGGATGCACAAATTGAGACTCATGCATGGCCATTTCTAAAAAATGTTTGGTCCCCTTGGAATTCTTTTTTAGGAGCACCTTAGGTGCCAAGCAATAAACTCAACCCTACTAAGCAGGTACTGCCTAGGAGTGGGTTAGGGAACTATATATCTTCCAATAAAGAGTCATTTTGCTAGAATTAATGTAGTTTTTAATAGTTGCTTATCTGATTTTTAAAGAAATGAAAATATTCTTTGATTAAAATATAATTCAAAAGGCTCTTCAAGCAGGAGTATGTTATTACTCCAAGCTGAGTGCAAGACTAATTTTACGATAAAATTAAGATACATCCTCTTGAGCAATACCAAGTTGGTCACTACTCAGCTAAAAGTTTAGGTGCCTTCACTAGTATAATGATTAGTGAGCTGAGCTAGCAAAAGATTGTGAGCAAGTTAAATTTTCATCATGTTCCCTTATACTTCTGACTTTGTGCCAAACTATGCTAAAATATGACTTCTCGGGAAAGGGTCACAATGATATGACAGTGAGATTCAGTAAATGGTGGGTAATAAATGAAGTTGGGAAAATAAAGATACAGATCAATGGGGAGTGAATCAGGAATCCAAGACCCTATAAAGTTAGGCCTTATTTTCATCTTGGAACTAATTTAATGATAATAAATAAATACATTTTTTGTCTTTTTTAAAAATCTGCAATGACAGGAAAATAAAGCTGCATTTTTCTTTTTTTCTTTTAAAGAGCAAATTAACATGATTATTATCTTCCAGGAAATACCTATTACTGATATTTTTTCTCTTTTGAGAGTTTTTCCACACCAGCGTTAGCTGATGGTTTCTCACTGGAGTTTGAGTGACAACAAGTTGTGAAACCGTTGCCCCTTCACCCCCCCCACATTATCTCAGTCTTCTAACCATGTCTTCTTCTTAGCCGGCCGGTGATCAACTAGTGGCTGAGGGGGTAACGCACATTTCTTTACCTACACAAGAATACGATCGAGGGAGACAGGAGAAAATAGAAAGACAAACGAACAAACAAAGCTTGGGGTTACCAAGAGCAGAGGAAGGTATGCAACACTACATGCATGTGCATTCCTGATAGTAGATATGGACTAACGCTAGCGTGGGTTACTAGCGAAAATTCCACAATGCTACTGGAATCAGACATCTTGAGACTCTTCTTCACTGGACCCTATCTTGTCTCCTCGCCTCTCTGCTCGGTGTCTGGTGTTGACTGCCCCTCCATTCTTCCACGCCAACTTCTCTTCTGCTGCTTGCCTCTCTGCTCTCCAGCCACCAGCTCTCCTCTCTCCTGTCCAACTACCAACTCTCTCTTTCTGGTCCTTGCCTCTCTCTGGGTCGCGTCGTCAACTCTCATTCGCCTCCCCGTACCACTTCCGGGTACGGCGAGATTTCATGTTCAAGAATCCTTTGTCTGGTTTCGCGCCAAAACAGACAATTGAATCGTCTGCTTTGGCAGCCTACCCCCATAGTGCTACAAAGTCTTAAGTCTCTTCTCAGTATTCTGGCTGATCTCAATAATGCAGTAGTTTGGATGGTCTCCACTTATCCTGTTATTTTAAAGTCCTCAAGTCCTTATACTAATCCTTTGATGACTGTACCAAGAGCACCAATTACAATTGGTATCATCTCTTTCATGTGCCACAGCTTTTTCAATTCCTTAGCAAGGTTGAGGTACTTATCCCTCTTTTCACATTTTTTCATTTTCACTCTGTGGTCTCTGGGACAGAAAAGTCCACAATTCTGCAAGTTCTATTTTCTTTGTTGATTATTATAAGATCTGGTCGTCTGGCCAAGATTTGGTGATCTGTTTGTATGTCAAAATCCCAGGAGTTTGTGCATCTCATTCTCTAGGACAGATTCTGGGTTGTGTATACACCATTTATTATTATTATTATTAATGGCACTACATTTGTTTTAGAACAACAGTTTTTGATTGGAAATGATTTCTTGGAATATTTATAATTCTTTAATTTAGCTAATGAGGAGACAAAAGTATCAAAGACTTTTGTTTTTGTTTTTTGGAGCTTTAGACCTCATATCTAAACTTTATCCTTTACAAACTTGAGCCTTGATACAAATTTCTGAATGAATGACTGCTGCTAGTTATTAGAAAGTAGCCTCATCAATCATGAAAGTCTTTCACTTGGAAAGGGGAGAAGAGAGAAATGGCAGCAAGTAATTTTCATTTACACATTAACCACTAACATTTTCAGGGCTTGAGAAGAAAAGAGAGAGATTGAATAAATGATTGTAGGAGAAATACAGGGTTAGTGTGAAGAGAGTATAACAAACTCCAAACATTTATAATAAATCTGTGTGTGTGTGCAAGAGGAAGATATAAGAAATTTGAAACATTTATATTGTGTGTGTGAGTGTGTACACATTCAAGTACACACAAATAAATGAGGATATCAAAACATTATCTAATCTTATAAAAATTCTTATAACTTGTTTTAAAAATTAGAAATATAGGATAATTCAAACAGATACACTATTACTGTGAATATTTTACTTTTAGCTTAGATTAAGTATTGTTAACTATGATTAATTTTGACAAGTATTTTCTTTTGTATTCTTTATTTTATTTGTATTTATTATTTTTCAAAATCAAATCTTACTTAAATTGTCAATCTATAACAATCATCAAAGGAAACACTCAGTGAAACTCAAACTGTAAGGAGAAAGGAGACAGGAGTTTAAATCTCACATAGAGCTTATCCTTATTATTTTAAATATATATAGTTTCTTTGTGGATTGATAACTAAAGTGAATTTTGGTAAGGAAAAAAATTTATATATCTCCTGCTACAGCCCTACCAATGTTAGCGAAGAAAACGAAATAGTCACCTTCTACGAGGATCTATCCTCCCTAGTATGTAGCATTCCGAAACACAACATGCTAGTCATTGGCGGAGATATGAATGCACAAATTGGGAAAAACAGACACAACAAATACAGCCTACACAACGCATCAAACAGGAATGGACAACATCTAATAGATTTCATGATAGAAAATAGATTAACATGCCTCAATACAAACTTTCAAAAAATGGAGGGGAAATTATGGACCTACACATACGTGAATAAGAGTAAAGCACAGATAGACTACATCCTTATAAACAGGAAATGGAAAAACAGTGCGATGAATTGCGAGGCATACTCCTCTTTCGAGGGTGTGTCCTCCGATCATCGAATAGTTACGGCCAAAGTACGTCTAAGCCTACGAAAAAACGCCACACGTAAAGCGACAACCAAGCACTATGACTGGGCCCTACTCAACAACAGAGATATTAGAGATAAATATGCATTAGAATTAAGAAACAGATTCGAAGCACTACAAGGGAAGGCAGAAAAAGGTACCCCAAATGACGAATATGAAAATTTTGTAGTAGCACACCTTGAGGCGGCAGCAAAGTGTATTCCAACAAAACCTAGAACTAAATATAGAGCCCCTTGGGAAACGCCAGCGGTTAGAGAAAAACGTACACTTGTGAAAACTGCCTCCAAAAGCTATCAAAAGAACCCAACAAACACAAATGCACGAAAACTAGAAAAGGCTCAACATCAATTAACAGGAATATATCTAAAAGAACAGGCAGAATACATACAAAATCAGATAGATAAAATTAGAGACTCGGTGGAAGATAGACAATCCAGGATAGCCAGGCAAACAATAAACGAAGTAAGTAGAAGGAAGAGCACAGCCAAAGCAAAATTGAAAGCTGCAAGCCAACAAGAAAGAGTAAAACTGTGGGAACAGCATTTCAAAAATCTACTAGGAAACCCACCGGAAATAACGGATGAACCGATCACCAGAATTATTAGTAAGCAATTAGACGTTAAACTAGGTCCTTTCACCAAAGAAGAACTCGACTCAGTTCTCAGAAAAATTAAAAATAGGAAAGCAGCAGGGCTAGACGAGATCCCCCCAGAAGTGTGGAAGACTAGACAATTCGACGATATACTGCTCCGGCAATGCAACGCAGTCTATAGTCAAAATAGGATAGAAAGATGGACAAAGGGATGCATTCTTCCATTCCCTAAAAAAGGCGACCTCGGACTAGCCAAGAACTACCGAGGGATAACACTTACATCCATAGCAGCCAAAATCTACAATGCCCTACTACGAAACCGCATAGAACCCAAAATAGACAACATCCTTAGGAAAAACCAAAATGGCTTCCGGAGAAATAGATCCACAACCTCACAAATACTGACCATCAGTAGAATCCTTGAAGGCGTTCGGGCAAAAAACTTACAGGCGACATTACTATTTGTCGACTTTACCAAGGCCTTCGATTCCATACACAAAGGGAAGATGGAGCAAATCCTACTAGCATACGGCCTACCAAAAGAAACAGTAGCAGCGATAATGATTCTCTACAGAAACACCAAAGTGAAAGTACGTTCACCAGATGGAGACACGGAATACTTCGACATTGTTGCAGGAGTACTACAAGGAGACACACTAGCCCCGTACCTCTTTATCATCTGTCTAGACTATGTGCTTAGGACTTTGATCGACAAAATAAGAGAAAATGGCTTCGAGCTGACTAAGAGAAGAAGCAAAAGGTACCCCGCAAAAACAATCACGGACGCCGACTACGCTGATGACTTGGCGTTACTAGCGAATACGCCTAATCAAGCAGAGACACTACTGCATAGTCTGGAACGAGCCGCAGCTGGTATTGGCCTCCATGTCAATGCAAACAAAACTGAATATATATGTTACAACCAAACGGGCAACATTGCCACACTAGACGGAGCCTCTCTGAAACTAGTAGACAAATTCACCTACCTAGGAAGTAGCGTCTCATCAACCGAAAAAGACATCGACACACGACTGACGAAGGCATGGACAGCTATCGATAGGCTCTCGATCATATGGAAGTCAGACCTAACTGATAAAATGAAACGCAGTTTCTTCCAGGCAGCGGTTGTGTCGATACTTCTATATGGATGCACCACATGGACGCTAACAAAGCGGCTGGAGAGGAAACTAGACGGAAATTACACAAGAATGTTGAGAGCAGTATTAAACAAGTCCTGGCGACAGCACCCCACGAGACTCCAACTATACGGACACTTGCCCCCCATCACGAAAACTATACAAGTCAGACGAACCAGACACGCGGGACACTGCTGGAGAAGCAAGAACGAGCTCATAAGCGATGTACTCCTGTGGACCCCCACATATGGATGTGCAAAAGTAGGACGACCAGCACGAACTTACATACAGCAACTATGTAAGGACACAGGATGTAACCCTGAAGACCAGCCGGAGGCGATGAATGATAGGGAGGAATGGCAAGAGAGGGTCAGGGATATCCGCGCTGGCGGCGCGACATGATGATGATAATGATGATATATATGATAAATATAAGTAGAAATTCAACAATATTCCCACATGGAATAATTGCAAATAACAGTTAAAAAGTTAAACTAGTCTTGCAGAGCTTTGTTACTTTGTAATCAAAATTTGCTGTAAATATGTTTTCTTTTTAAAAAATTGGTTCCAAAAGGCACCCCCCCTTTTTTTCACTGAGTAAACCTACTCAAATCATCAGCATCTGATTTTGGTGGAAAGAAATTCAAAAGATATTTCATGAGTTTAAATTAGTATGGTACAAGGACAAAAATGTAGAGTCCCCAGTGTGGCGTAAACCACATCAATAATAGTCTGCATATCATGGTTTAATGGTGAGCAAAGTTTTCTCATAGATAAATTACTACTTAGTAGTGAGTTTGAGCTTCACTAGGTGCTCCATACTTATGGCCTTGTGCCAAACCTGAGCTATGCTTATGAAGTAATAATAGTCTGTTAAACTAGTTTTATTCTTTTACTGCCATTTGCAACTACAGTGAAATTCTTTAAATTCATTTTATACAACATTCCATTTGCTGGTTTGCATTTTCCACCTGTTGGAGAATTCCAAAATATGATTTCAATAGTTTGATTTACTATGTGCAACTACAGCCAAATTTTAAGCACTGTAATAAACTGTCCCAACCAGGTAAGAAGCAAACTATATATGGATGGAGAAAGACAATCTTTGCCCCAAGTGTCTTTCTGATTGCTTTACGAAATACCGCATAGTCAAGCTTTATAGATATTAATAATAGAAAAAAGACTGACAAGAAACAAGAACAGGATTGAAGATTTACTGACTTTATCCAACAAATTTTATTTTTATTTTTTCTAACAAGTTAATAACATTGACTATTGTAATATTTCATAGTGATCTAAAGAGTCTAGAGTAACTTTATTTTGTTTTTAAGTTATTTTTCCCCTCTAAAATGTAGCAGTGAAAAGGTTAATACTTATATCAAGAACTATGTAAGATATATCTGTCTTTTGTGATAATCATAATCACAGATATATGTGAGAGATAAAGAAATAAGATACATAGATGAGAGAACTAAGGTAGAGAGAAGAGAGAGTGCTAGAAATAATAGATACACAGAGATGGTTAGAGAGAAAAGAAATATTTGGAGAAGTAGGAGAACAGAGAAAAAAAGGGATAGTGATAGATAATAGCAAAGGAGACAGAAGGAGAGATTGCACTCGTGCATGATAGATCATCAATACAGTTTATCCTTCATGGTAAGCTAGCAAACTCTCAAAAAGTGCCATGAGCAAAAGTTTTGAGGAAATTTAAAAATAGCACAAAGAACTATAATCAATTTGACAGCAGAAAGATGGTACATATTATGAGAGAGAGATTGAGAGAAAAATCTATGGAAATATGTACAGATCAGATTATAGAAGTAGAAGGAATGTGTTTAACTTTGGATTTAATAAGATATTAAAATCTATAAGACATAGTAAATGTTTTGAAGAAGTTAAAAGATTATGTTGTTTTCAAAGATTTTTTGTTCTGCTTTTAAGATTTTGGAGTAGAAAAATATATAACAGAAAAAACAACAACAGCAAAAAACCCCATAATTTTCTATCTGCTAATGTAATTGGAACTTGTCACTAGATAATTCAAAAATGTCGAAATGAAGACTTTAAATTTTCAGGTTCAAATTCTTGAAGTGCACAATGAAGTGTTTTGAGGATAATTCTTAGTTCAAAATAGTTTCATGAGTCTGAGAATTGGGATAAGATACATGAACCTTTTAGTTATAGGAAGAAAAAAAAAAGAAACTAATATTTAGTTTTTATACTGCTCTACTTACTGGCATATGAGCACTTTAATTCTATTTAAATTTATGGTACTATTTAACCTGTAGCTAAGAAGATAAGGAGCTTTATACCTTTCTCAAGGTTATCAATCTGAATGTGAATGTAATAGCATGACTGAAGGGTGAAGTCGCTCACTTTGGACTGCAGTCTAGCTCTTTAGTCATCACACCATGAGGATTTTCTCTTTTCCTCTGGGTCAAAGCACTTTTGATGATTCTTCAAGAACAAAATTGAAACATGGGTGTTGTCATCTTTACATAAAAGTAAGATATTAAATTGTTTTCAGCCTTTTCTTTTGGGTTATTGCTAGTATTACATAAAATGAATGTTATTTGCTATAATTGATCTAATATTGTAAGAATTTTGTTTTTAATATGTTGGGCAATGTGCATTCAGATTTAACTTTGATCAGATAAGTGATATATTATTCTATGAGGAAGTGCCATGGTTGTATGACTGAAATAACATTCTCATGGTAGGCATAAAAAATGATATATAATCTTTGTATTTTGTAAAAGTATTTTTACATATTTCTTTTTTAAGGACTAGTGATATTTATCATGTTGCATTTATTTAGTTAGTCTTTTTGCAATACATAATGAATCTAATATGGTTTATTCTGACCAATAAAGAATAGGTGACTATTTATGATACTTTTAACTACCATTTCATCTTGTTTATAGATTTGATGCATTTAATTACAATAAAATAATTTTATGGTATTACTATTTTGGTTGTGGCTTGATTTAAGGTCAGTTTTATATCTTTGTTGATGATGTAATTTAAGAATCAATTATTAATGGGTGTTTGTTTAATGTTACTAAGTTCTCTTAAAAACAATATGTAAAAGGAAGAAATTTGTTGGACTCTTTATGAAATTCCTTTATGACAGCTATTTTATATCTCTCTGGACATTTGCTATTGTAATGAAAGGGGAAAGAATTTGAACTTGAGTTTTGTTTTTTTAAATACAGAGAGGTAGAGAAGGCGTAACTATTTAAGTCAATTAATTGGTTGGTTGGTTGGTTTCTTTGTTCAATGGCATATCAACCTTTGAAGGTTATTTAATGCCAAAGACATCCTTCTAGAAGAACACCAGTGGTACTATTTAACCCATAGCTGGGAAAATAAGGGGGTTCATACCTTTCCCAAGGGTATTTGTCTGAAAGTGAATGTAATAGCACAACTGGAGCTTGAACTCGCTTACTACGATTCCGCAGTCCACTGCTTTAACCATTACACCACAAGGACACACCCTAAAGTCAATTAAGACATCTTGGAAAGATAACGTAAAATGACAAACCTCTGAAATTATTAGACCAGTTCATATAACTTGGTAGCAATATCTTGTCTATTAAAAGTGATGTGAACTTATGCATGGATTTCAATTGAGATTATCAATCATTAAGAATCCAGATCTGAGTGATAAAAGCAAACAGGAATCCTTCCAAGTTGTATCAGTACGACTGTATGGTTGCGCCACTTGAACTTTAATAATAAAATGTTTGAAGAAAAAGCTAGATGGAACTACACAAAAATGCTGTGTGCTCTTCTGAACAAATCTTGGAAGCAGTAACTTACAAAAGAGCAGCTGTAAGGCCACTTTTCTCCCATCTTAAAAACCATATAAAGAAGACATATTGGGCACTGCTTGGGAAGTTAGGATGAACCCATAAGCAAAATTCTCCATAGAACTTCAACATAAAGGCACACTAGTGCTGATCGACCAGCAAAATTCACATACATGTGCAGACACTGAATGCAATCTAGAGGACTTGCTAAAAGCAATGATTGATAGGGACAGATGGTGAGAGACAATCAAGAGAATCTGTTATCTGCATGACATAATGATGTTTTTTAAGTTCAGATAAGAAGCCTGGAGATTATTTATTTATTTATACTAATAGACCTTAGTAAGCAGCTTAAATGCATTGTCTATAAAATTATCTGTATTTATTGACTTACTACAAAATTGACCTAAAACAATTTCATTTTTAAATGTATTCTGTTATGATCCTAAACTACATCATCCAGTGGTGAGACTCCATGAAACTATTGTTGGTTGGTTGGGTTTTATGGCATATCAACCTTTGTAGGTTATTTAATGCCAAATCCATTTTTATGCAAATAGTCAGCTCTATTTCAAACAATTCAGTTTAACATTAGTACATAGTTTAATTTTCAAAACAGTTCTAATTCAGCTAATTAATTTATTTGTACTAATAAGTACAAATTGTGTTTACATACAGTTAAATGTCAAAACAGTTCTATATTAAACAATTCAATTTAGTGTAAGTACAGTTTCAATGTCAAAAACAATTTGATTTGAAACAATTCAGTTGAGCATAAGCACACTGTTTAAATGTAAGTACAGTTTAATTGTCAAAAACATTTCTATTTAAGCTATTCAGTTTATTCAAACAATTTAGTTTAGCATAAGTATGCAGTTAGTTCTATTTAACCCGTAGATAGGACCCTATCAGGTGTTACCACTCTGGGCCAGAGTGGACCTGGGAGCAATGGCAATGAAGGGGTGCTCTGCATCCCCCAAAGCTCCAGCATTACTGGGACCTCACCATCAGATTGTTTAGCATCATAACCAGGACACTCATTGGGGTGGGTCTTACCCCTTTGCAGAGAAGCAGTCAGTGTATTCTACAGTCCCAGCCAACTGGGCAATGAAACTATTGTTGGATGGTTGGGTTTTATGGCATATTGACCATGGCAGGTTATTTAATGCTAAATCCTCTTTATACATATATATTAAATATATGATTTGAAAATGCATCTTGTTGAAAACATTTTAAAAGGATCCTAAGCTCATTTTTTTTACAGTCAAATGGCTTCAACCATTTCTATCTTACACAAAAAATTCTATTTACTATCAACCATCTGTTTGTACACAGTTAAATGGTTATAAGTATTGCTATTTTAAAATAATTATTCTATTCAACATTACTAATTCATTCACATACAGTTAAATGGTCTCAAGTATTGCTATGTATCACAAATAATTAATTAGATATTAGTCATTTGTTTACACACAGTTAAATGATCTAACAGTTCTATTTCTAACATTTCAATTTAGCATCAGTCATTTATTTGCATCAGTTTAAATGTCAAACAGTTCTATTTGACCCATAGATAGGATCCTATCAGGTGCTACCACTCTGGGTCAGAGTAGACCTGGGAGCAATAGCAATGAAGGGGTACTCCATATTCCACAAAGCTCCAAGACTGGAACCTTACTATCAGATGTTTTTGTGTCATATCCAGGACACTCACTGAGGTGGGATGGGGGGCCTTACTCACTTGGCAGAGATGCAGTCCATATATTCTATAGCCCCAGCCAATAGAGCGAGACACTATTTCTGTACAAGGAGCAAAACAACTTGGCATCAGTGTTGTTGCAGGAGTTGTCACTATAAGGTTGAAGACAATGTTGGACTGCTTTATGGATTCTAGCACTTGCTTTTAAATTTAGAGTTATCTTTTTCCTAGAATGGCTGCCAATCAAGGCTAGAGAGACAAGTCTGGGATGTGTGTGTGCGTGTACAATTTTGGGTTGAAAAGTTCATATGATGACATATCTGTAATGGAATCTTTTGACCAATGGGATCCAAGCACTAAAACATAGATGGAAGAAATGTGTGGGCAGCAATGGAGATTATGTTGAAAAATAAACCTCATTTAGTCATATTTCTTTACAGTATATTGGTTAGCCTATGAACTTTTCAGCTTACCCTAGTGTGTGTGTCCTTGTAATAATGTGATTACATGCTCATAATCTCTGCAAAACAGTTATAAATTGAGATGGGGAGGAGTAATTGACATTCAAAGTTTCTCAAACTTGGTTCTTTTATTTCATCATTAATAGTCTCGTGGCAAATAACTAGATGATACAAATCACATTGTTGCAGACCAATGTTAAGTCAATGTTCAATAGTTTCAAGTTTACATGGAGGTGTTGGGGTTGGAGTGAACTGTACTTGAACCATGTGACTAATGGAGCATAATAAATACTAAAATGTTAAATACTTTGGTTGTTTTATTAATCTTATTAAAGCTCACCAAATATCTTATTTTATCTATAAAGACAGAGATATAGCTACCAAATTTTCTATGGCTACTAATAGAACCCCCCAAGAATGTCTAGCATATTAGTTTTGGGAAATTCCAAAACTCTTTGTTTTAGCAATTTATAATGGAAACACAGAGCTAAACTGGATGTTTACTTTGAGTTAGTAGGTTAGATAAATCTTTCTCTTTTTGTTTAACCATATAAAGTATATTCTAGCTGAAAATTTCCAAACCAAAAACCAGGTATGTTTTTTTTTCCCTGTCACTGGAAAATTAAGACTTACAATTAAAAAAAAATTGCTGTTATGTTTATATTTGTAGTACAAATACCAGCTACCAGGACCCCATAACCATTAACTCCTCAACAATGTTTATTAACTTAACAGTCCTCACCAAAACATAATTTTGTATTATGCCTGTGGTTATTTCTGCAATAAAAAGTGGAATGGATAAATTTATAGTCAGTTTATATAGCTTAAATTCCTGACTGTAGGATAGATTTTCAGTTATAGAAACGAATCACCCATCAATTTGCATTGGACAATATGTGGGAATAAAGACTTATTTTAAGCCTAAAAACAACTATATACAACAGAAATTTAGCATCAAACACTCAGCACCACCCTCACCTTTTTGTTTGCAGATCATTTGTTTATATGTTGTTTATAAATGGCTTTATATTGGATATTCACCAGGAGACAAGCTAAGTATCATGGTTATCATCCTCAGGAATGAAATCAATGAAACGGGTTCAAATCTTTCATAAGACTTTGTGTTAATGCTCTTGTGGAATCTCTTTTCCCTCCATCTATGGGTAAATAGTTGGATAGAGTGGATTCCTTAGCTTTAGTTTGGCAACCAATCCAAGAGAAAGAAAACTGAATTTAAACTAGTTGTACTCTGCTTAAAAACTGCACATGGTGAAGGGATTGGATAAAAACATACCTGAAGATTACACACACACACACACACACACACACACACACGTACATATACTGTATGTAAGTGGTTCATAATTCATTCCACGAACTCTTTAAGTCTCATGTCGTTCACACAATCATAAAACAGAAATGAGGTTTCTTTTGAGGGAGCATCAAATCCCTTTATGAGGATGAGGACTTTTATTGAATAACTATTTTTCTATTTTTTAAGTTGAACATATGTACAGTTTTGAGAGAGGGAGCAGGAAGATTACTACCCCGCCCCATTATTCTTATAATTTGTTCTGAATTACTTATTTACAAAAACCACCTTAACTCAGCTTAAACACTGACCTTGTGCCACATTCTGCCTGTGACAGATGAGTTGGATAAACAAATAAATCTGACATGCATTGTTGTTTGAATTTGTTTTTAATGGCTCATAACAACAGACATACAAGCAAAGGGATATGTTTTCAGTAGGACATTATACCATATACACAGTTGTACTGCTATAAAACAGAAATCCCCATCAAGAAATTATTTTCTCTGAAATTATATATATATATATATATATATATATATATATAAAAATTAGATGATATCACAACGTATTGAAATTGTACAGTTTATTTATTGCAAAGTACAAAGGATTTTTGAAAAATGCAAACATTTTAAATTCACAGAAGAAAAAAAAATTTCAGTGATCAATCTTGTATACTTACAAAACCAACAATTCTAAGGGCTGATAAAGATCAATAGCAGTAAAAAAAATTCTCTAAAGTATGATTCCCCAATAAATAAAATAATGTCTATTTTACTTCTTAAATTTTTTAAAGAATATTTGGAAAAAACAATCATGTATAATTTCTGTTGTAAACTAAAAACACAATTCATCTAAATAAAAAATATCAACAAAAATCAGATAAAAAAAAGTGATATAGTTCTTTTAAAATTCTAAGAATTTCAAGAGAATATAATGCATTTAATTTATATTCCTAAAAGAACAAGTCCAATATATCAACATTTATATGGATTTTTTATGTTATCTCTGTTTCTATTAAATATTTTCTTTTTATTATTGTTGATTTTGATTACATGAGTTTTTGTACTGTCTGCTTTAATTGTGGAATAGTCTAGGCTTTTAACATTATACAATATATAAAGTGACATAATAAGAATGAAGAAAAAGATAGAAAGCAAAGAGGGTTGAAATGAATGGAAAGAAGGAAGAATAGAGAAAAGAAAAAGATAGGGAGAAAAAGAAAAAAGGGGAAGTGAGAGAAAGGAAAAAAGAGGCTGAAGGGGAGAGAGGAAAAAAAGAGAGGCTAACGAGGAGAGAGGAAAAAAAAAAGAGAAGCTGAAGGGGAGAGAGGAAAAAAGGAGAGGCTGAAAGGGAGAGAAGAAAAAAAGAGAGGCTGTGAAAGAGAGAGGAAAAAAGAGAGGCTGTGAAAGAGACTGAAGGAAAGACTGAAGGAGGAAGAAAAAAAAAGGAGACTCTGAAGTAGAGAGAAAAAAAAGGAGACTGAAGGAGAGAGAAAAAAAGACTTAAGGAGAGAGAAAAAAAAGAGACTGTGAAGGAGAGAGAAAAAAAAAGAGACTGTGAAGGAGAGAGAGAAAAAAAGAGTGTGAAGGAGAGAGAGGAAAAAAGGAGACTGTGAAGGAGAGAGGAAAAAAAGGAGACTGTGAAGGAGAGAGGAAAAAAGGAAACTGTGAAGGAGAGAGGAAAAAAGGAGACTGTGAAGGAGAGAGAGAGAAAAAAAAAAGACTGTGAAGGAAAGAAAAGAGACTGTGAAGGAGAGAGAAAAAAAGAGGATTTAAGAAAGAAGGAAAAAAAGAGGCTGAGGGGGAAGAAAGAAAAATGCAGGAAGGAGAGAGAGAGAGAGAGAGAGAGAGAGAGACAAAAGGAGTGCTAATAAGTCCATATAAAAAAAGAAAAGACCAAAATGGAAAGAAAAGAAAGCAGACAGGAATAGATACAGAGAAAATAAAAAAAGAAAAAGAAAGAGTTTTGTGTAAAAAGACAAGTTGGCCACAAAAAAAATATGAGAGCCATTCAAAAATGGTGAACTAGACAAAGAAAAAAGTGTGGAAGTAGAGAACCAAATGTATTCTATCATTTCTCCAAGTGACTACATTTTTAAAATAATCATCTCCATTTACCGATGCTTCATTTCTTTCCTTTTGTATATCTTCTAAAATAAATCACATCCTAGCTCACACTGAAGTATACTGTAATGTTTCAATCTACTTACTTAGGTACTGTTTACGATCTTCTAGCATATCTCCTACTCCTGCCAATGAACAGAAGTCCACTATTACATATTCAGTACTAGCCTTTACTAATTCATCTCCAAGAGAAATCAATTTGATATTATTAAGATTCTCTTATGTGCTAAAAAGTTTCATATTCAGATCCACTCTGCCAATAAACGACAGTATCAAATGTTCATTTTATATATATATATATATATATATATATATATATATATATATATATATATATATATATATATATAATTGAAAATATCACTTAACCTATCACTCCAAGTTTCACAATACTGATCATCAGGTAGGTTTTAGTTATACATTACAAAAAAGCTTCATGTTTGTTGTTTATCACACCTGCCTGATTATCAGAATCATGAAACTCAGGGCAGTAAGTTAAGTGATATTTTACAATTACCATTATTGTTTGTTCTATACTAACTCACTTATATATATATATATATATATATATATATATATATATATATTTATTTTCACACATAAATATAGTTTACTATATCTATAAATAAAGAGTGCTCAATAATAGTGATGGAGTATATGTAAAGTTAGGATAGCATAGGCAGAGTCAACCAAAGTTGGTCTGATGATTACAGAGAAACCGACAATCAACAAGCACCATTGATCCTTGTTTACACTGTGTGCACACGCGTGTGTGTGCGTGTGTGTGTGTGTGTGTGTGTGTGTGTGTGTATATATATGCTGTGTAAAATGAATACCATTGTTGTTTTATCTAGAGTGCTCAATACTTGAGAAAGAGCACTATAGAGTCAAATGCAGACCAAGGAGAAAATCACTTAAACTTTAAAAAACAACTTAAAAACTTTTACAATCAAACAGTTGACAGAACCCCTTTAGCATTACTGGTAGTTTCATGATAGTAAACTAATTATCAGATGTTTAACAAGTTTTTTGTTTCTTTTAGTTTTTATAAAGTAATCTAATCATAGTCTGCTTTTAACCTGTGTGTGTGTGTGAGAGAGAGAGAGAGATATCCACATACATACACAAGGGTCATCCAAAATGTACTAAGCTTCACCCAGATAATTAGATTTGTTGCACACCTATCACCTGTACAGAAATGAAGGCAGTAATCTGAATTAGTTTTTCTAGTTTTATAAGTGGTAGTGTTGCCGCAATAAAAATTTTCAACAATGACTCTTCTTTCTGGGTGGGGTTTAGAACTTTTGAATAGTGTGTGTGTGTGTGTGTGTGTGTGTGTGTGTAAACAAACATTTTTATTTTAAGCAGTGATTTTCTTGATAAGCTTTTCTGAAATGCAATTTATTTGTATCCCTTTCAAAGACAATATTATAAAAGCTGTAATCATTTTAGTGTTAATTTTCAATCATTTATTTATTATATATTCTTATTTATTCAACCTACACCAAATCCTAATAACATATTTCTTCATTAAAACATTTAGCAGTGTAAATTAGTAAAACTGCTAAGTACTAAAGATGATAACTATTTTATGGTTAGTAGCACTGACCATCGATAATGCTGCTAATTGAAGAGATTCAGATAGTTTAACTCTCTGGTTGTTACATTTTCAAATTTTCTCTAATTTCAAGTATGTATTTTTTGGGGTGGGTGGGATGTTTAAAAAAATACTTTGAAACCTTTAAATCACCATAATAATCAATGTAAATATTGTGAATTATTTTTTTAAATAAAAAAGAGCATGGTATAGAACTCAACTACTGTAAATTGTGGTGTATAAGCTGACCTTTTAAGCCTTGAAAAAAAAAAAAAAAAGAAAAAGAAATCTATACAAAACTATGAGTCGACATATATGGCAGGACTAAAATCCAAATCTTTACCACAGAGTGGTCAAACCCTAGTTTTGTAGATGCTTTCATACTTTAGGTTGACTTATATTTGACTAAATACATTAGTAGCAGAGCATACTTTAGTTAAAATATTGGTCTTTTCTTTTCAATTCATCTTGTTGACACTATATTTGCAAGAGTTTGACAATAGTCATACACAACAGTGAGCCAAGTTCTTGCAGTGTTTAAAGTCTAGATTCACTGTGGGAGTAACATGAAAGAAACTGGAAAAATATCCATCATGGATCTGACAATTACTTTTGAATACATTTAGATAGGTCTGGCATTTTTTTTTTTTTAATCCCAACCTCTCTGCCATGAGCCGGATGTAACACAAAGTCGATTTTTAAAAAGCTGGTATAAATTTAGTGTCCTCTTTCTCCTAAACTGGTCGCCTTACCAAGGCTAAAGAACTCAGTCTGCCCTACCCATAGCCGGTGGAGAGAGAGAGAGAACAGATTAATTCATGTCTTTCCCAAGGGTGTTATCATGAAGTGAAATGCAAACAGCCTTGTTCAGGATTTGAATTTTATTTCTTATGACAATAACGGTGATGCTAAGTAGTCCTCCTAAAAAACAGTTGATGTTGTTCTGATTGTAAAAGACTAATGGATTAAGTCAATAACAGAATGCAAACATGGATCTTAGTTCCATTTTTAGAAGCATGCCATTAAACCATTTTCCTGTGGGCATTTATCATTTCCTCTTTTTTTACTATTTGTTAAAATAGGAACAAAAACTTGGGAGAATAGTAAATGCCTAAAGAAAAAGTCATAGCAAAGTTCTAGAAACAAAATAGTCATAGTATGACTCCTTATGAACCGGGCCATTGGCATAATTACTATTAAATTGGTAAAATAGTTTGATAATGAAATTCAAATTTTTTCTATTTTTTTTTTTAATTTTTTAGATGCTTTTATGAGGTTAAACATACAGTCTGTAAATAACAAAAACAAGTCAAGGTAGACAGGAATTTGTAAGGGAGGAAAATTATTATCAATATTTTTTTTTAGTCAGGCAGCATTTTGTATTTTCAAGTTAGTATTTCTGAATATTGGTTACATGAGCAGATAGCAGAAGAATGGTTCACTTGTATGCCACAGATTCTCCAAATAACACTTAGATTTCAAATTCATTTTTAATGGACTGTTACCATAACACAACCAAAGGTTAAAATTAATAACACTGCCTAAATAAGCATTAAATAAGCTTTTAATCATAGACAACTATAAATATTATGCAGATTCCAATTCAATATATATAACTCATGTTTACAGACTTATTTTCTTCATAAGAAAATAGCCAATCTCATAGATGAACTTAGTAAAGTTGAAAGAAAAGAAAACTTGAAATAGACCGGACAACCAACAAGATTTTAGTTTAGAAACTGATGCCACTGAAAACACAATGTAGTTATTGATTATTAAAAAAATATAAACAAAAAACAATACTTTTTCCTATTAAAGTAAGTGCCACAAGATTCCTTTCATAAAATTATTTTAAAAATTGTTAAATGTAACATTTTAAATGGTTCATTGTTTTCTATCAAAGATTTTGGTTATTATTAGGATTTGGTTTGGTTGGTTTTTATGGCGTATCAACCATTGTAGATTATTTAATGCCAAATCCTCTTTATACATATATATTGAATATATATGATTTGGTTTAGTTGGTTTTTATGGCATATCAACCATTGTAGGTTATTTAATGCCAAATTATCTTTATACATATATATTGAACATATATGATTTGTAAACACATTTTATAGAAAAAATTTTTAAACAAGCCTGAGCTCTTTTTTTTTTTTGCACACAGTTAAATGGCTTCAAATATTGCTATATAACCGTAACAGTTTAACATCAGTCATTTGTTTACACACATTTAAATGGATATACATGAACAGTCTGTTGGTAATTTCATTCTTAAATGAATTAGAACTAATTGCATTGCACACTATCACTGCCATTGTTTCTACACAATTAAATGGTTTTAATTACTGCTTTCTAACACTTGTAATTCTATTCAACATTATTCATTTATTTGCACACAGTTAAATGGCTTCAAATATTGTTATGCATCACTACCAATTCAAATAAGCATCACTTATTTATTTACACAAAGTTAAATGATCAAACAGTTCTATTTCTAACAATTCAATTTAGCAGTTCTATTTGACCCATAGATAGGACCCTATCAGGTTCTACCACTCCAGGACCAAGTGGACATGGCCACAATGGCAATGAAGGAGAACACTGTATTCCCCAAAGCTCCCGCATTATTGGAGCCTCAATCATCAGATTGTTTTGTGTCATATCCAGGACACTCGTTTGGGGTCGGGGGTTTACTCACTCTGCAGAGATAGAGATGCAGTCAGTGTATTCTGCAGCCTCAACTGACTGGGCTAGTTGTTGTTATGATGTTACTAAGTTATTCAGTATCAAATCTGTAGTTCAATGTTCTCTTTGTATATCTTCACTTTTCTCTAAGTAGCAAGACTATATATCTCATTCCTTCATATATGTACATTACATATGACCACTGTCAAATATCACTATATCTTTTTTTATATTTATATTCATTGTGTTTACCAATGTCTTTGAATAACTGCCACAAATAATTTACAAGCTTGTTTATATCTATCTGTACATAAAACACTAGGGGTATTTCTTTTAAATTTTGGATATTGTTCCAATAATTTCTGTCTAATCCATTGGTTATTCTTTACCTTCTAAGTGTTGTTGCTTGGTAACATTTACTAATCAGTAGAGTGCTTCTAACTGACTTTTATAGAAGAATATATCAATGAAGGGAATGATAAATATACTAATCCTTTATTTCATATAGCAATTGATTGTATTCAACTTTCAACAAGGTATTTCATCACAGCAAAATGTTTCAAGTGTCTTAGAATTTGAAGCTCTTGAACAAAAACATCTTTATCTGCATCACAAAACAACTATAAAAAAATTTTCATGGAGTGCACTTTCATTAATATATATATATATATATATATATATATATATATATATATATATATATATAAAATGCATAAATCATCATATATTTTTCTTTGAAATTTGCAAAGAACTTTAATCAAAATCTTACAGTCAAGTCAAACTTGAAGCACTAGTTCCTGTTAGATTACTGTTAAGCATAATTGAGCCTGCTCATAACTTCAATCACAGCTTCAAACTTTTTACTTGATGCACTCCTTGTAAACAAATTTAATTTCCATTCACTCCTAAATAGATTAGCTGAATATCAAATTATAAAACATAACTAATTTATGCATATTTTATACAATTTACATGAAGAAAGAATCAGTTAACTATAAATGCAAATGTACCTTTAATTCTTGAATTATTTTTTAATGGGAAGGATTGATTTGGTGGGGACTCATGAGATTTGAATATTAGGTTGCAGGTTTGTGAGTTTAAACTGCAAATCACTACTTTTATGTCCAAAATGTTTCACTGTTTGCTTAGAAAATAATACACGTGGCAAAACCTTGATTCCACTATATATAAAAATGTGCAAAAGCTAATAAAATGGGCTTAATAGTTGCACAAAGCTTGGGATATTTTGCTACAGTTTTTGATGTCTACATGATCCAGCAATTTATGTTCTGTTATAAAGGGATTTATAAATGCAAAGTAGTAAATTCAATCTTTGTAGACTCCTATGGTTGTATTCATCCCCAGGAGTCTGTCTATATGAACCACTTTAAGAAGCTCTGGTTTAGATAGAAGATACTTTAAAAACAGCAAGTAATTATAAGCAACTTGAGACCTGTGTGCCAGACTTAGCAAAGTTAAGTCTAAAACCTTTAAGATATATCCAGAAAATATATCTATAAATAAAAGTTAAATTACAATCTCTGAAATAAAAAATGTTAACATTTATATTGTAATTTAAATCTTTTAGGAGACTGAGACAGTACATTTTTACTGACTCCAACAACCCAAGAATTTCTTCCGACTATCTCCATAGCCCAGGTTTTCCCTTACCTTTATGGTTTTAAACTGAAAATTTTTCTTCTCTTATATTGGTTGCTCACCACTGGAATTAATGAGACCAATTAATTTTCCTATAGCTGTGATGAGTAATTAATTGATTTTAATGGCATGTAAACTCATGTAGGCTTACTTTATATCATGAGGTTAGGGAATCATGTTCATTGTAAATTCACAGTTATATTGTTGTGTACTTTCATGAGAACTCTTTTCTTAATTGCACACAGTTATAGGATATCAAGTATTCCTATCTAATATGAATAATCTGCATACAGTTATAAGGTTTCAAGTAATGAATAATAATCTTAAGTAAACAATTATAGTTTTAAATAACTATTATTACTACAAAAAATTTACAATTATACACTATCATGAATTCTAATATAGATAATTTTCAGTTTTATTTGATGACCCCTAAAAGGTGCCATCAATCCAGGTCACAGGATCTGGGAGTAATGGCAATGTGGGGATACTCCCTAATCCCCAGATTTGAAGTCTTATCATCACCATAGTTGTGGATTAATGCCTTTCCCGAGATCTTTAGTATAAAGTGAATAAAAAATAGCCTCAGCCTGATTTTGAACCTGGTTTATCAATTCCTTTTTCTATAACACCACTCAACACCTCTAAACATAGATATACTAATCCTGTTATTGCCAACTCTTCTCCCCACCAGTTC
Organism: Sepioteuthis lessoniana; assembly: GCA_963585895.1. Lineage (NCBI taxonomy): Eukaryota > Metazoa > Mollusca > Cephalopoda > Myopsida > Loliginidae > Sepioteuthis > Sepioteuthis lessoniana. Next base: position 31,232,491 of record OY757909.1, read on the forward strand.
ACAGCACCCTGAATATAACACAAAAATTATCAAGGCATGCTATCATATTTTCTAAAGAGAGATTTTAAATAAACAGTATTAAGATTATGTTTCCAAGTTTAACAACCAAAATTCCAATCATTGTGTTATTCTTAAGAAATAATATTAATCATGGATTTTAAAAGAATGAAATTTCAAATTTAAATTCATTGTCTTACTATTCGCACAAGCTCTGGTAAATACATCTGTAGATTCTTTGGAATTGTTATTCTAAGAGCAAGAATAAAAAAGTGAAGGAAAAGGATGATTTATAATTAACATTATTATTATAAAGAAAACTTCAGTTATTGTCAAAGTGCAGTAGTTAGTGATCTTGTTCTGACAAAACATCAAATTAGTTCTATCTTCATTGGATGCTATCTGCTAAAACTGATTTAGTTCAAATATCTACAAAGATAAAACTAACAATTTAATTTTTGATCACTTTATTCTTTTCTCTCCCTAGACATTTGATGTATGTCCTCCAATAGAAGAAATAGCAGCAGCAGCAATGATAATAATAATTATCATTATTTATTTTTTAATTTTTCTTTTGTGTTTCTTTCATTGTAATTTCAGTCACTTTCCATCAAAATTACACAGATTATCATTCTACAGTTGTTTGCCAGTTAGCTGGTTTGGTTTGGTGGCCTATCAACCATTGTAGCTTATTTAATACCAAATCCATTTTTATACATATAAACAGTTCTATTTCAAACAATTCAGTTTAGCATGAGTACATAGTTTAGTTCTATTTAACCCATAAATAGGAACCTATCAGGTGCTACCCCTCTGGGTCAGAGTGGACCTGGGAGCAATGGCAATGAAGGGGTACTCTACATTCCCTAAAGCTCCAATATTACTAGAGCCTCACCATCAGATTGTTTAGTGTCATAACCAAGACACTTGTTGGAAGAGTCTTACCTCTCTGCAGAGATACAGTTAGTGTATTTTGCAGTCCCAGCTAACTGGACCACCTACAGTTGTTAATCACCTCCATAAATCAGGAAGGTGATATTGGATTTAACTATTCAAAATGGATACTATCACTGTAAGTACAAATAAAACAATTAAAATTGAAACGAAAGAAATACTAAATAAAAATTAACAATAGTTGACAATGGTACATCAAATAAAAAAATTCATGATAACATTACTACTTGTGTAAATAATGCAACTGAAACTGAGATGAAAGAAATTCTAGAAAAAAATAATTGACAATGCTTCATCTAATATCAATAAAATTTAAGATAATTAAAGAGAGCATTAGTTCTGTTGCTGCAATTGACATTTGAAGGGTAAGGAAATAAGTTAAATAAAAAACAATTCCACTAACAAATTCAAAATAACATAAATACATAGCAAAACAGGTTTGGAGAACTAAGATCAAAGGAAGATAAATTTTAAACAAAAGAAATAGGTTAGAGAAAAATACTTATTTAATCAAGCAAATATAGACGTGAAAATTCTTAAATATAGAATGAAAAATAATTTTTTTTTTTTTAATTCTTCAATATTTAAAGAAAGACTGTTCTGATCTACATAAATTTTAGAACAGCTGATCTTAAAATATTGCAGAGATAGAAACTACTTTAAAAAGAATTTGTAGGGGGAGGAAACTAAGCCATTATGCGTGAATAATCCCGTCTATAAATGTCAATTGTCAGCCATGAAGAATCAATAAGCCAAAATATTTTCCAAGGAAAATTAATAGAAGATTTATTGCAAAAATGGCAATACTGGTCTTTCTTTTTACTGCTTCTTTCATTACATTTAAGCATTATGAGAAGGTATGAGTGAACAAACCCTTTTGCCTTTGTTCCTGTATATAAAAATCGAAAGCCCAATATCAAATAACAAACAAAAAAAACTCACATTTAGCCTATTCATTGTGTGACATCAATTGTCTACATTAATAAGTTAAAAACAATCTATATAGATACTTGAAGGTTTAATTTAATCTTTACATGGTTTTCATAAAAAAAACAAAAAAAAACAAAATGATTGAAATTCTTTAGAGATTCAATGAACTTCATATCTTTTTAATGTTCATCATCAAACAGAATTAGGAAAGTGGTAATGTTCTTAAACAATGAATGGATTTTAACTCCTAGTATTTTTACACATCTATTTTCTAGGTAAGTTATTTCAAGTAAACAAATTAAGCAAAATTGATAAAAAAGTGCATATTATATATATGAGAGAGAGAGAGAGAGAGAGAGAGAGAGAGAGAGAGAGAGAGAGAGAGACACACACACACACACACACACACACACACACACACACACACACACACATGTATAGTTCTCATCATAGATGACACCAATTTTGCTTTTTTATGAGTTTGAAGTATTGGCAAATTGAGACCACAGGAGCTAAAATCCTTTCAAATCCATCCAGTAAATTGGGGGAAAAAAAGGAAGAAAGCTAAGAAGAAGAAAACAAGGATAGAATAAGCTGGAATGAAAAAGAAATTGGAGAAAAAAAAGAAAGAAAAAACACAGCAAGTAAATCAGAAGAAAGAAGAATCAAGGATAGGAAGTAACAGTGAGAGAAATTTCAAAAAAACTTTTGAGAGAGAGAGAGAGAGAGAGAGAGAGAGAGAGAGAGAGAAGGAAAGATTGAATAATGAAGTTCACCTAGTTTTTACTGATGATTTTGCAAAACAGCTTGTTCTACCATAACAATGGAATTTTTTTTGTAATCAGAACAGGTTGTATGAATGATAAATATGAATATTGTGTTTTATACACAAATAAAGGAGAAAGAGAGAGGGGGGGGGAAAGAAAAAAGATCTTTTGTGCAGAGACACTTATAGGTTAGATGATTCCAAGTCTTATATTTGTATTGGAAATCAGATATCAAAAGTTAACAAATAAGAATTTTATGAAAACAAGACCATCCTTTTTTGGCATTTTTTGCTAACTTAAGAGAACAGTAAATTATATTGTTACTTAGAAAAAATAAAACAATTTAAAAAAAGAAAAGAAAAATGTTATCTATTTTCTAAAGGACAAATAACAAGAATATTCCTTAGAAATATCATGTTAGATTTTTTTAAAAAAATTTCTATTAAGTAAAACAAAGTTGTTGGCAATCATAGTCGAGGGTGATACAAAGGCTCCCTTTTCTATAGCTACTACATGGAGGTGTAGAAAAATGCACTACTCCTTTCTCTGGATTGCTCCACTTTACCCTTGATCCATACCTTATAATGCTGAGTGTTAAGCAAGGAGGCATTAAGTACCATTTTTGAGTCTTTGGTATGACTCGACCTGGGATTGAACCCAGGGCCATTGGCAAATTATATGCACTAAAATTTTCCAAATCCTTCAGAAATAACATGATCTGTTTGATCATAATAGAATGTGTTTTATTATATTGTAACAAACAACTGATAAGATTAACTTTTTCTGTATTGTTGTTCGTATAGCAATGTTTATCTATCTATACACTCAAGTTAGCAAGCTAGACTAGCAAACCTTCATAAGTGAGTTCAATTCTCATTGGGTGCCCCATTCATATGGCCTTGTGCCACATCTAAACAAAAAGCTTAGTAAATTACTATCCTATTTACCAACCCCTCCGCTCGGGCAGGATATGACAAGGTCAATTTTTAAGCGGAGTTTAACAGGTTTGAATTCAGAGTTTTCCTTCTCCTAGACTAGTTGCCTCACCAAAGCTGAAGAACCCAGTCTGTTCTACAATTTACCCATAGCTGGAGGGAGAATTATTGGATTCATACCTTTCCCAAGGGTATTAGTGCTATGTGAAATGCAATCATTCTCATCCAGGATTTGAACTTGAGTCGCCGTGTCCATTTCCTAAGACGATAACCATTACACCACGGGCACCTCCTAAGTAAATTACTATCTATACACACAAGTCAGCACAGTTAAAATCTACTCAATTTGAAAACTTCATACCAATTTTGGTTATTAACTCAGAATATGCATAAAGAGTCAAATCAAATTTGCATTTTCAAAAAGCGAAAAACTGGATGATTTATTTTACATGTTAAGATATCAAAAAAGAATGTTCATTTAATTTGAAGTCATGAAAAAAGTAAGATTGTATTCAAAATAAAAGGACAATTAACTTTATTACAGGCAAACAATTAAATCACTAAATCCCATCCATTATTTGCTTTAGACACACTGTAGAAGTAACAGAAATATTTGGCACACATTCAAAAATATATTTGGAGAAAAAAAAAAAAAAAAAAAGGTATTTGTACATTTTACCCAATAAAAAACTAATTTAAACTGCAGAAAAAGACTTCCCCATAATCAGATTTGGTTGTGGGAGCACTACTGGGCATATCTGGGGTATGAATAGTCAGCCAGACCCCATCCCTCTTTGGGTCTACAACCAGTTATAATTCAGTTTCTCCTAGACTGGTTGACATATCAAGGTTAAAGAGCCTAGTCTACCCTACTAAATACCCAAAGCTGGAGAGAAAATAGATTGATACCTTTCCTAAGGATAATAGTACTATATGAAATATAAACAGTCTCGTCCTGGAATTGAACTTGAGTAGCCAAGTTCATTTCCTACAATGATAAACTATTACACCATAAGCATGTTCTTAAGGACAGAATTAAAAAGTTTTGTTTTTTTTAAAGATCAAGTAAATTCATAATGTTATCAATGAGAAATACAGACCTGATGTTTCTTAGTACTTTTATTTTTGGGTTTTTTTCTATGTAAGGATATATGTATGATTAAAACAATTTCTTGTTTTTTCTTCAATTCATAGAAATTGTTTTTTGCATTTAATGCTAATAATAATAATAATAATAATAATAGGGGAAAAAAAATCACACAAATATTAAGTTAGAAAACTGAATCAAAGTAATTCAATCTTTTTAAGCTAGTGAAGGATACTCTTTTCTAAGAAATCCAAACTGTATCTACAGGTACAGTCTTGGAGAAGAGGGGGAAAAAAAAAAAAAAAAAAAAAAAAAAAAAAAGTGAAGATTTTTTTAAAAAAATTTTTGCCACAAAATAATAAACTTCAATGGCTTAAATACACATAGGAAATGATTATTTTTCTTCATTTTTGTCAAAGTTTCCTTAGTTGTAGCAATAAGTCATTAGCAAAGAACTAATCACAAATTAAGATATCAAATAAAGAAAAAGATAATTCTAAGAAATTATAACTTTTTGCAATAGCTAAGGGAACTTTCACAACAATAATCAAGGGAAATAATCATTTCCTATGTGTGTCTAAGTTATTGAGGTTTCATCAAAATTTGTGGCAAAAATGAAAAAAGTTCATTTTCTTTCTTTTTTCACAGTTTCTTTGTTGTTTTTTTTTGTTTTTTTTTAAATGTAATGCAATTCTTTATGTTTGATTTTTAAATCCATGATCATTGGATATAAAATATTCTACGTTTAATGATGAAAAATAAAAGTTTAATTGCTATTGAAAATTTGTCAAACAAAAAAGTCAATTTCAAATCCTGGTCAGTTAGTGTTTCACTTAAAGTTAATTCCTTAGGGAAGAGTATAAAGCCATCTCTTCCATTTATCTCCCTAGCTCTGAGTAAACAGTAGGATAAATCAGGCTCTTACGTATTGTTCTTAATAAACCTAGTCAAGAAGAAAAACCTGAATTTAAAACTAGGTGATATAGAGCTATCTCTTAAATTAATATTTGTGTTAACAACAAAGCAGATTTGGTATATACTTTTTTCATGGCATATAATTTGAGAACTACTGGATTAAATCAGTTTCTACTGTATTTTAATTGCTTTTTATTTTTCTTAATTTTCAAATTTTATATTCTAACTGATATGTTACCAGTATTACAGATGTATGGCTTGGGAACTGAGGTGATTTCTAAGCAATATTATTTCAATTTTCTAAACTTTTATGTGCTACACTTTTCGGTTTTCAGCAACAAATGACACTTAAAAAATCCTTACTTTAAAACCTTTAAATCAACATAAACTTTCATGATAAAAAAAAGTATGTATTTTGTTCTTATTTTTTGTCTTTTTGCTATGATTAGTGTCCGTAATGTTTGACAGTGGTATCTTGTAAAACAGCTCAGAAGATACATAATCAAATTTGATATCAAAATAAAAGATTCATCTGCCAAATTTCTCCAGTGGGTGAAAAATATGAACCAATAAACAGAATGTAGTATGAAATTCAACTATATTTGCACATAGTACAGTACTAAGAATTTGACTATAGTTGTATGAAGCTTAGCGTTGGGAATCATCCAATACTCTGAAAGATATTAAAAATCAAAGTCAAACTTACAAGAGAATTATTAAAGACTTACAAGGTGTGTTAAAAAAAGTATCAAGACTGAAGCTGTATTTACCAAGACAGAAATGAATAATGAATGAAACAGTTTTCTTCAAAATAGTCCACTTGGTATTCAATACATTTATTTCAATATTGTTTAAATTTTCTAATTACATTACCAATACAGAAATACTACCTCTGGGAAAAATTATAGAATTAGCAGACTAAGAGAATGTTCAGTCCAGATTTAAATCCAAGTAAAAATTTATGAAAGAAAAAAAAAAAAGAAAGAAGAAAAAAGAAAAAGAGACCATGAGAAAGCCCTGTCCACCAAGGAAGATCTATTAATCACCAATCAGGAAAATTGGAATCACTTTGATAAAGAATATTTTTTGTGTTAAAGAAATACATTCTTAAAAGAATTGAGGCTTGTTATAAAAGCTTGAGAAGGAACAACTAAGTACTAATTCTTTGGGGGTGGGGGTCACTGAATTTCATAATTTTTTCCTCAATATTGGGTTAATCCATAATATTTTTCTCAGCATAGCTTAGAAAAAATTATACCATTAATTTAAATAATGCAGTCTACTTTATTTAAGGTATATTTTATGAAGCCAGAATGTTCAGCCATTAAAGAAAAAATGTTTTGCATCTTATCTGTAATTAGCTTTAGTATCAATCTGTCTATAGTTTTAGCAGATCTGATAGTTGTGGCCACGTACAATATTGTTTAAATTTTCTAATATTACTAATACAGAAATACAATATTCTGATTAACATACAAAATTAAACTTAAACATCCAAGTGAATTATTGAAGATCTACAATAATGGCAACAATAAGTGAATATAAGCTCAGTACATCTCTCCATTCGCAACAATTGTAACTTATATCAGATATTGATGTATTCCTTAGAGCAATATTTGTATTAACTTGAACATATCTGTACATCATCTACAGAATAAATATATACCAATAAAAGTCACAGAATTTTCAATCACCTGTTGCAACATACACTGAAGGAATATGAAATTACAGCATACTGAATATGTATTTTCCTTTTCTCAACATTAAATCCACAAGAAATACAGTTGATTTGGTTTGTCTCATCGTGTATCAATTTTGTATGAGTCATTTAATACCAAAATTTTATTCATTTCTAAATGTTTAATTGTAATTATAACTATATTTTTAATGTTTCATTGCATTTTTTTTGGTCAACAATCATTTTTTGCACATAGATAGGAATACTTGCAACCAAGACTAACACCAATAATTTGCAAACAACTATATGGCTTCAAGTAACTGCTACTTCTAATAATAATAATTACCAAATTTTAAGTGATTTTTCAATTTTTCAAATAGTTATACTGTATGAAGTATTTCTATCAAATACTAACAATTTTTAAACAGATCTATTGGACCCATATATAGGATACTAATAGGTACTATCATTGCATATCAGAGTGGACCTGGGAGTAATGAAAATAAAGGGGGTTCTCCACACCCAAGAGAGCTCCAGAACTGACTCTTCACCATCAGATACCAAGTAGGTGTCATGCCCAACATATTCAGTACAGCCCTTTTCCTTGAAGGTGGGTGGGGGTCCTTACCCTTCTGCTGAGGAAGCAGTTGGCTTATTCTAAGTTCTGTGAACAGGCCTAATCATATAGTTGGATCAAAGTAAATGACTGCATATACAGGTTTCAAAATAAGGAGTGTATCAACAGTACTCAGCCCCCATGCACGTGCTATATAACCCAATTCAAAATCAGCATTATCCTTTTTAAGAGTGTTCTAATTTTCATTTTATAAATATAATACAAAAAAAAAGTGCTGTGACCAAGAGTGGTAATATTTCATAGAGTTTTTTATTTGCAATAACTTTTGCCACAAAAATTAACAACCAAATTTCCTCCCACAAATCTACACAATGTTCTGATTGCATATCTAGATTATTTTTATTCTTAACCTATGACTTTAAATGTAGATATTGTCATGACAGTACATCCAAGCTCCCAGTTATTGGCTGGGGAAAAAAAAAAAAAAAAAAAAAAAAATCAGAACAATACTTTAAAATGCTAAAAAATGTGTTAATATGCTAAAGTTTTCAGATGTGAAAACTTCTTTTACCAATAATTTTACCTGTTATTCACCAGTAATTATTAGAAACCAGTAATTTTTTTTAAAAATCAATTCAACTAGTTTTTCATCTTATTTTTATTGAAATGCCCAATCAAGCGAGACACGTAGGTCAAAAAATGAAGTTTTTTTTTGGTTCAAATCTAACAAGTTAATTCTTTATTTCCCAATCTATACTTCTTGCTTAATAGTTGTAGAGCATAAAAAGAACACACATATTGTGATAAGTAACAAAAATAAATAAATAATCTAGTAAAAAAATTAAAGGCAAATAAAGCTTCATCTAATAAATTTTCACAGAAGCTTTTTTTTTTTTTTTTAAAGATAGTATCATTAGGTTGGATGGTTTTATGGCATTTTAACCCTTGGATTATTAAATGCTAAAGTCAGTCTTTTTTTTTTTTTTTTTTAAAGCAAGCAATTATATAATTTTATGCAACTATTTCCCAGCATAAAAGACACACATCTAACATAAAAATAATTCTATGCAAGTATTATACAACTTACTATTTGCTGATATTATGACTAGAGGGCTATCTATTGAAGTTTGAAATTGACAGCTATGAAGCTTAAAAGAGTGAGCAGTAGTCCCCAAATACCGTTGTAAACGATGTGTCTTACATGCCAAGAAGTACAGTAATAATAATCACTTTTAAATTAATAGCTCCAAGTTATTATGCCTAATAAAGGCTAACCCAGTCGGTCCTACTATTTTACTCATATCTGCTGTTCCTCTTTGTCACAGAACTCACAAACCAAGTGAATTGAAATTTAAAAAAACAACAGAATCAGGAATATAAAGGGTAATACCAGTAAAATAAATAAATGATCTCTATTTCTTCTACCAATGAAGAGAGATGATGATTTAAAAAACAAAAAAAATTTTTAAAGAAATATTTTTATTTATTTATTGAGCACATTCACTTACAGCCAATCAATAAGCAGTAATTTGATTTACCATCTCCTAGATGCCACAGCAGTTTTGCATACTTATTTGGTTTCATACTAGCAATGTAGTGGTTTGATTACAGGGTTTTTAAGTTATAACAGTGTTCAAATTGTAAAAAAAAAATCCAAAAAAACAAAGCACAACATAGTTGAAATTGCAAGATTCCAATTGCATATTACTTTCAAGAAAGGTTTTATATTAATCTTTATAAATATGCTGTGGCTATATTGTACATGCTTACTGCCACACAAGTAAAACCAATAACCACTCACATCATCCATACAGAGAAAAAACAAAACAAAAAAAAAAAAAACGAAACAGTTTTGCATGTGTTGGAGACAGTGTCTAAAAGTGTTTTGATATGTTTAAAGTGGTCAAAATCTCTTGTCAAGCGTCTTGTCTTTCAGCACTTACTGATATGCTTAATAACTTGATTGGTGGACATGTTTAGATAATGAATGAAGATGTTACTTGATTATGTTTGCTTAGTTCGTAATTGTGCATTCAAACTACTTAACATCACCTCAGCTTCTTTGCTTCTGAGCAGAATTTAATCATGCCCAGTAATTAATTGTCCAAGCAAATCACAATTATCCAGATTACTTAAAATAAACCCTGAGAAGAAGATCTGGTCAGAAAACTTTCATTACTTGCAGTTCATTTTAAAGCTTTAAAGAAAAAGTTCATGTAGACCAATGAACCTGTTGGGTTCCTCTTGTAACAGCATACGGTAATGATAATGATATTTCTATGTAGAAGGAGTAAGGGATTCTAATTAGCATTTTATAGTTATCTCACTTATATATAAAAAAAAAATTTAGAAGAAAAAAAAATGATGATCAGCATGAATGCTGATCCAATAAGAATCATCTAGTTCTCAACTGGACAGAAAATTGCTTTATTCTTTAAGAACACTTTAAGTGTATTGCTCTAAAAGAAATCTCTTTATGATATGCCACTTTTGGGGTATATTCACATTTAGTTGATATATGAAGATGTGCTGACTGGAATTGGCAACCCAAGTTCAAATCCTGAAATGTTTGCATTTCGCTTTGTGCTAATGCCCTTGAAAAAGGCATGAATCCATCTCTTCAACCCCCCTCCCCAATCAGCAATAGATAAAATAGTAGAGAAGACTAGGTTCTTTAGATTTAGTTAGGCAGCCAGTATAAGAAAAGGAAAACTGAATTCAAATCAGCTGTACTCTGCTTAAAAATTGACATTGTGTCACATCCTGCTAATGGTAAAGGAGCTGGATGAATATTTACATTTAGATTGGTGTTTTATTTAAAAATAGTAGTACTTAGTAAATGTGTGTGTGTGTGTGTGAATCTGAGTATATATGTAATCATAACTGATCAGAAATGGTAATACATCATGATATTTTTTATTAAAGCAGTACATTTAGAATTATGTAACAGAGAATAATGTAATTTCCAGTTCGATTTACAATTGAATGATAATTTTGTGGAGTTTGCATTCATACTAAACATCCTTGATTTAATCATCCAAATTCTTGATATATTGAAGATAATTATCAAATGCTAATTAAGATATTTTGCTCCTTTCCAAACAGAAATATTATTATCATCATGAGTATAGTTACAGAAACCCCACAGATTTGTAGATTATAAAGTCTTGCCATAAAAATACTAATAGATTTTTGGTCATTTAATAACCATTGTAATAAAAGCATTGTATTTAGTTTTAATGAATCAAAAGTGAACAAGGTCCTAATTTGATTTTTTTTTCTTTAAATCGGCAAACAAGATAGAGAAATGAATTCCTCCCTGCAAAACAAGTGTTTTATACGGATTCCAAAAGATTAATATAACTTTTGGAGATTAATATTCCAGTGTTATAATTTAACTTTTTTCTTTTATTAATTTATATTCTGAAACCAACATTTTTGAAACAAAGTACTTTAAAAGCAAAGATTAATATTTCCAATGTAGAAATGAAAATCAATATTCTCAACTATTTTGTTGATTTTTCAAAATAACATGGTAGACGAAACTTTTTTGAAAGCATTCCATAAATTTTCAATATTACAGAAAGCAATCATTGATTAAGCCTAGTTTCATCACACAAATACACAAATGGAATATGCAATATATGTTGCATGTGATTCATTTCAGAAATGGTTTCTTGTAAAAGTTTCTCTCTTTATTATGTACTGAAGAGGAGGATTTTGCCAAAGGGGAAAAACAAATGTCAAACATATTTGTCATCACATGAAAATAATACCACATAATAAAAGGAGAATTTTTATATTTACTTTATCCATAATTAGAGATTAATATCTCACCCAGAGAAAATTCAAATTAATACAATTTTTTATTTTGTAGAAACATTACATATAGAAAAGCTATAAATTTTTACCCACTCTCCATTATCTTCAAACACTTCTTATAAAATCAAGTGTAGGTATAACAACTAAAAATGAAAAAACAAAACAGATCAAATAGCAAATAAAAATAGAAAGACTAGCAATGCTAAGAATTAAGAAATTTTTTTTTATTTTTTAAATTGAGAATTTTAAATTTTAAATGGTTTACAACATTAAACAACGATTATTTTATAACTTGTTTTTAATTGTTTCAAAATAATATTTTCAGTTTTAAAACTTCACCAAAATAATTCAGCATAGTTAAAAACCTTGAATATTTTTTAAGCTTTATCCTCATTATATACAAGTTTTAATGGTTGTTATTTGTTGGTTGGGTTTTATGGCATATCAACCTTGGTAGGTTATTTAATGTCAAATCCATTTTTATCCGGAGACACAGATTACTTCAACATTGTAGCAGGTGTACTGCAAGGAGACACATTAGCCCCATACCTCTTTATCATCTGTTTAGACAATGTGCTTAGAACATCTATTGATAAATTCAAAGAAAACAGTTCCAAGCTAACAAAAGAAAGAAGCAGAAGGTACCCGGCAAAAAGAATTACTGACACCGACTACACTGATGACATAGCGCTTCTCGCAAATGCACCTGCCCAAGCCGAAACCCTGCTACATAGTTTGGAACGAGCCGCTGCAGGTATCAGCCTCCATGTCAATGCACTCAAGATGGAATATATGTGCTTTAATCAAACAAGTGACATCTCCACACTAAACGGTAGCTCCCTGAAACCAGTTGACAAGTTCACCTACCTAGGAAGCAGTGTCTCATCAACCGAAACAGACATCGACACGCAACTGGCAAAGGCATGGACAGCTATTGATAGGCTATCGGTCATATGGAAGTCAGACCTGACTGATTAAATGAAACAGTTTCTTCCAAGCAGCGGTCATGTTGATACTGCTATAAGGATGCACTACATGAACGCTAACTAAATATATGGAGAAAAAGCTCAACAGCAACTACACAAGAATGCTGCAAGCAATATTGAACAAGTCCTGGAGGCAGCACCCCACAAAGCAGCAGTTCTATTTCATGCTATTCCGTTTAGCGTAAGTACACAGTTTAGTTCTATTTGACCCATAAATAGGAGCCTATTAAGTGCTACCAGAGTGGACTTAGGAGTGATGGCAATGAAGAGATACTCTACATTACCCAAAGCTCCAATATTACTGGAACTGCACTATCAGATTATTTAGTGTTATATCTCGGACACTCATTGGTGGGGTGGGGAGAGAGAGGTCTTACCCCTCTGCAGAGAAGCAGTCAGTGTATTCTACTGTCCCAGCCAACTGGGCAATTAATAGTTGATTTTATGGCATGTTAGCCCTTGTTAATGGTAAAGTCGTTTTTTCTTTCTCTTTTAAAACAATTTTGATTTCAAATAGCTGATAATTTGTAATCAATTATAACTAAGTAACTATTCTATTTAATAATGATAATTGTCATTTGTTCAGTTACATGGTTTCAAGTATTCCTATCTAATATGATTAATTTGAACACAATTATATGGTTTCAAATATTTTAAGCAGTTGTTTGGTTTCAAATAAAAAAGAATAGTCCTTTGTAAACAACTATAGTTTCAATTAACTATTCTTAATACAAATAATTTCCACACAGCTATATTATATCAAGTATTCCTATCAAGTACTCTTAATTTTCCAACAGATCTATTTGACCCATAAATCAGACCTAGATGAGCACTACCACTCTAGGTTATAGTGAACCTGGGAGTAATAACAATAAAAAGAGCCTTACTACTGGATGCAGTTTAGGGTCATATACAGGACACTCTTTTTGTGGCAGTGGAGAATGCAGTTAGTATATTTGAAGCTTTGCAGAGAGGGCAGAAGATTTTAAGATGGTCACTGATGTTCATAAAATATTTTGTATTAAAATCTTTTTTTTAATGGCTAACATTGCTCTCACATTCAAAGATCTAATTACAATGTTGTATATCAAGAGTTTCTTTCATTTTGTTATATTGGATTTTAAAAATGAAATGTATTCTTGGCATAAATAATTTTACAAAAAAAAAAAAAATCAAACAAAAGCACCTTTTTATGAGCACCTTAAAATATCCAATGTAATTGGCATGATGGTCAGAGTGTTCGCGAATGGCCCGGGAGACCTGGGTTCAATTCCAGGTTGAGTCATGCCAAAGACTCAAAAAATGGTACTTGATGCCTCCTTGAATGTTAACATTCAGCATTATAAGGTACGGAACAAGGGTAAAGTGAAGCAATCCAGAGAAAGGAGTAGTGCCCTTCCTTTCACCTTGGCGTAGTAGCTATTGAAAAGGGAGCCTTTGGGTCACCCTCAACTATGGTTGCTAACTTTACTTTCTTATTGCTAGTTATAAGAAGATTAAAAGAAACTTTCTTTAGGAGCTTTGGATATGACATCAGTTCTCTTTGAACGTTAAGTGTCTAATTGCAAATCATGGCTTAACTTTTGGGACTACTTAACATTTTATTAGCATAAGTACTTTTATTTTGGTAAATAAAATACCAGATCTTGGACAAATATAATTTTGAATATTTTCAGTGATGACAATAACAATTCCTGGAAGATTGGTTGAAATCAGGTCAAAAATGGTGGAGCTTAGTAGTACAGACAAAACAGATATTTGGTAAACTCTAACATAATTATGGGAAAGTGTTCCGATCAAATGTTATTTATAGTGGTGGTGATGGTGTAAGCAACTCACAAAAATAAAAATTTATGAGGCAACTAGAAAGAGAACTAATTCTTTTTATATTTTACGATTTGTTAACTTTGCGTTCTGGAAGTTATTAAATCTATTTTTAGATATGTCTGAAACTAACGGGATGATATTGGAAATAGTCATCTGTCATGATTTTTTCTTAGATTTTTTGTTTTTTCAACAACTAAATTGAGCTAATTTTACTCATTTGATCCAACATGTTTAAATTTAAGAGAAAAGGTATTTACAGATGGTATGTCAGAGGCTTAAAAAAAACCAAGTCTTATGGAATTTGCAGAGGAAACATGAATGCATACCGACACTACAACATTCTCCTAAAATATCAATTACTTTATTCATCAAGAATCATTGATTTTTTTTATAGGATTCCACAAACATTAAAGGAAATAATAATGAAAACTCTTTTTTTAAATCAAAATTTCAAAAAAGTTATAATATAATTGACCCAATCTGTATTCAGTCACATAAAATTTGATTGCTTTTATGTAAGAGTTAAATAGAGCCTAACAAAGAAGAACAAGAGGAAAGAGAAACATTTGCCACAAGAAATCTTGTCCTTTTCAAGTTCTTAAAAAAATTAATGATGATGATCATCAAGGAATGGTAACAATATGGATTCCCTCAATTCTCTTGTCATCTGTCCCTATTGGCTGTTGCTTTTATAGGTCCACTAGATGGCATCCAATGTCCACAAAGAATTAGTTAATGCAAATTTTTGCTGGTTGGCCAAAACTAGTGAGTCCACATGTAGAAGTCCATAGGAGAATGTTACTTATGATTTCTTTCTTACTTCTCCAGAATGTCTTGCTAATCTTACAAGCATAGTTTGTGAGATGAAAAGTAAGTGGCCGTAGAGCTGCTGTTTTTGTGAGGAGCTGATAGGTTATTACTAAGTGCATAATACTAATAGTATAATCGTTATTGTTAAAGAAAATGAACTCTGCAGGCCAAGTTCAAACTTTGGACAGAGTTGTTTATTTTTCACTTTGCACTATTGTCCTTAGTAAAGGCATGAATCCATCTTTTCTTATCCATCCCATCAACTATGAGTAAATAACCAGGTAGACTGTGTTATCCATTGAATTTGATCACTGCTATTTCTGAGGTAAGAATTGTACCTTTTTAGCAACTGGATGTTTAGAGAGAGAGAGGTGGAGATGATCAGCATAGATGGCATTGTTGGAATATTTGCATTACAGTGGTTCTGCTGAACTATTAGCCAACCCTAGTTAACCTGTGGTAGAGCCCACAAGTTCATAAGATTCACATTGAAGCAAGAAGTTCAATTTAACCATTTGATGTTTCTGTTATCTGGTATCTGTGCTAGGTGATTATAAACAAAATTATCAGCTCACGTTCCAGAGGGCCTTTCTCCTAGGCAGAATCTGCCCCCTCACCTAAAAAGGGAGGAAGAGCCGAGTTCATTGCCAGGGACCTGAGATGCCCCTCAAGAGGAATATTAACATAATGGAGCAATCTTTTCTAACTCCTTCCTTCCTGCAGGGTATTCCACATTAAACCGACCTTATGTTACAATTTGTCCTCATGGGGAACTAAATAAATTGTGTGGATGTGAACACTTACCTTGAAAAACTGCAGATTGTATTGGATTCAAGGACTAACAGACTAGGCTCTGTAACCTTAGCAAGGACGACTGGTCTAAGAGAATTCAAATTACCAAGAAGTGTGGCAAGGTAACTTGCTAAAGCAGAGTGACAAAACCAAGAATTGTAGTTCTCAAAGCAATTTAACATTGTATTCTACTTTATTCAAGGAACAACTTCTGAGACACTAATCCCATGTTATATAGCACCTTGCCCTTTCCTTAGACAACATTGGTAATGTGAAGAGAGGAGACCTGCAGTATGACAGTCTTCTATACAAACTTGCGCTACCCTGTGCCAAGACCCAGTTGCAAATCCAAAGTCTTTTGAAACTGCTGGATTGCACAAGATGCTAAACAATAAGAACAACCTCTATTCCAGTCCTCTAAATTTCTAAGTCAATTACTTTGGTTTCTTTGTTCAGTGTTCTTTATCAACCTTCATGGGTTATTTAATGCCAAAACAATCCTAGAAGAATGGTAAAGATAATATTTAACCCATAGCAAGGGAGATAAGGTTTGGTTTGATTGTATGGAATATCAACCACTGCAGCTCAATTAATGCCGAATCCTTTTAATACATATATATTAAATATATGATTAACATTTTTAAATGTGCCTGAGCTCATTTTTTCTCACACAAATGGTTTCACTTATTTCTATCAAATACAAATACAGTTAAATATAAAAACAGTTCTGTTTCAAATAATACAGTTTAGCATAAGTATACAGTTTCTCATTTGTTTACACAAAGTTAAATGATCAAACAGTTCTATTCTAAACAATTCAGTTTAGCATATCAAAGTTAAATGGTTCCAAGTATTGCTATGTAGCAATTCAATTAAACATCAGTCATTTATTTACATACAGTTAAATGTAAAAACAGTTCTATCCCAAACAACTCTGTTTAGCCTAAGTACACAGTTTAAATGTCAAACAGTTCTAATCAGGTGCTACCACTCTGAGCTAGAGTCAACTGGAAGCAATGGCAATAGAGGAGTACTCCACGTTTCCTCAACTTCAGATTGTTTAATGTCATATCCAGGACACTCGTTCGGGGAGTTTTGCTCTTCTGCAGAGATACAGTTGGTGTATTTTGCAGCCCCAGCCAACTGGGCCAGGGGAGATAAGGAGCTTCATACCTTTTCCAAGGGTATTAGTACAAAAATGACCTTGAAAGAGTACAAATGGAATTTAAAGTCATTACATTGTCTTAGTCCAGCATCTGAAACACTATACCATGGGGTCTCCTCAACCCACTTTTTAGTTAAGTTATATTACTTTGACGCAACGTTTGCAACTTGTTAGTGCCTGTAGCTGAGCAGCAGTTTCATCCAATCTTTGATCCTAACGCATTCCAAATTATAAAAGTAGCCACAGTCCAGCACACTTATAATCTTCGCTAGAACCAAAATAGAACTTTTAATAAAAATTAACACAAAGGAAAATTACAATAAACAATTTTCAGTTATTCTACTTAATTCATCAACACTTTTTTTTTTGGTGGGGAGGGAAATTTTCCCGCCTTCAATCAGACAGGCCCCAGGTATTTTGGATGTAAGGACAAGTTACACAATTCTGGCTACATCACTAAAGTTAAGTGATGTTAATCTTGCTCAGTACTTAGATGAGCGACAACTTAGGGATAACAATCTGAAGATTCTATGCCAAACTAAACAAACCTTAATAAATTCAACACCCAGTTATTTTGAGTGAGTAAAATCATTACAGTAATTCGAAAATAAAATTTAATAGCCTTCAGTAATAAGTCAATGTTGTTTTTTTTAATATTAGAAAAAAAGTTCCCTTAATTTCATTGTTATCAATAAACTAGGAAAGTTATGTATACAGCTATATAATATTTCAATACAACTGTTACTCCAAAAGTGAGGAAGAAAATAAAACAAGTAAACATGATTATTTCACCTTTCTTTTTAATAGCTCGGGGGAGGGGAGTAGCTTATTCAAGATCATTTAGTTTTTGTCTTTTTTAACATTTTGAGAAATTGCAATTTGAATTGAATCTTGAAGATATAAATTTATATCCATACTAGACGACAGTTGAACCCAGTTAGTTCCTGTTGTAATAGTAGTCCATGTTGATATTGAAGCTTCTATTTAGGAAGGAGTGAAATTTGATCAGCATTTTTAGACATCTTTGTTATATTGTCGTTGTTTTTTTTGTTTAATGGCATATCAGCCTTCATGGGTTATTTAATACCAAAACCATCCTTGTAGAAGAACAGTAATGGTACTATTTAACTCATAGATGAGAACATAAGGGGATTCATACCTTTCCCAAACATATTTGTCCAAAAGTGAACATAATAGCATGACTGGGGTTTGAACTTGCTTACAATGATTTTGCAGTTAGGCACGTTAGCCACTATGCCCTGGTTCATTATATTGAGAATTTGGATGGCTACAGAAAGGTAAACATCTTTGAAGAATTTATTCCTGAAATCTTGCAAAATAAAATTCATTTAAATGATTACTGTTCATAAGAACTAAGATTTAAATTTAGGTTTAAAAAATGAAAAATAAAACCTGATTATCTGAAAATACAACTATTGTACATTTTATTTGTTTTGGGACCTATTTTGGCAATTTCCAAAATAAATTCTTTCTCCAAGTAAAAAAAAATGCAATAAAAATAATTTCCCTAAAATAATTACCAATTTGATGCAATTTACCATTTATGTACACAGAACTCAAAACTCATTTTGCTGGCATAAGAATATATGTTATATATATATATGTAGAGAGAGAGAGAGAGTTCACATAGAGACTATAGAGCTCATGGCAAGTCTCTGAAATTAGTAGACCAGTTCATATACTTTGGTAGTAATATCTCATCAACTGAAAGCAATGTCAGCATATGCATAAGTAAAGCATGAACTGCTATAGACAAGTTATCAATCATATGGAAATTTGAGGTCACTGATAAAATAAAAAAGAATTCTTCCAAGCTGTGGCAGTTTCTGTATGTACTACTGTCTGGTTGCACCATTTGGACTAATGAAATGATTAGAGAAAAGGCTAGATAGGAACTACACGAAAATACAGTGTGTTCTTATAAACAAATCCTGGAGGCAGGTGCATGGCCACTCACCACCTAGCTTACAAGCCATCCAAAATTAAATGACTAAGACATTCTAGTCACTGCTGGAGAAGCAAGGAAAATGTCATAATTGGTGTTCTTTTATGGATTCCTACACACGTGGACACAACAGTGTTGGCCAACCAGCAAAAAACTTCAGCTCTGAGGACACTGGGTACTGTATAAAGGACTCACTGAGAGAGAGAGAGAGAGAGAGTGTCAAGGGAATCCATTTTGCTTGTATGCCATGATTACAATGATAAATAAGACAAATAAAATATAAAGTTTTAATTGACTAATATAACAGAACAATGAAATGCTAAAAATTGCACTCTAAAAGCTCTAGTTGCCATCAGATCACTAATGTTAAGCCGAGACTGATCTGTTCAATTCTAAAATGGGTGACTATGTAGAAACAGCAGGTACTGTAAACCAACTAAAGCCTGTATGCAAGATCAAGTAAAGCTTAGTCAACAACAAATTGTGTTATTTGTATATGCAAATTCTGTATACATGGCATAGATTAAAATTCAATCAAATCACTGATTGGTCTGGTTTGAAGTTTTAAAATAGATATGAAAAGGTTATCGGGATAAAATTCTTTCCAAGTGGAAATATCTGGATGCTTTGATTAGTCTTGTTTTTTTACAAAATAACAACTAAGTGTTCACAAGAAGAAAGTTTTAAATTCCCATGATAATCACTTGATAAATAGTTGATATAACGAAATTTCCATTTTTTGGGTTTTTAAATTCATATTAAATGACAAGAAGTAGACATTAGATTTAGAAAAAAGAAAAAAAGTGTCTTGTGTAATATCAACTAGAGCCGACTTACTTCTGCCTCATGTTCTAAAATTAAAATTAGAGAAAATGCTCAATAAAAAATTCAATAAATTATATATATATATATATATATATATATATATATATATATATATATATATATAAGTGGAGTTTAACTGGTTTGAATTCGGAGTTTTCCTTCTCCTAGACTAGTTGCCTCACCAAGGCTGAAGAACCTAGTCTGTCCTACTATTTACCCATAGCTGGAGGGAGAATAATCGGATTCATACCTTTCCCAAGGGTATTAGTGCTATGTGAAATGCAATCAGTCTAATCCAGGATTTGAACTCGTGTTGCCGTGTCCATTTCCTACAACGATAACCATTACACCACGGGCACCTCCATATATATATATATATATATATATATATATATATATATATATATATTATATAAAAGACACACATTGCAAATAAATAAGTATACCTTAAATTACTTATTAATAAAAAGCTAATTTTCTGGTAATCCTAAGATACCAGGATTTTATAATTTCTTGTAGAATATCATACAATCAAATTGGATATTTTAGGTATTTATAACTAAACTTTCCAGGATTTAAACTCAGTAACTAATGATAAAATTAAATAAGTAACAATATGTACTGTACTTATTTTTGGACTGCTATGTTAGAGTCTTCGCCAATGGCTCGGGAAACCTGGGTTCAATCCCAGGTTGAGTCATATCAAAGACTCAAAAAATGGTACTTGATGCTACCTTGCTTAACACTCAGCATTATAAGGTAAGGATCGAGGGTAAAGTGGAGCAATCCAGGGAAAGGTGTAGCGACCCTCCCCTACACCTTGGTGTAGTAGCTATTGAAAAGGGAGCCTTTGGGTCACCTTCGACTGTGGTCGCTAACTTTACTTACTTTTATATAACATTTTAAGTAACAGTTTTAATAAATAATACCTAATATCTAATTTGATTGTATAATATTAACTAGAAATAGTAAAATCCTTATATTTAGAAGAAAATTAACGTTTTATGGAAAAAAATTGGTAGGTAGTCGACTTTGTATTAGTGTGTTCAGAAAGTAATTACATTTCACCAGAGACAAATCTCAGTTAAATTTATTCAAATATTATAAAAAATGTAATCACCCCCATTTTGAAAGACTTCAGCTCAATGCCAAAGTACATTTTCAATTCCACAATTAAAGAATTTTTTTTTTTTTTTTTTTTGAAAAATAGTTTCAAAGATTTTTTCAACTTGTTTGTTTCTTAATGTTCTACCACTTATGAAATGTTCCAGTGATTGAAACAAATGAAAATCTCTAAGTGCTAAATCTAGAGAGTATGGAATATGTGGAAAAACTTACAATCCTAACAATCTTATTGAAGGTTTACTGAGTTACAATCTTTGAAAAACGAAGGTGATAACATTTTTGATGATAATATTTAAATAAATTTAGCTTAGATTTGTTTTTATATCATCTCTGGTAAAATGTAATGACTTTCAAAAACACTTTAATATGTGTGCATGCGTACAATTGGTTTTTGAGGAGCTAGATTCTAGCTGTGTTATCCTCCAACCAACTGATCCCAAATATACTCACTTCCACACATTGAGGAATAATCCATGATAAAGGGGTCTGCTCTACCTGTCTTTAATGAAACTAACATAGTATTATTCATAATTCTAAATATTATGCTTCTAATCTTCTAGCAAGCAAATGATACAAAATATGTATTTTACCCAACCTCTTAGCTATAAGCAGGATGTGACACAGGGTTAAATTTTAAATGGAGTAAAGCTGGTTTAAATTCAGTTCTCCTTTTCGTAGGCTCGTTGCTCAACCAAAGTTGAAGAATCCAGTCTGCCCTATCATCTGCACATAGCTGAGAGGGAACAGATTGATTCATACCTTTCCCAAGAGCATTAGTGCAAAGTGAAATGCAAATAGCCTTGTCCAGGATTTGAACTTGGGTTGCTGATTCCATTTCCTATGACAATAACCTTTATGCTAAGCACACGTCCTTAGAGGTTTTCAGTTTACACTCCTGGTTATGGAGGCACAATTTTCTCTTTTTCCTTTCACTAGTTAAGGTGTTAACATTCGTTCTTATTTTACAGTAAGATAAAGAGTAAGGTTTTCAGTTTTCACTTCAGGCAATGGAAATATATTTCATGCATGTATATACACACACACACACACACAAATTAAGAGATCAAAATTCATTCTTTTAAAGACCAATATAAAGTTTTCAGTTGCAGTTTCATATAGAAACTTTAGAAAAAGTTGATAATTGTCAGTTTTGGAAAAAAAAAAAAAAAAAAAAAATCAAAATCAGCATGTAATCTCTACACTCAAAGTCAGCAGTTCTTTAAGAAAAATCGAAGATCTAATTTATTTTATTTTTAAATTCCTACTAAGTATATTAGCATTCATTTTTTTTTTTAATTACCTTCCCCTACCCCAACCAAAAAAACATTTTCTTATTTCATATTATTAGTTTTTATGAGTTACATTATTGTTACTGTCATGAGTCAAGTATTTTTATGAGCATGTTTCTCATTTAAAAGGCTTTTAAAAATTACCTTTGAGCTAAAATTAGGAAAAGATATTTCCAGAAAGAATTTTAAAGAATGGAAAACTAGGATGCTAGCCTAAGTGAATTTCACAAAGCTGAGTACTAAGATATGTGCACATGTTACTATAATTGAAGACAATTATGTATTGTTGTGCCTTAATGTGAGAATAATCAGAGAAGATAGCAGAGAAGAAAGGGATGACAATATAAGAGAGAGGGTGTGAAGATTAGTATTAATGATATATTGAGGAAGCAGAACATTGATGTGAAAATGGTCTAAGGAAGCCCCATAGTGAGGAGGAGTAGGAGGTAAAGGAAGAGAAGGCTGAAGTTGTACAAGTCAAAAGTATGTGGGTCAGTCAGGATGAGGAAAGGGTCTAGCTGCTGGTATGAAAAGCAGTTGTGGAATGTCATTCTTGTGCAGATGGTATGTGCACAAAAAGACACAGGAGGAAAACTACCACTACTAGATTTATAGTGCAACTGAATGGGAGGCTGCAGTTCACTATGAATTAGTTTACTAGTTTCAAAGTTGGAATAACAGAATTTATTCTAAAATATTAGTTAGGAAAATGTAAGAGAAACTTATATGAATAATTGATTTGCATCAATTGGGGGAAAATGATCTCCTCTGCCCCTTAAAAAATTTAGAAATGTTTATTAGATTGGCTAAATTTCCTGAAACTGAAAAAAGCCCACTGTTTTCATAGGAATTCAATGTATGAGGTTTGATTAAAAAAAAAAAAAAAAGTAACGCATTTTTAAAAATGTTTTATTCAAATGAGCAACTTTTATAATAAAGTGAAGATGTCAAGACATCAACATAAATCAGTGTCAATTCTTGATACATTTTGATAAGCAGATTTAGTTGAAACACAGAATTGTGTAAGTGCAGTACCTTCCATATTCACCAGAACAAGCTCCATGTGATTTTTTTGTTTTTTTTTAAAACAGAAAATTCATCTCAAGAGTAAAATTTGAGGATGTGGAGAATATTGAAAGAAATATGATGTTGAAGCTTCATGTGAATCGAAAGAGAGTTTTAGAGGTGCTTCCATCAATCGAAAATTCACTGGAATAAGTATGTTGAATGCAAAACAAACTATTTTGTGGAAAATTAACATTTCCTTCAGTGTTAATTTTTGTCTTGGTAAATACAACTTGTGATAGTCATTTAGTCTAACATCTTGGTTTTCCATTCTTTAAAATTCTTTCTAGAATTTTTCTTTTGTTTTTGTTTTTTTTTTTTTTCAAATTTTAGCTCAAAGATAATTTTTTAAGAGTTTTAACTTTTTGAACAAAGTTCGTAAATCTTTATATTTTGAAAAATATTACCAACTTTAATAATCAACTAAAACATTTAAAAAAAAAACATGACAAAATACTACACTATATTTCTATCAGCATTGATAACTATGAACACAATTATGAATCTAAATACTGTTTCCTTTTATATATACAAATACATAATACATTGATGCATGAGGTTGGATCAATTATTAGTCGAATTTTGAAATGTTTACTGCAGAATTATTTTTACTAATGTTCTTCATATTCATCGATGAATTAAGTGCATTGACAAGAAAGGATATTATAGTAAAAAATATTGTGCAAAATAAATTTTCTTCAGTATTAACCTCTAGACTATATAATGTGTCAACATATTCTAGAAAAAAACATTGTTGGAATAAATACTTTTTAGACAAAGTAAAATTAAGTTTACATGAAAAGTTTTATTAACATTGTTTTACAAGAAAATGTTATTTAGTTCAGTGCCACAATGAGTTATACATGCCCTTTTATATATATATCTATAGATATATATATGAACACTTTGCTATATTTATGAATAGAGTGCTCAATATCAATGATAGAGCACATATACCTAGTTAGGATAGCTACCCTAACTATATATGGGTGCTGAAAAGTTCTCAACCAAACCAAGTGATTTTTTTTTTTTAAATTTGGGGCGAAGGATTAAAGAATATGAGATATGGTATGTCAAGTGTGTTAAACTGTGAGACGAATATGTAGAATAACATGTATGTTTCTTAGCTCTTCCTTTCATTTTAGTTAGGTCAAGAACTATTTAGCTCTTTTTGCTCACATTTAAAAGTGGGTTGGTTGGTTGTTTTGTTTTATGGCATATCAACCCTTTTCAGGTCATTTAATGCTGAATTGAATATTAAACAATACAGTTAAGTATAAGTATAGTTTTTGTTTACAAACAGTTAAATGTCAAAACAGTTGTATTTCAAACAATTCAGTTTAGCATAAGTACACAGTTTAGTTCTATTTAAAAACAGTTCTATTTCAAACAGTTCAGTTTAGCATAAGTATACTGTTTCTATTTGACCCATAGATAGAACCCTATCAGATGCTACCACTCCAGGTCATTTGAACTGGGAGCGATGGCAATTAAGGGGTACTTCGCATTCCCCAAATCTCCAGCATTACTGGAACCTCACCATCAGATTGCTTAGTGTCATATACAGGACACGAGGGGGGGAGGTCTTACTACTTAGCAGAGACGCAATCAGTGTATTCTACAGCCACAACCAACTGAGCAATATTCAAAAGTTGGTAAATATGGTAAAAATAATTACAACAGTTTACACAATTATTCAAACAAATTTATTTATTCTATATATAAAATAGAATCTCGAAAAGTGAACTTCAGTATAATTTTAATTCAAAGATTGTGGGGGTCTGAAAGAAAAACTAACATGTCATCTTTAAACAAAAGTAGAGCAAATAATTTACTCAAGATGTTTGCTTTTTCTCGCCCCTTACCTTCATTTTAATTATTAGGGGAAAAGAAAAAAAAAAGAAGAGAGAGGGAGATAAAAAAAGATAATTTCTGATTTGCATCCTCATCAACTATTCAAGTTGAGGCTGCAGGCAAAAGGCGTTTAATAAAAAAATAATAATAATAATTTCAGTGGGGAGAAGAAAAAAAACCTAAAATGTCAATAAAAATTTTTTAAAATTACCATTAATTTTCACAAGTAATAATCACAGTAAGGTGTTCAACAACAGAACAATTACACAGAACTATTTAATATTTATACTGTAATGGCTTTTGAAAGAAAGAAGAGAATAATTGTGGTCGATAGGTATTCATGTAGATATTACTTAGACATTACACATGTTGGCATATGTTAGTTCTCAAGAGAAGGCAATTGATCCTGATTTAGATTGATCTGTTATCGATTTGCATGCTTGATCAAAATGAAACGGTGATCCCACTGCATTTTAGCCAGACCAATCGATCTTTGTAATTTACATTGTCATGAAATGAACCATTTCCTGTCTTGCTCTGAAAGCAAATAAACAAACCATTCTGTTAAATGAACTAGGAGAAAAAAAAAAAAAAAAGAAGAAAGGTGAGAATGGAAACGACATTCTTTTTAGAATTATCCTCATTTTTACACTAGCTAAATTTAAAATAAATTAAATTTAGGGGATTTAATATGCAGTCAAATATTAAAAATGTTTTCATGTGTCTTAATCCTTAGAACCCAAGTATTTGTACCACTACCTAGAAATATATGTACCTAGGCAGCCTGAATTTTGGCCATAGATTCTTCACTTCTAAAATGCCATTGCCTATAAAAAAAATTAACCTGAGTGGCTAGTATTTATGCTGCTATCTTAAAGTACATGTAACTGGACAGCCTGAATACTGGTGAGAGAATCCCCATTTCTACACTGCTATTGCCTATTGTTAAATAACAGATGACAACATTTTATATTTTCAGTTTGGAGCTGGGGGAAAGCAGTAGGTATTAGTGTCACTACCTACAAGTATATATATTTGGGCAGCCTAAATTCTGGCCACAGAATCACCATTTATACAATGCCATTATTAGTTTGATTTGGTTGGGTTTTATGGCATCTTAACTCTTGTGGGTTATTTAATGCCAAATCCTCTTTATACATATAATATATGATTTGTAAATGAATAGTTTGTAGATAACATTTTTAACTGAGCCAAAGCTCATTTGTTTGCGTACAGTTGAGTGGTAATACATATAGATTTTTGAGCCAAATTTTGGAGATTATCTTACTTTTAAATGAGTGAGAGCTGATTCATTTGTATACAAGTAATACTATTGTTTGCACAAAGTTAAATGGTTCTAAATATTCTAACACAAATAGTTCTGTTTAGTATTAACCATTTTTTAGCACTCACTTGAATACTTTTAAATATTGCTATCTAATATAAATAGTTTTATTTGCTCACAGTTCAATGGTTTCAAGCATCGCTATGTAACACTAACAATTCCATTTAGGCACACAGAGTTTCAAGCATTGCTAAAAGTTGGCGACCTTAGTTGAGGGTGACCCCAAGGCTCCCTTTTCTATAGCTACCACACTGAGGTGTAGGGGAGGGCACTACTCTTTACCCTGGATTACTCCTCTTTACCCTTGATCCCCACCTTATAATGCTGAGTGTTAAGCAAAGTGGCATCAAGTACCATTTTTGAGTCTTTGGTATGACTCAACCTGGGATTGAACCCCAGTCTCCCAGACCATTGGCAAACACTCTACTCATTAGGCCAATTGCTAATAAAACACTAATAATTCTATTCAACATCACTCATTAGTCAGCACAAAGTTTAATAGTTTCAAGTATTGCTATGTATCACAAACAATTCAATCAAACCTCAGTCATTTGTTTACACACAGTTAAATGTTCAAAAAGTTCTATTTCTAACAATTCGATTTGTTTGCATATTGCTTAAATGGTAAACAGTTCTATTTGATTCATAGATAGAACCCTATCAAGTGCTACCACTCTGGGTCAAAGTGGATCAGGGAGCAATGGCTATGAAGGGGTACTCCATATTCCCCAAAGCTCCAGTGCTGGAGCCTTGCCATCAGATGGTTCAATGTCATATCCAGAACACTCATAGGGGAGGAGGGTCTTACCTGATGCAGAGATGCAGTCAGTATATTCTACAGCCATAGTCGACTCGGCTGCCATTATTATTACTATTATTAACAATATTTCTACAATGAGGTAGGGTTGATAAATCCTTTTATGTTACATGAGATTCCCAAAGAACAAATTCAGAGTAATGAGTTTTTTTCATCTTTTTTTTTTTAGAATAAGAAGGTCATATATATGTTAGTTATCAAAAAGAAAACAAATATGCATGTTCGAGATTTATGTCAGATTAAAACCCACACACAAATATTTTCGTTGGCATTTAGTCAGGAGATAAGCATATTACAAGTAACTAAATTGTCCAGAAATTAATGGATCTTAACTCCTAGAATCCTACAAGCCATTTTTTCCAGCAGATAGACCAGTATACATTTAAAAAGTATCAAGACTGAAGCTGTTTTTACAAAAACAGAAAGGAACAATGAATGAAACATTAATCTTCAAAATAGTTTCCTTGGCACTCAACACATTCCACTAAGTTTTTCACTGGTTGAAGCACCTCAAACTTTTCTTTTACAACATTTCTTTTGTTATTCTCAATGTATTCAGGATATGATGTGCCATTTTTGCTGGGTAATGGTGTTATGTATATATATATATATATATATATATATATATATGTGTGTGTGTGTGTGTGTGTGTGTATGTACATAAGCAGACACACACACACCTTCTTAAAGTATCAAAACAGATGCTGTATTCACCAAGATAAATGAACAATTAATGAGATTAATTTTCTTCAAAATAGTCTCCTTGGCATTTAGCACACTTATTCCAGTGAGTTTTCCTTTGGTTGAAGTACCTCTCATATTACTTTATAGTGTGAAGATGTGCCAATGTATTTTTTTAATGTCCTCCATGTAAAGTGAAATATTGTCAGTAACAAATTATACTTAAATGGTATATCAAAGTTAGGGAATGTTAGAAATAAGTTTCAATATACAAGGTGTGTTTAAAAAGGTATCAAGACTGAAGTTGTATTTACAAAGACAGAAATGAACAATGAATTAAACATCATTCTTCTTTAAAATAGTTTACTTGATGTTTAATATACTTATTCCATCAAGTCTTCCATCAGTTGAATGTTCTCCACATTCTCAACTCTTAGCTTTGAGATGGATTTTCAGTTTAGGAAACAAGTCACATATAACTTGGCTTGGTGAATATGAATAATGTCACACTTGCATAATCCTGTGTTTCCCTTAAAACAGCAGATCAAAAAGCAAAAAAAAAAAATTGGCATGATCAAAGTATAGACATTAAAAGTTTGTTCACTGGATGGAGACACAAACTTCTTTGACATGGTTGCAGGTGTTCTGCAAGGGGACACAAAAGACCCATATCTGTTCATAATCTACCTAGACTAGACTACGTACTTCAAACATTGATAGATTTAATGAAAGAAAATGGCTTTACACTGGAAAAGACAAGAAGCAGGCAATACCCTGCACAAACTATTATGGACACAGACTATGTTGATGACATAGCACTTCTAGCAAATACACCAGCCCAAGCGGGATCTATGCTGCATAGTCTGAAATGGGCAGCAGGTAGCATAGGCCTCCATGTGAACACAGACAAAACGGAGAATAAGTGCTTTAATCAAAGAGGTGACATTTCCACACTAAATGATGGTTCTTTGAAACTACTGGACAAAGTTATCTACCTCAGAAGCAGCAGCTCATCTATGGAAAATGAAATCAATACACAACTAGTGAAGGCATGGACAGCTGTTGACAGGTTATCAGTCATACAGAAATAAGACCTATCCGATAAAATAAAACGCAGTTTTTTCCAAGCAGTGGTCGTGTCCATACTACTATATAGATGCACCACATGGACACTGACTAAGTGTATAGAAAAAAGGTTGACGGCAATTGTACAAGAATGTTATGAGCTATATTGAACAAGTCCTGGAAGCCACATCCCACAAAACAGCAACTGTACGGCCACCTACCCCTCTTATCTAAAACCATCCAAATTAGATGAATATGACATGCGGGACGCTGCTGGAGAAGTAAGGACAAACTCATAAGCGACGTTTTTCTATGGACCCCTTCACATGGATGAGCAACTGTTGGATAACCAGCTAGAACTTAACAACAGCTTTGTACAGACACAAGCTTTAGTCTAGAAGACCTGATCAAAGCAATGGACAATAGAGACAAATAGCAAGAGAGAGTTAGGGAAGTCATACTAGTGGCACAACATGATGATGATATAAAAACGCACAGCAGCACAAGTCATTTAAATTTTAAGTTAAAAAGTTAAAAGATTTAGTCTTGGTATCTTTTTTTTTTATCACACCTTGTATGAGTGTAAAAATATTCAATTGAATTAGACTATTCTAATAATCATTTGTTTGCAGTTACATTCTATCAAATAATCTACACACAGTTTTATTGTATCAAGTATTCTTATCTTGGACTAATAATTTCTACCAAATTATATGGTTTAAAGTAACTATGCCTTTTTAATAATAATTGTTTATTTGCACAGTTATATGGTTTCAAATATTCCTATCTAACACCAATGATTTCAAGTAATAATAAAAATGCTTTGCAAATAATCATATCTTCAAGTAATTATTAATACAAATAATTTACCACAGTTATATGGTATCAACTATTTCTATCCAATACAAATAATTTTCAAACAGATCTATTTGACCCATAGATGATTGGTTTACAGTTTCTACCATTCCAGGTCAGAGTGAACCTGAGAGTAATGACAATGAAGAGCTGCAGAACTGGAGCCTCACCACCAGATAAAGGTTAGTGTCATATTTAGAACATTCCCATTTCTTTGGTGGTGGTGGTCTTACTCCACTGATAGTGCAACAAAAACTTTGACTTATCCCAAATGACAAAGTTTAGTGGGTCAGTTATGGCAATGATAATTAAATTCTATTTATAAAGAATAAAATCCCTTAAGTAGAAAAAGTTATTTTGAAACTGGTTGAAATGATATTATTCAAATAATCGGTCTATGACAACATTATGAATCGAGTTTGGAGGCATCCTAATAAATATACAGATCATCTAACAATGATTAAATTCTTTTCAACAAAACAAAAACTTCTTTCTAATCTGGTGAAAACGAAAAAGCTTTACTTCAATATTAAAGAAATAATGTATTTTTATAAATTACTCTTAAACTTTTATATCTACAATTTTACTATTAGTAATAGTAAATTATCTTGGTGCAATGAGGTTTTTAAAATTTTTCTTTACATTCATTTAGAGGAAAATTAATGAAAAAAATAGTTTTTGAAGTTTTATTGCAATTTAAATCTGTATCAAATCTTCACCAGGTGCTCTTAGAATTCTAGTTTTGTGTCACATCAAACTTAGTAAATCTTATAAACAAAACAAAAATCAGTTTAATTGACACTAGTTTTGACATCTTATAGAAAGAATTCAGCACTATATTCTTGTTTGTATACTCATAAAAATATCAATTTCAAAAACATGATTAAACCTTTTTAATATCATCAGGGTTTTGATATACAGTATCATAAGTACACTTCTAATGATTTCTTTAATAAAAAGTTAATTTTCTTCTAAACCAAAGATTTCATTATTCTAGTGAAACATTATATAATCAAAATGGATATTATTAGGTTTTATTTCTTACCAAATTCAACATTACTCAGACTGTAACCAAAAATGAAATTACATAAATATAGAGGATATACTTATTTTGGGATTGCTACAGAGTTTGGTAACAAATAATACCTAATGATATCCATTTTGATTGAATTTTTTTTTCTTAAGAAAAATTTTTTTTTATAGGTGAGTACTTTAGATTTGGTATAATCAGCCATATAAGGTCTTGATTCTAAGTTTGAAGTTCTTTTATGGTATATATATCCAGGCTCATTGGCCTAGTGGGTAGAGTGTTCACCAATGGTCCAGGAGAACTGGGTTCAATCCCAGTTTACATCATACCAAAGACTAAAAAAAAAATAAGGTACTTGATACCTCCTTGCTTAACACTCAGCAGTATAAGGTAAAGTGGAGCAATCCAGGGAAAGGAGTAGCATCCTCCCTCACACCTCGGTGTATTAGCTATTGAAAAGGGAGCCTTCTGGTTGCCCCCGACTATGGTCACCAACTTTACTAACTTATATCTAGGCTCAAAGTAAACAAGAATGAGCAACTTTTTAGTATTAATGCTTCCGTATCAGAAACTGGCCTACAATTAAAAGCTAACAAACATTTCAATTTGAAAAACCTTTTGCTAAAAATATTTCCTTTTTATTCTGAGTGTATATATAAATAGATTAAACAAAAAACAATCGACAGAAGTTATATCAAATCACAAGGCTGGTATAGATAAACCAATTCAAAAAAGCAGGCTGAAATTTTGGATTTTTTTTTTCTTTCTTCACAATATGAAATTTAAAAAAAAAAAATCAACTTGCTTAGATTACTTAACAAAATACCGATAGAATCAAGTGTGACTGTTTCACATGATTAGAACAAAATTGGCAACAGGAGTTTTATAAACCTTGATCAATTAAGCTAGTTTAATCGTGGGTTCAAATCTTACTCATGACAAATTTATTCTTTTTATCAGCATTTATTTAAAACCAAGAACTATTACTATTGCATTCTCTTTGATGAAAATTACATGCCAAATCTTTGTTTTCATATGAAAAAACTTTACTATTATTATAGTAAGATCTTCAATTACTGCTCACATGGTCTTGAACAAAAGTAATAGAAAATCTATTAGATTATAGAGAAATTTATAAGAAGCTTTTTTATGCAATTATAACATTTAATGAAATAAATTTGCTTTATTCAACATGTAATAATGAACAAGCATCTGCTACCTTCAAAGCAATAAAAAATGTAGCTAAATACACATTGATCATATATCAACTAATGAACAAGGCTTGAATGTTTCTGATAAAATAAAAAGCAGTACAAATTAATACTTGATAGAGTTGATAATAGTTTCGCTTTACTAATTAATTCATACTAGACTTGATGTCATTAAAAAAAAATAAAAATAAAAAATAAGGTAGAGCAGCTACAATAGAGTTCTTTTTTTTCTTTCTTTTGAATAGTTTGAGATATAAAACAGAGATTGCTTTTAAGGAAAGCAAATTTTGATAAGATAAGTCATTCTTTATTAAAATCATTTAAAAAAGACAAAATGGATAAATAGTGATTATTATTGAATTACTTTTTTTTCATTCAGAAATTTTAGTATTCTAGTCAATAAATGTGCATTCTATTTCCTAACTGATAAAAGATATTGTCTATTAATGAGGAATTAACGGATGATTAAAGTGGTTCAGGTAGAATAATTCTTGGCTTTTCTTATAGAAGTTATATATATATATATATATATATATATATATATATATATATATATGCACCCACACAGAGTGTGTAACAGGTGAAGATGTGATAGAAAATTTTTCTTTCTTACAGTGCCTAATCATTTCTAATT
The DNA here is from genome assembly GCA_963585895.1 of Sepioteuthis lessoniana. Lineage (NCBI taxonomy): Eukaryota > Metazoa > Mollusca > Cephalopoda > Myopsida > Loliginidae > Sepioteuthis > Sepioteuthis lessoniana. The sequence continues at coordinate 31,265,495 of OY757909.1, forward strand.
TTAAGCTTTAAAATAAAATTTGTTTTTATTTTAATTTTTGAATTACCTAAGAATTTTAAGTTGTCCCACACTTTATTTCTGTAATTATTTAACTTATTCAAATATTCCACCTGAATATTTTTTTTTGAAGGGTGTAATATGTGACAAGAAATGTTCTAAGCATATTGAGTGTCTTGGTTAGAGAGTCAAGCCCCATCAATCTATTAACAATGCAAAAGGTAATTTCCTGTTTATATCACAGAGAAAGAAACAAGACATTTTAATACTTAAATGATACGACTTGGGGAAAGAAAAATAAACCGTTATAAAAAATCTAACAATATGATTAAAGTCAGTTTAAGTTGTATCAGGAGTGTATTATGTAATAAGATTTATTTTTTGTGCAACAGCAAAATACTTCCTTAGATAATAGTAGAACAACTGCAGTTATGCATGTGCGTGTGTGTTTGGGATCAAGTTGACATGCCACTACCCAATAACAGCGTAGGCTGGTGTGGTGGTGCCTATTGCTTTCCCCCCAAACAAATACCACCATCAGTCTGTCCATTCTTTTACAAAGAGAAGGAATAGCAGTTAGGGAAAAGAGAGAGAGAGAGTAAAGTCCACACTCTTCTTATGGAAGAAGTTATGAGGGGGGATATATCACAATGATATTCATTTACTCACACCTAATTCCAAACTCTTCCTCCTCCTCCTTCTCACAGGTTAACTCATCTTTTTAATCCAGTGATTGGTGTTGTTGTTTCTCTGATGATAGAAGTTGCACAAGTGCAGCAAGCTAAAACATTGATTTCAACAAACTGACTTGCAATTTTCTGCAGAAAATCTACAATAGCACTAAGTGCACAAGAGCATGCTCTCTCTCTCTCTGTCCTTCGTGCACACAGAGACAAATGAAAGAAAAGAAATAGAGAAATAAAGAAAAAGTCATCAAGCAACAACAACAAACGAATAAACAGATTCTTAAGGCAGTATAAACTACTTCTGAAAACAGAATTATCTATAGTTATTTATGATGTGATTATAAACCGTAACGAAAACAAAAACTCTTTCTTGACACACCTATGTCCTCTCTCTCTCTTTGCCAAACAAATCGACAGGCAAGCAGCTGAAGAATACTTCCCAGGCATTATATAATATTCAATTCTGTCATTGACAAAAGAGTAGAAGAATTGGAGAGAGGGTAACAGGGGGCTGGAGGTTGGAAGGAAGTCAAGTTACATAGACTAATTAATAGGCAGAAGGCAATCAAGCAGTTCACAACAGATGATAAATACGTTAGGGCTTAATTTTATAGCCCACAACGTGGCTATGATAGAAATTAGGAGCAACACAAGTGCATTAAATTTTACGATACAGATTTGTCATGAGAAGAGTTTTCAATTATTGAAAAAGAAGAACACAAAAATCAGGCCATTATTACTTTGAAGATTAACCTTTTGGTGTGTAGGTGAGTGTGTGCACTTTAAACACATTACTGTTGGGTAGACCATAAAAATACACAAAGCTAAAGTAATGGTCCTTTATTTTTGGTTACAGAATTACCTTAAGATAATAGAATTAAGTCTAACTAATGGATGAGTGACATTATAATTATTTCATCAACCTCTAAACAGAGAAAGGCTGCATAGAAGAATAATGGCTCTTAAAAGAAAGATTTGGTCAAAATCAAAAGTATCTTATATCTATTTTCATTTTATCTAATAAACTGGAATAACAAATTGGATACATTTTTTAAAAAATGCTGCTTCAAAATTTATTTTGGAATATTCTTAACAAGACTTACTTTTTTTTTTTTTATCATAGAAAGTTTGTATAACATTATTAGTATATTTTAATTTGAGTTGTTTGAGCCTCAATAAAACTTTTTCCCCCCTTTCAAATTTTAAAAATCAAATGAAGATGTGCAAACAGCTGAACAGCTTCTATACATAAAATGATCATGTATAGACATCTCTAGATGACCCTGTGCCACTTCTTAATACATTTTGATCAATAGTTTTTGGTGAAACACAGGATTATTCAAGTACAATACTTTCCTTACTCATTTATTGCTTTATTTATAAATGGAAGGGGGGGGAATAAAGACTAAAAAGACTTTTAAAAAAAAAAATTTATTTAGTTTTAAAAAGATTGATGAACTGACAAAAAAAAGTAAAGTTGCAAAACTTTGAATACATGTTTCAATTTTCTCAAGATTCAACATACAGGTAATATAAGCTGGATTAATCTAACTGATCATAGACACAGATCAATATAGATACAGGTTCTGAATGAAGAAGTTTATCAATAGTATGGTCAAGTCATACTGAAAACACAGTTTTCCATCAGATCACTAAGTTAAGCAGCATTCAGTTATGATTGGTTTGGTTTGGTTTGATGGCATATCAACCATTTTAGGTTATTTAATGCTAAATCCTCTTTATACATATATATTAAATATATAGGATTTGTAAACACATTTTATTGATAATGTTTTAAAACAAGTCTAATCTTATTCTTTTGAAAACAGTTAAATAGTTCCAAGTATTGCTATGTATCACTAACAATTCAATTAAAAAGTCATTTGTTTACACACAGTTAAATTATCAAACAGTTCTATTTCAAACAATTCAGTTTAGCATAAGTTATTTGTTTGCACTCAGTTTAGATGTCAAACAGTTCTATTTGACCCATAGATAGGACCTTCTCAGGTGCTACCATGCCAAGCCAGAGCGGAGCTGGGAGCAATGGTAATGAAGAGGTACTCTGCATTCTCCAAAGCCCCAGCATTACTGGAGCCTCACCGTCAGATTGTTTAATGTCATATCCAGGACACTTGTTTGTTTTTACGGGGGGGGGGGGGTCCCTTACCCCTCTGCAGAGATTCAGTGGGTGTATTCTGCAGCTCCAGCCAACTGGACTGAATTATAAAATGAGTGACCACTTAGTATAATAGGTCCTCTAAGCAACTAAAGTTCAGTGTGCCAGGCTAAAGAAAACTTAGCAAATAATTATAGTATTCATTAAGCACATACTGAACCCAGGTCAAAACAGCATCATTTTGCAAAATACTGCAATTTTATTTTCTATCTAAGACAAATATTGTAAGTAATGATTCCTAACAATAACATTAAATTGGCAGAAAGGTTAGTTTACATTTGGTTTGGTTGGATGATTTGTTTTATGGCAAGTCAACCCTTGTTAGGTTATGTAATGTTAAATTCAGCTTTTTTTTTGTAAGTAATTATATAGTTTCAAGTATCTCATGATAATCTTTACAAAAGTAATTATTCTTAATAAAAATAATTTGCAGTCATATGATTTCAAGTATTCCTATTCAATCCCAATAATTTTCAAACAGATCTATTTGACACATAGATGGGAGTAATAATGGTAACTGAGGGATGATTCCACACTCCCGAAAGCTATGGAGACACAACACCAGATGCAGTTTCGTGCAGGATGTACCCCTCTTTTTCTTGGTAGGAGATCTCTCACCTCTTTGCAAGAGATACATATCCTAAGCCCTGCAACAGGGCAGAGAAAGATTAATAAACATGGCAACTAGTAAATGATCTTGAAAATTTTGGAGATATTAAAATAAAGAGATTGAAGGGGTTGAGTAAATAACTTTTTTTTTTAATTTTGCAATCTAGGTAAACAGACAGAAGAAATCTGTAAATGTACAACCAAAAGGTGTTATTTTAAGGGGCAATTTAAAATTCATAAAAATAAAGATACTTAGTAAAGGAACACAACCTAGGGACAAAAAAAAAAACAAAACAGGTTTATTAGTTGAAGACTGATATACATCATTCAAACAAAACTATTATATGATTTCTTTATAATTCAAGAATGTTTACATTATTTCACTCAAACAGCCTTCTTGCTGCAATAAACTGAATGTTAACTGAAAAGTCAGTTAATTGGTAAGTCTTTCCCCAACCCACACCCCTAAGTAAAATTCCTTTTATAAGCATATTCTCTTAAAATTCTTATCCAGTAACTTAGAGCAATATGCAAATCTTGTGTAAAATTTAGTTGCAATTTGAATTGGAGGGGGGGGGGTGTGCTTACAGCTATACTCTGGTTAATTGCTTTTACTTTAAATTTAGCTGAGGCTTTAATTAAAGAAAAGAATAAATAAATAAATAAATAAATAAATAAATAATAATAAAAATTAAATGCTAATGCCAGTTTACCATCACAATAAAATCTGCAAGAGTCCCCCCCACTCAATACCTATATAATATCTAGCCAGTCACCCCGCCATCACCACTTTTAAGAATATCAGAATTCAAGTTATAAATTTGATCCAAAAACCAAATATACTTAAAGTTCAAGATCTTAGGATTAAGAATGAGTTTGGAAAAATTGTGCATACTTTCTCAAAATAATTAGTAGCCTTAAAGGATTAGTTTCAAGATTAATGATATAAAATTTCTAAAAACATAATTAAGATGAATTTCCATAAAAATCTGTAAATTAATGAGATATGACTCAGAATAATATTGCCTACTTTCAACAGTGAAAATGAAATCAATCAGAACATTATTAGTGTAAAAATAAACAATATTTAACTGCTTTCATATCTTTAAAAAAAATTAAATAAATAAAATAAGCCTTATTTAAATATTTTGACTATCAAATTCCCAATGGTAGTAACAATTATTCAAAATATGCTTAATTTTTAAACTTTCTCCTAGAATTTTTTGAGGTTTAAATTAGTTAAGCTTACCAATAGACCTTTGGTTTCCTTGCTCAATGGCATGTCAACCTTTATGGACTATTTAATGCCAAATCAATCTTTGCAGATGAACAGCAGTGATACTATTTAACCTGTAGCTGGGGGGGGGATAAGATAGCTCATACCTTTCCCAAGAGTATTAATCCAAAAGTAAACATAATAGTGCAACTGGAGTTCAAACTTACTTACTTTGAGGCTGCAGTCCAGCACTTTAGCTATTATTCCACAGGGACTCTCCCACTTATATTTAAATGAAGTTGGGGGGGGGGAAAAAAAAGTAAATAATATCCTCATTGTAATATTCATTATAATCATCTAAATTATAAACTTATCTCAGGGAATTTATTTGCATGTTATTTTGTATTTTAAATGCAGAAGTTTCATTAACCTATGTCTGAATAAAAAATAGTACATACACAAGATAATATTTGCTTTTTTCTAATTTATTTCTTTTTTTAGATTGAATATTAGATTTTAAGTAAAAATAAATCCTTATGATGCAGAATTGCCCATAAATAAGTACACCTTCACTGATTTTTTAATAAGTTAATTTTCTTCAAAATTAAAGATACCAGGATCTTATGAGTTTTAGAGGAACATTATATGATAAAAAAAATATTAGGTCTAATTCATTACAAAACTTTATAGTACTGCAACTCTATAAACAAAAATACAAATATGTAGCAGTCTAAAAATAAATACAATCCAATGCAAAATTCTATATAATAAGTATATTTTCAAAGAAAACTTTTTTTTCTCTTGTGCGCAGAATTTCAATACTGTATAGTTTGATAATAAACAATACCTATTATCATCTACTTTGATTGTATAATGTTCCACTAGAAAAAGATCCTGTTATCAATGGTTTAGAAGAAAATTAAATTTTTATAAAAATTTAATATCTGATAAATATCTTAAGATACTTAAAAGAAGAAAAAGATTAATTTTTAAAAAAATGTATATCATCACTTTATTCATAAACATGTTTTCCAAGTAACAAGTTAAAACAGAAACATTTGGAATGAGGCTTTAATAATTTTTTTTCTTTTTTGGAGTAAATTTGATTTAAAAAAAGAAAAAAAATTATTTTGAATAAATTTTCCATGATTCTTTGGTTCCTCCATTATACTTCATATCCATGACAGACTAACCTCATTCTCAGAAAACAGAGCTAATTTGAATAAAAAAATTGGATAAATATGAAGAAATAACCACACCCAGAAGATAGATAAAAATGGTTTGGTTTACGTTCTTTGTTTAATGGCATATCAACCTTCATGGGTTATTTAATGTCAAAGCTACCCTTGTAGCAAGACAGTAGAAATTGCTCATACTAGCACAACTGAAGTTTGAACTTACTATGGAGTTGCAGTCCAGCACATTAGCCAGTAAACCACTAATAGTTGGAAAGAGAAAACATGGATTATGATAAGAAATATTTCACAAGTGTATCAATGGCAGAATTCAGTAAGCCAGGACTTCAAATAAATCCTAACCCAGACATTATTTTTCCTAATTTTGACCAATATCTTTGATCTTTTTGATTTTAGTTGGTTTTATTGAAACTCAGTTTCTTATTTCTATAACAGCAAGGAACATTGAATATTGAAGAGAATAATAAAAGACAAGCACTTGGTGAGACTTAAATTCACATCCTATTTTGCCTGGGGAGAAATGTGATCTTCCATAACATTTATACCACCAACTAAACTAGGAAGGTAATTTGTATAAAAAAAAAAATCTAAATCATAAATATGTTCATTCATTTGAATCTTATGCGAAAAATTATTTTTGATTAACATCTTTGATAAGTGCTGTTTCTGTCATAGAAATAATGACCTAAGTGAATTGCAATAAAAAGAAACTTAAGTTAAAGACAAAAGAAAATATTCATCAATATTAATAACAATCATTAACAATGCTTCCTCTAAAAAATAAATTAAACATGCTATTAAAATTATTATCATTAAAAAAACAAAAAACTTCATGCATATATATATATATATATATATATATATATATATATATATATATATACATACATACACATGAAGTTTTTTTGTTTTTTCTTTTTAATGATAGTAATATTTTTTATATATATATATATATATAGACCGGCTTATTGGCCTAGTGGGTAGAGTGTTCGCCAACGGTCCTGGAGACCTGGGTTCAATCCCAGGTCGTGTCATACCAAAGACTTTAAAAATGGTACGTGATACCTACTTACTAAGCACTCAGCATTATAAGGTATGTTCCAAGGGTAAAGTGAAGAAATCCAGGGAAAGGAGTAGCCCCCCACCTACCTCTGTGTAGTAGCTATTGAAAAGGGAGCCTTCGGGTCGGCCTTGACTACGGTCGCCAATTACAACTATATATATATATATATATATATATATATATATATATATATATATATATATATGAAAATAAAAAATTAAGAGTGATTTTTAAAATATTCCAAAGACAATGTATTTAAACCGGGAAACTATAAAAGAATCATACTTTTATTTTAAGAACAAATATTTGCATCTATGAGCAACATTTTTTTGCCAATTACATTATGTAATAGCATTTTTACTTTTTCTTGTTCTTGAGCAGAAAGTGTTATTTTCCAATTGCTTATGCTGAAAGTAAAAAATGTATTTTCCTCTTAAAACTTAACTTTTGCAACTTAAGTAATGAAATTTTCAAAACAGGATTGAGAAACTATAAGGGTTGATACAGTTGAAAATCTCCAAAAATTAATCACTTCTAAACATTTTTGTTAATTTCTGTATAACTTCAGAATAAATACTAACGTAAATTTTTGTTCATATGTTGTTTTATTCAGACCTTATATAAATGAAAATGTGCCCATTTTTTACATAAAAAATCGGGTAATTTTTTTTTTTCATTATCCAAGGCAAAAAAGCAAAGTTGAAGGGAATAATAGTCATTTTCTATACTTTTACAACATAAACAATTAAGAAATAACACACATACTATCAAGAAATAAAATTTGTTTACATTGTGTTAACCAGAGCACAAAAGGAAAATTTGAAGGAAATAATAGCCATTTTCTAATTTTTTACAATATAACAAATAAGAAATAAGATATATTACCCAGGAACAAAATTTGTATCACTTAGTGTTATGGACTGATACATATTTTAGTCAAGACAACATTATAAGAAAGTAACTGAAACTCTGATAATTTCTAAACTAATTTACATGCTGATAAGTTAATATTATTAATGATCTATTTAAAAAAAATATTTGACTGATATTTAACCTTTAACCTTTGCTGAAACAATTGTATCATTAATATGTTAAGCATGAACATTGTTTTTAATCAATTTAAGAAAATCCTGAACTGTTAAGGGGGGAAAAACAAATAAACAAAAAATCCTACTTGATCTCCATTCATAAATTATGTGATATTTATGGCATTGGTTTACAAAGTTTTTTAAACATGAAAAGTAAAACACACAAAATGCTGAATTTTCTATGCAGATTATTATTTACAAAAGCATTGAGTTTGGAGAGGATCATTTCCTCTCAGTCTGGATCAACATGTCATTTACACCTCACTTCAGATCAAACCTTCTTGTTATTTTCATAGCTTTGCTTAGTCTGGCACTCAAGCCTCAAGTTATATTACCTGCTATTATTAAATGGTTACCCACTTAAGTACTATATAAGTTCATCACTACTTAAGTTTGGTGATCTGGTAGGAACTGATGCTTTGAGCATGACTCGACTATAAGTGAGGATCAGATCTTCATACTGAAGGCAAAGAATCTATAGATGAACATAAGAAAAACTACGGAAGATGATAAGACCAAGCAAAATTGATTGATGATCCAAAGATTGAGGGGAGGCAAATTTTTCAATGAGAAATCATAGAACAGTTAACAAACAAAAACTGGTATTCTAACAAGGGTTTTTTTTTAACCACAAACTCTGGAAAATTTATCTGGAACATAAGTTTTAATCTTATAAACACTTTTTTTATAAATGTGTGTGTGTGTGTGTGGGAGAGAGGTTGTATATATAAGACAAAATGGAAATAAGAAAAGTCTGCATATGAATTGCTTGATGCAACTATGGCAGAACAGGTCTAAAAGCTAAAATATTAAAATTATCAACTCTTAAAGGCCATTACTTAAAGTTTCATGCAATCACAATAATTAGAGGAAAATGTACATGTATGATATAACATTTACATTTAGGTTTTTACAGTATATATCCATCAAATACACAGAAAACTAAAATGTAAACAACAAAAAATAAATAAATAGACTGATATAGTTGAATTTTAAAATGAATCATTTAGATATTTTTCATGAATTATTACTTCTCTCACCTTAATGTAGATTCAGTTTTGGTAATAAAATCATTTACTCCATGATGATTGTAGACCCCTAGCAAAACCTGTCAATCTGATTTTCCAAACTGTTCCCCACCCCTCAAGATAAGTTAATTTTATTATTATAGTTTGTATAAGTTACTATTTACCAACCCCCTCTGCTCGGGCAGGATATGACACAAGGTTAATTTTTAAGCGGAGTTTAACAGGTTTGAATTCAGAGTTTTCCTTCTCCTAGACTAGTTACCTAACCAAGGCTGAAGAACCTAGTCTGTCCTACTATTTACCCATAGCTGGAGGGAGAATAATTGGATTCATACCTTTCCCAAGGGTATTAGTGCTATGTGAAATGCAATCAGTCTCGTCCAGGATTTGAACTCGTGTCGCCGTGTCCATTTCCTACGACGATAAGGACTACACCACGGGCACCTCCTATAGTTTGTATAAGTTAAGTACTATATCATTATGACTAGAAACAATCTTTTCCTTAGAACTCAACTGTAACAATTGTTTTAACTAATAAGATAAGTAAATCATTTGATCCAAATGAAAGGTGTCCCAAATATGACACTAAACCACATCTGGTAGTGAGGCTCCAATCCTGGATCTCTGGTAGAATTTTGAGTCACCACTTTATAGCTATTATTCCCATGTCCACCCTAATCCAGTGTATAGTACTAGTTAGAGTCCTATTTTATGGGTCAAATATAGCTGTTTGAGAAAGTTTAAAATGATTTTGAACAATGCTAATATATTGGCTTTTAAAACATCGATATTGCTATTAAGTATAAAGTGTTTACCCATTTAAAATGATTGAGAAGATATATTTTTATATTGTATATAATTGGAAACTATAATTGCTAAATTGGCTTTGGCATAAAATAACCCTGACATGCCATAAAACCAACCAACCAAATTCAGAGATCTTTAAGCAAACTCATCCAGAAACAAAACTATTAATTTTACCCATTCAGCATAATTGTTTATCATAAGCTTATTCAAGCAGAGGTCTAACTAAAGGAAAGGGAAGAGGGATTTTGAAACCCACCCACTCCATTCCAATGTAGCTCGCCAAAAGCTTTATAAATAGTAGTTCATTTTCTGCATGTCTACTTATATGTGAGTTAGTCTATCAATGCTGATGACAATGAATATTTCCTCAGGAAAGGTTAAGAAAATGAGAAAACCTGCATGAAAGAAGAGGTTAGAATGCTAGAGAGGCTTGCACAGACCACCATCAGCATTATCTTGACCAGTACAGTTGAATTCACTTGTACCACTACTGTCTTTCAACAAGGCTGGCTTTGGCATTAAACAACCCATGAAAGTTGACATGCCATTAAACAAAGAAACCCAACCAAACCCACAAAAGTAGGCTTATCAATGCTTGTCTTTGAGCACGTCTATTATAAGTAAAAATAAATAAAGTTGGCGACCTTAGTTGAGGGTGACCTGAAGGCTCCCTTTTCAATAGCTACTACACCGAGTTGTAGGGGAGGGTGCTACTCCATTCCCTGGATTGCTTCACTTTACCCTTGATCCTTACCTTATAATCCAAGGCAGCATCATGTACTGTAGGGTGTCCTCGTGGTGTAATGGTTAAAGCAATGAACTGCGGAATCGTAGTACGCGAGTTCGTACTCCAGTCGCGCTATTACGTTCACTTTCGGGCAAATACCCTTGGGAAAGGTATGAAGCCCCTTATTCTCCCTCCAACTATGGATAAATAGTAGGACAGACTAGGTTCTTCAGCCTTGGTAAGGCAACTAGTCTAGGAGAAGGAAAACTCTTAATTCAAACCTGTTAAACTCCGCTTAAAAATTGACCTTGTGTCATATCCTGCCTGAGCGGAGGGGTTGGTAAATAGTATCATGTACTGTTTTTTGAGTCTTTGGTATGATTTGACTTGGGATTGAACTCCAGTCTCCAAGGGCATTGGCAAACACTCTACTCATTAGGCCATTGGCCTAATAAGTATTAAGAAATAAATCAACTAATTATTTGATTTTAATACTTTTATTCTAGATTAGAGGTAAATTATTTAAAGTTAATATAAAGCCATTTTCCTCTAAGAAAATGTATAGTGGAAAAGGCAACAAACAGAATTATCCAAAAAGATTCATTGATTATCAAAAATATCACATATCTCAAGTCTCAGAGAGTAATGACTCTTGGAGCTCCAGAACTGGATGCAGTTTAATGTGACATCCCTTGATGTGGTTTTAAAAATTAAGTTTAGTTCTAGATTTGGTAAAATTGATCAAAGGGATCCAGAATTTTATTTTTTATTAAATGATGAAAACTTTTTTGTATAAAAAAAAAAAATAATAATAGCCACTTTTTACACAAAGAAAGTTGGAGCAAAAATCTTTTTAAAATCCTAATTTATTGAAACTCAACTTAAACTTTTATGCAACACTGGGGTTCAATCTCAGGTCAAGTCATACCAAAGACTCAAAAAATGGTACTTGATATCTCCTTGCTTTACACTCAGCATTATAAGGAATGTATCAAGGGTAAAGTGCACCAATCCAAGGAAAGAAGTAGCAACCTTCCCTACACCTCAATGTAGTAGCTATTGAAAAGGGAGCCTTCAGTTTGCCCTCAACTATGGTTGCCAATTAAACTATTCTATTATAAGCTAGTTATTTCAGGCTGTTAGAAAAGTTTAGGGTTATTTTTTCTTTATGTTAATCATCTGGGTAGCACAACATGAGGTACCCTCTTTGTTGACCATGTTGGTAGGTGGAAGGGAAGCCATCTCTGAATGTATCTGAATCAATTGACCAGAGTAACCCAATTTCACTTAGCAGCAGCAACTAATGCATTGTGGTTCCCTTAGCTGCCCATCAATAAGTCCCTAGTCAGGAAAAAAGAAGAAAAATTGATTCTCTCAACACCAGGCACTCATGTCTTTGTCCCCTTCTCTACAGTAGGAGTGGTATAGCCCCCCCCCAACCTCCTGCTGTATAGTACCTGACTCATTGAAACTAATCATGGATTTACATCCACCTCACCAAGGCACCCTAACCCTACCTAACACAGAATTTTAAAAAGATAGGTGTTAGGTCATTGCATCTACAGTTAATCTATTTTATAGATTGTTTTTGTAATGTAGGGAGGATCCAACTTTAATAAAAAGGTTCTCTCACCTAATAAAACTTGCAGTTAACTTTAGAGGTAGTGTGAGAGAGAGAGATGAGGGGAAGGGGGAGGGGGATTTTGTAAGACTGTGTTAAACACCTTTCAGAAGATTAAGTCTAAGACGTCTGAGAACTTAAAGTGCATCTTTCAAACTTAACCCATCTCACAAAGTCCCTTGCTTTTTACGAATTATATTCTGAGCAGCATAGCATCTGTCAAGAATGATGGGATTGTTTCCGTATGGATCAACTCTTCTGCCTTGGATCAGAGTATATGTGAACTCTGCCTTGTATTAAAATTTTGCTCTCTCCCATGAATCAGAGGGTAGTATCTGTATGCTGTGTGAAAAGTGTTACACAAAAAATACATGGATATACTTTGTGTTTTATCAGGTCGATTGTGAGTAGTGTCTTTTTAAAAAAAATTTGAGGGAGCTGTAGGTGGGGGGATGCACATGAATAAAAGTACTTAATGGTAATCCATATGTGACCTGCATAGCCTATTTTGTTCATTAACTTTTCATTGCAATTTTTTTCAAATACTTAGACCAGTTTAAATCTTTAAAACCTGTGATGTTCCCTACTTCAAACAATGTGAAAAAATAAAAGCAATAAATACAGTCTGTTTAAGACAACATTTAGTCAACAGATAATTAAGAAGGCTAGATGAGAAAAAAAAAAATCTGAATATGAGCACAGGTAAAAAATCATATATAATAGTAGTAATTCTAGTCAAGTAAGAAAATTAAGTTTATAAGTCCCATATATTCACTCTGAATTGTCCAGCAGGACACATGGCGTAACAGTTATAGGCGTTGGTTTCCTAAGGAGGTTGCAGGTTCAATCCTCACTACAGGTGAGTAACAATACAGGAATACTTAACACTTGCACCCGGTTATGGCTAATGGAATTAGAACATGCAACCCCCGTGGTTTCAATAAAGGACGTAGTTCGAAGTTCCATGAAGGTTCCTGAGTTCGACAAACACCTGAAGAAGACTGGCGGATATATCAGCCGAAACATTATGGAAATAACAATAAAGATGAAGACAATAGTCCGAAAACCCTTAATGATAAAAAACATTTATCAAAATAAAAATATCAGAAGTAATCCCAAAAGTTTTATCAGTATTTCTGACAATAAAAAATATCAAAAATGCATGAGAGTTGCTATTTTATAGCAAAAAATTTCTATATTATCTAAAAAAATTATACAATGAAATCACCCAAGTTAAAATTTTTAGTTGATACAAAATCAAAGCAATTGTAGGATTTCCAGAAGGGACTAATTCAACAGACTCGCAAAATTAACCAACATAGAACTGAAAAACATATTGGACATAATGATATAAGAAATATAAGACAAATGGATTCATCATTAAACCCTGTTTCCAAATGAATATAAAAACAAAACATTTTGTATTAATTTACCCAACTCTTTTCCTATGGGCAGGATGTAACACAAGGTCAATTTCTAGATAGAGTAAAGCTAGTTTGAATTCAGAGTTGCCTAACCAAAGCTAAAGAACCCAATCTGCCCTATTATTTACGAATAGCTGGAGGGAAAACAGGTAAATTCATGTCTTTCTCAAGGGCATTAAATCTAAGTGAAGTGCAAACAGCCTCATCCAGGTATTGAACTAAGATCAAAGATTTCATTTCCTACTACAATTTTTATGCCTCAAAACACTTAGGGCGGATGCTATGATGTGCTACAGAAATGAAGAAACAAGTGCCTGTTAAATATTTAATTAATAGAGCTATGGATAGACTGAGACATTCCCCTTGACGGACATACACTACCTCAGTGAGTGTCTTTCCTCTATTGCCTCTAGAGTTATATATGTGGTCATGATATGAAGATGTTATGATAGTTAAAAAAAACAACTTTAATGAAAAAAAGAAAAAAAAAAAAAACAATTTAAGCCATAGATATGCCATGTTGTTGGCTCATTTTTCCTTACTTCTTTTCTTTTGACAGTGTCCTGAGGTCAAAGCGAGTTAGGATGAATTACAAAGTTTATTTGTCTGTTTGGGTTTAATGGCATATTAACCGTTGTAGGTTATTTAATGCCAAATCCACTTTTATACAAAAACAGTTCTATTTCAAACAATTCAGTTTAGCATAAGTACAGTTTCAATGTCAAAAACAGTTCTATTTCAAGCAATAGTTCAGCATACAAAACAGTTCCATTTCAAACAATTCAATCTAGAATAAATATGCAGTTTAAATGTCAAAACAGTCCTATTTCAAGCTATTCAGCTTAGTCAAACAGTTCTATTTCAAACAATTCAGTTTAATAGAATAGCTTTTAGTTTACACATAGTTAAATGTCAAAACAGTTCTATTTCAAACAATTCAGTTTTGCTTAAGTGCACAGTTTAGTTCTATTTGACCCATTGATAGGACCCTATCAGGTGCTACCACTCTGGGCCTGAGTGGACCTGGGAGCAATGGCAATAAAGGGGTACCCCACATTACCCAAAGCTCCAGCATTACTAGAGCCTCATCATCAGATTGTTTAGTATCATAATCAGGACACTCGTTGGTGAGGGGTCTTACTCCTCTTTAGAGAAGCAGTTGGTGTATTCTACAGCCCCAGTTGACTGGGCAGGAATTACAAAGTAATCTTTAGGAAATATTAATCCTGTTTGTCACATTATTTTTGTTCATCTGTTGGTCTTCTTGACAACCTTGCCAAGGCCATGGGCACCTCAGGTGGTGTAATGGTTAGCAAGTTAAAACAGCAAACCTATGAGAGTTAGTTCAAGTATCATTGTGTACCCCATTCATATCGCCTTGTGCCATATCTAAGCAAAAGGCTTAGAAAATTATTACAATCTAGCCAAGTCCATTGCCAGATATAGGCAGAGATTCATAGTTTCACAAGACTGACAAATACCACAGAGGATATACCAACCTCAAAACATTGTTTTATAGTAGGGTGGATGCTACTAACCCAGATAAATAAATGCTTGTGTTAAATATTTGATTAAAACATTGTTGAACTGAAACACTCACTCAGAAAAAAAACATACTCTCTCTCAGTGAATGTCTTGATGGTCATGCTATGAAAAGTTTATAATATGGTCAGTTCAAACTCATTTGAATGTTAAAAGAAATCTTCATTTAACTTTGGCTGATTCATTTTTCAATGATTTTTTTTTCTGGAATAACTCTTCTCCGTTAAGAATAATTAAAAAGTAATTATAAAGAAATATTATTCCTTTTGTTATGTGTCAATGCTATTCTAACTTAGATCTACAAATGTTCCATCATGGATACTAACCACTCTCTATTTATAAATATGGCAAACTACACACAAACATTATATATATATATATACATATATATATATATATATACAAGTCTTCTCAAAACATTGTCCAATTCACTCGTGATATTTTAGAGTTAGTGTTCAGATCAACCATTTTATCCATATTTTAAAGTGCACTTAATTTGCTACTATATGAAAGAGAAAGTACATTATGCCAAGATAGTTTAGAGAACAAATTCACAAAATGAATTGTACTTTAAAAGATGAGACCCAGTGATGTCAAGTGACAAACCCTCCACCATGGGCAGAATGTGACACAAGGTCAGTTTTTAAGCCAAGTTAAGCTGGTTTGAATTTAGATTTTTCCTTCTTCTCGAATTGTTACCTAACCAAGCCTCAAGAACTCAGCCTGTTTTGTTAAACCATAACTAGAGCGGACAGACACACATATACACACAGATGGATTCATGGCTTTTCCAAAGGCATTAACACAAAATCAAATGCAAAAAGCCATGTCCAGTATTTACAATTAGGCCATGTCAATGCACAAAGTTCTTTAAATTCATTTTAAAGCTGTAATAAATGAATAACCTATCTCAAAATAAAATTAATATTTGTAAAATCAATGATACACTAATACCTACCATCAGTTTTCTTTTTAAAGTAGTTTTTTCTACTAGTTTTCTGCAGCAGTTAATGACTGTCATTACCTAACCCCTCCATCAGTTTAGGATGGTAAATTTTTTAAAATGGAGTACAGTAGGTTTAAATTTTCATTTTCCAAGATCAATTGGAGCACCAAAACTAGTTTGCTTACAATTTACCTACAGCTGATTGAGAATAGATAGATTTATGCCTTTCTCAAAGGAATTAGAACAAAGTGAAATCTAACCAGCCTCATCTAGGATTTGAACCTTGATTGCCATATCCATTTCCAATAAGGATAACCATTACACCATAGCTCTAACTGTTCATCTCATTGATTTTTTTTTCCTCAAAAATAGATATGTATATAAAATTGAAAATTGTTTTGTGCACTGTGATAAAAATAAAATAAAATAACAAGCTCATAAAGTCTATAAAAAGTTGATAGATACACATAAATAAGCTTATTCTAAAGACGGAAAATATAAAAAAGAATAGAGTCTCGAAAGCATTCTGTTTTTACATGACTGCCTTTCTCCTAGAAGTGAGGACATATTAACCGATCTTTGTGATTTACTATGTTCCCCTTTGTCATATGTTAGCATAACATTCAGTGACAACCTGTATGGGGTTTTGAAATGACATGTGCTTTCAAGAAAATAAGTAATCATAGCTTATGTATAATCCACAAGAGGTATAATATTTGCAGGGTGACTGATGTTACAAAGATTTCTTCCAAACAGAAACAACTTACAAAGAGGTAAAAAATATAATAAAAGTAAATTAAAAAATTCAGAAAAGCGCATCTAAGTTGAGCATCTATAAAGATAAAAATGTGTGTATATGTGCGTTTTATTAGATATGAGTGACAAGGAGTATCTTGTATTTTAAAAACCTTTCTTCTGTACACACAAGTGAAATCTTTTTAGGACAAAGTGGTGTGGAAGTACAGCCCAAAAGATTGTTTATTTTAAGATGCTGATTTTAATAATTTGTCTGGGGTTATTTTCTATTTCAAGGTTAGGGAACTGCTTTCATTGAACATTTATGGACTGAAAAGCTCATGTTATGATGTCAGATCTGCTGTTGATGACTTCTTTTACCAATGGGATCCATGGACTGCAAGTGGGGACCATGTTGAAAAATAAGCCTTATTTGGTCACATTCCATGAGAGTATCTTGGTCAGTCTATGAACTTTTCAGACAGCCTTTGTATTTACATTTTTTGTGTAGTTGTTTCTCAATAGAAACACTTGATATCATACAGCCAAGAGCAAAAGAAACTATCTAATACAAATTATTTCCACAATTGTATGACTCAGGTATTCCTATCTAATACTAATAATCTATACACAATCATATAGATTCAAGTGAGCATTTCTATATAATAATTATTTATTTGCACACAGTTATGTAAATACAAAGTAATTTAGAAAATTATATGGTGTTAAGTATTCCTATCTAATACAAATAATTTTCAAAAATATTTATTTTAAGCAAAGATGAGACACTAACAGGTACTACCACTCTGAATCAGAATGAACTTGGGAGTAATGACAAAGAAGGAGTACTTCACACTGCCAAGAGCTCTAAGACTGGAGCTTCACCATCAGAAGTAGTTTAGTATCTTACTCAGGACACAGGTTTTGACTAATCTATTAGCCATTTTCAAGGAAAGTTGCAAAAAATCGTCATATTCCTTTGGATGGTTTAATATTCCATTAGATTCCAAGTATTTTTTACTTATATGTTGATTTTTTTTTAAATAAAAAAAATTGTTATAAAAAGCTCCATCAAAAAAGCCACACTTTATAGAACTTAAATAAGACACAGTTCCATCAGTATATTGTTTGTTCATTGATTCGACTTCTTTCAATGCAATGGCAAGGTACTACCTGAAAGAATGATCCTCCAGAGTAGGCATATATATATATTATAAAGGTTTCCAGACATAAATACCCAGGAATGTCTTACCTCCACCCCTACCAATGGCTGCCATACTGGAAGAGTAAATGAACGACAAAGAGCCAATTTTCCAAATCTCCTGAGCTGGTAATTTCTCCTAAGCAACTGTTTCACAAATTAATGAACAATTTTCACTGCATACACATCCTTCCTTTAAATTAAAAGAGTTTAACTAAATGTCTGTTTTTGCAGGAGCCTCAAGAACAGCTAATTCAAACATATTTTCTTAGCCTCATCTCAAGATTTGTGTCAGATTTACTTTAACAAAACGAACAGCTCAAACAAATGTAAAACACACTTCAGGAAGTAGTTTCATCATAACATGTCCAATTCCCAGGCCCTATTAAGCAAATTGTGTCATTTGTTGGCATCTATTTCACAATCATGGTTTCTCAAACCTTTGGTGCTGAGAAGGGTAACTAGGGGTAAAATTAAAAATCTATGCAACCATGATAGCAGAGAAAAACAAACAAATCAATGTTTTTACTCAAACTGCACAACAAACATCTTTTTCTTCTTTTTATCATAAAACTTTACAACCCCTTTCATCAGAAAAATTTTAAAGCCTGAACAAGTCTACAATATAATAAAAAGTCAATTTTTCCACATAAAATGCTCCACTGAACAGGGTAAATTTTTACCTTACTATATAAAAATACATGTTCAGCTCTCTTTCATATATATAAATATAAAGGTAATTGTTCATGTGTATGCATATGTCTATATACTATGTAAAACTATGATGTCAAAATAGCTGCCATTTATATCAATAAACTGTCAAAACAAAACAAATAACTTTTATGCTCTGCCATTTTTATTTTTTAAAAATTACATAAACAATCTATTTTCATTCAGACATAATATTTATATGTTCATTGACTATGGAGACAAATGAGGTTAGTTAGCGTTATATAATCCTTATGCTACAGTTAATATTACCATCTCAGGCAATATGCAGATCTTTTAATAGTGTGTGTGTGTGTGTGTGTGTGTATATATATTTATTTATATGCACACATACACACAAACAAGATAAGTTCTTGGACCAAACAATAAAAAATTTGTGATTTTTGGGGGGTGGGGGTGGGGGATATTTTCTATTCTTTTTTTTTTTCTTTCTTTCTTTTAGTATTTAATTAAGAAAAATTATTGAACATTTTGTGTGGGGTGGGGTTCTAGAAATTTGTGTTAAATATGTTGAAATGTGGGATGAATATGTGGAATAGCATTTGTTTTGTGGCTCAAGGTTATTCCTCTCTTGGTTAGGCCAATTAAAATTATTTGGTAAGACCACCTCAGTAAAAACTAAGAAAATGGATAATACTCTTTAAGTAGGTCAAGATGAAGGTAATATTGAAATTTTAAAACTCATATTTCATCTTTCTACCTACCTTATTTAATTATCTACCTGAAGATCAGATTTGTGAAAATGAGTAGTTGGAAGATGATTTGGGAATTTTAACATGTAATTTTATATATATAAATAAATTAAATCGCGAGTCGAGACTATCCTACAACAGTTTCGCCTAAAATGGCTCCTCAGGGTACCCAGCACTGACTAATGACAATAGGAGAAAACTTATTTTTATTAAACGAAAAACCTACCTACCGGAAAATTTGCAATAAAAAAAAAAAAAAAAAACACACACACACACACATAAAAAAAAGAACACTACTTTTATTGTCAAGTTTATTACTCTGAAATTTAATTAAAAAAAAACCAAAAAAAAAAAAAAACCCTTTACTTACCAAATCCGGGACAACTAGGTAGAAACAAACTCTAATTATAGAGGAGCCAACTCCTTTTATGTTTACAATCGTTCAGTACCTCCGACCTTTGGTTCAACATATCCTTATTGCTCTAAGAAGCTATGGCTAACTTCTCTTCATTACAAAGCATGCAATCTTTGTTTCCGGCTCAATACTTGCGGCATCTTTTTACAACTTCCCATTTCAATAGTAGATAGTAAATTAGTATATATATATCATATAAGAAATGCAGATAAGTAAAGTATATAAAAACACCAAAGCAAATCTAAAACCTAAAATATTAAAATTATGAACTCTTCAAGTATTCTACTTGAAGTTTCACGGGGATCACATGATCATCAGATCATATATATATATATATATATATATATATATATATATATATATATATAAAATGCTATTTTTATACCTATTCTATAATTCTGATGGTGTGAAAAAAAAGAAAAAACATGACACAATTTGTAAATAAAAAAAAAATTACACAAACTGATATCTGGGGAAAAAAATTCAGACTAAAAACATTTCTACTGCTTAAAAATAATCAACTCGCACCAGAATGTCTAGTCAAAAGAAAAAAACACCAACAGAATCACCAAAGCTGATATATAAGGGTGCTCAATGAACAAAGTAGAGTCACTTTATCAGTAAAAAGTTGTTTGGGCCAACCCTTTTTCGTCAGAATTATCCTGATGATCTTCTAAGTGGAACCAAGGTAGATCACTTTTGGCTCTTTAGGTATATATATATATATATCGTATATTTTGTTAGCTAGTTTTTGTTTAGACTAGTTTGGTTAGATACCAAGAAACTTTCCTTTTTTTATGATCTTATGTTTTTCTCTAGCTTTCTTGCTAGTTTTGTGGCCCATTCGGCTAGGGGTGCAGAATACACCAACTGCATCTCTGCAGAAGGGTAAGACTTCTCCAACAAATGTCCTGGGTATGATACTAAACAATCTGATGATGAGGCTCTAGTAAGGCTATGGCTTTGGGGAATGCAGGGTACCTCTTTATTACCAATGTTCCCGAGTCCACTCTGACTCGGACTGGTAGCACCTGATAGGGTCCTATTTATGGTTCAAATCGAATTACACTGAGTATTTATGCTAAATTGAATTGTTTGAAACAGAACTGTTTTGACATTTAAACTGCATACTTATGCTAAACTATATTGTTTGAAACAGAACTGTTTTATATGTCTAAAAATGGATTTAGCATTAAATAACCTACAATGGTTGATGTGCCATAAAACCAAACCAAACCAGACCCATTTCTTAGTCAAGTAGCCCGAGATTCTGCCCCAAGCACTACCAATGATATCGATTGTTCATCTTCATAGGGACTAACATTTTTTTGTTCGTTTGTGGGTATTGTTTTTATTTAGTTTGGGTTCAAAATTTATGTTGTTGGAAGGGTGGTGGTGCTTTGCCAAGTGTGTTAATTGTTGAAGTTATACAAAGAGTAGCAAGAAAGCTAGAGAAAAACACAAGATCATAAAATAATCTCCATTAATTTGGGGGTCAACAGAGCTAACAAAATTTTTTCTAATATCCAGTATCTTGCACTTTTACAATGCTGATAAAAATCAATATTATTTTAGAAATTTTAAAATTCTAATTTCCATCTCTACTGAAAAGTAGATACCATATCCCTTTTACCTTAAGTATTTAACTAGTCAGTACAGGATATAACTTATGAGGAAGTCACCATATCATTGACAAACTTTTATGCCTACTCATATAACATTTGCCAAATGTCCTTAAAATAAATTTGCATTTTCTACTGAAAATTTTTGGCTCATCCTTAAAAGGTAATATACATATAATTAATGATACTACTGGCTAATTTTGTGGATTCAATATAACAAAAAAAGAAAATGTTAAAATAATAATCAGATTAGAATCAAGTCCACTTAATTTCAGAAGCTTAAACAATTTTTCAGGCAACATAAAAAGACAGTTAAATCTTGAATAGATAAGTCATAAGCATAATCACTTATCTGAAATCTATGCTTGCACTTAAAAGATATCAGATAGGAAATTACATGAGTAACAGTGGGTGTACATAGCAGGTTGTCCTAATTTCTGTTTAGGAGATAGAAAAATTTAATCTGTTGAGAAACAACTTTCAGTTGATTTCATATGTAATGTTAAAAAGTAATTTGGATAAACATTAATTAGTCTATTAAATAAATACATCACCAAATTTTGGTTTTCATATCATTATTTCTTCCATTCTGTTTATATTATATATATATATATATATATATATATATATATATATATATATATATTATATATATATATAGTCCCCACAGACAGATCTGTTTCGTTCTATCAGAACTCATCAGTGTGGCTAGACATACTAGCTTCCCATAGCTGGGATCGAAACCCGGTTGACTCAAACGCCAATCAAGCTTCTAACCTTTCA
The DNA here is from genome assembly GCA_963585895.1 of Sepioteuthis lessoniana. Taxonomy (NCBI): domain Eukaryota; kingdom Metazoa; phylum Mollusca; class Cephalopoda; order Myopsida; family Loliginidae; genus Sepioteuthis; species Sepioteuthis lessoniana. The sequence continues at coordinate 31,287,801 of OY757909.1, forward strand.
GCCACGAGAACCAGTAGGAGCGAAGTACATTTTAAATGGGTGTATATATATATATATATATATATATACCTAAAGAAAGTGATATCTTATAAAACCCTGGTTTTTGTAAATTGTATTAAAAGAAAATATAGAGCAGGCTTTGATTGTTCTACAGCTATCTGTCACGAATGAATGCAATTATGGCCTGGTTTTGAAAGTTAAAGGTGGTTGGTTGAAAAATTATGTGTAACTAAAAAATTGGATGTGTTCCTGGTTTTAAAATCTTTAATATTTGTATGAACACACACACATATATAATATATATATATATATATATATATATTATATATATGTGTGTGTGTGTGTGTGTGTATGAGAGAGAGAAAATTAGCTGTAATGTTCTTAGACTACTCAGATGAATGTGACCAAATAAGTTTTATTTTTCAAACATACTCTCCCTTACAGTCCACACAGTTCTTCCTTCAGAG